>CM052894.1:66951643-67053394 GCA_028534135.1 Potos flavus | reverse complement strand
AGTGGGTTAAAGCCTCTGCCTTCGGCTCAGGTCATGATCTCAGGGTCCTGGGATGGAGCCCTGCATTGGGCTCTCTGCTCACCAGGGAGCCTGCTTCCCCCCTCTCTCTGCCTGCCTCTCTGCCTACTTGTGATCTCTCTCTCTCTGTCAAATAAATAAATAAAATCTTAAAAAAAAAAAAAAACTATATTATTTTCAAGAAATACAAGACATTTATATGCATATATATTAATATTTAACAAATATAAATAGATAATGCATATATATATTCTTTTTTAATGTAAATTAAAAAGTAACTTAAAAATTAGATTAACTTAAAAATTAAAAATTTGATGTAATTAAAAATTAACTATATCAAGAGTTACCAAGATATATGAAATATATATCTTTATCTGTTACCTAAGGTAATATTTAAATAATATATATATACTCTCATATAAGTATGTATAATGTATATGAGAGCACATACATATACATATTAATGTAGTGTTCCATTCAAGAAGTTAGAAAACCAAAAATAAACTCTACACTAGAATGGAAGTGAGAAAGGAAAGAACATAAATGAAAAACAAAGCCAGGGGTTCCTGGGTGGCTCAGTCCGTTAAGTGGCAGACTCTTGATTTTGGCTCAGGTCATGATCTCAGGGTCCTGGGATTGAGACCCAAGTCAGGCTCCATGCCCTGCATTGAGTCTGCTTAAGATTCTCTCTCTCCATCTCCCTTTGCCCCTTCCCTGTTCATGCTTCTTCTCTTTCTCTCTCAAATAAATAAAATGTTAAAAAAAAAAAACAAACAAACAGTATAAACAATAATGAAAAATTCTTTTGTTTTTAAAGATTTATCTGAGAGAGGGGCACCTGGGTGTCTCAGTGGGTTAAAGCCTCTGCCTTCGGCTCAGGTCATGATCTCAGGGTCCTGGGATCGAGTCCCGCATCGGGCTCTCTGCTCAGTGGGGAGCCTAGTTCCCTCTCTCTCTCTGCCTGTCTCTCTGCCTACTTGTGATCTCTCTCTCTGTGTCAAATAAATAAATAAAATCTTAAAAAAAATAGATTTATCTGAGAGATAGAGGGAGAGTGAGCATGAGTGGGGGGAGGGGCAGAGGGAGAGACTCTCAAGCCAACTCCCAGCTGAGAGTGGAGCCTAATTCGGGGCTCTGTCTCACAAGCCATGAGATCGTGACCTGAGCCAAAACCACCAGTCAGACACTTAACCCACCGAGACATCCAGGCTCCCTGATAAATACAAATTCTAATGAAGGAAGTGGGGAAACAGATGGCACAACTAAACAAGCAAACATGTGATCAGGTGTTCCTAATGTAGATCGAATGTAGCTTTAAATTTTCCCAAGCCTCACCCTTAGTACAGTACCCCTCAAAAAGACACTAGGGCTAGATCGTTGTTTATAAATAAATCCTCTTTCTATTCCAGCAAACAGAAAAAGGAGGCAGGCAGTGTAGGAACCCTGTGTGGCTCTCCATAGTACTGGGTTGCACAGGAGGGAAAGACCAGGCCCACACCCAACTGGACTGAGTAAAAAGAGTTTGGGTTGGTTATCTACTGGATACTTAAGGGAACTGGTACAGTGAGATTACAGAGTATAGCAATCTCATTCACGCATTCACCCAGCTACCAACTATTTATTATCTACCAAAATGTCCAACATGTTTCTAGATATTGGTCATAGAGCAGTTAAGTAAGATTGAAGACTCTAATCTTAGGAAGCTTACATTTTGGTGGCGGTGCCAAACGAGTCTAAATGAATTAGTCTACATTAAAAAAAAAAAAAAAGAATATATATATATATATATATATATATGCATTATCTATTTATATTTGTTAAATATTAATATATATGCATTTGATATATATATGTGCATTAACTATAGTTAAATTCTATATGCATTAATCTATAATGATATATAGAGAGCAATATATCAATACCTATATTAGGAAAAAAATACCTATATTAGAAGATTGAAAAGTAATGTATACTCTGAGTTTATTAGAGAACTAATACATTCTCTGAGGAATTGTAAAGCAGGGTAAGAGAATGAAGTGTAAGTAGCAGTCCTACTTCAAATCCCTTCTTAGGGGCCACTGAGCAGGGAGCAAGTGACAGGGCGGTGGGTGTGTGGTGGCTGTGGGAAGAATGCCTCTTCTACCAGCCCAGCCACGGGGAGATCCCTGAACCCAACTGTGACTGGCCCCCCACGAACCCCAGTGCAGGGTCGACGGGAGGAAACAGGCCACAAACAGAGCCAGGGTCTGATCCCTGAACATCTCTAAGTCATGATAAGGACCTAGAAGTTTATTCTAGGTGCGATAGGAAGCAAAGAGACAGATTTAAGAGAAAGAATGAACTGATTTGTCATGATGCTTTTTAGAGGATTGCTGTTAAGAGACTGAAATATAAGGGATCAAGACTGGAGACCGGGTACCTCGTCCAGAGGCGAGGGCAGGAACCTGGGTCCATGGTAATCCTCATCCTTATCTGTCCCTCCGGTTTAACCTCACAACCCTCTATCAACTCACTTGAATAAATAGGCATTATTTGAAGACTATTGTTAAGATAGCCCCTTCCCCTTTCTTTCAAAAGGCTAAATAGTCCTAGCACTTTTTTATACTAATTTATTCTCATTATTTAATCATGTGACTTGCCTTTGAAACCTCTCCAAATTATGCACATTTGTCTAAACCAGTGGGCTCTAATAGAACCATGGCTCCCAGAGTGTCCCAAGTAAGATCAGGAAAATTATGCTCAGGATACAAATTTTCCTATTGGAGTTAAATGCATTCTGATGATTCTTCCAGTTGTCTGTTTGTTTTTTTTTTTTTTTTTTTTTTTTTTAATGAAAATTCCTGTTGCTGGTGGTTTTATAACATCTCTGAAGGAATTGGTAATATGAGAAGTTTGTTTCTAGGAAAGCTGTTGTCTTAGGCCAGGTTTCCTGAGAAATGGTGTGTGCAGGAGTTTTGTTGTGGGGTATTCTGTGGGCGCTTTAACACCTGCAAGGCAGTAAAGGACGTAGGACTGGGCTGATGGAGAAGCTGGCCTACTATAAAATGAGAGCAAAGGTTCCGGCAATTTTAGAACTGCTCTAATTGGAGATCGGATGTGGTCCTCGCACTCCATATCCACCAATTAGTGGATGCTGGGTGTCTCTGGATGGAATTATAACCTCGATGAAGGCAGCTCCCTTTGGCCTGAAGGCCTTACCTAGGGAGGGATTCACCAGCTGGGGATGGAGCATCTTGGTCCTGAGAAGGAGATCTGGGCAGCACGAGAGCCAACACAGCTGCTCCCTGATTCGTAGTTTCAAGCAGAGCTGATAAAGAGTATTTATCCTTTTGGGTGTCTCCTCATTCCAGAGATGTTACTCTATATCCAACTGTGAAAAACTGCCCTGCTTAACTATTCCTTACAGTCTGCCAAGGCTCCGCATCATCTCTGTATATGCTTGCTTTCTAACCACTTCTTGTGTAGTCTGCTGAATTTAGGACTTCCTTCTTCTCTGAACTGTGTTGTGCTTTGGTTCTTTTTTTTTTTTTTTTTTTAAGATTTTATTTATTTATTTGACAGAGAGAGAGAGAGATCACAAGTAGGCAGAGAGGCAGGCAGAGAGAGAGGGGGAAGCAGGCTCCCTGCTGAGCAGAGAGCCCGATGTGGGGCTTGATCCCAGGACCTCGAGATCATGACCTGAGCCGAAGGCAGAGGCTTTAACCCACTGAGCCACCCAGGCACCCCATGCTTTGCTTCTTTAATGACAACACAAGGGGACCAAAAGCCTGAAAATCAGTCAAAAGTCTTTCTGCACTAAAAGCAGTGCTTCAGTCGATGTAAAGAGCGCCTATCCCGTCACACTCATGTTTATCCTGCCCTGCTTCTAGCGATTTTCCTGAGGGTAGAAGACTTTAATTGTCCTCACCCTCCTGAGCTTGACAGTTGGTATTTTTTTGTTACTTGATTGTGGTGGGGGTGACGGGGAAGGGGTCAGACAACAGAGGAGTCTAGACAGCAGCTTCCCGTGAGCTTCTACTCAGAGTAGTCAGTGACCATGCCAGCAAGCTGCAAGAGGGTTCTAACCTTTATTTCCATGGCTTTGAGCATAAATTGTTGATCCCTGAAGAAATGAAATGTCGACATTGTTTTGGCTTATTTTGGACACTAAAGGCAAGGTTCTTCCTGATCTCTACAAGTGAAAATGCAAAGAAGGAGAATTCTTAAATGAGGGACTTCAGTCAAGGATAGTGGTGCTCCTCCATGAGTGTAAGTAGGAATAGGTTGTTGTGAAATTTTTATAGCTCGCTTGGTATTTGTTTCATACGCGCCTTCAAGAAGGATATCTCATTACATGTTCACGTCCAGAGCGTCAGGCTTGATTTTTGTATTTTCCTAGGCATCTGCCCCATCACATATCACCAGGAAAAAAATCTCTCTCTTCTTTGTATTCGTGTGACAGTTGTGACTGTGAGTTAGTGTCCTATATCTCTAAGAGGAATACGCTGATCGCAGAATATCTGAGTGTGAGTAGGGGCTCTGCCAGTTCTTATTTGATTTGAGTAGGGTAATATGGAAGAAGATGAACCAGGGCATGTTAAACATAAGCCTTTATTTGTAATACTCTGGCATGAGAACTCTGAAGTAGTGTTCTACGTTGGGAAACAAAGGTGGAGTTTTTACAGAGGATTAGCCAGAGGCATAAGCAGAAATTCAGCTAGTTTAAGGAAGAGTAAATCAAAGGGTCTTTGGAAAAGGGAGGAATTACTCTTGCAGTTGGCAGGTGCTGGTCGGACAGTTTAAGTTTAGCAAGAAGGTGGAATAGGAAATGTTGCATGGGCTAAAGTCATTTGTAAAAATGGTGGGGAGAGAAAGCCCCAGGGGTCAAAGGAATGCAAGTGCCACAGCAGAAATTTTTAGTCTTTCAAAGTCTCCTTCTGGGCTGTCCTCTGGTCAGCAGGGATACTGTTGCTCTCATCTGACTCTGAAATAGCTACCTCACTTCCGTCCAGTGTGATCTCAGACTAGCTGGGCATGACTGCTCTCAGAACTTCTTGTGACTTCTGTCATCACAGGTTAGATTTCAGTCATGGGTTGAGTGAGTTATGGTGCAGAAGCATTTAAGAATCAGGAGAAAACAGAGTGAACTATGGTAAAAAAAAAAACAAGCATCAACAGGGCAAGTATCAGAAATCTTGGGACCATGCCTCTTAAAACAAATTCTGCCCCAGCTGGAATCAGTCAGGAGAATAGATCCCACCCTTTTTGGAATTTTCAGATAAGGCACGTTTGATACCCATGCCTCTGTGTTCATTCTCGAAATTTACCCAAACAACCAGTTTAGGAGAATAAACTTGCAGAACTTCATTCTAGCAATCAAAAACGTTACTGCAAGAGAGAGTGGGGAAATGACAATGGGAAGAAAATGGTGGAAAGGCTAAGTAGGCTGGCAGCTAGAGGCCTGGAGTATGGGGGTCTCAGTCTAAAGTTCACCTTTGATGCTAGATTCAAAGTTCTTGGGAGAGCTACCCCCTTCCAGATGAAGTTTGATTCTGGAGAATCTTGAGAGATTCTGTGTTAGATCTCCTGTCAATACAGATATTTAGGAGGTCAGGGTAAAACATTCTTAAACTTAGAAACAAGAATCCAGATTTTTAAAAAAGGAATAGAAACTACTTAAAAAAAGGTGGGGGCGGGGCCTGGGTAACTCGGTTAAGCGGTGGACTCTGAATTTCCACTCAGGTCAGTCTTTCTCTCTCCCCCTCTGCCCTCCATCCTGTGCTTGCACTTTCCCTCTCTTTCTCTCTTCTAAAATAAATAAATAAATAAATAAATAAATAAATAAATAAATAAATAAATAAATAAATAAAACTACTTAAAAATAAAATTGAATACCATATGATACTTTATTAAATAAAAAAAAATAAAATAAAATCCTAGCTATTGAAGTGGTGGGTGGGTATGCTAAGAGTTATGCTGTTGCTAGTTCTCTCCAGGCCTCTATCTCCCGTAATAGTAATCCCTGTGCCTGCCAATCAGATCCTATAAACAAAGCTTTAAAATGCTATATGGAGAACATAACATAAATTTACATGTATGTGTGTGTGCTTGCGTGTAATGTATGCTAGAACGCATAAGGCGCAGCAATATTTAGAAGCAAATTTTATAGCCCTTCAAGCGGTAAGAGTTATTACTACTATTGATATGCATCATGTAAACCAAAATAATCTCAAAATCCCGTTGATGATTGTTAGACCAATGGTGAAGTGCTGTTTGGGAGGAATAGACAATGAATGAAAAGGTTTAGTGAAAGACAGTTTGAAAACAGTTTTTGAAGAGTGCTATGTAATGCTAATGAGTTATCTTGCAGGCAAAGGGGAGTCTGTGGAAAGTATTTGATCAGGGACTGAAGGGAGTAAAGTTCCTATGACAACACTGTGTGGTTTGGCTTGAGCAGAGAGAGCCTGAAGGCAATAGGACAATTTAGATTATTGGAATAGTCCAGATAAGGAAATAAGGATTTAAAGTAGTGAGGTAGCAAGCATACACACACACACACACACACACACACGTGTACATATATGTGCGTATGTGTATATGTACATATATAGTGTTTGTATATGTGTATATGTATGTGTATGTATATGCATATGCATGTATGTATGTGTATGTGTATACGTATATGTGTGTATATACACATGTATGCATATGCATATACACTATATATGTATATATACATATATATGCATATGTGTATGTGTATGTATATATATGTATATGATCAGAGATATCTTAGAAGTAATATAGATACGTTAAAACCTATACGGCTTTGTGACCAACCGGATTTTGAAGGGATAAGGGAGAGAGGAATTTAAACACAGTTTTGAGGTTTAAAGCTTGGATATTCAGAAGGATAGTGGTCCTCTTAACAGAAATAAGAGCAACAGGAATACAGTCAGGTTTGTTGTGATTGGCAGATATATCAAGGATTTGATTTTGGACGTTGCGAGACTGTCATCTTTTTTTTTTTTTTAAGGATTTTATTTATTTATTTGACAGAGAGAGGTCACAAGTAGGCAGAGAGGCAGGCAGAGAGAGAGGGGGGGAAGCAGGCTCCCCGCTGAGTAGAGAGCCCGACGCGGGGCTCTATCCCAGGACCCTGAGATCATGACCTGAGCCGAAGGCAGAGGCTTTAACCCACTGAGACACCCAGGTGCCCCGCGAGACTGTCATCTTGATCACTAGTTCTCAATGATTATATTACTAAATATTAATTCAGTCCTTTGGGTGAACCTACATTTGTGAAATGACAATTAGGCCTGAAGTATGTGTAGCATTATCTTCTAACAGTTTATGACTTTAAAATAAATTTTGTAATAGAGTTTTGATGACCATCAAGGCAATCTGCACTACGCAGTAAGTTTGCAAAGCCATTTATCCTCATGAATTTTTAAACTCTGAAAGGTGTATTTATGTTAAGAAATAAACTTTGTAGCATAGAAACAAGGTGCGGTACCGCTGGGTATTTGACAGCTTATTTTGGTGCAATAATGAAAGGACAATTTAGGGGCACCTGGATGGCATAGTCGGTTAAGCTTCCAACTCTTGATTTCAGTTGAGGTCATGATCTCAGTGTCGTGAGATCGAGTGCCACACTGGGGTCTGCCCTCGGCAGGGAGTCTGCTTAAGATTCTCTCTCTCTCTCCGTCTGCCCCTCCCAGGGTGCTCTCTCTCTTTCTAAAATAAATAAATACATAAATAAATAATCTTTAACAAAAGGATGATTTAAATGGAGAAATGTTCCTCAGATATTATCACAAATGTCCAACAGAGCAGCAAACATGGAAAGCTCTTCTCCAATTTAAGCCCACTTGTGCACTGATGGCACACTTTCATGCCTTCCTAATGTGCAATAAATCCCCTTAGCGCTGACCCCTGCTTTCACGTGTGCCGAATCTTTCTCTACAGGTATAGTGGAACAGGTGGCAGAGACGCTCAGCTGCTGATTTGTTGTGGGTTCTATGGCGGGGCACTTAGGAGAGGGGACTTGCACTTTTTCTAGGTTCAAAAGTAAGGCTGAGTGTTGTAAATGTCAAGGCAAACAAATTAAAAAATTCTCATTTGTTATTACTAATATGCAAACTGAAAGTTCTCCTGCCTTTCTGTAACTCATGAACTTGTTCAAAACGTATGTCTATTGAGAGAAAAAGTAGGATTTGTGTACTTTATGGAGCAAAGCCCTAGCCATTATCCTAAAACACAGACGTGCATATCATGAGTCTTCATTTAGGTTCCCCTGGGTGGCTCAGTTGTTAGGTGTCTGCCTTCAGCTCAGGTCATGATCCCAGGATCCTGGGATCGAGCCCCCCATCAGGCTCCCTGCTTAATGGGAAGTCTTCTCCCACTCCCACCTACTACCCCCTCTCCGCTTGTGTTTACTCTCTCGCTGTTTCTTTCTCTGTCAAATAAGTAAATAAAATTTAAAATAATAATAATAATAATTCTTCATTTGGGTACATGCTATCTAAAAGAGACAACTCCAGCTCAACACCCACATAATGTATCCCAAATGAAGCTTTAATCTCCCCAACCCGCTGCACCCCTCCACACCAAGTCTCCACCTCACTGACACTAATTTCATCTTTCCCCAGATCACCCTCCTTATCCTTCAGTTTTTGGACATAATGCTTCTTACATTTAAATTTTTCTTCTGATTTACCTAGGAAACATATATTTATTCTTTAAGACTGAATTCAAGTATTATGTTTTCTCTGATCTTTCTGGAATTTCTTTAGACGGTGTTAGATTTAAATCAACTATTATCCTGTCATATTTTGTTTTCCATTCGAACACTTAGCACATTTGTGTTTTCATATATTTATATTAATCATTTAGTTTCTCTGTCTATTCTACTTCATTATATGCTTCTAATTCAGGGGTCCCATAGAAAAATCCAATTACAAGGGTGCCTGGGAGGTTCAGTCCGTTAAGTGAGGGTCTGACTCCTGATCTCAGTGCAGACCTTGATCTCAGGGTCATGAGTTCAAGTTCAAGCCCCGCATTGGGCTCCATGTCTATATATTACAAAAAAAAAAAAGGAAATCCAGTGGCAGGCATACATTGTTTTATTGTGCTTCACTCTATTACAGTTTGCAGATACTGTGTTTTCCACACATTGAAGGTTTGTGGCAACCCTGTGTCGAGTGAGTCTATCGTCGCCATTTTCCCAACAGCATTTTCTCCCTTTGTGTCTCTGTCTCACACTTTGGTAATTCTCACAATATTTCAATTTTTGTTGATATTTCTATATTTGAATCGCTGCAATGTCATGATAAAACTGTAACAGGTGAGGATCTGCTTCTTACGGATGAGAAAAGAAAGTGATTTCTTGGGATGGAATCTACACCTGGTCAAGATGCTGTGAAGATTGTTGAAATGACAACAAAATATCTAGAATATGACATAAACTTAATTGTTAAAGCAGCAGCAGGGTTTGAGAGCACTGACTCCAATTTTGAAAGAAGTTCTGCCATGAGTAAATGTTATCAAATAGCATCCCATGCTCCAGAGAAATTGTTCATGAAAGGCAGTCGATAGCAAACTTCATTGTAGCAAACTTCATTTTTGTCTTATTTTATGACATTGCCACAGGCCCCCAACCTTCAGCAGCCACTGCCCTGATCAGTAGCAGCCATCGACATCAAGGCAAGACCCTCCACCAGCAAAAAGATTACAACTCTCTGAAAGCTCAAATGATGGTTAGCATTTTTAAGCAATAATGTGTTTTTTAAAAATCAAGGTATGCACATTGCTTTTTTAGACATAATGTTGTTGCACACTTAGTAGACTATATAGAATGGTTTAAACATAACTTTTTTTTCGACTTTATTTATTTGAGAGAGAGAGATAACATGAGCGAGGATGGGGGCAGAGCAGTAGAAGAAGAGGGAGAAGCAGACTCTGCTGAGCAGAGCTCGATCTCATGACTTGAGCTGAAGGCAGACGTTTAGCCCACTGAGCAACCCATGTGCCCCTAAACATAGCTTTTATATGTACCAAGAAACCAAAAAATTCATTTGACTCACTTAATTGCAGTATTTGGTTTATTGTGGGTGATCTGGAATTGAACCAGGCATATCTCCAGGGTATGTCTGTAGTGGGAAAAACAAAAAACAAACAAACAAAAAAAAACTACATAACAATTATTACTGAGACTTTATTTTGTATTAGGGGTTGCACTTACATTTTCTCATCTAACCTTAGAGCAACATTCTATGTGGTAGGAATTAGCCTTAATTTACAGTTCAAATGGGAGTCCCAGAGAAGCGTAGTGACTTGTCCAGGATCACACACCTGGAGAATAATTGAGGAATCAATTCTTGGTTTACCTGACTCCAAAGACCTTTCTTCTAAACACAATATTAGATGTTTCCTTTACGATAATCTTATTTCTGGAGAGTTATTAAATTATACATGCCTTTGGTCAGTTTCTGATATATCTTTCTTCAAAGTACAAACATATACAGCTTGAAAATACAGCTTGAAATACAGCTGTATTTGAAAATACAGCTATGGTATCCCAGCTTAGTATGGGAATATTCACACTAGAGATCAGGATGAAGCCTGCTTCACTATTAACTTTATTTCTAAAAGATTCCTGAAAAATCGTACACAAAAACATTGATTTTCGATTACTGTCTTAGCCACTGAGAACAACTTGTTGAAATGAGTAGTGAGTGAGTTATGAAACACATTGCCTGTTTGTTATAAGCAGACTCTCAATAAATTACTGTGGAACTGAATGTTATGGATGAATTATGCGCAGGTATGTGAGTTAAAAATTTTGCCATTTTCCCCAAATCACTTTTTATATATAAATATTGCCCTTACATAGCTGAATCTGTAGTATGAACTTAATTAATATGTATTATTGATTGCTTTCAGTACTTTATTTGGGCTTCTCTAGTAAAAACAAAGAGTAATAATTACTTCGATAGATCATACTCAAGCTCTCAATATTATTCAACTAGCGTATATATCAGATCATTGGGAGCTAAAAAAAAAAACCTGCTGCTAAATATAAGGATAAGGAGATAAATACATGGATGGACTTTCTAAATTGTAAGAACTTTCTTCT
Source organism: Potos flavus (assembly GCA_028534135.1). NCBI lineage: Eukaryota > Metazoa > Chordata > Mammalia > Carnivora > Procyonidae > Potos > Potos flavus. Next base: position 67,042,260 of record CM052894.1, on the reverse strand, counting down.
TTCTTGTGTGATGTACTTGAGGCAGTCGGATTCCACTTGGAAGATGTTGGTACTGACAACGATTTTCTTTTTGACCAAATTCTAGCCAGGCTTCTCTGAGCTCTTGTCTCTACTAGGTCTGAACTCTGCTGTACAATGACTTGAGCAAACACTAACATAGTTTCCAATAGCTCAAGGTTGCATCCCCAGACTGACCCCAGCCCCCTTGAAGTGTCTGCCTGAGAGAGCATCAGACCGACAGAAGGATTGACTGTTGTAGCCAACACCTGAGAAGACACCCCTGACCATGTTTTCCTGAAGCATTTATTCAAAAGGGCTTGCCAGTGGGGATACTTAATTTGACTGTTTGAGGTGTATGTGTATCTACTACCACATAGGAGAGTCTTTCTCAAGAATCTGAAAGCCATCCTTTCAACTGTAATCATCAGGAAGGACACAACTCCCGTCTCCTGATCTCTGTGGGAGGATAGGATCCTAACTTTGATAACTGCCAGCTCGCAGACACAGCTGGCCGAATCACAACTACGCTGACCAACCCTTGGCGATTCTTCACTTCCTAGAGTCTAGGAGCACCCACCTGCCCCCCTCCCTTTCTACTCCATCATTCTTCCTTCAACATGTCCAGTAGTATCTACAAATCGAAGTGGGGTTCAGTACAAGATGCATTCTTTTCTGCATTGCAATAGTTATCATTGATTAAAATCTGTCCTTATCACTAACTCGTATCCAGCTTTATCTTTGACAGTAGTTGAGTAAACAAGTAATCATCTTTAAATTTAGATGTTGGGAAACTGAATCTAGATGAGTCAGTACTATGAGGTGAAATGTCAACTCTCATGCAAAATAATAGATTGCTGAAAGAAAGAATGATTTGCACCGTATCGAATTTGAGATAAAATAAAGTAGATCAGCATTGTTCTTCACTTCTTGCAAGGATAGACACAGTCTAAAATACATTCATTACATAAAATGTTATCTCTGAGAGAGCAAACATTTTTTTTTCCTGCAACTCCACTGCATATAAAATTGCTGAACTTTCTATGTAAATAATCTTTTGTTTATGATGAACTTAATATTTATCCTTTGGAAAATACAGAACGTATTACAAATGGGAAATCTTACATATATTCACCACCCTTAGCCACTGTTACTATATTGTAGCATTTCTGCTATGCACTTTCTGCTTTCTTACAATTAACATTATATCATAAAAGAGTCCTCTGTGTCATTAACAATTCTCAAAAGCCTGTGTTTATTGCCTACATATACCAATATATGCATGTATGTAGCATAGTTAATATGATACCCTTAATCTGTGCTAGAGAATAGTGCAGAAAAGAATATCTGGATTGATTGACAAATAATTTTATTCATTGGACTGTTTTTTAGGCTTCATTTGTAGAAGTGACATTATGGATTCCAAGTGCAGAAACATGTTATGCTTTTGACATATATTGCCAATTTTCTTTCTTTCCCACAAGTCTGTCTCAATTTAGAACCTCTTTGGAAATATAAGAAATTGTTGCCTATACACATCTTTTAGAAAATTTCTCCTTTTGAGTTTTTTTTTTCTCATCTGATAGACGAAAAGTGGTCTTTTATATGGGTATTCATTTATTTCTTTGATTACTGGTAAAGCTGAGCTAAATCCGCCAAAGAGAAATTCAGGATGAAAGTAAGACTGAGGAATATAGCACAAAAGCCATAATGAAGTCTTCTTTCCTGGACACCTTTTAAAATAGACAGATGTTTATATCCCTTGAGAGGTTTCATCTAATGCCACCCGACAAAAAGAAAACACCACATTCCTAGGACATCACCTTTTGTAGTTCACTAAACTAGTGTTTCTCAAATTGTTCTTTGGTTTGCACAGGTTGAAGCAGAGTGAGGGTCACAAGCCTCACAGTTTGGGGAGCTCCTGTCAAAGAAATGCCTGAGTGGGCTATAGGCAACACAGTTTTACATCACTGATATAGTTAAAGAACAAACAAAATGGAGAAACAGAGAGATTATACAATTTGTCAAATGTCACACACCTCCTAGCGATATAACCACCAACGTCTCATGCTTCACAGACTTACATGCATTGTGTATATTTCTCGCTTTTCCCCTCTTCTACATCCCTATAGCCCCCATCCTATTTGGCAAGGGGACAATTTTCCTAAAAACGCGTCATCCTATATGTTGACAGTATTTGCTTTAAATGCTACTCATGCCGAACTTCACAGCTGTAGGTTTCATGCTCTTCTTATAATCCAGGTCTTATTTTTTTCCTAAAACACACTCATGCAAATACTGAAGAATACAGAAACAAAAAGGCAGACTAAAGAAATGAGTGAAAATTGACAGAATTTGTCCCAGAAGTTGCTGCTTTACAAATATAAATGTGGTTATGTGAAAGAAAGAAACATGGAAAACATTGGTTTCCTTCTAGCCAATTATGGAACATTGGTAGCTTTCTGGTAGAGTTCAGGTCAGGGGCTCTATTTTTTTTCTTCCACATTGAAGTAATAGTTTTTACTACTGATTTGGCAACTTTTCAGCCACTTAAAATATTGAGATCCCTGTTAGGGTAAAAACAGTCTTTCACATGAAAATAATGAAATTTTAAAGTTCTTTTTTCTTCTTATCAATTAATCTTATTTCCCCTCTTTTTAAATGTTATCACTTAGAATTTGCAATAAGACACATTTCAGAAATACATAATTTATTGTTTTTTTGGTTCTTTAATTGGATCTCTGTCAGCTAAATAACTACACTGTGACATCCTGGGTCAACTCATTTAGCTGAACTGGGTTAAAATTCTGGGCCGTTGCATATAATTCTCTCACTTAGTCATGTATGTCTGTATCTAAATTCCACGGCTCAAAAAAAAAAAACAGTCCTGACTCATGGTGACCTCCGGGTCTTTGTGTGTCCAATTAGCCATTAAACATTTAACAATCTTTTTCCTTTTCCAATATTGCCTCTTACATAATAGGGCCTAGAATCCTGTAACTATGTTTCTCAGAACCTCTGCCAGCACTCGGAGGCATCAATTAGAGACACTTGTATGAAATTTGGGAGGTGGAAAACAAAGAGAAGGCACGATGCCTCTTGGCAGGTTGGGGCAGGAGTGTGGGCCTTGGCCTTGGAAGCCGGGAGGCATTTCCAGTGATTCTGGGCATCCCCCTGCAAGTCAGTCCCTCGTGCATAGCAGCAGGTAGCTGAGAGCTCACTGGCTATTGTCTCCTGCAGTTCCTAATTTCTTGAACATCAGTATACTTTTCCTGACCTTGCTCGCTAGGTCTCCAAATGGTTTTGAGAGCTGCTAATTTTCTGTATCGGATACCTTCCTTCTTGGAATATTGCTGAAATGTCCGTTTCCCTAATGAAACACTGATACACTAATTTTCTTCATTTCTGGGGAAAAAAAAAACTGATCTCAAATTTCATTCCAGAGTAAATCCTTCTACGTTTACCAAGTCAGACGAGGCCTCATTGTATTCACTTCTCAATTTAGTGTGACATACACACTTCTCGAGTTGCCATAGTGTGTGTGCACTATTTATGAGGAGCATTGCCTGGGGTACTGATCAAGCATGACGATAAATACGATTCAGGAGCTCAAAGAACATACGCTGGAAGAGAAAAAGCACACAGCTTATATAAGACACACTGTGACATGATCTGAGAGGCAGAATAGAGGGACTACAAAGAGAAATTAAAAATATTTGAACAAGGGAGGTTTGGGAAAATTTCATAAGGGACATGGAATTTATTTGTTAAAAAGCCGACAAAGGGATACAGTTAGAATTCAAGAAAAGGAAGGGGGCGCCTGGGTGGCTCAGACAGTTGAGCATCTAACTCTTATTCTCAGCTCAGTTCTCGATCTCAGGGTCATGAGTTCAAGGTCCACGTGGGAGTCCGTGCTGGGCATAGAGCCTCCTTAAAAAAAAAAAAAAAAAAAAGAATTCAATAGAAGGATAGTTTTATAGAGGTGTTTGAAATACTTATAAAATAATGTGAATTTCTGTGGTGGGTTGAGGGTATATTGGCAGACACAAAGATGTTGGGACCAGTTGGTAGATGGCTTTGGGTGCTATGCCAATGACTTTGTTCTGTATTTTATGGTGAGTAGACTTCCAGTAATCCTTGAGCATGGCAATGATATAATCCTATTGGTCCTTACGACGTGGAACTGTTTAGAAGAAAATAGTGAGCAGTATCTACACTTAACATTATTTCGTAATATGTGAAGGTAAGTGGAGGCATAGTCATCATCAAGAGAAAGATAGCTTGAGAGTTTGAGACTTCTGGGGCGTTCGAAGTGTCTAGCAAAGAGATTAAAGAGTTGAGGGTGAACACAGAATCTATTTGTTATTTCTTCCTGCTCAATTCAGGTGGAAGGAATCCGGAAATTGTACTATTTATGCCAGCTTCCGTGTACCTTTGATAAATGGGAAGTACGTGAAAGGAAACTGCTTGCTTTTTTAATCCTTGCCATTCTGCTCTCAAATGTTATTACCGAATCTCATTTATCTGGGGAAGAAAGGAGGGAAAGAGAGCTGCTGCAGGGACCGCCACTCACGGGCAAGAAGGGAATAGATCTCCAATGCAATGTTTCATCCAGTAGACGGCTTTCTTGTTCAATTAGCCTAAACTCAAACACTGGCACTTAACCTCTACCCTCCTGTCAGCTTTTGTACTCAGCTTAGTGTAGGGCTACTTCTGAGGGAATAAAAACAGGATTTCATCGGCTCTCACAAATATACTGCTGAAGGCATGATAGAGTGGGTTGACAAACTGGAGATACAGAACTCTCATATTTAAAGAATTATTTACAAGAAAGGAGACTGACCTTCCAAGAATCACGGTGAAAAAACACACAGTGATTCTAGTTAATGTCATGAAGGCAAAGCCTGGGGAGAATAATTTGATTTTTATAGCCAGCAAGATTTGATCCAGGGCACTGGGAGTTTTGGAAAAGTTTCATTCATTTTCTTGTAGCAATGCATAGCAAGCCTCTGTAACTCAAGATTGGAAGGAGCACTCCTAAAGAGACGAGGTGTAGAAGAGTCAATGAATCGTGAATGAGACAATCAGGAGGCTAGGGGCCAAGGGCTGTCTCTGAAACAGGATTATTATGTGATTTGAGAACTTGATCTAACTCTGCTGGTCATCCATTTCCCACTTGTTTAAACTGATGAAGTTGAACTGAGGGGGCTTACCTTGAATTTTAAGCTCTCAAAAATTCTATCACCCTGACAGAAAAAATATAGTATAAAATACTTTAAAAACTCTTGTGTGTTCCTTGAAACTTACCCTGATTTTTTTTCTCAGGGATTCCTTTTATTATTTGTTTTTGTTTTTCTCCTTCCAGAATTCCTTTTATTATTATTATTATTATTATTATTATTATTATTATCATCATCATCATTTTGTTCAAGGATTTCAAGAGTTACATGCCACTGTTCCTTTGTTTTGTGAAATTCATTTTCAGTAGACTTAACATTAATTTCTGAAGATTTAACTGCTAAATTTCTGATGGGGAGAGACTTTTGATGGGGAAAATCTTCCTGAAAAAGTTATGCTTACCACTTTTGCTTCTGAAGGAGGCTTCACATTATTGGATAGTGAGTGAGGGGTGGGGGTGGAGGGAATAAGCTGAGCATGTTTGCCAAAGACATTAGTATAGGAATTATAGGGGCTTGGCATGTGTTCAAATTAAACTTTCTGTCATCTGGGAAGTGTTTGAATGATTTGACAGAAAGGATGGTTACAAATGAACTGGGAACCATGCTTGTGCAGATAATGGGCATCAGGGCAACTTTTTCTTTTTTGTGTGTGTGAGTTTCCCATTCTTCACAGGTAATTCACATGCAAATTGGAAGACATTTTACTTTGTCAGAAATAGCATTGCCATTTGGTTTTTACTATAAATTGCCTACATTTTAATATTTTATTCTATTCATCAACTTTAAAGTAGACAAAAATTTATGTGATTCCCATTTGTGTGGAAAATCTGCTTTGTCAGTTTCACAAAGGGAAAATCCATTTGGCTTTGTACTATTTATAGGAACCATTGTATTTGCTTAATATGTTTTCATTAGGTTTTTCGAGCTCATATAACTTGCATGCCCTTTTCATTTTTTTGCAATGATCTTTCACTTTTCATGAATAAGATTCAGAGTTTCCTCTTCATAACATCATGCAAATGACTCAATCTAAGGCAGATTTTTTTTTCTTTGTTTCTTTACTATATAGGGTGTTTTATCTCCTTCTGAATTTGAAAGCTATACTGTTTCAGACCTCTTCCTCCAGGTTTTGCCAGCCTCTTACAGAAAGGAAACTTCTATTTGAAAAAATGTCATAAGGAATTAAAAACACTTTGCACAAAGAGACAAATGAGCAGATATTTGTATTTCCCATGATGTTACTGGCTATCAAGGGACAGGCGTTCCTGTACTACCTCTCATTGTCAGCCATCTGATACTAATGTGGACATCTTCAGTATTTGCAGTGTGAAGATCCAGAGATCTTTTAGTTTTTAGGACCAACTTAAAATGGAAGAAAAATACCTGATGCTGTTCCACTAGATAATACATGTCTGAGGAAGTTGGGATGAGTATCTAGAAAACTGCTTTGGAGTTACGGAGAAAACTCCGTAAATAATGTTTCTCTGGGTAGCTTGAAAATTCCTGTTTTCTGTCCCATCTTCAGCCCTTTGGGCTTTTGATGTGCTTTTAATAATAAGCCACTTCTTTCTTTTTCTTGGATTGTTGTCTTTAAAAGCAACTTTTCTTAAAATATAGTAAATCAGTAGGTTAAAGCCTCTGCCTTCAGCTCAGGTCATGATCTCAGGGTCCTGGGATTGAGCCCCACATCGGGCTCTCTGCTCAGCGGGGAGCCTGCTTCCCCCTCTCCCTCTGCCTGCCTCTCTGCCTACTTGTGATCTCTCTCTCTCTCTCTCTCTCTGTCAAATAAATAAATAAAATCTTTAAAAATATATATATATATATAGTAAATATTCAAATAGTGTGCAATTTAATAAAATCTTCACAAATTGCTTACATCTTTATAAAGAGCATAGAGATAAAGAAACAAAACACAAACTCTCCTTAATGTATAGTGACTTTCTCTGCCAAGAGCAACTACTGTCCTAATCTCTTAAGAGCATGGAATAGTTTTTTGCCTGTTTTCTGATATTTTTAGGAATTGGAATTATACACTATGTACTCCTTTTTTGTCCAGATTCTTTCTTTCTTTCTCTCTCTCTCTCTCTTTCTTTCTTTTTCTCTCTTTCTCTTTCTTTCTTTCTTTCTTTCTTTCTTTCTTTCTTTCTTTCTTTCTTTCTTTCTTTCTTTCTTTCAGATTTTACTTATATTTTGAGAGAGAGAGAGGGAGCACGAGTGGTGGGAGAGGCAGAGGGAGAGGGAGAAACAGACTCCCTGCTGAACAGGGAGCCATGCACAGGACTCCATCCCAGGACCCTGAGATCGTGACCTGAGCTGAGGGCAGACACTTAACCCACTAAGCCACCCAGGCACCCCTTGTCTGTATTCTTTCACTCAACATTGAGTTTATGGTATCATTGCATATAGTTGCAGATCATTCATTCTTGCTGTTACAGAAGTCCATTGTCTGATTATAGTAAAGGCTATTTTCTCTCTCAACTATTGATGAACAATTTTTTTTTTTTAGTCTGTAGTTCTTTTGTTTTTACAAATAGTGTTTATCTGAACTTTTTTTTTTGCATGTCTTCTGATAAATGCAAATGCATACCTATCGGATATACACCTGTGGGTGGAATTGCTGGATCATAGGCCTCACACATACTCAGCTTTATTAGTCACTCTCAGTTTTCCAAAGTGAATACATCAATATAAACACCATCAGCAATATATGAGAGTCATAGTTTTGCTACATTCTCACCTAGACTGGGTATATATTTTCTTCTCTACCTTTTCCTTCATCTTCTTTTCAAATGTATCCATTCTCATAGGAATATAATTGCATGGCATGATTTTTGCATTTTCCTAATGTCTAAGAGGTTGAGCACACATTATATGCCTTTTGGACATTGGAATATAGTTGCACAAATTCCCTGAACAAGTTTTTGGCAATATTTAAATTTTATCTTGACTTCTTAGCACCTTGTAAAAATTCTTTATATATAGATACAAGCCCCTTGTCAGATATCACAAATATCTTCTCCCATTCCATGACATGCCTTTTTCTCTCTATTCATGATAGTCCTTAACTATAGTATTTCTGACCCATTAAATTTTTTTATTATTTATGATTATTTATTTTCATTTCCTGTGAAAGAAATCTGTGCCTCCTCCAAAGTCTCGAAGATATTATATGTTTTACCTTTTTCAGTTAGATCTGCAATGAACATGGTATTAATTTTGATATGTTGTGTGAGGTTGCGATCAAGAGTCACTTTTTCCAAATGCATATCCAATTGACACAGTAATATTTATTAAAAAAAAAAAAAAGTCCTCCCCATATTGCAGTGACATCTTTGTCAAAATACCCATGTGGGTGTGTGGTTGGTCTTTCTTTTGAAAATATAAAACTCAGGTAAAGTAAGTACTATATAGTGGTTTGGTATCTGTGTGTATGTATGCGTTCATGTTTGTTTTAGTTCTTTTGAAACATATTTTATATATAAAAAAATCCACTGATACTAGATATGGATTTCACTAATTATATACAATCATAGAAGCCCCATCAAATTCAAGGTATAGAGAAGTTCTGTCACTCTACAAAATTTCCTCAGTCCCCTTTGCAGTGACCTGCTTTCTGTCACTATAATTTTGCATTTTTAAAAATTTCATATGCATATGTTTGTACTGTATGAACGTACTGTAGTGTATGAATTTAGTATTAGACTTATTTCTCTGGCATGTGTCCATTAATATTTGATTCTCTTGTATTGCTCACTGGCATTCCATATCACGAATATACCACATTTTGCTTATCCATTTATCAGTTAATGAACAATTGGGTTGCTTCTAATTTGATGTTATTATGAGTAAGGCTGCTAATGAATATCACTAGATAAGTTTTTGTGGAGATATATTTTTTTTGGGTTTCTCTCAGATAATATCTTTAATGAATCACGATGTAATACAATGTTCTGTGATAATGGAAATGTTCCTATAGCCACACTGTATGATACGGTAGTCCCTTGCCACATGTGACTCTTTGGAACTTGAAATGTGGCGAGTGTGACTGAGAAGACTAAATTTGGATATTATTTAATTTTAATCAACTTATGTTTAAATTTAAATAGTCACATGTGGCTAGTGACCTTTGTATTGCACAATGCCGTGAGTGGGATTACGAGGTCAAATGGTAAAATTATGTTTAAATTTAGAGTGTGTTGACATAGTATTTTTAAAGTTGTTGTACCATTTGTCATTCCCATTGACAGGGCATGATACTTCCAATCACTCCACATTCTTGCCAGCATAATGTCAGTTCTTTCAGCTTCAAACAAGTATGTAGCCTGTTTTTTATTGGATCATTTGTCATATTAATATTGTGTTGTAAATATTCTAGATGCAAGCTCTTTCACAAATTTATGCTCTGCAAATATTTTCTCCCAAATGTAGCTTGTCTTTTGTTAACTTGAAGACATGATAGCTAATTTTATGTGTAACTTTGCTAGGCTAGACTATGGTACCTAGATATTTGGTTAAACATTATTCTGGATGTTTCAGTAAAGGTGTTTTTTGGATTGAACTGACATTTAAATTGATTAAAATTGGTGGTCCAAGCACTTGAACTGTAACTTCCCTGGGTCTCCAGTCTGATGGCCTATCCTGCAGGTTTTTGGTTTGCCAAGTCTCCACACAATTACATGAGCCAATTTCTTAAAATTCCCCTCTCTTCTTTCTTTCCTCCCTCCCTTCCTCCCTCACTCCTTCCTTTCCTTCCTTCTTCTTTCTTTCTTCTTTATCATCTAAATAGCTATCATCTACCTATCTATCCTCTACCTGTCATCTACCTATATAATCTCACTATCTAATCATCTATCATTTGTCTATATCTGTCATCTATCTATCCATATCCTGTTGTTTCTGTTTCTCTGGAAAACCCTAATGCAAAGAAGATATGGTGTTAATTTTCATAAAGTTCATTTTATTTTTTATTTATTTATTTATTTTAAAGATTTTATTTATTTATTTGACAGAGAGAGAGAGAGATCACAAGTAGGCAGAGAGTCAGGCAGAGAGAGAAGGGGAAGCAGGCTGCCTGCTGAGCAGAGAGCCCGATGCGGGGCTCGGGGCTCGATCCCAGGACCCTGAGATCATGACCTGAGCTGAAGGCAGAGGCTTTAACCCACTGAGCCACCCAGGCTCCCCTCTGAAGTTCATTTTATTAATTGGCTTATTCTTTTATAGATTTTTTGTTCTGCATAAGAAATCTTTCTTTACCCAATTTCACAAAGATTTTGTTATTTAATGTCTTTTAGAAGTTTTATGGTTTTAGCTAACATATTTAAGTTTATGATTCATTTTGAGTTAAGTTTTATTTCTGGTGTGAGGTTAGGGAGCATTATTATTTTCCAAGTAGATATTCTATTGTTCTAATACCATTTGTTGTAGAGACTACCTTTACTTACTAAATTACATTTATACTTTTGGAGAAAATCAATTTATCATGTAAGTATAGATTTATTATTGACCCTATTCTGTTCCATTGATCTGTATTTCTCTCATGAAGATAATATCCCACTGACTTGATTAATGTCGTTTGTAATAACCCTAGAAATTAGGGAGTGCAAATTCTTCAAATCTGGTCCTCTTTTCCTTTTAGTTCTTTGAGGTCCTTTGTATTTGCATATAAATTTTAAAATCAACATGTCTATTTCTTTAAAAATAAAATCCTGCTGGTATTTTAATTGGAATTGCATGGACTCTTTGGATCGGTTTGGGGAGAGTTGACATCATTTTAACTATCCTGAGTTTTCCAAAGCATGCAACATTTTATATTTTTCAGTATATTTATCTTGTGTTTTTCAATAATTTTTTTAAGTATTTTGATGTTATTATAAATGGAATTGTTTTATAATTTTATTTTCTAATTGTTCATTGCTACTGCATGTGAATACTAATTATCTTTGTACATTTATCTTATATCCTGTGAACTTGCCCAACTTATTTTTTTAAATTCTAGTAATTTTTTTTTTTGGTAGAGTCATTAAGAACTTCTACCTGTTTGAGCATGTGACTTCAAATTAAAAGTTTTATTTTTCCCTTCCAAATTTTTATGTCTTTTTCTTTCTTTTTCTTGTCTTACTGCACTGGTTAGGGCCTTCAGTATAATATTGAATAGAAGTGTCAAAAGCAGACATTCTTGCCTTGATCCTGGTCTTAGCTAGAAAGCCAAACCTTGGTATTTTGATGCTAGTTGCAAATTTTATCACAGATGACTTTAATTTGATTAAGTTCCCTTTTATTCCTTGTTTCCTGAGAGGTTTGATCTTAAATGGGAGTTGAATTTTGCCAAGTACTTTTTTCCTTGCATCTTTTGCAATGATTATGTGTTCTTTTTCTCTTTATTCCATTAACATGGAGAATTACATTTGATGATTTTATTTTTTTTTAATTTATTTTTACAAGATTTTATTCATTTATTTGACACAGAGAGAGTACAAGCAAGGGGGAGCTGCAGGGAGAGGGAGAAGAAAGCTCCCATTGAGCAGAGCCAACACAGGGCTTGATCCCAGGACCCTGGGATGATTTTAATTCTTATAAAATCTTTAATTTCTGAAACAAACCTTACGTCGTCATGAAATATTGTTCTTCTTACATATCGTTGAATTCATTTTACTAAAATTCTGTTAAATGTTTTTTTATCTGTGTTCATGAGGAATAATTATCTGTAGCTTTCTCTTTTCTATCTTTGACTGGTTTGGTATCATGGTAGTAATGGCCTCATAAAGTGAGCTGTGAAGCATTCCCTCTTCTATTTTCTGTAAGTTTGTGTTAAAAGAATAATAATTCTGCCTAAAATACTTGAAGGAACACAGCAGTGTAGCCATATCCTAATTTTCTTTGAAGCGGTATTATATATTGAATTGAATATTTTTTATTGATAGAGAGCTTTATAAGTTTTCTATTATTTACAAGTCAATATCAAATAATTTTTGCCTTTTGAGGATTATGTCCATTGTATCTACATTGTCCAACTTACTGGTATTACGTTGTCGATAATAATCCCTATATCACTTTAATGTGTATAAGATAGCTAGTTACGTCCCCCTTTTATTCCTAAAATTGCCATTTTTTTCTCTTTTTCTTTTTAGATTGTCTTGCTAGAGTCTTATCAATTTTAGTAAACTTCTCAAATAACCAGTTTTGGGTTCATTGATTTTTCTCTATTTTTCTATTTTCTCTTTGACGGAATTCTGCTCTTAACTTTATTTTTCCTCTCCTTCAACATACTTTGGGTATACTTCTCTTCTCTTTCTAATTCCTTAGGGTGTGCAACAGATCATTAATGTTCGATTTTTCTTTTTTCCTTAGAGAAAAGCAAGCCTGAGTGCTTCCTCCTTGGTGTAGGTGGGAAACCGAAAGCTTACAAGAGCTTCCCTAGCTCAGTGACTCCCACCCCAGCCCCAGCCCCAGCCCCTGACTACAGTAAAGACCCAGATCATCCTTGTTGGACCTGTGTTAGTGGTCTGCCCTGGATTCAACTGCCTCCCACAGGTGACCTTAGCAGCTACTAATTTAGCCACTGCAGCCTTCCTATCCTTACTGTTTGCATGGCAAGTGTTTTCCATATATTCCCTTTCATGTCACCTCTCTTTACATTTGTAACTCTTGTAGACATCCTGTAGTTGGGACTAGTTTTTTAATTCCATCTGACAACCTCTTTCAGTCATTGTCCATTACATCTGATATAATTATTCAAATGTTTGACTTTCGGGCTACCATTTTATTATTTGTTGTCCACTTCTCTCTTCTATTTATTTTTTCTGTTCCTCAGTTTCTCCTTTGCTGACTTTTATTTGAATATTTTCAGAATTTCATGTTAATTTTTCTATTGGGTCTTCAGCTAGATTCTTTTTTTTAAAAAGAGGCTGCTCTCCTGTATAAGACATATGCCCTTAACTTTTAAGTCTATTATTAATGCTGTATCAGTTCATGTAAAATATAGCAAACCTTGCGCTTGTATATTGCCATGACTATCCCTAACTTTTCGTGTTGTAATTAATATATATCTCATATCCACATAGACTATAAACCCTAAAGGAAATGTTATAATTTTTGCTTGAAACGGTTATGTGTTTTATACAGAAAAGAAGAATAAAACAAATTCTTTCACTTTTTAAATTTACTTTGACACCGTTTCAGTATGCTTTAACCTACTCTGTGGATCTGAGTTTTTGTCTGATATAATTTCCGTTAATCTTGAAGAAGTTCTTTTATCATCTCATATAAAGCAGATATGCTGGCAAAGAATTCTGTCAGTTTTCTTTCCTCTGAAAGTTTCTTCATTTTGCCTTCATTTTTGAAGACTATTTTTATTAAGATATAGAATTCTGGGTAGATGTCTTTAGCATTTAAAAATTAATAATTAATTTAATTAATTTACTAATTAACTTTAAGTAGGGTTCAAGCTCAATGTGGGGCTTGAACTCATGACCCCGAGATCAAAAATTGCATGCTCTACCAACTGAGCCAACCAGATACCCCTCTTTTAGTATTTTATAGTTGTTGTTCCACTCTAAGCTGACATCCATGATTTCTTTTTTTTCTTCTTTTTTTTTTCAATTTCTGCTTTTATTTTCAATTTAAATTCAATTAATTAACATATTATTAGTTTCAGAGGTAGAGTTCAGTGATTCATGGGTCTTATATAATAGCCAGTGCTCATTACTTCACCTGCCATCCTTAATATCCATTACCCAGTTACTGCATCCCTCTGCCCCTTCCTTTCCAGCAACTCTGAGTTTGTTTCCTATGACTAAGAGTCTCTCATGATTTGTCTCACTCTCTGATTTCGTTTTGTTTCATTTTTCCCTCCCTTCCCCATGATCCTCTGTTTTGTTTCTTAAGTTACACAATGAGTGAGATCATATGATAATTGTCTTTCTCTGACTGACTTATTTCACTTAGCATAGTACCCTCTAGTTCCATCCACATTGTTACAAATGACAAGATTTAATTTTTTTGATGGCCGAGTGATATTCCATTATATATATATACCACATCTTTTTTATCTATTCTTCTGTCGATGGACTTCTGGACTCTTTCCACAGTTTGGCTTTTGTGGACATTGCTGCTATAAACATTGGGGTGCAGCTGCCCCTTTGAATCACTACATTTGTATCTTTGGGGTAAATACCTAGTAATAAAATTGCTGGGTCATGGGGTAGCTCTATTTTCAACTTGTGAGGAACCTCCATACTGTTTTCCAGAGTGGCTGCACCAGCTTGCATTCCCAGCAACACTGTAAGAGGTTCTCCTTTCTCTGCATCCTCGCTGACATCTGTCGTTTCCTGACTTGTGGATTTTAGCCATTCTGACTGGCGTGAGGTGGTATCTCACTGTGGTTTTGATTTATAGTTCCTTGATGCCGAGTAATGTTGAGCATTTTCTCATGTGTCTGTTGGCCATTTGGATGTCTTCTTCGGAGAAATGTCTGTTCATGTCTTTTGCCATTTCTTGATTGGATTTTTTGTTCTTTGGGTGTTGAGTTTGATAAGTACTTTATAGATTTTGAATACTAGCTCTTTATCTGATAAGACATTTGCAACAATCTTCTCCCATTCTGTGGGTCGTCTTTTGGTTGGGTTGACTGTTTCCTTTGCTATGTAAAAGCTTTTTATCTCCGTGAAGTCCTAATGTTCATTTTTGCCTTTTTTTCCCTTGCCTTTGGAGACATGTCTAGCAAGAAGTTGCTGTGGCCGAGATCAAAGAGATCGCTGCCTGTGTTCTCCTCAAAGATTTTGATGGATTCCTGTTTCACATTTAGGTTTTTCATCTATTTTGAGTCCATTTTTGTGTATGGTTTAAGAAAATGGTCCAGTCATTCTTCTGCATGTAGCTGTCCAATTTTCCCAATGCCATTTGTTGAAGAAACTCTTTTTCCATTGGATATTCTTTCCTGCTTCTTCGAAGAATAGTTGACCATAGAGTTGAAGGTACATTTCTGGGTTCTCTATTCAGTTCCATTGATCTATGTGTTTGTTTTTGTGACAGTACCATACTGTCTTGATGATTACAGCTTTGTAATAGAGCTTGAAGTCTGGCATTATGACGTCACTAGCTATGGTTTTCTTTTTAACGTTCCTTTGCCTATTTGGAGTCTTTTCTGGTTTCATACAAATTTTAGGATTATTTGTTCCAGCCCTGTGAAAAAAGTTGATGACAGTTTGATAGGGATTGCTTTGAATGTATAAATTGCTCTATGTAGCATAGACATTTCAACAATATTTGTTCTTCAATCCATTAGCATGGGCCATTTTTCCATTTCTTTGTGTCTTCCTCAATTTCTTTCATGAGTGTTTCTATACACTAACAATGAGACAGAAAGATAAATTAAGGAGTCGATCCCATTTACAATTACACCAAAAACCACAAGATACCTAGGAATAAATCTAACCAAAGAGGCAAAGGATCTGTACTCAGGTATCCATGGCTTCTTATCAGAAAAAAGCTACTAATTTGTTCATCATTCCCCTGTTCATAATCTTTCATTTTTCTCTTGCTGGTTTGAAGATTTGCCCTTTATTTTGGCTTTTAGTAGTTGAATAATGGGAAAGTCTGAGAAATCAACCAGGTCCAGCCACTGTAGATGGGACAATAAAGGGAAGATTGCAGGGAGGATTATGGGAACCCATCGTCTCTGTGTAGGTGCTTCTCCTATAGCTACACATCCGGGGGCCTGATAGAGAACCTGGGGCTCTTCTTGGTCAATAGGGCCAGAAGGTGGTTAAAATGTACATGAAACAGAGAAGAGAGAATGATCTGAGCCCTGCTAGACACCTTTGCTTTTGTTTGTCACCGTATCTGACCCACTATGACTTTCTGAGAGAATGACTTGTCTCCTCCAGATCTCACTCAAGACTAATTAGAAGCAGTTCAGGTTTTCAAGCACTCATGAGGGCATTGTATCATAAGCTCTGGCTTAATTGTGGAGAATGGCTTGGAAAGGAGCAGGAGGGTTCCATTACACTGGTGTGGCCAAATGCTGATAATAGCTCAGACGACGAATGTCATCATGGAGGTGGTATGAAGAAAATGTCATCGAGGAACATCCTGGAGGTAGATTTGAAAGACCGGGGCAGTAGATTACATGTGAAGGGAAAATAGAGGGAGTATGTCAAGGATGATTCAAGAATAAATGAGTAGGTGGCAGGACGGGAGCACTGAAGGCAGAAACGGTTGGGAAATGGTGGAGGGGGAACTGATTTGGGGGCAGAAAGTCTTAAGGTGTTTGTATCACAAGCAGATGGAAACATGCACCGAGTCATTGGATGTACGGTCCAGGAGATCAGGGCACAGAGATGAGGATCTTGATCTGAGAGCCAGCAGCTAACTGATGGCAGTTGAAAGCATTATAGTTATGACATCCCAGAAGAGTGAGAACACAGGACTGGGATAGACGTGATGGGATTGAGAGAAGAGTCCATTCACGGGCCTCATATGGTGTTATCTTTCACACACAACATATAACATATTTAATTGTTGTGGTAAGGTTAACAGTTTGGAAACCATACCCTGACTGTTTTTTACTGTGTTAGAGAACAGATGTAATGTAATATGGAGGTTCACCTTTCTCTGGGTTTATGTTGTCTGTTCCACTTTTTATTTAGTTCCAATACAAATGATGTAAATAAAGCATCTTACTAATAGCCCGTATCATGCAAGTTTCACTCCTCTATATGACCATCAACTTAACACAGACAGATGACCTGTCAGCATTTCTCTCTGGATATCTCTAATTACATGTTTTCTATTTATGATTCAAATTCTACTCGACAGCTTTTCCTCAACTGCAATCGCAGTTTAAATTGCTATTAGTTTTTTCAGTAGAAAGGAGAGACTACATTAAAAAAAATACGAAGGACTAGCAATTTTTGACTTCCACATTCTGGTAACTTGGGTAGTAAACATGTACAGTTAGATATTTACTATATCTAAATAATCTTATTCCAACATTTAAAGATTAAGTTGTTTAAATTTCTGCTCCATTGAATCAAAGTGACTGTCCCTTCGGCAGTTGCTTAAGATTTCTATTGGTATCTTGTGTATTATAATTACAGTTCAAATTTTAAAGATAAGCAATTATCAGGATTCACCAAATTAAATATCAGTTGTCTCTGCAGAATTTTCCTTCAGAGAATTTCATTATATTGGGATATTCTATCTTTTCCCTTTTCAAAAATTATTTTATTATGAAACAAAAGGTCTCAAACGCAACCATCCAATGGCTTTGTCTGGATCTGTAGCATCCTTGTGTAAAATAATAATATTCAGAGAAGCAGGTTTTAATTACCTTTGAGTAGCACATTTTCACTGGCAAAATCATTGAGGATACAACTGTGAACTTAAAATTTGTTAAAATACAAAATGCTGTTGTCCTCAAAATCTGTGCAAGATAAGTCTTTATCATCTGTAGTCTCTTGTAGGTAGTGAGGTGGCTGTCTTTATGCTCTCATGAAGGAAACGCCTGTTGAAGCCTTTTATTTTATTATGCAAACCCTCTGAATTAGCATAGAAAAGGAAAGAAAGTGCTTTTCTTTGGCATGTTTTACTTCTTTTTTTTTTCCCCCCTGCATTGCTTTCTTTAAAAAAATGTGTATGCTGCCTGGCTTTTACCCTTGTTCAGCTTTTGGATTTGTAATTTTTGTGATGATTTCCTTATATGGGACCTTCTCAGTGGCTGTTGGAAAAAAGTCTTATTTCTCATATTGGTTATTACTATTATTATTAATGTGTCAACACACGAAAGAAGCCTATTAACAGGACCTCTTCCAGAATAAATCAGTTAAAATGGGGTATGAAATACTAATGTCAGGTGTAGCAAATCCGCCAGGAAGAAGCCTGGCTAATTTCACAATCTTTAAAGAGAAGTGTTTATTTTGTCTACACACTCCATGAATGGGAATGTTTATAGAAATAACTATTTGTGCTAATTTAAATCCAGTTTTCAACCATAGTCATAAATACTTGTCATAAATAAAAGAAGAAATTGAAAACACCTATACCCACGAATGCTGCCACTGAAATGAAAATTGGATATGGCTTATTTTATGGCTAAATGTAATTTTGTACAAACATTTAAAATAATATAGAGATAGGCCCATCTTAACATAATGTTTTCTGTTAAGAATTGACCCACTGTGGCTAAAGGGATACTGTGTCGTGTGCTATTGTGTTATATTTTATACGGCATACATATAACATAAAGTTGGTCCTCCTCCGGGTGTTGTATGTTGTTTCAGGCCCTCGTCAGACTGGCCAGTACTGTCTTTTCTTGGTAAAAGCAGCATTATTTACTGGTTATAGAGATGTCTCTCTCTGCACGTCATTATTCAAAGTTAAGGTTTTTCAGCGTTACTTCTTCTTGAATTGTGTTATTTCAAAGTCACAGCACTTGTCAAATCCCTGATGCTATCCACTCAGTGCCCGAAGGTGTTTTTCTTGCAGGCCTCACCCTCTGGCCTTTCTCCTCCTCCCCATCACGCCTCCTGCTGCTGTGCCCTGATCCTGGCAGTGGGTGAAATTTAAATTTGCTCTTCTGGTAAGAAAAGTAAGCTCAAAGCTGAGTTAAAGCTAAAAAAGATTCCCCCACCGAGGAGCAGTATAAATTCTATGCCACATTCACATATCATTTTGACTATAGCTTTTTGTTTTACTCTTGTGTGGAATCATATAGAATTCAGTTACTGTGTTTGAGGTGGCATTAAACTAGTCTTCTAATGTGTTAATTAATAATGTCATCTAAAATGTCAGCTAAAAAAATAAAAAAAATAAATAAAAAATAAAAAATAAAAAAATAAAACGTCAGCTAATACTTCCATTAGATGAAACTTGATGTAGGAAAGATGTTAGAGTTCGAAGCCGAGGGCCTAAAGATAATTCTTGAGACGTCTTTGGTGGAAAAAGGTGATTTATTAAAGCATGGGGACAGGACCTGTGGGCAGAAAGAGCTGCACCGGGGTCATGAGGAGTGGCCCTTTGTATACTTTAAAGTCAGGAGGGGGTTAGGGAGAGCGTAACTCTCTAAGAAATTTTGGAAGCAAGGTTTCCAGGACCTTGAGGGGGCTAGCTGTTGTTGGGAAAAGGTCATTTATTACCATCTAATAAACCTTAGTCATGAGACACTTCAGATGTGTATAGGTGGGCCATATGGCTGGGGGATGTTAGCCAATACCTATCTTGGTAGGTTTAGAGATAAAGGAAATTTCCAAAGAAATTTTTATACGTTAAAATAGACTTACAGGATCCTGGAGGGGGTCTGGCTAAGATTGCCTTTTGCCCTTAGCAAAGCGTCAACATCAAGGCAGTTGAGTCCCTAGAGGAATGTCACTCTGCCTGTTTCAAGGACTTGTCAGTGAGCTCTGAGTAGTAAGGAAATTTAATAATTTTTCTTCTGCCTTGGTTTCCCACATCAAAATTCATTTAGTTGCAAAATAAAAACCGTCTTCAAACTTAGACAAATAGAACTTAACACATAATGGGTCTGAAAGGAAGTGTTATAGATTGACTTTGGATTTGGCTGACCTGGTTTATGGGCTTGAGACATATATACTTTTAAATATTAAGACTGTGGTATGTGGGCCACTATCTGTACGCTTGTTCTGGGCCACTCAGATATGTGGGCTGGGCCTGATGGGTAAGGAGCAGGGTGTGAGCCCTGGGGCCCCGGCGAGGGCAGCAGGCTGCAGGTGTCAGATAGGAAACACATCTACAGTATTAACGGGCCAAGCCACACCTGTTATTGCACTGAGTTCAGATCTGACAAACTGGGGGACTTGGTTGAGCCCATGGATGAATGGAGGACAGGCTACTATATGGTCCTAGAGGAGGAAGGCATGCGGCTGAACTCTAGCTGTTGGTTGCTGCTTTGAACCATGTAGCTTGAGGTCACCCCACATCGGTGCAAACAGACCTGACTTGAAAAGAGGACTGTCTGGTGTTGCTAGTTCTTGGCCCATTCCCATCGGTCTAGATTTCTCTCGAGGTGCTCCCCGAATTCTCCATCAGTGGGTGATGGAGCAGGGTCCCCTCAGAGCCTGTTATTTCCTTTGTGGTTAAGACACATATGATATACTCCTGGACACGGATTCTGTACAGCAAATGCACGCAAATTCTTTTTGAATAGCCAAGTAATTGGCTATCTTACTAACTAAATATCACAACACATGACAGCGAAGTAGATAGACTGTGGAATCAGATTGACAAATTCAAATGATGTTTCTTCCACAAGCTGCTCTACAACTTAGGGCAAGTTAATCATCTGAGTCATAGGTATTTTCTCTGGGAGAATTTTCCACACTCTCTGAATCAAATCAGGTCATCTTTAGATATGCTTTTGTTGTATCTTCTATTGACGTTGTCATATTATGGCTGGGTGATGGACATTGGAGAGGGCATGTACTATGGTGAGAAAAAATAAAATAAAATAAAATAATGTTTTTATAATTTAAAAAATTGTCATAATATACAAAGCCGTTATAAAAAAAAAAACAAAAACAAATTTAAAACAACAAGTTATCCAATGTATTTCTTCACTGACAGTTGTAAACCCCGTGAGGCCAAGAGAGTATACCCATACTACTCACCACATGACCCTTAGAAGTTAGCACCATGCCCGGTACACAAGACTTCTTGGGGAACTGGCTTAGTGAGAGATGGAATAAATGATGCCTACTTCCTGATCTTTGAATTGGAGAGAATATAATATTTACCTACAAGGTTTGTTTAGAGAGTCCAGTGACAGATTATGCGAAGCACCTAACAGTTTCTGGTTCTTAGTAGATGTTCCGTATGTGCTAATTAACTTCCTTTCTCTGAACAAACTGTGCACAGAAGAGGAAAACTACCCTGACTGTATTTATAAGGTTTTTTAAAAATATAGTTATTTATTTTACAGAGATGTTTTGGTAACGTGCTTTCTAGAAAGGGCTGTAATGAATCCCCGACTCTGACTTTTACCTGTCTGGATTTGACAATCCCACTAGCTGACTCGAACAGCAAATTATTTTTTTTCCCTACTAATGCGGCATTCACTAAGCTAGTTAAGAAGTGTACACAAGGAAACGGTATGTTCTCTTCGTAACAGAATCTATTACTTATCTCTTAGCTTCTGTCAGCCTGATGTATTTTTCTATCACCTCAGGCAGATTACCCTTCAACGCAGAGTGGGACTCACATTCTTGTACAGGTACCATCCATTAAAGGACAGCACTCCTGTCTGCTCTTTAAACTCAGTGTATATAATGGATACACACACATATATGTTTGCATTTTTATATATATCTATTTATACACATATACCTGAATTATTGCTAAGGTAGAAAATTTAATTTCCTTCAGTTATTATGCCAGTTTTATGGCTGCATTCTTCAAAATTTAAATTCATGCTGATGATATATTGAAGATTATAGTGAATTAAGAGAAGAAAAAATTTAAGAGCCATTTATTTTGTGCTAATATTTATGCCAGATTTTAAAATGTTCTCATTTTATTAATTACTGTTTTTCTTAGAGCTTCTGAAGACTGATTTCTGAATATTATTCAAAATAATACAGGCAAATGTAGTTTTTTTACTATCCTTTCTTCAAGTTATTATAAACTGTCTTTTCCCCCAATGAATTATTTATTTTAAATATTTTATTTATTTATTTGAGAGAGAGAGAGAGAGAGAGCACAAGCAGAGGGAGCAATAGAGGGAGAGGGATAAACAGGCTTCCCACAGAGCAGGGAGCCTGACTTGAGACTTGATCCCAGGACCCTGAGATCATGACCTGAGCTGAAGGCACATGCTCTACCAACTGAGCCACCCAGGTATCCCCCACACTGAATTATTAATTGGAATTTGAAGAGGCAAGAAAGAACATTTTCTAAATTTTAAAATTTTAGTAATATTTTTCATTGATCTCTTGTGACCAAGTGTCTACACATATATTTGTGATGGTTAAAATATATGTTTTTTCATTGTTTTTACTCTGGGATTGATAATCCTACCTACAAGTACTTGTATAGGAATTAAAGAAAGCTAAAAATAATATTTCAACTCAATTAAAAGCTCTCAAAACACACTCATAATTTTTATTTAATTTTGTCATGCCCAATTCCATTAATTTTCATTTTCTTTCCTTTTTTAAATTTATTTATTTATTTATTTATTTATTTATTTATTTATTTATTTTTCTTTCCTTTTTTTGTTAAGGCGTGTATGACTCATCTTTCTGTATTAAGCGTGAATGTCACTTCCTCAGGGGACCCTTGTTGGACCCCAGATTCCCTTTTTATAAGCTCCGATTACATGCATTTGATTATTTACTTTTGTTCTTTTTTTTCCTTGGGATAGTTTGTGAATTCTATGAAAAGGAGACCCCTTATATTCTTTTCGCCATTTTATCCCTCAACTCTAGGATGGACCCTTACACATAGCACATAGTAAATTGCTGCTAGGAGGGATCCGTGGGCCAAAAAAAAAAAAATAATCACTCATTGACCTCCATAATATGTGATAGAACACATATCATGTAATTTCAAATTCATGATGTCACCACTGGGAACATTGCTTCATTATCAATAGCCAGAAGCCAGTAAGGATGTTGTCCTGAGGAAGTTGGCCATCTTTTGATTCTGAATGGACTGGACTATTGCAGAAATCTGAGAAGAATTAACTAGCACATAGAATCATGGGAATGTATATCTCAAAATTGCATAGGTGTTTCAAGAGATTTAGATGAATGACGGTGATTTTTTGTCATTTTTAATATTTAAGTAAGTAAACCAATGAAAGATTGTTGTCAGTATGGAGGTTCCTCAAAAAATTGAAAACAGAGCTCCCCTATGACCCAGCAATCGCACTACTGGGTATTTACCCTAAAGATACAAATGTAGTGTTCCGAAGGGGCACATGCACCGGAATGTTTATAGCAGCAATGTCCACAATAGCCAAACTATGGAAAGAACCTAGATGTCCATCAACAGATGAATGGATAAAGAAGATGTGATATATATATATATAGATCTATATATATATATACACACACACACATACATACACAATGGAATACTATGCAGCCATCAAGAGAAGTGAAATCTTGCCATTTGCAATGACGTGGATGGAACTAGAGGGTATTATGCTAAGCGAAATGAGTCAATCAGAAAAAGAAAATTATCATATGATCTCTCTGATATGAAGAATTTGAGAGGCAGGGCGGGGTGTCGTGGGGGGTGGGGGGAAAAATGAAACAAGATGGGATTAGGAAGGAGACAAACCATAAGAGACTCCTAAACTCACGAAACAAACTGAGGGTTTTTAGGGTGTAGGAGGGGTAGAGATAGGGTGGCTGGGTTATGGACATTGGGGAGGGTATGTGCTATAAGTGCTATGAAATGTGTAAGCCTGGTGATTCACAGACATGTACCCTGGGGCAAATGATACATTATATGTTTAAAAAAAAAAAAAAAAAGATTGTTGTCAGATTGTTATGGAATGTCAACAAAAATTATAACCCAACAATGAACAGGCTTCAAAGAAAAAAAGGTACAACAACTTTGGTTATAACTTTTGGTTTGTTTTAGGCAGGAAGATAAATTGATCTGTTATTCCGTTTTGACCGTAGACACAAATTCCTTCCCGAAAAAGTTTTAACACCAAATTTATAAAGAAATTTCTGCAGAGCCTTTCTGTTTTAAAATTATCAGTAAAGCATTGTGGACCGTGGTAGTCTACACTAGGTCTAACACATAGGCTACAAATTCCTAAGGGACACAGTCAAATCTCATGCTGGAGAATACTTGTACTCTGATGTATTTATTTCTCATAATCACAATTTTACATCATAAGATAGTACAAAGTACATCCGTTATCATTTTCACTCTAAGAAAAATCCTATTCATTTTTATATAAATTATATATTTTTCCCTGAAAGCATTTATAAAAAATTGATGCCATTTCCCAATCATCTCCCTATCGTATTTTATAATCTTGTTGTATATTTCTGTAAGGGAAATATCTTAAGGGGCTATTAAATCTGTTTCTTGAGCTGAAGATAGTTCAGGGAATCATTAAAAATTCTTTTCAAAATGTAAAAGTAAGTCACGGAGTTTTCAGGATTATTGCTTGTCAAACACTTGTATTATGTGGCAAAACCTTAAAGTAACATTTTGTGTTTCTAAAACACTTTTTTTCAGTGTGGCAGCCTTGTTTCTGCAGTTCTTCTAATTGCTCTAAGTCTCATGAAAGTCAAAAAGCTATATTTTATTCATTCTCCCTTTGGAGCAATTACTAACTCATTAATTACTAATTTCTCAGTCTAATACTCATTCATATGTTACAGATTTTCTCATACTAATTCCAGAGAATGTTCCTTCAATTAGTACTTTATAATCAGAAGTTTTTATTATTTTTATTTTTATTGATATGCACATTCTCCCAAAGTGTGTGACAAAGTGCCGAGGGGCATAATGGCAAACTCGACAGGGCACCGTGGAATCTTTTTAAATTATAAAGAATCACAGTGATACCAGCCATGTTGAACACTGTGTAAGCTACTAGCTTGAGATAGTTCATAATTTCAACATTAGACCGTGCTACATTCTTTTGATTAAAATATATCTTTACAAAGCTGAATTTTGGTAGTTGCTCTGATGAATAATAAGGGCCATGCACAAATTGATGTGGACTCGGAAATGGGGACAATGTTGTACAGTCTGATTCTGAGGGTTGAGAACTTGTGAATGCCCACATCTCGTATTTCAGTAATTGGGATTTTTTTCAGAGTGAAAGTGAAATATTATTTTATGTTTAATTTATCTGTACTATATGTATTTTTAAAGATTTTATTTGTTTATTTGAGAGAGAGAGGGAGGGCAAGAGAGCAAGGGCAAGCAGAGACAGGGGCAGGGGATGGAGGGAGAGGGAGAAGCAGACTTCCCGCTGAGCTTGGAGTCCCAGGTGGGGCTCAATCTCAAGACCCTGAGATCATGACTTGAAACAAAATCAAAAGTCCAAGGCTTAACTGACGGTGCCGCCCAGGGGCCCCCGAGTTTCTTTCTTTTTTAAAAAAGTTATCTCCATGTTAAAAGTGAAAAGAGAGTGGAAAAGAAAATATTGTTGAGGGCTACACTTCCATAGTACACAGATCCCTAATTATCTACTTCAAATTACCAATATCTTTGGTCATCTTACATTTCGTATTACCTCCACATTTTATTCAGTACCATACTTTGTGTTATGTAAGAACACAAATGAAACAGCGTTAAGACAAGTGCCTACATATTTAGATCTATGTAACATGGCTAAAAAAGGTTGGAGGTAGTGAAATGTGATAGGAATTAAAATGTAATAAATCTTTGTTATACCAGTCAAAAAAGCATTACCTTGTTAACTTGAGCTATGTAACTAATGCAATAATCTGAATTAATAGAAAACAGAAATACAGATTTTATTTAAGAAAATTTACTCTCATTACCTCCAAATACATTAGTGGCTTACTATTACACCATTATCGAGCAGAGACCCTTTATTTCTTATTTTAACCGAAGATTTGGAAGCACATTAACTATAAAAATGTGTCTAACTTAGATTTTGCCAAATACAAAAATGATTCATTTTGAGATTATTATAATCACTTGAGATTATTCAAAAATACTCTAATTTCCTATACTGTTTCCAATCTCAATGTTTTAAAAATTAAAGAAAGTAAATAATGGAACCAAAACATAGTTCATCCAATTTAATTTTTCTAAGGAGAAATAAATAAAAAGAAATATCACAAATGTTCATTAATTTCTGGAATAAAAAAACATGTAAAATTATAGAGTAAAATGCAGAGACCATAAATGTGTAATTTGATGAATTTGGAAAATAATTATACTTGTTTCACCTTTACTCTTTTCAAAGTATAGAACATTGTTATTACCATAGAAATCCGCTGTGCTTCATTCTAAACAATCCCCTTCACCTTGAGAGCCAACAGTTACCCTAATTTTTACCCACGTAGACTTCTGCCATCTAGAACTTCATAGATGGAATTATATAGTATATTCATTTTTATATGAGGATTCTTTTAATATGATGCTTGTGAGATTTGGCTATCTTCTTGCATAAATCATTATTTCCTTTGTTTTTTACATCTAAGTAGTATATTTTATAAGTATACCACAATTTATCAATTCCATTGATGGAGATTTATATTGTTTCAGTTATTTTATTATTATGAATATAGCTGCAAAGCACATTCTTGTGCAAATCTTTTGATGGGCATATGTTTGAATTTCTTTTGGGTTTATATATTAGCATTGATTTACAGATAGATAAGTAGGTGTATTTTATAAGAAACTTCTAAATAGTTAATCAAAGTAGCATTATATACCCTAACCAGTGATATATATGTAAGAGTTGGACCACTCGATATTGTATTGCAGATCTTTGAGGCTTTATTCCTCTTCATTCAGTCTTATTTTCTGTCTGTTTTTTGAGGGGATAGGAGAGTGGGAGGATGGGAGAGGAAATAGATCATTCCTCTGATCTGTCTTCAAATTCATTGATTCTTTATTCTGCCATCTCAAATCTGCTCTTCAGCTTGTCTAGTGAATTTCTTGTTTCAGATATTATACTTTCAATTTCTTGAATATCCATTTTGATGTTTTAAAAAATATTTTCATTTTTATTTTGACATTGTTTGAATACCAAACATATTTTCCTTTAACTTATGCTAATAATGGCTGCTTTGAAAACTTTGGCAACTAAATCCATCATCTGAAACTATTCAATGTCTATTTCTATTCCAATGCTTTTCTTACCTAAATATGGTTCACATTTTCCTCCTTTTTCCATATCTTGTGATTTGGGGGTAAAAACCAGACATTGTAAATGATAATAGAAATCTCTGGAATTTGTTTTGCTTATTTGACAATTATTGCCTTCAGTTCTAGGAGGCAGGGAAATCTGTGTCCCGTGCAATGTATAGCAGGTGTTTCAATTGCTAGTGCTGTGTAACAAGTTATCCTAAAATTTTAAATGGTTTAAAACTATCATTTTTATTATGATTATGAATTCTGTGGGTTAGTAATTTAAGAAAATCAAGTCAGGGAACTTGTATCTCCTCCCCTGGGACTGGCTCGTCATCTGTGAAGACTCAAATATTGCTGTGACTTGTTAGCTAAAGACTGTATTCAGACCATTCATTGCACTGGACCTGGGATATCGCAGACACTATGGTTGCTTATGAAATGCCAGTATGTGGAATTTCCAGGCGGCTTGGTCTTGTGACACTACAGAAAAGTCTCAGGGTAGTGAGACTGTTTCTTTAGTGACTTTGAGTTAAAAAGATGAGTGTCCCAGGCAACATGGCAGAAGCTCCTGCCTTTTCTGTCCCACCTTTAGAAGTCATGCAGTATCACTGCTGTCACATTCTATTAAACATGTGTCACTGGCTTGCCAAGATTCAAGTGAAAAGGGCAGAGATTCTACCTTTGGATGCGAAGAGTGTCAAGGTCAAGTTATAGAAAATGATAATGGAAGATATTGCTGTATCTAGGTTACTTGTTTGGATTTGTGATTTTTTTATGTGTGCATTCTTCCTTTTTTTAGCATATTTGTATTCTTTGCAGACTTCATCATATTTGATAGTATATAGTACTTTGTATAAAAAATAGTGGAGGTTGAAGTAGACTACTACCTTTTTTTTTTTCCAATAAATGTGATTTTTTTTCTTATGTGTGCAAGATGAGGGGAGGTGATGATCTTTCGAATTTCTGCCAAGTTTTTATTTTCTTGGGGCCTGACGGCAGCTTTAAAAACACTGAGCTATGTGAGTTCATTTTGCTTTACAATCTCAAGTTACTTGCTTTTTTCTCAGCAAAATTCAGACATGGTTGTAGGGGAGAATAATTGTAATGCTGTACAAAAAAATTGCATTTAGGAGTCTTTCAGACTCTAATCCATTACCACCTGTCCTTCCCTTTGCCAGTGGCACATCTGTCTCTTTGTCTTTTGCAAGGCTTCTCTTTTACCTGGCATCATGTTTGTCTACTAAGGTTGCCCTAAGTTGCAGATAACCTATGAAAGTCTCTTCTCTCTGGAAACCAGTTAATCAAGAACTGTTTTGTGTGTGTGTCCACTACTTTTGACAGTCTTATTCATAAGAATGTTTTGTTTTTTTTTTTTTTAATCTGGATTTTTCTTGGTGTTACCACATGACTGAAGGTCTTTTGTACCCTTTTCCATTTGAGTCATAAAAAAAACCTGTTTACTCAGTTTTAATGTGACAACATTTTGAAAAGATGGATGCAAACTTGCAGAAAAGACATTTTTTTCTTGTCAAACCCCCTCCCACTTCTAAATCTCCAGAATTTTTTTCTTACTGTTTTATTTATTTTATTTTTATTTTTTTTTAAAGATTTTATTTATTTGACAGCAAGAAAGAGATCACAAGTAGGCAGAGAGGCAGGTAGAGGGAGAGGGGGAAGCAGGCTCCCTGCTGAGCAGAGAGCCGGATATGGGGACCCTGAGATCATGACCTGAGCCAAAGGCAGAGGCTTAACCCACCGAACCACCCAGGCGCCCCTCTTACTGTTTTAGACAGAAAGAATAGTCTATATTTATTTTTCCCACAAATAAATCAATTAACATATTTTAGTTACTTCTTATATAATTAAACATGCAAAATAATCTCTGCTTGGTCATGACATTCAAGATTAAAATTTATTTCATAATATGACCTACCAGAGCAAAGATAAAATAACATGTGAGCAGTTGACTTGGGTTAATGTTATATAACCATAAGGGTGCCTGGAGAGTACTCTTTCCATATTAAAAAAGATTTTAAAAATACTAGGTTGCTCCCCAAATAGATTTAACTTACAGAATTTCTAATTTATTTGATTACAGGACCCAATTTTGAAGAGTTTTGGGAAACCAGTGTTCTCAGAAAAATATTCTGTAAGAATTCTGAGAATGGAAAAAGACTTTTGAGATAAAGTCATTAGCAGGAATTCCCAAACAAAGTAGAACTTCTGGTAATCCTTAAGAAGGTGGAGAGATCGGAAGAGATGGAAGAGAGAAGTGATGACAATTCCAGATAAATTTGTGGGAGATGGAGCAGCTGAGGAAGAGAGAGCAGGTGTAGTGGTAAGAGCCTGGGCTTGGGGATTGGATTCAGTTGGATGGGATGCAAGTTTTGTTACTTCATTGGTTTGATGACCCAAGCAATTTAAACTCACTGAGACTGAGTTTTTGTTCTTTGAAATTGGCAGTGCCATTCTCCTCCTAGGCTGTCATATGGTTTAAATTAGATCTCAGTGTTAGGTTAGAGCAAATGTTAGCATGTAGGGACACTCAAAAATGTTAGTTTCCTTCTTTCCCCGGTGAAGCAAAAGAAGTAAAATATGAAAAAAGTGGAAATTAAACAAGAGGTGAAATTAGTTCAAGAGTTTTTTTTTTTTTCCATTCCTTTCTTTAGAAATGTTTTGCTACTGTTACTTATGTCCAAGTCCTTATGACTATTGGCATATAACAGTAAGAACAAGCCATTCTTTTTCTCAAATCTGCAACATTGCTTTAATTATGTCATTTCTCTGTTCAGTATTCTTCCAGAACAAATATTAATGATGCTTAAGTTCTGATATTTACCCTGAATTGAACCCCGTCTACTCTACAAGGAATACATACCTCAAACTAAACCTAGTGCTTTGTTTAATTCCTGATCACTTTCACATAACCTGTACTTCCTGTTTTTTCTCCTCATTATTGAAGTCATATTTTTTTTTACCTCCGATTCTCCATCTCCTCTTAAATTCTTCACCTACCTTAGCTGATCCTTTTCCTCCACTGGGTGACTTTACCCACTCTTTTGGTTTCAGCCATACAATGATTGCTCCAAATTTCATGTTTCAGTCATCAGCTTTTAAGTTTCATACCTAACTTTCCAATTTATACCAGAAATCCCCAGCTGCAAAACAGAGGGGGCACCTCACATGTGCATGTTTTAAATTTATGATCCACCATCTTCCTTCCTTTCCCTCTGTATCCAAGTCAAGACCTGATTCTATTCCACTTTAGTGAATAACAATATTACCCACCAGTAGCTCAAGCTAGAATGTTGGAAGTCATTCCTAACTTTCCTCTTTTATCCCCATCTTGCAATCCACACACTTTCCTCCAGCTAAGTATGAAGTCCTTTTGACTCTACTATCTCAACATTTCTTGAATTTAGCCATTTGAAGAAGGATGGGAAATTGCATGAAGGAAAAGATTTACTGATAGTATCTCAAGTTCTTCACCACATTGAAGACCCTAGTTTTCCATTTTGAAGGCTCAGAGACGTTATCTTGTCAGTAATCCATCAACAAACCATGAGAAACTGACTTGGGTAGACAGAAAGGGGAACTAAAGAGTGGAATAGACTATTAATAAATTCACAATGAGAAAACGCTTATGCCTTTTCCCCCTTGTGCTCTTTGGTTATCTTCTTTTGTTATTTATTTTTTCCCTTAGGGATATTCATAACATTATTTATAATAATGAACTCATATCATAAAAAAGCTGAACATGCTAGTAAGGACAGGCTGCCTAATGCTACATCCCTATTGGCAGACTAGGGAGTGATTATTTTGTCACACTCAAGTTATTATTCAAGCTAGTGAGTTTTGACCAAATTCTTCCACTATCTGTTACTTACATAATTTAAATATCAAAAAGCAGTGTATTTTTCCTCATTTAATAGGATTTGTCAGACAGCATGCCATGTATTTACATTTCACGATAACTTTATAATGCCAGTGCTATATGATTTCTATACAACATCCAGTCATATCTCCCTATGAAAAATCTCGCCTCTCTCCAAACTATTTTTATCCTCTGCCACCAGGGTGAACTTTCTAAAATGCAAATCTGCCCATGTGATGTCCTACTGCAGCCTCTTTAATTGCTTCCTGTCACCTTTAAGATAAAGTCTTTCCTGTTTAGAATGCCACAGGGGCCCTTTGGGATCAGCCCTTTGTCATCTCTCCCATCGCCACTCATAGATGTGTGTTTTTCCTCCCTAAAACATGTACAGGCTGCCACAAATGTTTCATTTTCTCTTTGCCTCTGGTCCTTTCAATGCAATAACTGTTTTTGGTTTAAATGTGCTGCTCTCTTAAGGTAGTTCAGCTCATCCTTCAGGACTCCCTCCAGAGGTTTCTCTTACAGAAAACTCTTCTTGAGCCCCGATTTCCTGATACTCATGGACCTCGTATGTGATGCTGTATGTAGGTCTATTGACTTACTGCTCTCTCATGCAGTCCCCTCATCAATATCTGACTCCCTGGCTAGATTGTTGAGAGCACAGACTTAGTCTTCGAGCTTGTGGTCACCCTACTGTTCATACAATGCCTAACATACAGTAAGCATGTGATAAATGTTTGCTGAATAAATGACTTTAGTACCTGGTTAATCATTCAACACATAAATGAAATAAATCACTTATATCTTTGGCCTACTAAATAGGAATTTGTTTCCCCTGACTATGGTTCTGCCTCCAGAAATAATGTCTTATATCCCTTTGAGAGTGCCTAGCAGAATGTTGGGCAGATAGTAAATCTGGCCACAATAATCACAATAAATCATTTCTGGTGGATAGATTATTGTGTCACATTGTATAGTTTACTTAGTTAACATTTTTGTAGTTGTGCATACATATTTAATTTGTTTCTAAGATTAGTAATAAAAATATAATCATATCCAAAATGAATACAGGTACGCCTGGGCGGCTCAGCCAGTTAAGCGGCTGCCTCCGGCCCAGATCGTGGTCCCAGGGTCCTGGGATCAAGTCCCACATTGGGCTCCTTGCTCAGTGGGGAGCCTGCTTCTCTCTCTGCCTCTGCCTGCCACTCTGCCTGCTTGTGCTCTCTCTCTCTCTCTATGATAAATAAATAAATAAAATCTTTTAAAAACATGAATACAAACCTGAAAGAATGTTCTTATTTTTTTTTTTAAAGATCTTATCTATTTATTTAAAGAACGAGCACAAGCAGGGGGAGGGGCTGAGGAAGAGAATCCGAGGCAGACTCCCCACTGAGTACTGAGTGCAACTCGTGGCTAGATCTCATGACCCTGAGATCATGACCTGAGTCAAAATCAAGAGTCAGCTGCTTACAGACTGAGGGTTTTGGAGGGGTGGGGATGGGGGGTTGGGCGAGCCTGGTGGTGGGTATTGAGGAGGGCATGTATTGCATGGAGCACTGGGTGTGGTATATGAACAATGAATCTTGGAACACTGAAAAAATAAAACAAAAGTATTTGGCAAAAAAAAAAAAAAGTCAGCTGCTTAACTGACCGAGCCACCCAGGCACCCCAGAATGTTCTTAATTAAGTAGTGGCTGTTTTTCATAATAGAGGCCCCTGAACTATATTGTGTATTCTACAACCATTGAAGTCATACCTTTTTCACACATACTCTCTTTGCTCAATAGGGAAGGACAATTACCAAATTTATAAATGATTTTTATTGATAGTAAAATCCCCTGAGTAAATATTACTTCAAGTTAAGCTTTATATTTTGATAGAAGGTGAGACATATGAGAGATTTGTGTGAGATGGAAACTGTGGGATGAAAGCTTGCTTGCAAAATTCAAACACACTTTATCAGTGAATTCTAATGGACTTATTTAAAAATGAAACTCTTAGAAAGAAAGATGAAATTGTAAATAGTTGTTTCTGATTTTGCAGTAAAAAATAAATAGGACAATATAAATGGCTTTAGCTCAAATACACAAAAACCTGCTTGCCAGGATGGACTGCCCCTTTGATAACTTGCATTTTTTTTTCTGTTCATGTTCATGTTCTGTTGGTGGCTTAAAACAACAAATTTATTATCTCACAGTTTATATAAGTCAAGAGTCTGGGTGGGTTGGACTGGGTCCTCTGCTTAAGGTCCCTGTAGGCTAAAATCAAGGTGCTGTCAGGCATTCCTGACTGAAGGTTCTGGGGAAGAATCATTTGCAAGCTCATTTTGGGTGTTGGCTGAACTGAGGTCCTGGCAGTTGTAGGACCAAGGTCCCATTTCCTTGCTAGCTGTCAGCCAGGCTTTGCTTATGGAAGATTCCATATTCCTTCTTAAGCTTTCCATATCTCTTACAATGGTGGTTCAAGTTCCCCTCACACTTTGAAACTCTGTGACTTCCCTTCTGTCACATGTGTCTTGCCTGCAGCTAGAGAAAGTTCTTTGCTTTAAAGAGGTCATGTGATTAGATTCGGCCCACGTGGATAATCCAGGATGATCTCTCAATTTTAAGATCCACATACTTACATTTACAGATCCCCTTTTTATTGTAATGAAACAATTTACAGATTCCACAGATTAAGGCGTGGACATCTTCAGGCAGCCATTTTTCTTACGAGACTCTAAGTTAATGCTGGTCCCCAACCACACAGCACTTTCGTTTGGGGTATTACTTTCCTTGGTTCACTTCTGGTAGCTCCCTCCCCCTTCTGTTTATCCTCCATCGGTGTTCCCACTCCGCTTTACCTCTCCACTGCTGCCTTCTGCTCCCGTAGAGATCCAGGAGTTAATAATCTTACATCTCAGGTTGATTTCATGGGTGTTTAGAGTGTTCTGGTAGATATTTAGCTCACTTTAGGGGATCGGTTGAAACAGGGTCTCCTACTTCTCCACCATCTTGCCCCCAGAATCCCATTTTTCTTACCAAATAATCTGTGATTTTTGAATGGGAATAGAAAGCTTTACCTCAACCTGACTCTCTTAGGGCTTGGAAGATTTGGTGATGGAGCCAGTTTTTTATCTCAATTATTATTTTTTTTTTTTTGAGGAATATATATTTAACTTTGATCCATCATTTTTATTAATATTTTTACTTAAGTACTTAAATTTATAGATTTTTAAAAAGATTTTATTTTATTTATTTATTTGAGAGAGAGTGAGCAGGAGTTGGCGGGCGGGTGGGGAGGGACAGAAGCAGGCTCCCTGCTTAGCATGGGGCTTGATCCCAGGACCCTGGGATCATAATCCGAGCTAAGAGCAGACAAGTGATGTACTGAGCCACCCAGGTGCCCCTAGATTTGTAGATTTTTAATGCTGATATCAAGAATTTCAATAAGTTATATCCATATGTAATTATTTTCAATAAAAATATTAAAATTTTAATATTATAAGTTTAACAGGATGAATTGAATCAGTCTAAAATATAGTTCACTGAGACTCACTTTGTTTTGACTGGCTTCACTTTTGAAAAATGCAAGGTAATGCTGAAGTAGCCTAAAAAAGAGCTAGCACCAAAACCTGTGGAGAAATAGGGATCTGAACATCCCATGACTCAACAGATTGTATTCACATCATTGAGAACTGGTTTGAGTTCTTCTAAGAAACTTGTGGGTTTCCACAGAAGAAATGGGATTGTATGGCAAATCTCTCTTTGCGATAAACTTTGCTAAAGAAACAAAAGTTCGAAGATCTCTGAAGGGATCAATTAATCTAAATTTTTTTGATATGTATTTTTCATAAGTTGTAACTTAAAGCATTTAGCAGTATTTGAATATAGAAAAATGATAATCTACAGATTCTTACAATGTTCAGCACATACAGGGGGAGCAGCGGAGGGAGAAGCAGGATCTTGGCTGAGCAGGGAGCCTGACTTAGGGCTCGATCCTAGGACTCTGGGATCAAGACACTTAACTGACTGAGCCACCCAGGCTCTCCCTACAATGTTCATTCTTAAGGGAATCAGAGATAGGTGATAAATTTATGTTGTAATTTGGTGGGAATCGTATATGTGAAAATAATCCAGCAAGAACTGCTAACATCCTTCTCTTACCATGATGTGGCAGGTGGAGTAAACGTGTCTCTGACATGCTACACACAGTCTACCCCCTTTCGTGTTTTAACCTCGGAGGGCAACTCCGCCACTTAGCACATCATTAGGAGCCTTTCAGAATCATCTGAAAACAAACTGAAAACAGCTTGTTGGGGATGATTTGGGTTATTAAAAATAAACCTGATTTTGAGATTTTTATTGGAAATGCGTATCAGACGTTTCACACTGTGCTACCACTGACCTATGATGAAATGGGGACAATACTACTGTTCTTACATTATTTTCAAAGCCTGCAGAGTACTGCTAAGTGTGAATGTAGCATTTCCTTAGTTAAGAGGGGCCAAACTGAAATTAGATAAAGCAAATTGTCATTAAAGGCTATAAAGGGTGTAATCAAGTACCCTTAGTTAACAGTAGGACAGGACAGGAAATACAGGTTCCCAAATGTCGAATATTCTTTCTAGTCTTCTTGGAAAACTTGCTGGTTAATAGTCAATATTTTACAATTCCCATTATGTAGAAAACTTGAAGTAAGGTCTTTAATTTTTGTTAAATGGACCCAAGCCTAAGGAACAAGAGATAATAAAGTAAGCCAAAAGGAAAAAGAAACAATATGAAATGTTGGCCCTCTAAGATAACTTTATTAATACATTATACTTTGTTCATGCACGTACACCTGTTCCAGCTTTACGCATTAAGATGTTTATTTTATACTCACATGAGAGCTGAAAATATGAACTCCTTCTTTATATTCATTGCAATGCATGTTTACGGAAATACCTTTTTATGTTTATTGACCACTTGTATTTCTTCTTTTGTGATAGATCTATCCAATTGCCTATTTTTCTACAAGGTACTTATTCTTTCCTTACAAATTTGTATGATCTCATGATTTATTGGGGTTATTAGCTTTTATCTGTGACATATATAAGAAATGCTTTTTACCAGGAGCTTATTTGTCTTTCAGTTTTATTTATAGGCTTTTACACTGAATACATTTCATAATCTTATTTATTCATTTCTAGCTTTTTAATCATGCTCGAGAAGACCTTTTTATCATAATATTTAAAAATCTGCATATATTTACTTCTACTTCTATGTCTTCGTATTTTACATATAAATATTCAGTCTAGATATTATTTTGGTGTTGGAGATGTATTTTCTAAAATAGCATAACTAAACACTATCAATTAAATATATTGACAAAGTTATCAATTCCTTTTAATCTAAAATGATGACTTACTGTAGACTAAAATTTATATATTCTTGAATCTGCTTCCTGACTTTATTGATCTATTTTCCTATTATGGGCCAAGAAACATATTATTTTGATTAATTAGTTTTCTACTTTAAAAAAGTGATAGAGTTTATCCCCTATTATTTAAGCTAAAATTTCAGAAATTTCCTGTCTTTTCTTTCATGTTTATTTTTTTGCATAAATTTAATCTGTATTTTTAAGATCCATCAAAATTAGACTGATATTATAACTAGAATTATCTTAAATTTTTAGTTTTAGTTTGGGGATAATTGAGTCCCTTCTTCTGTACTCCCATCTTTCTGAGAAACACCCCACTTTCTACTGGGAGACGTTTTTGCATACATATATACCATATGTCTGTCCAGGTCATATCTATTTGATTTAGAATAGGTCTACTAGCATCTACTCTTGTAAAGAAATCTGAAAATACTTCTATTATTTTTAACCTCTGCATTTAACAGATTTTCTCTATATCTCAATAATGTTATTGGTTCTTGAGACCAAATACTTTATTAATTATTAAGTTATAATCTAGGTGCTACCTGTTGATTAATTTCATACAATGAACACCTTCGAGCTTTTTGTTCAGGAAGATTTATATTTCTAGTATTGCTCTTTATATTGTGAATTTGATTTTCCCTCTTCTTCAAGAAAACTTGTATCTTATTATATGTTAGCTTTTTAATGCCTGTAATCCTTCATTAATGTCTTCTCCATAATGGCTCCCACATCATTCTTGCTTTCCTCTATCTATGAGTTTTTCTCAATGCCATTCTCTTCATCATTGATCCAAATTTTGGCGCTATTGATTTTACTCTTTATTTCTTGTATGTCATTTTCTGCCATTATATTTTTTCTGTTTTTAAAATCATCTCATATTTCACTGCGTTCTGTTTTAAAACATTACATAGTAGGATTCAGACCACCTCCACAAAATTTTTTTCACATATCACAGAAAATATTGATTGGTATTTCCCCTTATAACTATGTTTTAAATATTTTCATAAATGCTTTCTTAGTTCTTCAGGGGAAAAAATTAACTGGATAAATGCATGTGCTATAACCATGAAGTAAAATAAAAAATATTTTCTGAAAGAATGGAAGATGATGATCTTTCATTATAATGTGTACTAATAATGCAATAGTACTCAATTAAATAAAAAGATATAAATGAATCAAAGCTTCTTAACATATCACCTTTTTCTCCCACACATCTATCAAAATGTCAATTAAACTTCAGAATCTATATTTAGTTCATGGAAAATAATGAGTTGCTATAATTATATTTAGCATAATTCATTCACCTACATGTAACATTTTACCAGAATGGCAGAAATCATCACCTTCCCTGGGTAGTTACATTGACATCATGCCTTAGGCTTAGAATCTGCCATAAAAAAAACATCTTATAGAATATTTGCATACTTTAATAAAAGTAAGTAAACTTTACATAAAATTTAACATACAGGAATAAAATTACATACATTATCTCATTTGACTTACTCTTGAAAAAACCAAAATGGCCCTTAGTACAATTTTTATTAACCCTGTTTGTGATGGTTAATTTTATCGGTGAACTTGACTTGGCCATAGGTTGCTCAGATATATGGTTATGGTTATATATGGTTATATATATATATATATGGTTATATATGGTTAGGTATTATTTCTTTGTGTCTCTGTGAGTGTGTTTCTGGAAAAGACTAACATTTGATTCTATAGACTGAGTTTAAGCAGACTGTTCCTTACTGTGGGTGGGCATCATGCAATGCGTTGAGGGACTCAATAGAACAACAGATGGGGGAAAGTAGAATTCTTTTTGCTTGAGTGCCTGAGCTGGAACATTGATACTGTTGTATCCTTGGACAGCTACTTACAACATAGGTGCTCCCGGTTCTCAGGTCTTCAGACTTGGACTAGAAATATACCGCTAGCTTTCCTGGGTCTCCAACTTGCAGGTGATAGATCGTGGGACTTCTCAGCCTCCATAATCACACGAACTAATTCCTTACAATAAATCTCTTTCTATATCTATGGCTATGTTTGTCTGTCTATCTATCTATCGATCTACCTATATATCTATATCTTCCTATTTATAAACCATATATATATATATATGTGTGTGTGTGTGTGTGTATGTGTGTATATATATATATATATATATATATATATATATATATATTCCTATTTCCCTGGAGAACCATGACTAACACTCTATTTTTCAGATGATGAAAGATAGGCTCAAACTGTATGTCTCCTAGGGAACTCACCTAGTTTAGAGATGGTATTAGTGCTCAAATAAATGTCTTTAGACTCTGAAATAATGACCCCTTCCATTGTAGTAGGTGCTTCTCAATAAAGTGATGCTCCCAGCTTTTATAAATCATGGAAGGTTACATTTTTTTGTAGATGGAGAGAGAATATATTTGAGCAAATGCACTAACACTCTGTTCCTTATGACTAAATATTCTATTTTCTCTGTAGGCAGCTGAGATTGGAGACTATAGCAAAGTAGAAAAATAACTGGATCCCAAAAAAACTTTAACCTTGGCTTCATCAGTCCCATGCTTTAGCTAACTGAAATAAGTAACAGCTAGTAGTATCTCAGTGTTTTTACCCAGCAAAAAAGTGGAGAATAAAACAGTTATGCCTAATCAGATTAAAAAATAGCACTTGTCATTATATCATTTTTTGTTCTATGCCATTTAGAATTCCTCCCTTTAAAACATAAATCCTTGTGGGGAAAGTTTGGTTACTTCAGAGCTAAAACATTGAGTTTACAGAGCTCAAATTTGAGTTACTACCCTGCTAAACTCTTCAGTGTAAGTTTCCCATAAGGCCTAAGCTCAAACAAAAATGTAAATACTTTCCACAGTGAAATCCTAATTTTCGACCTAAATGCAATTCACAGAACTCTCTGAATCTTTTGTTCTTAAAAGACTCGGGCTAGGGTCAGCTGACATGGAAAGCAATCCAACAGGGGAAAGGCAGCTAACAATGATTATATTAAAACTGACAGGGAGACACAGTAAAAAACAAACCAGAAACCTGGAGATGTCTTGGGAGTACTTTTCTAAGTTCTAAAACCAAATTATCTTTTACTCTTTAAGGAGAATTAAACATGAGTTATTTGTATAGTGTTTTACATTTTGGTTTGAAATGCTCTTTAAATAATTTTGTATTCTAAAGTGGAGTATTTAAATGACTGCATGAAAAACTTGGTCATCCAAACATAAACCACTAAAATATACCAGCAACTGAGGTAAATTAATTTGACTTTAATTGGTTAAGTTAGTATTGATTTTCTTTTCTAAGTTAAAATCATTGATTAAAAGAGGTAATGCAATTTCTTAGAAAAGGCTGAGGAAATTAGGATTCTAAGGCAAAATCATACATACCAGACAATTTGGATTCATTTTTCCTGAAGTTGTTGGCTTTCTAATGCTTACTCTTCTAGAATTTCCTTGTTTGATTTCCAGAATAAAAATAAACTGTTTTCCAGTTAAAATCAGGTTCTAAATAAAGAGTTGCTAGGCTCGTGGCAGGAAAAAAAAAAAAAAAAAAAGTCTGTTGGGCTAGATGACTTTATCTATTGCTGAAGTGTATCTACATAGGCACAAGTATGTATATTAGCGTTTACACGTCTCTATCCATGTTATACTGTATACACGTACGTGCGTGTGTGTATGTGTGTGTGTGTGTGTGTGTGTGTGTATAATGTTACGATATGTTAAGGCATCTAAGAATTTTTCCCAAGTATTTCCAAAGAGTAGAGATTATTTTCCATCGTAGTACTTTTCTGCAGTGACTATAGGTGGGCGAGTTAATATAGCCATCCTTTACACCATGCTCCCTGGCTTATCTTCCTGGGGCCTCTCAAAGTACATCATAGGAGAATCTTATAGTATTACATCAGTAATAAGGACTAATGCATGACAAACTATGCAGGGATTTTTTAAAAGGTTTATTTATTTATTTGAGAGAGAGAGAGTGAGCAAGAAGACGGGCAGAGGGAGAGAAAGAATCTCAAGCAGACCTCACACTGAACCTGGAGCCCTAGGCAGGGCTCTGTCTCACAACCTTGAGATCATGACCTGAGCTGAAATCAAGAGTCTGGTGCCTAACCGACTAAGTCACCCAGGTGCCCCAGATAATCTATAATTTTTGTGAGTTTTCCAGGTGATTAGAATGCATCTAGCTCAACTGCTGACTATAGACAAAAGTATGGGGTTTACTACTTTAGAGGAAGATGTATCATTAAAACTTATTTAAGAACTCAGAAGAATCAAATCTCAGAATCTGACACAAATTCAAGAAGTTTTCAAGAAATAACCTCTAATAAGTAGTTCCAGAATCCAAACCAGAAACATTGTAGGTAAATTCATCACAATTTTAAAGAACAGAAACAGGTTTTTATAAACTATTTTATAAACACAGAAAATCATGTGCCCTTTTAGATTCATTTTATATAGTTATTAAATTTCTTATTATCAAATTTCAGTAATTTCCTTTTTAACTCACACTCGATAAATAGCTACATTCCTATAGAAATAAATTTAAAGGGCAAAATAAAAAAAATATTCAAACTTGATAGCAAGAAAGATTTCAAGTTTTCTAGAAAAAAATCAACAAGAAATATGTAGGACTCTATGAAGAAAATATATACTATGCTGAATGATAAAAAGACTAATATAATGGGGACTTTTAAAGTAGAATAGTGGTTGCCAGGGCCTGAGGGGTGGAGGAGATAGGAAGATGTTGGTCAGAGTATAAATTTTCACAAAGATGAATAAGTTCTGTGGAGCTAATGTACAAAATGGTGATTATGGTTAATAATACTGTATTTCATACTTGAAATTTGCTGAAAGAGTCTATCTTAAGTGGTCTCACCACATACAAAGTAATGGTATGTGTGTGAGGTGATGGATGTGCTAATTTACAATGTATATGTATATTAAATCATCACATTGCATACCTTTAAAAAATCACATTATACAACTTATATATATACAATTTTTAATTTTCAGTCATACTTCAATAAAGTAAAAAAATTTTAAATAAAATAAAATTTTTAAAAAAGTAGACATGGGAAAAAATTAGAACAATATTAACCAATATAAAAGTGCAAGAAAGGGGGCACCTGGCCAGCTCAGTTGATAAAGCATGCAACTTGATCTTAGGGTTGCAAGTTCAAGCCCCATGTTGAGATTACTTAAAAATAAAATCTTTAAAAAAGAAAGTGCAAGAAATTACAAACTCCAAATTATCAACATTTGTGTTACTGACAAGACTAAACAATATCCTTGGACAGAGAAAAAAAGTCTGAAACAGGATTAGGTATATAATTCGAGTTGCTACAATTTAGATATTTATAAATAATAAAAAAATTATCCATTATATGATAAATATCAGAATAATATGGATTCAATCAGTAAGTGTCAAAATGGAACTTTTGGGCACATAGAATGATTGTATACCATGCCGCAACATATATTAATATATACTGAGATATTGATTTATAAAAACATATCTTTCAGCATTCAGATTACAAGAATTACTCAACAAGATATCAAATATGTAACTAGATCGTTAATTCAGATAGGCCTTTATTGTTGCCCAGGAGCTTAATTTTTTTAGATAGTACATTGGATCATTCTCTTGAGCTCTATTGAGTCTCAGTGGATTCTGTGGTATCATTCTTGTGAAACACTGGCATTTCAAACATAGCACATCCAAAACGTAACTTGTGATCCCCAATTAACTTTCAATTTAAGCTTTTCTCCTCAATTTTCCCCCTCAAAAAATGCCACCATACTGGCACAGTCGCCTATGGCTCGAGGGAGTCTGTGATAACTGGCTTGCCATCATCATTCTTATCCGATCTAATCTGAAGTTCTGGTCGATGACCTCTGGAATGCTATTTTCATTGGATATAAGATGTCCTCAAGGAAGAAGTGCAAATATAATATATATCCTTAAGAGACATTAAAATTATAAAACACTGCTAACTAAACTATGGCACACCTTAAATTTTAAAGTACATCTTAATTTCAGAAATCTTAATACCTGCCATGTTCGCAGCCATCACAGCAGCAAAAGTGATCGTCACTGTCATTGGATGGTCAGGATAGCCTCTGTAGGCCTTTCCACCTGCATTCTTACCTTACTCGAATGGTCCACACAGCAGCCAATCATCTTTCAAGATGCAAATCTGATAATATTTTCCTGTGTAAAAACTTTCACTGATTTTCAACTTAGAATATGATTTCTAAAAATAATTTGATCATGGTCTGCAATATGTTGCATGATCTGGTCCCTGACTTTCCCAAGCACTCCCAATTATCTCTCTTAACTTATTGTGCCTCAGCTGTGTCCCTGCAAGTAAGCCAACTTGTCCTGCTTCTTATGATCATGTTTCTAAATTACCCCCTTGCACTCTCTTCCTACTCAACCTCTCTTATCTTGTTAACCTTTAGGGATTCATCTTTCTCTACCCTTTGGATTAGGTAAATGTCTCTTGTTTTAGATGCTAATATTTTTATAGATTTTTTTTTTTTTTTTTTTATTCACTTGACAGAGAGAGAGATCACAAGTAGGCAGAGAAGCAGGCAGAGAGAGAGGGGGAAGCAGGCTCCCCGCTGAGCAGAGAGCCCAGTGCGGGGCTCGATCCCAGGACCCTGAGATCATGACCTGGGCCGAAGGCAGAGGCTTTAACCCACTGAGCCACCCAGGCGCCCCTAGATGCTAATATTTTTGTGCCTAACATAGAACTTCATAGAACTACATAGATTTATCACTAGTTGCTGAATTATTGGATGTTGCATATAATGAAATTTAAACTTTTATTACATTATAGCACACATGACAAAAGAAATAAAATGTAATGCACAGTTAAAAAATTAATCAAAAAGTGGGGAGCCTGGGTGGCTTAGTCAGTTAAGTGTCCGACTCTTGATCTCAGCTCAGGTCTTGATATCATGGTTGTGAGTTGGAGCCACATGTTGGGCTTACTTAAAAAAAAAAAAAAAAAAAAGGATTATCAAAAAGGAAACATTCATGTAACCACTAAGAGTTCTCAAGAAAGAGAACATCAAAGGGCATGGCAGAGCATCCACCCAACATGCCTATCTTAATCACTACGTCCTCAGTGATTTGGGTTACCCACTTTTCTTTTCATACCATAGAGTAGGTATGATTGTTTTGAACCTTTTAAATTTATAGTTTATTTTGTGTTTATTTTTATACTTAATGTTATTTTGCATAATTAATCAGCTACGTAAATAGTTCTTCCTCACTGATGTAAGAAAAATTATCCAATCTTCTATTTTTAATAGAATGTATATAACATTATATTAGAAAATTTGATGAAATATAAAAATAAAACATTATATTCGTTTTAGGTATACAGCATAATGATTTGATATTTGCATATATTGCAAATTATCACTACAATAAGTTAAC
Source organism: Potos flavus (assembly GCA_028534135.1). Lineage (NCBI taxonomy): Eukaryota > Metazoa > Chordata > Mammalia > Carnivora > Procyonidae > Potos > Potos flavus. The sequence goes on along the minus strand of CM052894.1, from coordinate 66,998,529 downwards.
ATCCATCATAACACATAATAACAAATTTTTTTCCTGTGATGCGATCTACTCTCTTATTGACTTTCAAATGCACAATACAGCATTATTAACTATAGTTATGTCTTTTTAAAAGTTATTTCCCTTGGGACGCCTGGGCGACTCAGTGGGTTAAAGCCTCTGCCTTCGGCTCAGGTCATGATCTCAGGGTCCTAGGATCGAGCCTCTCTGCTCAGCGGGGAGCCTGCTTCCCCCTCTCTCTCTCTGCCTGCCTCTCTGCCTACTTGTGATCTCTCTGTCAAATAAATAACTAAAATCTTTAAAAAAAAATAAAAGATATTTCCCTCTTCCACATTATGATATTTTCACATACGATATTTGAGGGGGTTTCTTCTTTGCATTTACACTTAGTGCTACAATTCATCTGAAATTCATTTTTGTTATCTTCATATGCACTCCAGTGTCACCCCAGTCATAAATCATCTGTGTGTATATATGGATCTGTTTCTGGACTTTTTATTCTGTTTAATCGCCCTATTTATCTAACATTGCTTCAATAGGACACTCTTAACTACTGTATTTTCAAAAGAATATTTAGTAGAGAATCTGCTCCCACCTTATACTTCATCTCCAGGAGTATTTCTCTTTTTTGGCCTTTTAAATGTCCATATAAATTGTAGACTGAATTCATCAAGTTCTAAAAAAATGAAAAAACCGAGATTTTTTTGTAATTGCATTTGTTTGTTTGTTTATTATTTATCTTATTTTCTCATGGAACTTTGTTTTCGTTGATTATGAGATGTATGAAAAAGCCTTAGAGATAATTTGTGGATAATCATAATTTGTAGGATCTTACTATCTTCCATTTGACATGACTTAAGTCTGGCTTTTAAAGGTAGCCATGGAAGCTAGAAATGCATTCTTACCTTAACCCAGTTACAAAGAATAATACGATTTAGGTTAAGCTTCATTTCCTTTTGAGTCTAGTATATTTCTGGCTCATGCTTTCTTTAGGGCAGAGGTTGGCAAATTACAGACTGTGGGTCAAATATGGCAGGTACTTGCTTTTGTAAATAAGGTTTTAGGAAATACAGTGATGTCCATCTATTTATATTGTCAGTGGTTGCATTTCTGCTACAAAAGCAGAACTAAGCAGTTGCTACAGACAGTATGGCCCACAAAGCCTAAAATATTTAGTGTGTAGCCCTTTACAGAAAATACTTGCTAACCTCTGTTTTAGGATACGGTGCTTGATGGCCTACACAAAGGATGGAGGTCAATAAGGGTTTAACTCCTTTGGCATGATCTGGATTTCAGTTATGTCCTCCAGCCCCTGGAGCCTGCTACAATCACTGCTTAGTATCTCACCCTCTCCTCTATTCAGGAAATGGCAGATGTCCCCTGTCGAAAAGATGTCCCAGTGCTAAGTTCAACTACTTGTGTTTCCTTCTCTTACTTCATTGCTTTATATTCTTCTTTATACTGCAGCATTCCTATGTCTTCAAAGATATTTTAAAAACTTATTTTCCAGTATTTCTTACCATTCTTAGTAAAAAAGTTGGTAGACATTACACAATATGCCATCAGTATAGGCAGAATACTCTATATTTTATATCTGGGGGCTCCTGGATGGCTCAGTTAAGCATCTGACTCTTGATTTCGGCTTAGGTCATGATCTCAGGGTCCTGGGATTGAGTCCCATGTCAGGCTCCACACTGAGCATGGAGACTGCTTGAGATTCCCTCTCCTTCTCTCCCTGCCCCTCCCCTCACACTCTTCAAATACATACATACATACATATTTTTAAAAAAAAACATAAATGTCTGTCTTCTGATGACATCATCTTCGTGAAGTTCAGGACTGTGTTCCTGTTCTTTCTGGAAATGTATCTCTAGACTCTACTGTAAAATTTGATTGTGTTAAATAAATGGGTGTGAAGTCATATATAACTGTAGAACTCGGGTGCTTTCCTGACCCAGGGCTCTTTTTGCACAGAGCATTACTTCCCCAAATTGAACCATCTTCCATCAGTGGAAGCAAGGACAGGCAAGAGCTTGATAAATAGTATTTATAATATAAAATATTTAAATATAAAATTATAATATAAAATAATTTATAATATAAAATATTAAGAATCCTGAGCTGCAACAAAATTATACTTTATGAGAAATGTAAAGCTGGACTTTATTGGTTAAACACTTGACTTTATTAAAATGCTCGTGGCTGTTAAAACCCAAGAACTTGTTTTAAACTTTGGAAAAGTGCCTTTTCTCCTTCTGGGAATAGATCTTTCATATAAATAATAAGTAGGCTTAATGCTTCCCCTCAGAGAGAAGACCCAGATGTCTGTAGAATAGAGCTTTAGTTCCAAATAAGATTCATTTTGCTGAGGGCCTATAATTGTAATTCAAGAGCTTTTGAGTTGATTCCATAGTGGAATGCAGAGGGAGTCTTATAAATAGACACTTTTTAGAGATTTTAATTTATATGAAGTGGTCATTCATGTTATAGGGTCAATTAACCAATCTATGAGACAGAAGAAATATCACATGCACTATCACATTTTCAGGGAAGTTCTGAAGAGCGTGGTATAACTCTGAGGATATGCTAACATGGATTGTCCAGTTATTATTAAACAGAATATAGTACAAGTAATTTGTATAACTATTCATTACAAAATCATATTAGTTTTAAAATGTTCTTTTTTTTTTTTTAGTTTTAAAATGTTCTGATAATGATATGATCAGTGTATCCAATGATGAGAGGAAAAACAGTCACAAAATTAAAAATAGCCTAATTTTATCATTTTACTTCGGCTCCTGAATTTAAAGAGACTCTCTAGGTAACTGTTTTGCTGTTAGAGGGTGAATGTTCCAGACCTCTTCTTCCCTTCCCTTTCTTCTTTAATAGAGTATTGGTATGTGTTGGGGAAGGATCTAGCATATGTGATCCATTGGGAGCTGAGAGAAGACCAGATCCTCAGGATTCCTGTAGTGTTCACTGGATCTTCCTGCGATAACTATGGAGCTAGACTGATCTACCACTTGCTCTTTTGAACATGGGGGAGCAATCCCTTTGGCTACTTAGATTGGTTATACTGGTTCCATTACTGCAAATGAAATTTAGTCTTTGATTCAACACTCCTGCCCTCTACAAGCATTCAGGTATGCTGTTACCTAACATGACCTCAGTGTCACCTGGCTGAGCAATCTGCAGTTTCCAGGATCCTTGTGCCCCATGGCAGGATCCTAACTTAGCTCCTTCATTTACTTTCCTTCTGCTCACACTTCTGCATCATATCTCTTGTGGTGTCATCAATCCTTTACTTATATATCCTTAAACTAAAAATTTTAAGTGCTCCTATATACATATTGGTGCCAAATATATATATTGGTGTGCGCTCGCTCTCTCTCTCTCTCTCTCCTCTCTCTCTCTCCTCTCTCTCTCTCTCTCTATATATATATATATATAATATATTTGCATATAGCAAAACACCTAGAAGCATGTAGATTAAATGCAAGTAGTGTCTGTGCATAATCTAGTTCATTGGCTTTCATATTTTTCACTTTCCTAAAACTCTATGTGATACCTTTGTATTCAAAGAAAAGAGAAATAAGTGAACAAAAGGAGCCAAATGCTTTATTAGAAAGCCGACAAAGAACATAGCCTGTTTGATAAGTGTGCAAATGGTAACTTCATTAGAAAACCAAATAAATGATAATTAAAATAAAAATATTTGCCTTTGTTTACCTAAAAAGTCAGAACATATTATACCCATTGTTTTTCTGCTATAGAGACATTTCGAGATTTGGGTGAAGACAAGTTGTAATAGCAATCCAAGATCAGGGAGGACAGATTGTTTTGATTCCCTCAGGATTCATTAGGAAACACATCCACTAAGGAGTAATTTCTTCCATTACTGGGTAAATAAAAATTGTGTTTAAGGTGATCATTTGGCAGTCTCATCAATATTGTAATGTCAGTGACACAACAGTGATATAGGAGAGCACAAGCGCAATTGAAAGGGGGAAATATTACTCATCTCGGATTCTTGTCTTGTGGACTTGTGGGCCTTGATTTTCCAAATTTATATTCCAGGGATGCTGGAAATTGCATTTACATATGAAATTTTACTCTTTTAAGTGACGAAAACTAATTCTATTTTATCTCATGCTATGTACATCAGAAGCAAAATGAAACTACATTAAACTAACTAAACTTAGAAAGCATTTGTGCTGGGCGCCTGAATGGCTCAGTCATTACCCGTCTGCCTTTAGCTCAGGTCATGATCCTGGGGTCCTGGGATCAAGCCCTGCATCTGGCTCTCTGCTCATCGGGAAGTCTGCTTCTCCCTCTCCCACTCTCCCTGCTTGTGTTCCCTCTCTCACTGTGTCTCTCACTGTCAAATACATAAAATATTTAAAAAAAAAAAATTGTGCAAGCTAAAACTGCCCTTCTGACTGCCACGGTTAATAACGTCGTTTCACATGTTTACAAGTTTCTGTGAGAGTAGATCTTAAAAGTTCTTATCACAAGAAAAAAAATGTTTGTGTGACATATGGTGATGACTGTTAACTAGACTTTTGGTGATGATCATTTTGCAATATATACAAATGTTAAGTCATTATGTTGCACATCTGAAACTAATGTTGTGTTACCTGTCAATTGTATCTAAATTAAAAAAAAAAAAAGTGGTTCTAGAGAAAAAAAAAAAGTAAGTGTGTTCTAGAGTAGGTGCTAACTAAATTTCTATGACTCCAGAGTACTCAAAGCTAAATAGCATAAAAAATATTTTTGTAAGTTTCAGTTTTTGAAATAGTTTGAGATTTCAGAAAATTTGTGAGAATAGTGAAAAGAATCCCCACATACAATTTTCTGGATTCCCTTATTTTTAATATTAATTGTATTTGCTTTATAGTGTTTTCTCTATACGTACACACACCTACATATAAAATATATGTATAAAATAAAATTTACATATATCTTAACTCTTTGAGAATAAGTTGAGGTTTGAGGACATAATGCTGCCCTTTACATGTAAAAGTTATGTAAGTTTCCTAGGATTAAGGGCATTCTTTTACATAACCTCAAATTCAGATAGAATCACTTAATGATTCACACTCTAATAAAATCTACAGCTTTTGTTCAGATTTCTTAAATTATCCTTAAAAATTCCTCATAAAAACAGAATCTCTTTTGGCTGTCTGGCTCAGTCAGTGGAGCATGCCATTCTTGATTTCAGAGTTGTGAATTTGAGGCCCACATTGGGTGTAGAGATTACTTAAAAATAAATTCAGGAAGAAATAAAGAAAGAGAGAAAGAAAGAAAGAAGGAAAGAAGGAAGGAAGGAAGAAAAGAAAGAGGGAGGAAGGGAGAAAGAGAAAGAGAAAGAAAGAAAGAAAGAAAGAAAGAGGGAGGGAGAAAGAAAGAAAGAAGAAAGGGAGAGAGAAAGGGGGGAGGGAGGGAGGAAGGAAGGAAGGAAAGAAGGAAAGAAGGAAAAGAAATTCTCAGGTTACATGTTGTATTTGGTTGTCTTGTCTTTCTAGTTTAATTTGGAAGAGTTCTTCAGTCTCACCCTGTATTTATTGGATGACCTTGAGATTTGTGAAGACCACTGGTCAGTTATTTTTTGGATTGGTCTTGATTTGGAGTTTGCCTGAAGTTTTCACAGGATTTGATAGAGGTTTTACGTTTTTGCATACATAACACAAAAGTGATTGTGTCCTTAATGCATCATATCAGGAACCAGCTGTGGTTGGTTCACCCCATTGCTGATGTCATTAACTTTAATATTTTAGGAGCATATTTGAGAAGAGGTAGATATCTGATCCATCATCAGTTTTTACTAGGATGTGTCAAAGGATTTTCTAACCACATTGTTAGTACTCCACTTATCAGTTGGCATTCTATTACAAGGAAGAGCACGTCTTTCTTTTTATTCATTTATTTATTTCAGTATAGACTTGTCTATTCCTATTTCATTCAGTGGATTCTAATCAGTGGGATACAATCCATTCATGTAATTATTTACTTTTACACTGAAATTATTCCAGACTTGGTGAGTGGGAGCTTCTTCAAGCTGATGTCTGCGTACTTAGGAGGCTTTTCTGTCATTCTTTGATCAACTCTTTGCCCTCTGGAACAAGAAGCTGTTCCAGGCTCCTCGTGTATTTCCTGCTCCAGTGCGGAAATAATCTAAGGAGCCAAGCTTATGTTAAGTGAATGGCACTTATAAATTCATACCCGTGTGCCAGGTGCGTTCATTGCTACTGGGGTGCTATTACTTCTGTTCCCTCACAGTGGACAGAAATAGAAAATGCGTATTTTTACAACAATTTGTGATGCTGACAGAGCAAGTAATATGCTTATGCCAATAGTCTGAGGCATACCTGAAATGAAGTCAGTGAGTAAGATAACATCGTAAAGTTGCGTGGCATCTATGAATTATTACCTTAAAATACCCTTTGACGTCTTCACCTTAAAATATCCTCCATAATATGCTGAACGTAATAGTATTAATTATTCTCAGAGTTGGATTAAAATTGTGTAGAACAGTTTGATATTAAAAGAAGCTCCTCTAATTTTGGTATCTTCCTGTTTAGGTTAAATGATTGTTCATGTGCAATTAAATATTAAATTCCTGTTTGATAGATTCTGACACATTGGCCAAAACTCAAAAATTAATATGAAAAGAATAGTTCCTAAAATGATCCTTTCCCTTTGTAGAATTTTATTTCAAAGGAAAGTTTTTCAAACACTAGCAATGATCTTTTCTCTGATTTACTGTTCCTAAAAGCCAAATATATATATTTTTTCTTTTTAATGAGAACTACTTCAGGAAGATGAATCTTGAAGAACGTATAGCTCCATATAAATAGAACAAATTTTCTGTCAAATATGATCTTATTTATTAACATATTTTTGAGAAGTTACTTTCCTGAGACAAAATCCCTGCGCTCATAATTTATAAGACTGATCGTGTACAAGGGTATACTTTAGAAAGCCATTATAGCACTGACATAAAAATAACATTCTAGCACAAGTTTGTAATAAAGCTTACACCAAAGAAAACACATATTCTGATATTCTAACATTGTTTTAGAAAATAGGAACGTTTGAACATTGTTTTAGGACATATGAAACAAAAATGAAACGTGAATATGGCTCAAAAAATATCTTGAGAGCATAGTTGCTCATAAATCTTTAAATAAGATTACTTCTAGATTCTTGACCAAGAGTTGGAAGTGGGCGCTTTGTCTTGTTTGCTATAGTACAAAGCAATGCTATAAAATAAAATATAAAATAAAATACACTCCCTCTATTCTTGAGATACTATTTGGATATGATCAGAGGTCTTGGCAGAATGTTCATTTTCTTATCAAATCTTAGGTAAGTAATTCCATTAATTGAGTGGATTTACATTTGTACTGAGTGTTTATTGGGAGGGACCCATCCTTCCTTAAATGATATGGTATCCTAACCAAATTATGTTTGATTATGTGACAAGGATGATTCTTGGTTTCTATATTTTAAAATTAATACATTAAAGCATAATCATTTAAGTAAAAGAAGCCATTTATTTTTTTTAAGATTTTATTTATTTATTTGTTTTAGAGAGAGAGAGAGAGAGCACAAACAGAGGGAGGGGTACAGGGAGAGGGAGAAAGAGAATCTCAAGCAGACTCCTTGCTAAGCATGGAGCCCAACTAGGGGTTTGATCTTATAACCCTGAGATCATGACCTGAGCTGAAATCAAAAGTTGGATGCTTAGCCAACTGAGCCATCCAGATGCCCCAAAAGAAGGCCATTTGAATAAAACTTTTTTTAGGAAATAGTTTATGATTGTTTTATTAGTTTATATATTTTTGTATTTATATAGGAAATAATGAAAGGAATTGGGTTTTTTTCCTGCACTTAAGTTTTATTTTATTTTTTTTATTAACATATAATGTATTATTTATTTCAGTGGTAAAGGTCTGTGATTCATCAGTCTTACACAATTCACAGCACTCACCATAGCACATACCCTCCCCAATTCTTAATAGTAAATTTACAGTCATTGAAATTTCTTCCCTTATAAGATCTGTCTATTGCTAGATTTTATTTTTAATGGATTACCATAGCATAATAACTAATAACTTAAACAACATTGGAGATATTTTATTAATTGTGATATATGTTTTCCTTATGTTGATTTACATATATATTCAAAAGGAATTGGTTAGAAAAATCCCCAGGAGGTGTAACTAAGAGAACTGCCCAGTTCTTACCTGTGCCAGGTTTTCTTCTTGTGTTATATTTTGTTTCTCCTGAAATCCTTCTGATAATCCAAGGTGTCCCACACAGGCTTTTCCCTTCATCTACGTAGAGATACTGCATCTTATAATTATGACCTTGACTGAAAAACTTAGTCTTTCTGCCCAACTACTCAAAGTTTAGACATGAAATATCAGATGCCTTTTAAAGTTGCTTTGTTAAAAAAAATAAAATAAATTTGCCTTGTTAATAGGCTTTATTTTTCTCCAAATATGCATGTCACTTACTCTTTTTTTTTTTTTTTTTTTTAAGATTTTATTTACTTATTTGAGAAAGAGAGAGAGAGAGAGTGGGGGGAAGGGAAGAGGGAGAGGGACAAGCAGACTCCACACTGAGTGTGGAGCCCCATTCAGGGCTGGATCTCACGACCCTGAGATGATGATCTGAGTCGAAATCAAGAGTCAGATGCTCAACTGACTGAGCCACCCAGGTGCCCCGTGCATATCACTTCCTCTTGATTCAACAATGGCTTGTATTTTATTTGCTCCCCAGCCCAAATCCACCCCAGATTCTCTGTTGAGTCTGAGTCCTCACAGACATTATCAGTGTTCAAATCAGAGTTCTAAACTTTTACTTCAAAGTCCTTGAAAACATACCAGTGCGGGCACTTGGGTTTTTTGTTTGTTCATTTGGTTTTTCCTTCTCAGAAAGAATTAAGGGAGGGATAAAGTAGGAAGTAGGTGAAACTTCCTACTTGTATTACTGTTATTCTGAAAATAAAATCTGTCACCCACTGATACATTTCAGGCAATATATTGAGTTTTTTTTTTTTTTATCTGAGAACAGAATACTAATTGATTTTGCCTTTTTATTAAAGATCTATTGAACTGCAATAGCACACAGGAATATTGTTGAGCTCATTTGTTCTCAAGTATTTGAAGTGTACTTCTAGCAATGACAAAAAGGCAACACTGGTTTTGTTTGTTGAGTTTCATTTTTCTTAGTAATCGATTTTGTTGCATTTGACTCCTGGATCCGAACTGTGTTCTACTGATAGCATAGTTCAATGAGTATCATTACTCAGTGATGTACTGTATTTGATGTTAGTCCGATGCTTTTCTTTTTTCCTTTTCTGCCAAAATTATTGGTTTCCTTTTTTGGTATCATAACCTTGCTCCCCATGCTGAGACACCAATTGTATGTTGGATATCTGTGATGCAGCCATTCATGTTAGGGTACTAGGCACCACTGTACTTCACCCTGACGAGGTATAAAAGTAATGACTTACATCATTAAGTAAGTTACATCTTGTTTGTTTGTTTGTTTTTATGATTTATTTATTTATTTATTTGAGAGAGAGAGAAAGCACGAAAAGCGGAGGGTCAGAGGGGGAAGCAGACCCCCTGCCGAGTAGGGACCCTGACGCGGGACTTGATCCTGGGACTGCAGGATCATGACCCCAGCTGAAAGCAGTCGCCCAACTAACTGAGCCACCTAGGCACCCCTTTCTTGTTTAAGTCCTATTGTGACCAAAAGTTAAAATAAATACTTCTACCAGACTCTTACTGAAAAATGTTAATACAAAATTGGAACATGGGGGAAAAAATATGAATTTTCAGTTACTAAAGAGGATTAGTGGTTCATCATATATATATATATATCTCATATATTTATAGATCTATGCATCATATATATAGGTATATATAAGAATAATATTTAATCCTGAGTTGTGAAGAAGAAACTTTATATATTTACAGGCATATAAATATCATTTAAAATTTATAGAAAATTACAGTGTGCATATTAAGGTCCAGAGAAATATAGTTTTGGAATTGAATTTTAGTTTTAAATCTTTCAGTTACTAGGCATCAGGTGTGGTGAAGTTCGCAGAATCTCATATCTTCTCCATATCCATAATATGAGGATATTGATAGCATGCGTCTCAAAGAGTTTTTGAAAGGTTTATGATTTCAAGTTTTTATTTGAATTCCAGTTAGTTAACATACAGGGTAATATTAGTGTCAAGCGTACAATATAGTGGTTCCACACTTGACCACAACACCCTGTGCTTCATCCCCATCTCCTATTTCCCCCATCCCCCCAGTGAGCCCCCTCCCCTCTGGTGACTATCAGTGTGTTCTCTAGTGTTAAAAGTCTCTTTCTTGGTCTGGCTCGCTCTCTCTTTTTCCCCCTTTTGCTTGTTTGTTTTGTTTGCTAAATTCCATATATAAGTGAAATCATATGGTATTTATCTTTCTCTGATTGGCTTATGTCACTTAGCATAATACTCTCTAGTGCCATCCCTGTCATTGCAAATGGCAAGATTTCATTCTTTTTAATGTCTGAGTAATAGTCTAATACACACACACACACACACACGCGCGCGCGCGCGCGTGCATGCACATTTTCTTTATCCATTCATCTATTGATGGACACTTGGGCTGTTTCCATAATTCAGCTATTGTAGATAATGCTGCTATAAACATTGTAAGTAATGCTGCAAAGAGTAGAGGCTGTACATCTGTCTCTTTGAGTTAATATTTTTGTATTTTGGGGTAAATACCTAGTACTGCAATTGTTGGATAATAGGGTAGTTCTATTTTTAACTTTTTCAGGAATGTCCATACTGTTTTCCAGAGTGGCTGTACCAGTTGGCATTCCCACCAACAGTGCAAGAGGGTTCCCTTTCTCCACATCTTCACCCACACCTGCTGTTTCTTGTGTTGTTGATTTAATCATTCTGATAGGTGTGAGGTGATATCTCATTGTGGTCTTGATTTATATTTCCCTAAAATAATAAGTGATGTTGAACATCTTTTCATGTGTCTGTTGGCCATCCGTATGTCTTTTTTGGAAAATGTCTGTTCACATCTTCTGTCCATTGTTTAATTGGATTATTCATTTTTCAGGTGTCGAGGCTTAAATGAGATAATGAATACTCAGTTTGTAATTGCCCACAGGTGAGATAGACAGTAAACGTTAAGTCATAATTATTACCATTATTAGTAGCAGTAATAGTAGAATAAAATGCAAAATTTACATGACTGAGAAATAAATGAATAAATAAATTTCATTTGTATTTATTTTATCTGTAACTATGGTCACACTCTCCCTTTACCTTTCAACTTTACTCCACCCTGCTTTTGGCTTCCTTATGAACAGGTCAGTGATTTTCCTGATTGTTGTATATCATATCAAGAGTATTTATGTAATGGTTAGTTTGGATTTATAGTAAATTGGGGTTCACAGACAAAAAAAAAAATCTAGCTTGAATGGTTTCACTGATTCACACCTCTTTACTCATATCCTGGCTTGTGAGGGATTTTGAGAAAAATAACTCACTTCTTGGCAAAGGAAAATGAGGAAGATTAAGACAACAGGAAAACAGAAAAGAAAATAAAGCAGGGGCGCCTGGGTGGCACAGTGGGTTAAGCCTCTGCCTTCGGCTCAGGTCATGATCTCAGAGTTCTGGGATCGAGCCCCGCATTGGGCTCTCTGCTCAGCAGGGAGCCTGCTTCCCCCTCTCTCTCTGCCTGCCTACTTGTGATCTCTCTCTTTTCTCTGTCAAATAAATAAATAAAATCTTTAAAAAAAAAAAGCAAAAACAATCCATATCACATAACCTTTTCCTGCCTGTCATTTAAATCAAAGCCTGATGATGGATTGGTGACAATGTCTTTAAACTTTTATTATTTTTGACAGTTTGTTTATTATTTCCATAAGAGCTTTTAATTTTGCCAAACTAATTTCCATGTTTTGGGAAGGCGAGGTAGCTGAGATGAGGTTAGTTCAAACAGAGGAAGGACCAAAAGTACATATAAGGATAAGACAAATTCAAAAATACTCGCCCAAACCCTAATTCATCCATGTATTTCACTTATCTCCTGTTTCTGCTCTCGTTAGCTTGTTATGAGTAAGTGATGTGTTCTAACAGTAAAGTTCTGCGTGTTTCCTCTTTTACCATCCCAGTCTGTACAGGCTGTTGTATGATTTGCTGGACCAATGGAAGAGTGTTGAACTAATGATTTGTGGAGTATTTTTCTTCCAACTGGGAGCAAAGGCCTCCTATCTTGGGGCATACAGTTTTGTTTTTAAGGACGACTTTTCTTTTTTCATTTAGAGAGCAAGAATCATGACATAACTGTTCATACTGAAGCTCACAGAATCCAGTGAGGGTGCCCAGAGATGTCACAATTTCAGCTGTTCTTGTACACAGAGATGGAGGAAGTCTGTGAAGCAGTTGATGTGCCTTAATGTGGGCTCCGTGGGGCTGAGCTTTGGAGCAACTGTGAGCCCCCAAGGAAATGTCATTAGTCAGTCTATGTGCACTCCCAGGAAGATGGGATGGCAGTCTGCCATAGCATCTGTGCTTACTTTCCACTGAGTCACTCTGATCTCTCCTGAACTCACCCACTCTTCCCTAAAATCCTGCGTTTCAAAATATGTGGTCTACTGCAGAGCACTCTCCGAGTGAAATAAATAGGAATCTGCAAACTAAAAATAATAGATAATATGGTATGGTAATTGTCAGCCTACTCAATCTTCTCAGGCTGCTCTCTACAGCTTTTAAATGTGTGTGTGTGTGTGTGTGTGTAATTTTTTTTCCCTTCTGCCATCTGCTCTAGTCCAGTGAGAGCATTTCCTGCTGTGCCTCTCCTGCTCCTGCAAGTCCTCCCATGCCAACTCTCTGACATTCTTTTAGATCCTATGGCATAGCTCCTTTCTATTCCCCAGTGCTTCTTCTCTCCTATTTCATGGCTTAGTATCACCAACCCACGCACCCAACGTTGCAAAGATGTCCAATCTTTTCAAGACTTGCTACTGGCATAATCTGATAGCTACACCAACAAGCTTGTGTATAGTTGAAAATAAAATGGGATTATCAGGCAGAAAAGCAAAACAGCAAACAAGAGCTAGAAGTAAAATTCCAAAGCAAATGAAAGTAAAATTCTAAATTTTATTAGTCACGAGGGAGATAGAAAACATTAGTTTGTGTATTTGCTCTTCTGGGAAGGTAGACTCAGGTGTCTCTCTGGTTTTTTCCATTAGCCTTCCTGTACACATACCTGTTAGAACATTTACCATACTGACATGTTCTTGAAGGTTTAATTATCTCTCTCTTTTATTAGAACACAAGTTTCCTGTGAGTAGAAATTTCCTTGTTCATCATTGGTGCTTGGTACATAATATGTACCCAGTATATGTTTTTATAAGAAAATAAATTATAGGAGACTATTTCATTCTTGATGTAATGTGTGTAAGAAGAAAATAATATTATTCAGATTAACTTTATCTCAGATTTAAGAATTTTGCTACTGATATAGAAAATTATTAATAAACTTATGAGGTGAAAAAGTAAGTAAGATTTTTCACCATTATATGTACTAAGCCATAACAAGAACACAAAGGTTCTACAACCTGCCACTTATATCTTTCCTGGAACCTGATACATTCAGATACCTGTTCTTGATACAAAAGGATTATACAGAAATTATCACAGCTTTGGTTTCTTAGCTCCAAAACACTTACTGTCAAGTGATTGAACTGAGGTATATCTTCATCTTGATTGTTCTCTGATTTGAAAGTTTGTTATACTCAAAATTCACCATCTTAGATTTCAAGCTGTCTCATTTTGATAAAATAGAATTAATAGGGTTAATGTTGTATAAGGTGAATTCTTAGTTAATTTTTAAGTGACAAGTATAAAATGACCTGTTTTCTTAAAAATAAGTAGTATTTTTAGTAACACAAATTTTGAAAAAAAAGTTCAAAAACTACGAAGGGTATACAAAGAAAAGTATGACTTCTCACTTCAGAAAGGCCCTATTCTCTCTTCAGAGACACTCACCCTCTTCCCCTTATTGCATTTATATCAGAAATGTTCTATACGTATTAAAGCATACATTTACATAAACACTATCTTTATTAGCTGTTATTATATAACAAACTAATTGGCAGCTGAAAACAAGACACACTTATTATTTCACAGTTTCTATGTATCAAGAATTTGAAGATGGCTTAGGGGCACCTGCTGCTGTAAGATTTCCCACAAGGCCACCATCAATGTGTTGGTCAGGGCTGGGGTCTCATCTGAAGGCTCAAACAGTGAAGGATGTTTTTAACTTCACGTCTGTTGGTAGGATTCAGTTTCTTATGGGCAAAGAGGCTAAGAGTCTCAGTCCTTACCTGGTAGTATTCCAGAAGCTATCCTCAGTTTCTTGCACATGGACATCTCTGAGAAGGTAATAAGGAGAGACTGACAGTCAGACAGAAGTTAAAGTCTTATGAAAGTCTAATCAGAGAAGTTGTAACCCCTCAACTCTGTGGTACCCTATTGGTTAGAAGCAAGTTACTTAAGGGGAGGGGTTTCCAAAGTCTGTGAACAGCCATCACTGAAGCCCACCAAAGTCTGGTCCCTGACTCTGAAGTATTCACATCACTTTCACATGCCAAACATCTTCATCCCCAAAGTCCTGTGAGTACTAACCTGTCACAGAATTTGCTCCAAGTCCAAAATCTCATCTTCAGGGGCAGGTTAAGGGGCAGACAAGTGTAGTTTGTTAAGTAGAAATCTTGGAACACAATTTCTCTTGATCTGACATTCAAAACTAAAGAGGAAATTAGGCTCTCCTGCCTGTCTTCCCAGCATACACTGGTGAGTGAAGCATAGGACAGCAGCCACATACATTCCTATTCAAAAGAGAGCAAATGGGAGGTAAATAAGAATCCATAATGATTTTGAAATTCATCTGGGCAAATATTAGAAGGCCCTTGCTTATGTTTAAGGCTTGCGAGTAACCCTTTGAAACTGGTTTTGTTGTTGTGGTTTATAGATTTATGCATCCAGTTTAGAATTTATTTTTTTTTCCAGGAGTTGTTCCAAGGCGTTAAGTGCTCTGGTATATTTACTACCTTTCAAAATCCTAATGGCCTTACCTAGCAAATTAAGAAGGAAAAAAACAAAAACAAAAAACTACTATTGAATGGCTTTCTGGCTATTCAATTTGCCACCTGTTAGGACATATCCCAAAAGTTAAGACAGCTTATGGGCCACATACGTTTGCAGCTATGAAGCTAGTGAAAGTCGTCATTTCTACATCTAACAATGTCTGTCTGTGGCAGCAGGAGAAGTGACAGTCCCACACAGGGACTTGAATCCTTTTACAGCCATTCTAGACTAGCTAAGCATATACTTGAGGAACATAGTGCTAAAATATTGTCCTTAAAAAGATGAGTCGATGGGGCCAAAATGCAAAAAGCAAGTTTTCCCTTGGTTTGTTTCATTGTTCTGGTCTTAGTTTTGAGAGCTCCTGGCTCTGTGTTCTGTGCTCTTGGTTTTGTCCTCTGAGTCTCCCTGCTTTTTTTTTTTCATGTAAAGTAGCATGTGTTTGCACCTGAATAGTTTTCTCAGTGTGCTCACTGCCAGTAGAAATTTAGGGGAGACCAATAGTATCATTTCATTTTCTACTCTCTTTGTTTCTTTTAGTTAAAACTGTCAGTGTTTTTGGTGACAAGATTTTCTTAAAACTTCATGGGTCTTCTGTGAATTTCATTGAGATTCACTCTCTTAAAGAAAAGCCACACCCCAAATGTCTTCTAGTTAAGCTTTCTTCTACCTTGGCTCCTGTAGAGGCTGAGGAACAGTGCTCTGAAGGATTGATTGATGGGCTCTGTTAGGCATACTATTAATCTCGCTAAACGACTTTTTTTGTGACTTAATACTCTAATATTTTATCTTTTGAAGTTTTAACAAAGGTTTGTCCAGTTACATATTCAACTTTATCTCTAAATCAACCTTACCTCTAGAATACATTTTTCTGAGAATGCCTGGAAGTCATTTCTTAATGTTAGCATCCTTTGCCATCTGAAGAGGCTGAGGACTTTGCAAATCATCAGTTCTGGTTCTTTTTTTATTTGACAATTCACTTTCTGTTTGTCTCCTCTTGCACTTTACTATAAATAGCACAAAGGAACCTGGTGACATATACAATACTTTGCTCAGACATTTCCTTAACTAGAAAACCAAGTTTATCATGTAAATATTGTTTTCCACACAACGGAGATAAAAATTTTGCTAAGCTTTCGGCCACTACATGAAAAGGATCCCCCTTCCTCCAGTTTCCAGGAATACATCCCTCATTTCTTTTGACTCCTCATCAGCAGTGTCCTCAGTGTTCAAATTTCTACTAACAGCCTGGCTAAGGGAATTTAGGCTTTCTCTAGTATGTTTCTCCAGATCCTTTTAGCCTTCAACTACAGTTTGGTTGCAGAGTTGCTTCCACACTTTGTTATAGAAGCATACCACTTCCAGGTATCAAAATACGTATTAGTTATCGATTGCTGCATAACATATTATCACATAATAAGCAGCCTAAAGCAATGCATATTCAGTATCTTAGTTTCTCATGGTCAGTTTCTCAAACATGACCTAACTGGGTCCTCTTTTACTGGCTTTTCAAAGCCTTTAATAAAGGTGTCATACAAGCCTGGGGTCTCTTCTGAACACTCAACTTGGAAAGACCCCAGGTACAAGCTCTCTTTCTGGGCCGTTGGATTGAGGTCTTCAGTTCCTAGCTGACTGTTGGCCCAAGGCTGCCCTCAATTCCTTCCTATGGGAATATCTCCAGCATGGCTACTCACTATACTAAAGCATGCAAACCAAGGAGATAATCTATTAGCAAGATGGAGGTTACAATCATATGTAACCTAAATTTTAGTGATATCCCATTGCCTTTGTCATATTCTATTTGTTAGAAATAAGTTACAGTTTCCACCAAACTCGAGGAGTGGGGATTACATAAGGGTGTGGATACTGGAGGCAAAAATCTTTGGGGACATCTTAGTTAGTCGGCCTGCCGAAATGTTCTCCATCATTTTCTTCCCACCAAATATATAATTTGACAGTCACTTCATATAAATATATATAGATACCTCTTTCTTAAAATGGCTTCTTAATATTTTTATCTACAAATAAGTCCATGTATAATATTTTTGATTGGTGTTATTTTATAAAGGAAAACTCAGTGTGAAATGGAAAGCATGAAATCTATTATGAATAGGCTTCATAACTGTGTAATATGCAAGTGAG
This sequence comes from Potos flavus, assembly GCA_028534135.1. Taxonomy (NCBI): domain Eukaryota; kingdom Metazoa; phylum Chordata; class Mammalia; order Carnivora; family Procyonidae; genus Potos; species Potos flavus. Next base: position 66,981,209 of record CM052894.1, on the reverse strand, counting down.
CATATTTTACAGAATTTATTCTACTCCACAGAACTGTTTTTCAGAAATCCTTATGGTCTTCTCCAGACTAAAATCTATGTAGCAATAAAAGTGACAAGCCCTTTGTTACTTCTCATTTATTATGTTTTTTCTCCCAAACTTTGATTCAACCTAGTGGAGAGAATTAGAATATTGGCAGTGTTCTTAGCTTAATTTGTAGCTTTCTAAAGTCTTGATCGTATGACCATGACAAAGTCAAACCTGAAAATGGTAATAACTGTATTAATCTAACAGAACTATTAGGTATCGTGAATCTAAATGCAGAGCTGGTGTTACTTAGTAATAAAAAGAACATGTAGAAATTTCTGTAGGTCAGATATTTGAGTCAAAGCTCTTTGAGGGGCGCCTGGGTGGCTCAGTGGGTTGAGTCCTCTGCCTTCGGCTCAGGTCATGATCTCGGGGTCCTGGGATTGAGCCCCGCATCGGGCTCTGTGCTCAGCAGGGAGCCTGCTTCCCCCTCTCTCTCTGCCTGCCTCTCTGCCTGCTTGTGATCTCTCTCTCTCTCAAATAAATAAATAAAATCTTTAAAAAAAAAAAAAAAGCTCTTTGAAACTATGATAAGGGGAGAAAGAAAGCATTGCACTTTAAATGCTTGGTTAATTCATTGCATGTAGAAACCTGTTTTTGATTCACTGCATTTTTTGCTCATCTGATTTCTTGGCTCCAAACCTTGGACCACGTGTTCCATATACCTTCCCGTTAAATAAAGTAGAGAAAGATGACACTTACAAAGTTTATTTCAAGACTTTCTTCCCGTATCTGGAAAAATTATATTTGTCTTTAGAAACAGGAAATCTGCTAACTCCCCAATATCACATATCACCTTCCACACCCTTCAATAATAGAAGACGATATCTGGGAAACAGAAATGTTAAAGCAAATCTTTAATGTGTAAAAAATGTCACCTTTGAAAACAACTTTCATTGGTCGTAGTCGGACTTTATAGTCCCATGAATTTTCAAGAAAATCTACCTGGAGATATATGTAAATATATAGATATAATAAAATTTCACAGGAAATTACCCTGCATTTTCCTTCATTTGCTCAATCGGTTTGCCTCAACTTGAAGGTTTTCTCCTCCAAGGAACACTATGAAGTAAGAATGGAAGACACAGAAATTAACTCCCAGTCTGAGGACAGACTAATTACCACACCGGTATTTCTGCAGAAGACGGGTGTGTGGCTGGATGTTTAGGTTTCTCTTATTTAATTAGCATGTGGGTGTTTCAAAACTCTATTATATTCACATCTGTTCATAATCCAATGCTGGAACACTCACTCCAGAAAAGCTATCATGTACGTTGTTGCTTCTAATCAGTTTTATTAATTGTTTCCTAGTTTTCAATAAAATAATTGCATTACTTTTCATGTACTGCTTTTTTCCTTTCTCTCTCTCTCCTTTTTGGACAATTTTTGCCAGTAATAGGATAAAAATCAGCTTGCCTTCTTTTGGCTATTTTTGTCCTCATCAGTGTTTTTTATTTTCCAGAAATGAGCTTTAATGTTTTTTTTTGTTTTGCTTTGTTTTGTTTTTTTTTAAAGATTTTTTATTTATTTATTTGACAGAGAGAGAGAGATCATAAGCAGGCAGAGAGGCAGGCAGAGAGAGAGGGGGAAGCAGGCTCCCTGCTGAGCACAGAGCCCGATGCGGGGCTGGATCCCAGGGACCTGAGATCAGGACCTGAGCCGAAGGCAGAGGCCTCAACCCACTGAGCCACCCAGGCGCCCCAAGCTTTAATGTTTAAAGGTAAGGGCTGCTACTGGTTTTGTTGGTGGTTGTAAGCAACTACAAAAACAGAAAACACTTCCGTTAGTAGTTCTTACATGCTAGTACTGTTCCAAACACTTCAGGTATATTAATACCCATAATCCTCATAATAGCTAAGTAAAATAGGTGCTATGATTATAATGCTGATTTTATAGGTGAGGAGATCGGATCACAGATTTTGTTTATTACATTATCAATGTGGTTTACATGCAAGTGGTTGTGTATTTTACAAGTGTTATGAACCTGGAATATATTTATTCCTAATTTTAGGCGATTGCTTAAATTTCACTCTAGAAGATAGTTGCTCAGCAAACTTTTTCTCTAACAATTCAGACAGTAGGGTGCCTGGGTGGCTCAGTTGTTAAGCGTCTGTCTTCGGCTCAGGTCATGATCCCAGGGTCCTGGGTTCGAGGCCCGCATCGGGCTCCCTGCTCGGTGGGAAGCCTGCTTCTCCCACTCCCCCTGCTTGTATTCCCTCTCTGGCTGTGTCTCTCTCTGTCAAATAAATAAAATCTTAAAAAAAAAAAAAAATTCAGACAGTAAATATTTAAAGCTTAACTTGCTACCGGATCTGTTACAACTAACAAACTTTGTCACTGAAAATATATATAAATGAATAGATGCACCTATATTTCAATTAAACTTTATTTATAAAATAGAAAGGGGACCAGATTTGGTCCATGGGCCATGATTTACCAATTTCTGATCCAGAATACTTTTAAAAAATCCATTATGTATTCATGTATTCTTAAATTGAAAAAAATTCACCAAGCCTCTACTTCATATGATGCATAGATTCATTTTCCTTAGAGAATATTTCAGGAATCTCTGTGAGGGAGTGCCTTGCCCTAAACATAAAAGATTTTCCTCAGTTTTTAGGTTTAATGTATATGCTAAATGCATACCTAAATCTAGAAAGTAAATGTAGTAAAAATGCATTTTTCCATCAATTCTAAGATGCACAATTTTTGTACTTGAATACCCATTAAATCAGAATATGTCTTGCAATTTATAATGTCTTCCATTTGAAGGAATAGAGAATTAGCTCCAAAAACAAACCTGTAGTTGTATAAATTGCTTTTATTACACATTTCAGGGAGGGAGAAGGCACATAGAAGTAAAATGGTGTTGAAAATGGTTTGTAGGATTTGGGTTTGTATCAGCAGATATGGGGCAGGGCTTATAGACATGCATATTTGCTCTCAATTGGATGTTGTCAGGAAGTGTGGGTGATTTTACAACTGGGTGTCTTAATAAATCTCATGCAGAAGATGGGAGGTATAGATTAGATCAAGGCAAAGTGGTAGTTGGTAAAGGAGCAGGAGTCATTCATATTATCCAAGATAGAGGCATATTTAGTCCTTCTTGTAGCTTGGGTGGTGTTCATAATTACAGAGTGGTCTCCATGCTTTTTGTCTCAATTCATCATGGTCACAGAGTAGCCTTGTCTGTTGTTGATGTTCCATGAAAGTGCAGATCCCGTGGTCTCCTTCTACATGCCAGGCCAGCCCCTGGACATCATAGGCTGTTCTTCTCTTTCTCAACACAATGTTACATTGATCCACTTACCATATTTCTAAACACTTTTAATAGACATCAAAGAGCTTTCGAGATAGTCTTTATTCTTAGAATTTAAGATTATTTGAAGTAATTAAGTTTGGACTTCAGTGCCTAACACGTTTTCCTGAATAGAGTAGATCCATTGTTAAGTGGATTAATTCCACTTGTAAGGTATATTTTTCCCATGACTGAATCCCAAATAAAATGTATAGGCACGCTTGACTCACGAGCTTCTGTTATTTCACTGAAACACTGGAAAGTTTTCATATCTGTTTTCCTACTCTTACCTAAGCTAATACCACTTTCAGAACAAAATGATTTACAATGAGACCAGAAACATGAATTTTCCTTAGAGGAAAGTGCAAACTATTCACCCTAAATGACAAAATAAAAGCTAAACATAATTCTAATAACCTTATGTTTTAATACTTCTGACCGGAGAATTATTGTGTGATTTAGTATGGCTCCTCATGCTTTCCAAGTCTTTGTCTCAGAAGTTATAAGCTTCACGTTATGAGGGCCGAAAAGCTCTATTGCCAAGACTTGGATAAACAGGGGAAAAAACAAAGTTGGAAGAAACATAGCAAACAAAGCATATTGGATATTGTACAATGGGAAAATTCTGCACAGATAATGGGAATGTCGGAGTCATTTAAATTCCTTGACTTAAATTTTATGGTTAAGTGCATCATTCTTTTCCAGCAATTCTTCAAATGTCATCTTTTTCACAGCAACATCATTCTCATAAATAGTGAAAAGAAACTTGTTTCTGAAAGCGTCATTTTTTTAACACCAAGAGCAGAGAGTTGTAAAATGTGTGTGTGTGTATGTGTGTGTGTGTGTGTGTGTGTATTTACATAAGTAGGGACTCATGGAATCATTTAAGCAAAAAGTTTTCTGAAAAAATTTCTAGAAAGTGCTACGTGTTAGAATGGAGTTTAGTTAGAATGGAGCTTAGTTTTGACTTACAAGATCACCAAAATATTCCTTGTTAAACTATCACTCAGAGGCTAAGGAGTAGAAAAAGCTACTACTGATTTAATAAGGCCTTTGAAACTTTGCCATTTAATAGTAAGGACAAAAATGTGTATTATTGCTATTTTAATGTTATCGAATTTAAAGTTGATGATACGTTGAAAGCAAGGTGGGTACATATAGGCTAAGGTTCAGGTCCTAGCTTTGGTTATGGGTGATGATTTCACATATAATGATATAATTAATATAATATAATATAATACATAATAAATTCAAACACTAAATAAGAAACTAAAGTGATTATGCGTGGACCAGTAATGAGAGTGTATCGTGGTGTCAATGTGTAGCAGTTATTTATATTTATGGGTTGCCAAAATGGCATTGACCATAATGGAAATTTTTGGTTAATGTGTCTATCTTAAAATTAAAATTTAAAAATCAAAGGTCACCTTAAAAAATGGTAAATTACAAACGGAAACAGTCTATGTGCCCCCAATTCTCTTTTTCTCACAGATGTGGGAAACTATGAGTTAAAGCAAAGGAATGATTACCCCAAATTCAGGTTAGTGATCAGCTCTGGACATGAGGAAGGAGGCCACAATGAGGGAAGGCACAATGCAATCTTTAAGGCTATTGGTACTATTCTTTATATTAAGCTCAGAGGTGGACATAAGGTTGCTCTTTCTTATTACATTGTTGTTATATACAATACTTTTCCTGTATATTGTATTAATACATATATATATAGACTCTGGGCAGACTACCTGGCATCACCAATTTCCAGCATAATCCCTTCTAGTTCTGTGAGGTAAATGCTTCAAACTGATGCTGGGATAAAATAATTAATATATATGGATAAATTCGAACAGAGTCTAGCCCATAGTAAGTCCTCAATAAATATCAGCTATTATTTTTATGGCAAAGACCCATAAAAGGCATTTGCAGACTTATTTAATCAACAAAACAATCTTCTGAAGTCAGTATCTTTAACAACATTTTATAGAGAAGTGAATTTGTTTCCCAGTGTAAATGCCATTCTCTTGGTCATACAGTTAGTGTGGAATAAAGTCAGAAGTCAAATTATTATACTCTGAATCATAATTAGTTTACTATAAATGCCTACAAAGAACTCAGTGTTAAAAAGAAGACAGTAGCTGTGGCCAAAAAGTTACCTTGGCCTGGCATTCAGAATACCTTATTCACTCTCTATACCTCTGCCAATTAGCCCATGACTGTGGCTGCTGATCCTCTGTGGGCCTCGGGATGTGATTGAGGCTGGATAAGGTTATATCTGAAGCACAATTTTAGCTCTAGGATTATGTCACATCTTTGATATTTTTTCTTATTACCACTGATATTTTTGTAAGGTTTGACAAGAAAGTAGGTGGAGTGGGGGGTACATCCAAGTTAATTTTCCAAGATAAATTTGGCTTCCCGTTAGTCTATTTCTTATTCTTTATTTGCTTCACTCTCGCTTTGTTTTCTTGTCTCTTTTTCTTTTTATGTGTGTCAACATAAAACCATTTTTTTTTTCTCTTCAACGCTTTTTATGAGGAAAAATAAAATCCATGTTTTTGGTATGGGACTGGAGCTTTCTAAAACTGCATCAACTACAGCCATACTCTCATAGAGAATATAATATACTTTTTTTTTTTTTTAAAGATTTGATTTATTCATCTGACAGAGATCACAAGTAGGCAGAGAGGCAGGCAGAGGGAGAGGGGGAAGCAGGCTTCCTGCTGAGCAGAGAGCCCGATGCGGTGCTTGATCCCAGGACCCTGGGATCATGACCGGAGCCAAAGGCAGAGGCTCTAACCCACTGAGCCACCCTGGTACCCCACAATAACATACTTTTGACCAGCTCCATAACCCAGTGGTTCAGAAGCAATATAATGTTGTACATCTTTAAATTGTTGAAAATATTTTACTGACCATTTTGTAGTTCATAAAGCTTATGCTGGGATAATACAGAAAGAAAATATTATTACTTGGAAAGTACTTAGATTGTCTAGCATATAGGAAGCAATGAATAAAAATTGGTTATTATTATTGTTAATGCTAATAAAACATAATTAGGCCTAAGAAGTAAAACAGTTTAAGCTGTCAGTTACCCAGTAAGATAAATAAAAAATTTAGTATAGTTTGAAGATTGTTATTTGTAGTATATAATAGACAGGCACTGGAATCCTAGAAAGAGGGGAGAAGTTCCAAAAGCAGTTGCTGGGGGCACTGAAAACACACTTCACTGATTTTGTATTTCCTTAAGGAGAATGTTTGGGTAAGGAACCACACAGTTAGGTAAAGATATGAAAACAGCTTTTATGTTGGCGAACAAGTGTTTAAACCCTGAGCTGCTAAGTTAGGTGACCCACTTTGGGAATCCTAATAAATATTTACATAAATGCCATTTTTAATGTGCTTCACATACATTAGACAGCCCTAAAATTATATTGTAGATAGAATAACCAGAAGAATCCAAATACAAAAGGCACTAATATTACTGGGAGTGTTGGATGTTATTTACGAGACAAATGAGCAGTGATTACAAGAAAATTGTGTGGATAATGAGAAAATAAACTGTGATTTGTAGGGAACATGCATTCAAATAACATCAGTTCTATACCTACTCTGAGTAAAGGCTCTGTTTTGTATTGGGTTTTATGGTCTTAAAGACAAAAGGAAAAATGTTAATTTTCATAGGGAATAAGAGAAGATTTTTAGAAAAAGTCAAATAGCAGCTCCTTCTGCCACTAATACATTTGAATAGCAGTTCTTTGTTGTTAAGATATCAGAAAGTACAAAAACCAACTGCCTCCGAAAGAAGCAAATATGCATGTTTTCTGAATCTTCCAAAGATTGCCTCCAAAGGACTGTCTGTATATGTGAATAAATCATCCAAAATGCTTTCACTATCATCAAAACCTTTCCCTTTTCTAATGAAGTATTTCAATGAAAGACTTATCTTTCCCCTAAAAACGTATTTCACTGTTAAATGATGACACATTCAGATATTTCTTTCTGAGACAAAATTATATTCTATTTGTAGCAATTATGATATTAAAATATAGGTGTCCTTACAGATAATAATGGTAGCTTTATTAATATATTTTCTGAATATCCTCTTTCAAGAACAATTTGATGAACTATATTAAGAAACTCATCAGTTGCCAATAATTTGTAGAGAAATAGTGATTTTATCAGGCCAAATATGAAGCATAGTTTTATATTCAACATTTTGCACCAAATAATTTGGGACAGTAGTAAATGCACTCAGTACAATGTAAAATATTAAAATAACTTTCTCTGTTCCATTACCCATTTTTTGCTATATGAAGTAAGCATATTAAATAAGTTGCTCTGGAATCTTAATGTCACTTGAAGATTGAATGGCAGCCAGGCATTTTCTTAGGAAACTTTCAGGAGACTGAAGTACTTAGAAATTGAGGATTTTAAGAATTCTATATTTCACACCTATTATTTTCAACATTCTGTTTTAATTTTAAATGTATTTTAGTTTTGAGAGGAGAAAGAAGAACTGTGAGAAAAAAAAAAAAAATTAGATTAGTTCTTTCCAGAAACTAAACGGTCAGTTCAATGAGTCAATGCAAGTTTCTAATAATAGTCTATATTTTAACTCATTTGTTGGTTGTATACTAATTTGAAATTGCATCATTCTGGGAAAATTACACCCTAAGTACAATAATGCAATTTTCTTTTTCCCAGAAGCTGACTCTTTGTGTGTGTGTATGCGTGCATACATCCATGTGCATTGGCAACATGAAGGGGAGAGAGAAATCTGACTTACTAATTAAATCCATAAAGATATGATGACACATCTTTAATCTGTTTCCATTGTGCCATCATAGTGGGGCAGGTATAGGAGAGAATTTAGTGTTTGAGGAGGAAAGTTGCCTATCCAAGTAAGCCTAGCACAAACAACTATACCTTGATATGCTAGTTAACTGTGGTTACCCAAAGAACTTATATGTTGTATCTTCTTAGGCATCTGTTCATTCATTCATTTGTCTTCATTTATTTTACATATATTTATTATCTACAATTAGCCAGGAACTAATGTGGTACTGGGAATACAGTGGGAGTAAAATAGACACGGTTCTTATCTTCATGGAATTATCAATCTGATTGGGATTGTGTGATGGGTAGGAAATAATCAAATACAAAAATACATTCTCCTTCAGGAAAACATACAGAAAGTATGTGACAAGCGTAATACGGCTAGAGGATATCCAGAAAAGCTTTCCTAAGGCAATGACATTTGAATGAAGACTGGAAAGATGAGTAGGCGTTAATTAGCTCAACAGACAGAGGCATTCTGGGAGGAAGGAATGGCATTTCAAAAATTCTGGGGAAGTGGGGCGCCTGGGTGGCTCAGTGGGTTAAAGCCTCTGCCTTCGACTCAGGTCATGATCTCAGGGTCCTGGGATCGAGCCCCACATCGGGCTCTCTGCTTAGCGGGAGCCTGCTTCCCCCTCTCTCTCTGCCCGCCTCCCTGCCTACTTGTGATCTCTCTCTCTCTGTCAAATAAATTAAAAAAAAAAAAAAAAAATCTGGGGAAGAAGGGAGCATGATTCCTTTAAGGAACTGAAATTTGGGCAATTTGATGGAATGAAGAGAAGAAAACTTGCACACAATGATGCCACAGGTCTTGACAGTGACTAGATTTGGTCCTTAATGCTAAGGGAAGTTATTTATTAAAGTATTAAATGGAGAGGTGGCATGATTAGATCTGCAATGTATAAAAGGCCCCTGGGATTTCAGGGTGGAAAATGGAGTAGAGCATCCTAAGAGTTGATGTGCAGGACTATTACCAAGGAACTACCATAGCCAAAGAAAAAAAATGGTGGAAGATCGTACTAGAGATGGTGAAACAGGTCAGTTTTATAAGATATTCTGGGGACAACATATCAGGTGCTGGGTTGAGATAGTAAAATCTGAAGGACTCCCAGTTTACTGCAGGGAGGTATTTGTATTATATTGAGTTTGAAGGGCATTTAAATTGTCCCAATGGAGATTCAAAACAGTAGTTGGATGTGTTTAATTGGAAATAGTGAGGCTTACATTTAGGAGCCAATATCATATATAAGTGACATCTGAAACTGCGTAAGTGTAAGAGTTAGCCCAAAACATGTAGAGATTGGAAGGAAAAGAAAATTATAGTAGCAGTTTGAGGAATAGGAAGAAGAATGCTTAAAAGTGATTAGAAAGAAGAGGCAGAAAGGGTAAAAGAAAAAAAAATGAACAGAACAAGAAGAGTAGTAAAATTTTAATTGGAATGGCGTAGAAAGCTACAGAGACAAAGATGGACAATGTTCATTATGAGGAACGTGGAGGGTCATGGAGTTATTGGAGTCTTTGATGAGCAATTTTCGTAGCATGGCAGGCACCGAAGGAAGGTAACCTTGAGTGCAGGAGTAAGTGCAATGTAAGAAATGGAGAGGGAGCAAAGATAGTGCTGTAGTGGGACACAGGAGTGGGAAGATAAAAAAAAATCCCTCTGCCCCCCCTTCCCCATCCACCATCCACAGTGGGTAATAATTAAGCATGTTGAAATGCTGATGGGGAAGTTGAGAAGGAAATGTTGAATATAGGAAATCTAAAAATAGAGAAAATATAAAAAGTGTTGAACATGGAAAAATAGCAGAAACCACTGGGATCACCTTAATCCAATCAGGCATTTAACTCAAAATTGGGATGCAATTTCAGCGATGCAATTTCAGCATGGCTTTTTCTACTTTTGCTTTGCCCATTGTAGGATGTAGATTTCCAGGGATATCAGCTGTTTTATAGGGCCCTTCCTATTTAGTATGACTTCATTTTCATCTCTTAATCAGCTTGAGGCTACAGATAACTTAGCTCTGCCTTTTTGGTGACTTTATGTTTAGTTTTTAGCATCTTGTTCTTTCCTGGGGCGGGGTTGGGGGGGCAGCCCCTGAGTTTGGCATTACTTCCCATCACCTTCCTTCTCAAGATTTTGGCTCACTGAATCGTGAATGACTGGCCAACAGCAAACTCCAAATTTTGCTTCCTTTCCTCTTAGGAGATTGTCAAATCTTCCCTTGCTCTGCTACCTCTTTGCTTCATTCCTATGAGTGGTTTATCAGCCCCTGGCTCTATGTTACATACCAGCAACTATCCTGAGCACAAATGTTCACATTTTTGGGGTTCCCTTTTCTCCAAGATCTTGGCCTCTCAAAATGGTAGTTTCTTTAGCAACTCTGCAACGTATTCAACCAATGGCATATTTTACCCAACTCCTCTGATTGTTTCTGGTGGAATATGGTTTTGCTGTAAGCGACTGTATTAGATCCCAAAGCCGCAGTGTGCTTCATCTAACTTTAAATACAATGAGTAATTCAATAAAAATCTCAAAAGTTATGCTCAGGATGTTCTTTTATCTTACACAGGTATATTATGATAATAGTGATTTATTCACGGTTCTGAATTTGCATAGAAATCTTTAAAATTTTTAGCATTCAATGTCCGCCATAGAAGCAAAGTTCTTTTAATTAAAACACCTTTTTCCTCTTAGGGGCAGTGCATGGTTTTGTAAAGATTGGTAAACAAGAACTAACATTTTGGGTTCAAGTCATGATTTTCAGGCCGTGGATTTAAGGATGTTCTCTGAAGAGGGAAAGCATGTGGTCCTCATTCCAATGATTTCGGGCACAGAGAGGTGGCAGGTAGAGCTTTTAAGGCTATCAATGCTCTTTTTAATCTTTATTGCTTTTATATTTTGCAAAATTTGTAGAATGAAATAATGGAACAGGTTTTTTGTTTGTTTTTTTTGTTTTTTTTTTTTGTTTTTTTTTACAGGCTCTAGTTTATAAGAATTTACCGTTTTAGGGGCACTTTTAGAGTGGCTCAGTTGGTTAAGTGGCTGACTTTGCCTCAGGTCATGATCTGGGATGAAGGGATGACCTGGGATGAAGCCCCACGTCAGCTCCCTGCTCAGTGAGGAGTCTACTTCTCCCTCTGCCCCTCCCTCCTCCTCATGCTCTCTCTCTCAAATAAATAAAGGAACTCTTAAACAAAAAAAATAAATAAATAAAAAAAATTACTGTGCCAGAGCAATGTGGGTAGTAATTTATCAGAATCATTTCTGTGTAAAGTTGGATTGAAATTATACCTCACCTGATGAGAGAGAAGAACTCAGTATTATGGCATGTTGTCAAATTACAGGCCTATTAAAATTCTCCTCCTTCCATTGCTCTTCGTCTGGACTTAGCCCCTCCGTGGTACACTGTGGATCTGAACTAATACTGATTCAGGGCCTTATCTTCTAAAATTCTGTATTTCTCTTCCAATTTTCCACTAGAAATCAAGAGTAAATTTATTTTGACACTAGGAGATAGCTAAGCATTTGTGTCTCTACAATATTCTCAGAACACATTTTTAGGACACCAGACAGAAGAGCATTTTTTTTTTCCACCTGCTTAAATAACCTGAACAGATCTTTCTTTAGCAAGTCAGATTGGTTAAATCTCTCACAGAGTTTGAATAATTTGGCTCTTAACTTCTTGCTGTGTACAGCTTTAATGTTTAAGGAAGGGGAATCAAGTATAGAAGTGATAATATGTTTTCAATGTTGCAATGATGTTTAGATTCTTTGGAAACTACAGTTTTGAGGGCTTGTGAAGATGTCTCTATGTAAGTTGGTGCCAAGAGTTTGGCATGCTATAATGTCAATCAGAAGGACTTTAGAGCATGAAGATTTTGGTATTTACTAGCTAGATTCTTGGGCAAGTTTCTTAATTACTTAACTCTATAAAAATGGAAGAATATAATAATAATGATACTGTCTTTCAAGAGATTTCCTAAAATGCAAACAAAAGAAAATGTGAAAACTCTTTATGACCACAGAATACTAAGTACATGTCAGACTTGACCATAATTAATAATCAGTAGTAAGAAAAATATCAGAGGTACAAACTTCTTGTTATAAAGTAAATAGGTCCTGGGATGTAATGCACAGCATGGTGACTATATAGTTAATATACATTAATTGGAGTATGTATTATAACTGTATTATATATTTGAAAGTTGCTAAGAGAGTAGATTTTAAAAGCTCTTACCAGAAGAAAAGAAATCTGTAACTATGTGTGGGAATGAATGTTATCGTGGTGATCATTTATTTATTTATTTATTTTTTAAAAAAGATTTTATTTATTTATTTGACAGAGAGAGAGAGATCACAAGTAGGTAGAGAGGCAGGCAGAGAGAGAGAGGGAAGCAGGCTCCCCGCCGAGCAGAGAGCCCGATGTGGGGCTCGATCCCAGGACCCTGAGATCATGACCTGAGCTGAAGGCAGAGGCTTTAACCCACTGAGCCACCCAGGCGCCCCTCGTGGTGATCATTTCACAATATACACATATACTGAATCATTACATCGTACACCTGAAACTAGTATAATGTTAAATATTAGTCATATTTTGTTAAAATTGTTTTAAATCAATAAAGAGATTAGCTTAAATCTGTACTTAAAGAACACGGTAAATTCCAAACTACAATCTAATACTGCTTTGAGTAAACAATGAAATATTAATGGAGAAAATTTTATTTAAAAAATAGTATTTCCTTCAGATCTTAGTGGTATAAAATCCATTGTGGATCTTGTTCTTATCATCATGACTTTTAAATACAAAATTAGGTTTGTTATAGTGTGTAGTAAGTACTTCCAATATTTTAATTTGCTTATAATCGGGGGCCTCTGGCTGGCTCAGTTGTAGAGGGTGTAATTCTTGTATTGGGGTTGTGAGTTCAAGCCCTACGTTGGGTGTAGAAATTATTAAAGAAAAATAAAATCTTTAAAATAAAAAAATAATGTGCAGATGATCAGTCAGTCATCCAGTTTATTTAACATTCATGAAAACTTTTGGATTCCAAATAATTGTAAATTCTGTAGAGAGGGCTACATGGATAATCTGAAGAAAGATATTAGTGTTGTACAGTGTCTTCATTTTGGTTAAATTCTCATTCCAATCTGAGTTAACATTTGTAAAGCAACTATTCTGCATGAAACTCTGGCCTAGGCTTGGCTCAGAGTTTCTTTCTTGGTCTCCATTTTCCAGACCAATCATGTTATAAACTACTTAATAAATATTGTGGTGCATCACATTTTTTCCAAAACACATTGAATGGAGTATTGTATAAAATATATTGTAAAGAAAGTATGCTTTTAAGAATATGCAAAAGACAAGAAAAAGAAACTCAGAAATCGAATGCTCCTGGGGAAAACAAATAATATAATAGCGATATCTAGCCAGACGCACAAAGGTATATTATGTAGGCACTTCCATACTTACAGAATGAAAAAGTTTCTATTCATTTTAAGATAAAAACAAGGGTATTTTAGGAATAAGAATAGAGCAGTTGGCTCTCTCCTCTTACTAAGGCACTAACTTAAGGAATTATCCTTAAGTTACTTTCTTGAAAACCCTCTGAGTCATGCTTCCCTGGCCTTCGGTAGTCACTCGGATGTGAATCCCACCCCAGAGGCCCCTCACCACGAGGTGTATAGGAGGGCCATGCTCCCCAGCAGGCAGAGACTGAGGGTGGTGTGCTTTGCCTTCCTGTAGACACTTGTTCTGTGAAAATCCAGTTGAGAGGCTTTTGGGTTTTCTCCCCTCTTCTCTTCTCCATGTCCTGTTCTAGAGATGGGCAGAAGGCAGGGGTAGGAGAGAGCAGTCAGGGGAGAGCTGTAGAGTAGGTGTTAATGTTTGTTCACTCACACACATGATCGCTCTCATACAGATTACCAGGAATCAACACAGGGATGGTGACTAGAAGAGTCTTCCCTTAGCTGCCAACCCAACCAAAATACAACAGCAACTCCATGCGTTTTGGGTCTTGGCTTGTGATTGCCTTTCAATTTCTATAAGTTTTCCTTTCATCTCATGTGCTTTTGAATTCCTTGGCTCAAAAATTTCCCAATCTCTTACTGTTGTCTTTGGGATAACACATCCAATGGGTTATCCCAGTATCTTACTATTATCTTCGAGATAACACATCTAGTTGAGTTCTCCGGGGGCCCAGTGTGACCAACGGAGTCCCGTGCTATAAAGTTCTCTTTCAATTTCTTTTGTTGTTTTGTTGGCTTCCCTGCTTCTGTACTCTGTGGGCTTAGACTCTGGCACAGATCCAGCCTGGTTCTGAGCCTCGGTATGAAAGATTGGATTTGTCTAAGGAAGTTGTTAATCCTACTGTGCTAGTTAACATTATTGAATCCTTATGAAACTGCAAAACACCTGGGAAAAGACCCTCAATGTTTTGTTACAAAAGAATACGAGAACTTAAAAAAAATAATGATATAATAAAAGGTACACGGTGCACATAATGATATGAGCCCAATTTAAAGGGTATTTATTATACACTTACAAACTACTGAAGTGGTCAAGAGAAAAAAACTAAAACACATAGTCCTTGTTTTTATGTAAATATGGTGTAATATCGACACAAATAAATAGCTGGTTATATAGAAATTATGCATACTATTTTTGTTATGGTGGACTAATAATCACGCAGAGGGTGAAGAAACTATTTTGATTGGCAAAGTAAGAGAAAACTTCACAGAAGCTGTAGCGTTTGAATCGAGATTTATATGATTTCAGCTGATAGAATTGAGATTAGGAGAGTAGCTTATCTAACATAAAGAAAAAACATGAAAAAAAGTAAGAAATAAATGATCAAAGGATTGGGAATCATCCATGTGCTTCATTTTTTCATGTAACAAATATTTACTGAATATTTGCAAACTATGTTAAATAAGATAGCATGGGGCTTTTTAAAGGGGTTACAGCCTAGCGTTGAATACAATTAAGTAAATGAATAATTGTAATTGTGACAAATGCTATAAAAAATATTGTGACTGTGTTTTTGTAGGTTCTTACTTAGTCAACTCAGGGTGGAGGAGACAGAAACATATCTAAAAAATTGTTTTTGAATGTTTCCATTAGCTCTAAAAATTGTTCATACTCTGGTATACTCATGTCATCCTTTGCTGAGTTTTTGAAAGTGAAATATGTATATACTATTTTATTTTATTTTGTTTAGTATGCATCTCTAAAATATCAGAATGTTTTCTACATAATCTTAAAAATCATTATTAAAACTAAGAAAGTACCAATATTTCCCTAATATCATATAATTCCCAATCATATTCCGTTTTCTCACACTGTTTTTTTAAATGGTTAAAGGTTTTTTTTGGTTTTGTTTTGTTTTTTTAAACAGACTAAAGTCAAGGCCATGCATTGCATTGATCTGTTTTAATCTCTATAACATCACCCCCTTCTTGTGTGCGCATGCATGTGACATTGGCTTGGGCAATATTTTACCTTCTGGCTAGGTCTAACTCATTTCCTTTTCATATATTTAACTTGTTTTCCTAGACTCTGTATTTTATGTAAATTTAAACTTAAGTCTACAGAATGAATAAGATTCACTCCGTAGATAATTATGTGTACTTTTTATTACATCGTTTTAAAAGGTATGTAATGCATAATGTAGTTTTTTTCATTGTCAGTTATTTTAAGCTTGATTTCTGGGTTAATAAACAGCTGGCAAGATGTCTTCAATCAAAGGTTATAAATGTATTGAAACCTAGCAAGTAAACTGGGATAAAACCTCAACTCCTGTGCCTAATGTCCAGTTACTGATATAGTTGTAGTGTCCAGTGATTTTACCAATTATACCATTACAGCTGCAAAATTGTGGTTTTCTATTCCTCAGTATTTTTTGTTAGCTAATAATTTTTGAAGAAGTCCTCTCCAATATCAATTGGGGATATTTGGTAAACTTGAAGCACAATTTTTACTGACAAGGCATCACAAATGCCTATTTTTTCCCCTATAATTACCAATTCTCTAAATGAGTAGTTAGGTTACTAATTCATTTGATGAAGCAGTTTTAAACTAGGACTGAAAAGAAGAACAAGAAGTACAAAAGAATTTTTCAGACAGAAGGAACAGTATTTCAGAGTCTAGACTTAAAAAGGATATAGTTCATGAAAGTAAACAGCAGAATGAAGGAAGGACTAGGTAGGGAAGTAAAATCATGCCAGAAGAGATATGGTCCTAATTGTGGCTTTACCGCCGATGCTAAGGATTTTGGTCTCCATTTTGGTGTAATTATGAAGTCATTCAAAGATTTTAAGCAGTGGAGCAAGTTGTGCAGATATGTACATTTTTACATAGCTCCACTTTTTTTTCTTTCTGTACCTCTATTTTTTTAGATTGTGGCATATTATACAAAGAATAAAGTGCACAAATCCTAAATGCATGGCTTGATGGATTTTTTCATCTAAGTACATTCATGTAACCACCACCCAGACCTAGATATAAAACATTTCTAGCACCCCCAGGAGATTCCTTCATGTTCTTTCCCAGTCAGCAGTCTGGTGACAGCAAGCCTTGAGATGGATCCCAATGAATCCTGCTTCTGAGATCCTTATTCTTGTCTAGTCCTCTTACACAAAAAGATGGTTTTTAAAAATTATTATTGTGTTATTGCATATAAGATGGTGTACTGTCTTTGAGACTAGGTCCATAAAAGACATTAGGTCTTCTTTCTTGTTTTTCCTGGAGTATGCATTCTGGGGAAGCCAGCTGCCAGATCACGTGGAAATTCAAACCACTCTCTAGGGAGGTCCACATGATAAGGAACTGAGGTCACCAAAGTGGTAGCCATCTGAGTGAACTTTCTTGGAAACACATCCCCTAGCCCTAGTCCAGCCTTCGTGCTTGATAGCATGGCTGCAACCTCATGAGATACCCCACGTTAAAAACACCCTCCTAAAGTGTTCCACAATTTATGACCCATATAAACCATGTGAGAAAAGTGTTCATTGCTGTTTTAATCTATGAAGTTCTGAGATAATTTGTTATACAGTGATAGGTAACTAATATGATTCCCCAGAGTTTATCACCCAGATTGGCCATCTGCCTTGGTCTGCCCAGAAGTGAGAGTTTCCTTGAATGTGAGACTTTTAGTACAAAAATCAGGAACAATCTTGGAAAACCTGGATGAGGTGGTGGATTCTAATCACAAATTCCATCTCCACAGATCAGATTTTTCTGTTAACTTTATATTAATGGAATCACACAGAATGTACTCCCCCCAACTTTATTGAGGAATAATTGACAATAATAATTGTATATATTTAAAATGTACAACATGATGATTTTTAGACATGTACATTATGGAATAATTACCAAGATCAAGATAATTAACATACCCATCACCTCACAGGGTTAACTTTTCGTGTGTTTGTGGTGAGAACACTTGAGATGTACTCTCAGTGATATTCGAGTATATAGAACTATATTATTAACTAGGTCACCATGCTCAGAACTTATTCTTCTCAAAACTGGATATTTGTACCCTGTAGCTCCCCATTGCCTCTTTCCCCAGAACCTGGCAACTACCATTCTTTTCTGTCTTTCTATGAAATTGGCCTTGCAAATGACACGGTTTCCTTCTTATTTCATGACCAAATAATAATGTATATCTATATATCTGCAGATATATATCACATTTTCTTTATTCGTTCATCCACCGAAGGACATTTAGATTGTTTCCATATCTTGGCTATTGTGAACAATACTGCAATGAACATGGCAGTGCAGATATGATTTGAAATTATTTCACTTCCATTGGATATATACCCAGAAGTGGGATTGCTGGATCATATGGTAGTTCTATTGTTAACTTTTCGAGGAACCTCCATACTATTTTCCAATTTATATTCCCACCAACAGTTTATGAGAATTTTCTTTTTTCCACATTCTCACCAACATTCGTTATCTCTTGTGTTTTTATGATAGCCATTCTGACAATTGTGAGGCGATACCTCATTGTGATATTGCTCTGCACTTTCCTGATGATTAAGGATGTCAAGCACATTTTCATATTCCTAACATGTGCTGATTGCATTATTAGGATGCCCTAGTATGTGATGAGTCTTTTTTCTCTTGCTGCTTTCAAAATTCTATTTTCTTTGATTTTGAGAGTTTGATTATAACATGTCTTGGTGAAGATCTTTTAGGGTTGAATATGTTTGCAGATCTTTGAACTTCATGTACCTGGATGGCCATATCTCTCCCTAGATTTGGGTAGTTTTCAACCATTATTTATTTTTTTTTATTTTTTTTAAGATTTCATTTACTTATTTATTTTAGAGACAGAGAGCAAAAGTCAGGGTGGGAGAGGGGCAGAGGGGGAGGGCGAGGGTAAGAATCTCGAGCAGACTCCTGCTGAGCGCAGAGCCTGATGCAGGGCTCCATCTCACAACCCCGAGTTCATGACCTGAGCCCAAACAAAGAGTTGGACGCTTAACTGACTGAGCCACCCAGGCGAACCCACACTTTCACTTTTAAGTAGGAAATCGGTTAAAAAAAAAAAAAATGCTAGAGTGCCAATTATTTCCTATGGAGAAACTAAAGATGAGTTGATTTCAACCATTATTTCTTTAAATAAGTTTCCTGCCCCTTTTTCTCTCTTTCTTCTAAGACTCCATAATGCAAATATTGTTTTGCTTAATGAATCCCATAATTTGCATAAGCTTTCTTCACTTTTTAAATTCTTATTTCTTCTCTTTCCTTCAATGGGTTAATATGAAGAGATCTGTCTTCAGGTTTGCAGATTACTTCTTCTGTTTGATTGAACCCAGTGTTGAAGCTCTTCTGTGACCAAGACTGCAGCGGTCCTGCGTATGGCACCGGTGACTAGGGCTACTAGGGTCCTTGGAGTCAAAGGCTGCTGGGGTCTTCTTGTTCTCTCTTTTTGCCCGTGGGAAGAACTTGTAGCCAAAGGGATGCCCTTTGGCACCAGTTTTGGTATGTTGGCACTTAGAGCAGCAGTTGAGCTATGGATCTCAATCGGGTGCTTCAAGAACTATTGTAGCACTTGGGTCTTTGGCATCGGTACACTTGCTGTGGTGGTGGTGCTGGTATTTGAGATATGGGTGGTATAGCTCTCCCATGGAACCATGATCTGAGTCTCTGGGGTTTGACACAGTGACTCAGGCTCTGGGAGTGTTGGGGAAGAGCAGCGGTATGGACTCTAGGTTGATAGGGTGCAGCAGTGGCTTGGGCCCAGAGACAGGTACAGTAGCAGCATGCCTTGGCAGTGGTTCGTGAAAGTCCTGATTGTGGCTCCAGGGAACAATCACAGAACAGCAGTAGCTCAGGTGTGGTTATGGCAGATATGAACACCAGCTTAGGACACAGAGGGTAGGTTGCAGAGCAGTGGTAGTTCTAGTCCTATAGATCATGAGGTGCTATGGCATCCTGATCCCAGTGAGCAGGGCACAGCAATTAATGGGGTCCCTGGAGGTCAGTCTCATCGCAGTGACAGCTCCAGCCCTAGGAAAGAGACACAGTGTTAGGGACTCCATGCAACTCCATCAGCTGGGTTCAATATTAGATACTGTGGGGGTCCTTAGTAGCAAAGTTTACAAAAGTCTGTGGTGTTGAGACATGGTAGGGTTTCTCCAACTCTCCCTTTCCCTTTGGAGTGAAATACCTCTGAGGGGATCTCTCTTGACCCCAAGCTTCTCTGGACCAGGCAGGGGATAGGGTGTTGCAGGTAAAGTGCTTCCTATGCAACCATCCTTGGATTTTCATCTCCATGAGCTTTTGTTGCTTCTTTATTGGAGTCCAGAGATATCCTAGAGCTATTTTCCTCGTTTTGCAGTTGTTTATTTATTGTCTTTGTCGAGGAGACAAGCTTTGGGATCTCCTAAACCCCGTCTTGCTGATGTTACACTTATGTCATATTTACATTTGTTCTGAAGTTTTTTGCTCAATATAATGTTTTTTGAGATAGATCCATGTTCTTGAGTATGAATAATTTGTTCCTTTTTATTGCCAAATGTATTTCATTATATGGCTATCTGACATTTATAACAATTCCTTCTACCATTGGTGGGAATTTGTTTTAATTTTTCCGATTTGGGATATTATGAATAAAACTGCTATTTTCTATAAAGCTAGGACATTCTTGTCCTTTCATGAAATTATGCACTCATTGCCTTTAGGAATATGTATAGAAGTAGAATTGATGAGTCATAAGGAAGAAGTTTATTTAGTTTTTAGTAGGTTCTACCAAATTAATTTTCAAAGTTATTCTATCATATCACGGTTCTACTGGCAATATATTACCATTCTAGTTTCTTCACATTCTCACCACTCCTGGCTTCATTTTGGTTTAAGTCATTTGTGTAGATGTGTAGTCATATATTGTAGTTTTAATTTATATTTTAATGGTGAGTATTGATGTTTCATAGTCTAGCCATTTAGATATCCCCTTTATGATATATATGTTCAAATCTTTTGCCCATTTTACTTTCCATTTTGATCTATATCTTATGGATTTGGAGAATTTTTAGGACTCCTTTATAGAGTTAAGATATGAGTCATTTGTTTCCTATATGTATTGAATTATCATTTTTCAGTGAGAGATTTGCATTTCCAATCTCTTGATGTTGCCTGTTATTTAGCAGAAGTTATTAATTTAGTAAAATCCAATTTATTTATCTTTTGGTTTTATGTCTGGTGTTTTTGTGCCCTGTTTAAGAAGCTTTTGCCCACTCCAGGGTTATGAAGATAGTATCTCATGTTTTATTCTAAAAGCTTTATAATTTAACATGTCAAACTTAATGCTATCATCCATTTCAAATTAACTTTTGTATAAGGCATAAAGGAAGGTCAAGATTCATGTTTCTCTGCAATAACCAATAGGTTCAGTGTCACTTTTTGAAAGGCAATTCTATGCCCTATGGGTTGTAGTTGTATGTTATCCTAATCAGATAACCATATAGAAGTGGGTTTTTTGCATTGAATAGATCCTGGTACAGAAACAGGCGTTAGTGGAAAATTGGTGATTCTTCAATAAAATCTGGAGTTTAGTTCATAGTAATGTACCAGTGTTGGCTTCTTAGTTTTGACAAATGTATCATGGTAGTGTAAGGTACTAACATTAAAGGAAACTGAGTGAAGGTATATGGAAACTTTCTGTATTATCTTTGCAAATTCTTTTTACATATGAAATTATTCCAAAGTAAATAGTTGATTTTTAAGCAGTGGGGTCTGCTTATTTGGTTTATTTTTCCTCCTTTGCACTGATAGCATAGTGTCTTAATTACTGTAGCTTTATAGTAATCCTTGGTATCTCTGATGGCTTTAACAACTGAATGTGGTGGAAACGACCTTTGCCAGTTCTGTGACTAAGCCTTAAGAAAGGCTGTCAGATTCTTCTTTTCACTTTTAGGAGTCACGAGTCTTTAAATAATTAGTCCCAGCTGGAGAGACTATATGGAACTATAACTATGACATGGAGAGATGACATGGGCAGGAAGGGAAGAGAGACTCAAGACCAGAATCTCTGCTTAGCTCAGTCTTTAAGACATCCCCATACGTAAGCAGACTTGGAATTCCAAATTACTGAGGCTACTTCTGATGTCATCTGGAAAAGAATTCTCCAGCTGAGCCTAGTCAACATATAGAATTATAAAAGCCACTTTTTAAGCCACTGGATTTTGGGGTGGTTTATTATGCCACAATAACTAACCAAGATAAAAACGCTAATGAAGACTTAGGCCCGCAGTAGGGCAGTTGATCACTGAAGTTAAGAAAGAAGATAGACGTGACTTGGGAAGGGAGACATGCGGATGTGTGGAATAAAAGGAAACCAAATAGGGGCGCCTCGTTGGCACTGTCAGTTAAGCATCTGACTTTTGATCTCAGTTCAAGTCTTGATCTCATGGTCGTGAGGTCAAGCCCTACACTGGGCTCCACACTGGTGTGGAGCTTATGAAGGAAGGAAGGAAGAAGGAAAGAAAGAAAAAGAAAGAAAGGGAGGAAGGAAAGAAGAAAGGAAAGGAAGGAAGAAAGAAAAGGAAGAAAAGAAAAACCAAATAACCTACTATAGTGCTCTGGGGGATACACTGCATGCTTCTTTTAGAAGGTAACAGGAAGAAAAAAGAATATTGAGTAAACACCTCTATTCCTAGACTTGGGGGGGGGATCCAGATATCAGGTTTTCCCTCATTAAACAATAAAATAAATATGACAACATAATAAAACTTGTTGCCACATATTGGACAATAACCACTGTAGGACTGATTCTTGGGAGAAGGGAAATGAACATGGTAAACTTCGTGATTGCTCCAGATTTCTGCTCAGAGAGGATTTCTGAATCATGGTGCAGAGATGAGCTGAGACAGAGCCAATGGCCTTGCTGAGTTGATGGGGTAGAGATCAAAGTTCAGGAAAACTGCTAGGGGCAGAACTTGCTGGGCAGAGCACTGAAAATGAGGGGATCCTGAGCAGAAAGCTCCAGAAATCACCATAGGGGTCCCATTGACTCTTTAGCTGAATACTGTTCACACATACATGGGTAAATCCTCATAAAGGAAAGAGGATGACAGGACTCATGAATGGGAACAATTCCCAGTCTTCAGCAGAGTTGGGAAGAGTTTAAAGTCCAGCTAGCGTGGAGACCACTTTGAACAATTTTCAAAGAATAATCAATAGAACCCCAAGAAGGGTCAATCCTTATTCAGAAGGCTGATTTATTCCCAAATAAAGGCTGCTATAGATCTGCTCTGCAAAAGCTTAAAAAATAAGACTCCAAAAGATCAATCTGATTTGGAAGTAACTTCATTGCCTACAAAAGCAAACTTCAAAACTCTGAAGAAAGAAAACAAAATCTAAACTCCCAAAACTCTTTAAAGGAAGAAAACAAAACTCAACACCCTAAAATGTAATAATCAAAATATCACACGTCCAATAAAAGAAATATTAAGCACATTTGGATATAAGTTTAGTCAATAAAAACTTCCAGAAATAATAGAGATGATAAAATTAGCAGACTAGAGTGCTAAAGAATATGTTTTAAGTATGCTCAATATGTTTAAAGATATTTTGGGAGCAGAGTGAGGGACGAAAAGAACACATGGAAAAAAGAACTGAAAGGAGCTTCTAGAGATGAGAAATATAATATCTAAAAATGCATGATTCAGTTGGTAGACTTATAAGTAGAATAATTGCAGAAGGAAACATCAGTGAACTAGAATACACAGTAAAATAAACTGTCCAAAATGAAGACAAAACAAAACAGAACCTTTTTACTGACCGTGGGGTATATATCAAATAGGTTAGCATGATTGACCAAAGCATAATTATAAACTTCTTGGAATTTCGGCCCAAAACAGGACAATTCTGATTAACTATTTAGCTTCATAACTCTCCGTGGGGGTTAGGAGAAGTTCTCAAGTCTATTATATCATATCTGGCTTCTTTCTCTGCCCCATCCTTCATCTCCCTCCATCATGGGTGTTAATCCTATAGGTACTCCCTAGTAAACCTTAAATTCTGTCTCAGAGGCTGCTTCTTCGAGAACATAAAATGTGATAACAATTATTAAAAATATGAGTCAAAGTGGTATAGCTAATAAGCTAATAACTTGAGATAAAATAGAATGCAAGAACATACACAATTTTTAAAAGGCAGGAAAAAAACATGAAAAGGAAAAGACATGTGGGAATATATGGTTGATTTAACCCAGTCATATCAAATTTTTATTACACAAATAATCTAATCATTCTGACTTAAAGCAGAAGATTTTTGTTGTTGCTGCTGTTGTTTTGTTGTTTTGGTTTTTTTCCTGGCCATTTATTTACACATGATTTTGTGGGCAAGCAACTTGCACTGGGTTTACCAGGCAATTCTTCTTTGGCCTTGCCTGGGGTCATTCATGTGAATGTTTGTCATCTGGCGGCTTTTTTTTTTTTTTTTTTTTTTAATTTAAACTTTAGTTAGTTAACATACAGTGCAATATTGGTTTCTGGAGTAGAATTCAGTGATTCATCACTTACATACAACACCCAGTACTCATCACAAGTGCCTTCCTTAATAGCTACCACCCATCTAGCCCATCCCACCTCTCTCCATCAACCCTCGTTTTGTTCTCTATCGTCAAAAGTCACTAATGGTTTGTTTCCCTCTCTCTTGTTTTCTTTTCCCCCTTTGCATAGGTTCGTCTGTTTTCTTTCTTTCTTTTTTTAAAGATTTTATTTATTTGTTTGTCAGAGAGAGAGAGAGAGACCACAGCAGGGAGAACGGCAGGCAGAGGGAGAAACAAGCTCCCCGTTGAGCGAGGAGCCCCATATGGGACTCGATCCCAGGACCCTGGGATCACGACCTGAGTGGAAGGCAGACCCTTAACTGACGGAGCAACCCAGGTGTCCCTATTTTCTTTCTGAAATTCCACACATGAGTGAGATCATATGATATTTATCTTTCTCTGACTGACTTATTTCATTTAACATAATACCCTCTAGTTCCATCCACGTTGTTGCAAATGGCAAGATTTCATTTTTTCAATGGCTAAGTAATATTCCATTGTATATATATACCTCATCTTCTTTACCCATTCATTGGTTGATGGACATTTGGACTCTCTCCATAGTTTGTTTTGTTAAAGCAGAGGTTTAAAGACAAAAATATTCATCATTGTAAAGAAAGTAGAAATTTTAGAGTAAGGTAATCATTATAATATATTTATATATGTAATTTATATATTTATATTCCACACTAATCATAATAAAGCAGCAGTAGCTGTACCAATTTCAGAATATGTGGACTTCATGGCAAAGAGTATTTCTAAGGATGGAGAGAAACACTTCAAAATGATGAGGGAATCAATTTGTCAAGAAGAAAAACAGTCCTTGCTTATATGCTTAACTACATAGCTTCAAAATATGTGAAGTAAAAATGGGCAGAACTGAAAACAAAAACAATAAGAGTTTTCAAAACTCGCAGCTTAGTAATTAATAGAACAAGTACACAAAATCTTTAGGGATGGGGGAGATTTATGTAAAGGTCATCAACCAAGTTGTTCTAATATATTTTATAGAACATTCCATGCAACTTAAAAAATGAACATTCTTTTAACTGCACATGGAGCAATTATGAAGATAGACCATATGATGACCCATAAAACTAGTCTCAATATATTCATAAAAGTAGAAGTCATTCAGAATGTATTAACTGACAATTGGAATTTAACTGGGAATAACAAAGAATGAAAAATTGTTGAATATTGGGGAAATTATAATGCTCACTTCTATATAACTCACAGATAGTAGAGGAAACTACAACAGGAAGGAGAAAATATTTTGAGCTGAATAAAGATGGCAAGAAAATATATCAGAATTTGTGTGATATTAATGAAGTAGAGATTCGAGGGAAATTTATCTTTGAACACTATTGTTAAAAAAGAGAAAAAATAGAATCAATAATCTAAACTTTTACCTTAAGCCATGAAGAAGAAGGAGGAAGAGAAAGAAGAGAGGGCAAGGACAAGGAGAGGAAGAGAAGGAAAGAAATGGAAAAGAAGAGTGAATTCAATCCAGAGTAATATAGAGAGGAAGTAATAAATATAATATAGAGATTAAAATCAGAAAGTGGCAAAATGAAATATGGAAAACAATTTTAAAACTCAAACCAAATGCAGATTTTTTAAAAAGGTCCAAAAAATGGGGAAAGTATTCCTGTTATCAAGGCAAAGCAAAAAGACAGAGGAGATGTTAATTCTTAATACCAACAATGAAAGGGGGTTATAGCTAAGGGATTATCACAAGCAACTTTATATCAATTTATTATCTTAGATGGAATAGACAAATTTGTTCAAGAATGCAGCCTACCAAAACAGACTCAAAACCCAATAGAGTAACTATGTCTCAATAGAATCAACCAATTAATGATAATCTTTGGTTCAGGTAAGTTCACTGCTCATTTTGACCAAGCATTTAATGAAAGCTAATATCGATTCTACAAAACTCATCTGAAATTCTGAAGGAGGAAACACTTGACAAATCATTTCGTACAGCCAGAGTTACTACAATATCAAACCCAGACAATGGCATCAAAAAGAAAGAAATTCACGGTCTGTTACCCTTACAATCATAGACACAAAAATATTTTTCCTATTCTTAGCATCAAATTAAAAAATATATTGAAATGATAACCCAGTTAAAGCAAGTGGGATCTGTCCCAGGAATGTAAATTTTAACCTTTGAAAACCATTCAACATACTTTACTATATTGGCAGAATAAAAGAAAAAAAAAGGTACATGATTGTCCACATAAATGCAGAAGAAAACATTTGACAAAATTCAATATTCACTCATAATAAAGACTCTTAGCAAATCAAAAAATTCCAAGTTGAAAATAGACATTTATAAGATTTCAAAGCTAAAATTTTACTTAAGAATAAAAGCATGAACACTTTCCCCAGAAGATTGGGTGAAACCAAGGATGTTGCTCTCACCATTGAAATTGAACATTGTACTGGAGGTCTTAACAAGTGTACTAAGGAAAGGAGGGGAAAAGCATACATGCTAGGGAAAAAAGAAGTAAAACTGTCTTTATTAATAGATAATATTATCATGTATGCAGAAATGTCCTGGAAATCTACAAGTAACTAAAAGAATGATTTTAGTAAGGTTATTTGACACAAAATCAATATGTAAAATTAATTATATTACTACATACTCGCAATAGAAATTAGTAATCAGTTTTTAAGTTATGTATAGCAGCATAAAATATGAAATAATTAGGGATTTTTTTTAAATACATGCAAGAATGGGAATGGAGAATTACAAAACAATGCTGAGAGAAAATAAAAGGACCTATAATGAGAGTATATCATATAGATAAGAAGATTCAGTATTAAGATTTCAATTATCCCACACAATGTTGGGATACACAATTATCCCACACAAATGTGAGTTGGTACAACGACTTTGGAAATTGGTTTGGCAATATCTTAAAAAGTTAAACAACATTTCTAAATATTTACATATTTAGGCATTTGTCCAAGAAAAATGAAAACATATGTCCATACAGATACTTGTATACAAATGTTTATAAAAGTGTTATTCAGAATGGCCCAAAATAGGAATCAGCCTATCCATCAAAATGCAAAAAGATAAATAAGCTCTGGTATAGTCATGCAATAGGATACTACACAGCAATAAGAAAGACTCAATAATTGATATGTGCAAAAACGTGAATGAATTTCAAAATAGTATGCTGAGTTAAAGAAGGTATCAAAGAAAACATACTGTATACTTCTGTTTAAATAAAACACTAGAAAATAGAGAAAGCAGAACAGGTGTTTTTGGAGCCTGGTTGGGTTAGTGGCATACTAGCATTAGGCACTGGGGAACATTCTGTGGGGATGGATTTATCCTGTATCGTTTTGTGTGTGTGTGTGTGTGTGTGTGTGTGTGTGTGTGATACCTGCATGCATGTATGCACACGAGCATATATATTTGTGAAAACTCATCAAAATGTGTACCTAAAATGGGTGCATTTTAGAGTAGGTAAATTATATCTCAAATATTTAATTAAACATAGACTAAAAAAAAAATAGCTTGGGATACAGGATCTGGATTGAGAGTGAGAAGAATCATTGGAAGAGATATTTGGAATTACATGTAAATTCAGATAATGGAGGGTCTTGAATTTCAGTTTTACATTTGGAGATTTTATTTTGCTTTTCATGCTGTCATAATATTAAATCCTCACATTTAAGTATCAGACACTCAAGTTTATGAATCATTTCTATTGTATCACATAACTAGACATATAAGAGACTTATTTAAAAATCTAGGTGTATACTAACAGATTTTACAAGGATGGATAAACTTGGCATGATAATTGAGACTGATTATCTAAGGAATTGACCCCTGTTTGGAAGTCTACTCATGAAACTATTTGAAC
Organism: Potos flavus; assembly: GCA_028534135.1. Taxonomy (NCBI): domain Eukaryota; kingdom Metazoa; phylum Chordata; class Mammalia; order Carnivora; family Procyonidae; genus Potos; species Potos flavus. Next base: position 66,953,063 of record CM052894.1, on the reverse strand, counting down.
AAACGTGGTGAGCGTAATATAAATAAAATAGATTTCAGTATTCTGAATGGGGTATCTCTATACTGCAGTGAAAAGTCCTTTTATTCTACATTTAGAAATATATTTTTCTTACTATACACTTTACTGTAGGTGATAATGTACAAGCAATGAACTTATGTGTAATGGTTATCCTACACTCTAAATTCTAACGGGTGACATAGCTTCATAGTTTAAAAAGTATTTTCAAGTAAAATATATATTCATTTTATTAATTATCTTAGTAATAGTGTGCTTGCTTTATTTATGTTAGCTTTATTATAGCTCCAATTTTAAAGATAAGGAAAATATGCTTCCAAAAGTGAAGAGGAATGAGACACAAACAGAACTGATGTTTATTGAACATTTATTGTGTGTCACCATTATGGTACAGAGTCTCTCTCTGCTGTCTGAGTTAATCCACACAACACCTTTGAGAGATAAGAAATGTATGTCTATTAATAGAGGATGAAACAGAGACTCAGAAGCAAATGTCCAGCCTAGCACAGAATTGGTAAAGAGCAGAACCAATGACTGAATCCAAAAGTCTGGCTACAAAATGTGTCTGTTTCACTAATCACATACCTTATGAGAAAATATAAAGAAAATATAGCTTGAATCCAGCATTTTCTATTCGAAATTTAGTTTTCTTCATTGTGCGTCTACTGGTCAAAGTTGATGTTTTCCAACCTACTGTTCATTTCAAATTAGTTTTATAACAGGTTTTAATTAATTCTCAAGTTTGCAGATTGTTACCCATTTTATATGAGCAAAGTAGTTAATATATACTTTTATAGGGAACATGATTCAAACAAAACTCAATATTGGTGATTTTTAAATGTTTAATTTGAACTCTATTTTTTTCTATATACTTTAGATTTTTGTAGAAACTAGTCACAAAAACATTTTCTGACACAATTATCCTATTTTTTAAACTTAACTTTTTTTTTTTAATAATAATGTATTATTTGCCCCAGGGTACATGTCTATGGATCCTCAGGCTTACACATTTCACAGCACTTACCATAGCACATACCCTCCCCAGTGTCCATAACCCAGCCACCCTATCCCTACCCGCCCTGCCCCCCCGCCACCCTCAGTTTGTTTCGTGAGTTTAGGAGTCTCTTATGGTTTGTCTCCTTCCTGATCCCATCTTGTTTCATTTCCCTCCCCGACCCCCCACGCCCTCCCACCCTGCCACTCAAATTCTTCATATCAGAGGGATCATATGATGATTGCCTTTCTCTGATTGACTTATTTTGCTTAGCATAATGCCCTCTAGTTCCATCCACATTGTTGCAAATGGCAACATTTCATTTCTCTTGATGGCTGCATAGTATTCCATTGTGTATGTATATATATATATATATATATATATATATATATATATATATATATATATATA
>CM052894.1:66929426-66951143 GCA_028534135.1 Potos flavus | reverse complement strand
ATATATTAGACTTGTGATTAGAACAGAGCTCCACACCTGATTTTGGGTGTTTTTGGTCTGTTAGAAGAAACTACCTCCCAAAATTTTAAAGAAAGAAAAACTTATACATAAATAAGGGTAAACACTATGAAGGGATGGAATATGAGTGTAAAGATAAAAATTTAAAAAAGATTCTAAAAAAGGGATTGATAATAGGTTGGTTGAAAAAGAGAAAAAAAAAGAAAAGAATAAAAGAGGAAAGAAGGTGATCAGGCTGGAGACTAGATCCAAGCCGTGTGCTAGATTTAGGGTATATTTTGATTAGAAGAAATTGTATCCCAAAATTTTAAAGAGAAAAAACATATGTATACAAAAAAATAAGGTTAAATACAATGAGGGATAAAATATGTATGTAACAGTGAAAATTAGAAAAGATTTTTAAAAAGGTATTGATAAGATACTAGTTAAAAAAGGTTAAAATAGGCAAGAGGAAAAATAAAATAAAAAAATACAATAAGAAAAAAATAAAATTTAAAAAAATTAACTCTGAAAGACTAAAGGATCATGGGGAAAAAAGCCATGAATTCTATGTGTTGCTTTTTCCTAACTCAGGAGTTCCGCAGTTTTCATTGATCGATTCACTTGGTCTTGGCTGGATGTTCTTGCCGATCTTCTGGGGGAGGGGCCTGTCGCAGAGATTCTCAAGTGTCTTTGCCTGAGGCGGAATTGCACCACCCTTGCCAGGGGCTGGACTATGCAATCTGCTTGGGTTCGCTCTCGGGAGCTTTTGTTCCCTGAACGCTCTCCGTACAGCTTTGGAGGACGAGAATGAAAATGGTGGCCTCCCAGTCTCTGGCCTGTAGGAGCCGAGAGCTCAGGCCCCGCTCCTCAGTGCGCCCGCAGAGAAAAGCAGTCAATCACTCCCGTATCCCAGGTCTGCGGCCGCGCTCCGAGCTCACCCGGCCTGTGACCGAGCGTTTCCGTCTCTGGCACGCGGCCCCGTTTGGAGTCTCCAAACGCAGCAGATTCCTGCCGTGAGCTGCCGCGCCGCTCCTCCCGGAGGAGGAAGGAGGGGGTCTCTCCGGATCTGCCCCTTGTGGGGTCCCTGCTTGAAGAGCAGCGGCCCGACTGTGCCGGGATCACGGTTCAAGGTAAGCCCGAGCTGGTAGCCCACTGTTCGGCTCGGTCTCTCCCGTTTACTTCCCCGTTCTGATACCTGGGAGCTCTGCCACCCTCAAACACCCCCGATCTTTCTGTGACCCCACGGGTCCTGAAACCACGCTGTCCCCACGAGGGCTCCACCCCCTGCTTAGCCTCTGGAGTGACGTCCCTTAGTGGAGCAGGCTTCTTAAAGTTCCGATTTTGTGCTCCGCTGCTCTTCGGCTTCCTGGAAGCCGGCCCCTCCCCCCGCGGTCTGTCTTCCCTTTGCTTTGGATTCACTTTTCCGCAAGTCCTTCCTTCCGGAAAGTGGTCGATTTTCTGTTCCTAGAATTGCTGTCTTCTTCTCTTCTATCTCCTGTTGAGTTGGTAGGTGTTTAGAGTGGTTTGATAACTATCTAGCTGAACTTCTGGGATCTGACACTATCTCAGCCTCCTACTCCTCCACCATCTTGCCTGGACCCTCTTAAACTTAACTTTAAAAGAAAAAACAAAAAAAACAAAAAAACAAAAAAAAAAAACTTAACTTTTAAAAATTGATTGTAGTTTTATATTTTGGGTTGTGTCTGTCTTGATTATTGGCACATAGCATGTTCTTTCTCCAGAGGTCAATATTGACTTTTCTCATGTTGAGAGACGTTGTGGTTTTCCTTTGAGAGTCCACAACTTGAAATTCATTGTCAAGGGTCATGACTGCAAATTTATATTCCAGGTTTCCATAGGATGTAATTGGGGACTCAAATGAAGGCAATTTTTAAAATTTATGCTCAGAATGAATAAGTTGATAACAAGATAACACAAAGTAGTCTTATAAAAGGTACAGATACACCTAAAATTTTCGTGGGCATCAACAGGCAATTAACAAGATTGTTTTGTTTCCACAATGCTTCATTCTACAATGAAGAATCGGGGGCGCAAATGAAACATGAGGAAGTTTATATTTTTAAGAATAACGCAGTAGAGCTTGCTTTTAGTCACAAAAGCATTTTTTTAAAATAGAATTTGATCTCTCATCAGTCATTGAAATGCTCTTAATTTTTAAAACAATGTGCAAAGCTAATTAATATTTAGGAATGTATTTATCTGAGATTAGATCTGTTCTCATTTCAATAAGCTGACAACGCCTTTCTGTTTATTACTGAGAGGAGAAAACAATTTCAGGCACTGTGGACCTAACTGACACTTTTGAAATAATTTCTAATGAGTTTGTTCATCGCACAAGTCTCAAAGTACTCTTTTTCTTTCTTTTTGGCTTTATCGTTCATGAGATTTCAGAGAGTTTAAAAAAAATCATACTTATTCAGCCTTTAAACAAATGAAAAATCTCATTAATTTATCTTAAAGTTACCCAGATTTGGGCAAGATTTGTGTCATTTCCTAGAGTTTTGTTTTTGTGTTCTTGACCTCACAAAGGTTCTGATCTTACAAGTTAAATTCATTGCAGACGTTAACAAACCCAAGTATGTTATCTAGTGAGAGTTGATACTTTTGTCAAATTTGCCTGTAGAGGGCAGTGCTTCACCAATGGAAGCAATCTTTAAGGGTAAAATTTTGGAGACTAGTGACCCTAGGAAAAGAACCAACTATAATCCATTCTGTACTCAGCACAACTGAACAAGTAAGTAGACTTTTTACTTACTATAAATACAGTAATGTATTGGTGACATGTCACCTTTATATATCTTGGCCTCTCGAAAATTTTAGAAAATAAATCCTTGCCATTTTAAACATTTTAAAACATTACTACAGGATCGTATTTCTTAAGTATACTATTCTTGTAGAGTCATGACAAAAATTACTGTATTTACCAACTGAAGACAGAAATTCTTCTTAGCGAAGAGTGGGTCTTCATTTAGGAAAATCCCTTAATGAATCCCTCGAAGGTCCCAGGTGAGGTCAGATGGTGTAGGTGTGAAGGAGAGGAAGAGGATGTGGTCAAACTTTCTGCAAAGGAAGAAAGCAAACAGAGCTGGGGATATTGAGGGTACCTAGCATCAGGAGAGAGTCTGTTCTGATTAGTTGAAATGATTGAAATGATTCAAAGTGTAGAGATCTATACTTTGTATTTAAATTATAGATCTATACTTTGTATTTAAATTATCTACCGTATAGTCTGGTGAGGTATGTCTCCCACCTGTCAAGAAGTTCCACAAAACCCTTTTGTTCCCAGTTGCCTGGTGAGCTTGCCATTTGGGGTAAAGCAGGGGCATCGACAGATCTGTTCCATGTGTTTCACTTGGTGAATAAATGACCAAATGAGGAAACAAATGTGATTAATTATACTCGTATGCATTCTAGGTGACCACCGTTCATAATTGTACAAGTTGTGTTCTAATATGGAAAGACTGCTCAGGTCCTAGAGATACCTAGGCTGGCTCCCACCTCCTTTAAATGGCCCCTGGGTGGGGATGTCCCCTGAACGTTAGGCTTCTGTGTGTTTCGTAGGTTTGCCTTTTGCAGTTTTCCATCTTGATCTTTCTGCGGGGCTGACAATTGTACTTCTACCTCCAGTTGTTATAGTGTCAACTGAAAAAAAAAAAAAAAAAGCCATCGTCAAAATAGATTAGATTACTTTATTTGTGATCTTACTGAGGACTGTAGCCCAGGAGAAAGTCTTTCCGATTGCTCTGAAGAACTGCTCCTAAGCTTGTTCGCATACAGGGGCTTCTAGGCAGAAAGGGGAAGGGATGTTTCTGCCTGCAAGTCGCTGTCCGAAGTATCCTCCCGTGCCCCCAGGTATAATTTGTTCAGTTGAAAAAAATGAAGGTTTGCTGATTTCCACAGAGACATGAGAAAGACCCTTAGATCATCTTAACACATTATGTTTCTATCCTCTCTGATTATTACAAAGTACTGCTTGCATGCTTCTACTCGCCCTGTTTTCTGGTTCTTACTTTTGAGGTCTCCTTGAGGTCATGTGAGATGGTGGTCATAGAAGGCTGATGTCAGTCACCTACTTTAATGCTTTGCACTTTTAGGGCACACTAGGCTGTGTCTAATTTTCTTCAGCATCCTAAAATTGCTGGTGTGAGCTGAGAACCATAGATAATGAAAGTCATTACAGGTCCTATAAAAATCTACTAAAGAGGGGCGCCTGGGTGGTTCGGTGGGTTAAGCGTCTGCCTTCGGCTCGGGCCATGATCTTAGGGTCCTGGGATCGAGCCCTGCATCGGGCTCTCTGCTCAGCAGGGAGCCTGCTTCCCCCTCTCTCTCTGCCTGCCTACTTGTGATCTGTCTCTCTCTCTCTCTGTCAAATAAATAAAATCTTTTAAAAAAAATCTACTAAAGAGGTCAGAGACCGTGTGATTCTGTAACTAATTTGCATAAACTTCAGCATTTGTTCTGGATTTCAGTTGCTCAGGCGGCCGCTTGTTTCTTTTTTGTGGTCTTCCAGATATGTTCCTTATAGTTGAGTTTACTAAATAAGCAGGAAAAGATTCTATTTGAGGAGACCTTGGAATGATGCTGTTAGAAAGAGGAAGAAAAAAGTTTCAGTATAAAAGGCTGGGAGGGAAGAAGTCTTAGGAAATGGAGATCATGACAATGCTTTACATAAATAGAAAATAAGTATCAGTAGTGATATGTATACTAGTATAAATTTTACTTCAGATTAGAAGTATTGTGGAATGAGCCATATGAATGCAATGAAAAGAAATATGAATGCTATCCTGTACCCCAGCTAATATATACAGAATTATTTAATGGGTGTTGAGAAATGTGTTCTCGTGGAAATGACACTTTGATTTTTTTTTTTTTTTGCTTAAAGATATCACTGCCAAAATGAATGTTAAAGAGGAGTAAATTCAGTAAAATAAAAGTGAGCAGAACAACACATTAACATAAGTCTTAAAAATAGTTCTGTGTGTGGGAGAGAAGATGGTTGCTCTAAACTTCATTAAGCCAATTGTTGAGAAGACATCTGGAATCTGATACTAGGGGAGGCCAGGCAATAAATGTGAATAGCTATTTTGTGTTAAAATGCAGCAGTTTAAGTAGGATTTGTTTGAACAAAATGCATTTTTTAGTACTCGCCATGGAGTTGCTTTTGCTTGCCCATGGGTCCTTGGTGTGGGGAGAAGACATCAGAGCCGGGAAGGTGAGGAGTAGGGTTCAGTCTCCACACCAGGACAGAGACAAGTAAGTGATGGGCAGTCCGAGGCCTGCCCCCCAGATGAGATCAGTCTGGATCTGACTTATACATGGAAGCAGTTTTATTTTTTTCCTCCAGCGTTATAAACTCATTGAGGGTAACGACCATGCATTTTCTGTATCCCTATCAACTAAAATAATAGATATTCAATAAAAAAGAATTAGTGAAGAGTTTCTCTCCCAAGAAATAAAATATGCAAATTTTATTGAAAGAAAAATAATTCAGAGTTAAAATGTGGTGGGGGCTTAAAACAATTGATCTTGTGAAAAATCAAAAAGTTCATGAATGTTTGTGTTGTTTCACTCAATGAATGATTAGGCCCCATTATGGTTAAGGTGAATAAGACAGCAGCAGCCTTCCAGAAACCTAACATCCATTGAGCCAAGCTGTAAATGAATACACTCATTTTTTTTTCCTGGGAATTCCATATGTAATATTCCTTTACATAACATTAATTCATTGCTTATGCATGGAAAATGAAGGGTATTTTTTTTTTTTTTTTGGTTTGTTGTTTTTTTGTTTGTTTGTTTGTTTGTTTTTTAGTAGGTTCCATGCTTAATGTGGAGCCCCATGCTGGGCTTAAACTCACAACACTGAAATCAACACCTGAGCTAAGATCAAGAGCAGACGCTTAACCAACTGAGCTACCCAGGTGCCCTGAAGTATTATATTCAATGATAAAGTAGATGGAAAAATACAGATCCCAGGACAATTTCACGAACCCTCATTTCTACTTTTATGATATTTGCCAAAGACCCACTACAATGATGGCTTGAGGGCTACTGTATGATATACTGACTATAAAAACCAAAACCACCAAAACACAAAAGAAGATTTACAAAACCAAACCAATAGAAGGAGACTCATTTAAGAATCTTATGCTGATGCTGTAATCTTTTTGGTACCTCTGCCTAGATGAGCTTTCTTTCAGTTGTAGTATGGGCACAAAATAGCTTGTCTTCAATGTACTTATAAATGCCAATTCATTCGTTATTTCATTGCTTTATTTTGCAGCCTTTTACTGAGTGCTAAAGGCCAGGAAGTGGGGGAGGGCACCTAGGTGGCTCAGTTGGTTAAGCGTCCAACTCTTGATTTCAGATCAGGTCGTGATCTCAGGGTTGTGAGGTGGAGCGCCCAGTAGGGCTCCCTGCTCAGTGCAGAGTCTGCTTGAGATTCTCTTTTCCTCACTCTGCCCTGTCCTCTGCTTGCACATGCTCTCTCTCTCAAATAAATAAATAAATAAATAAATAAATAAATAAATAAATAAAAATTTTAAATAAATAAAGGCCAGGTAATATTGTGGGATTTAATGATGAATTAAAGAGACAAAAATCCTGCATTCCAGGAACTCCTATTCTAATCCATCCAGAGCCATATCTCTCTTCCAATACCATTTGTACAGTCATTCTGTGTCTGTTCTCTGTTTTCTGCATCTGTGTAGCTTGTTCATAAAGGTCACTTACTTGTATTCCCAGGGATTCTGAATATGCATGGGTCCTTAAAGCCATCACCAACTCTTGCCTAATTCTGGTTAACTCTCTCAGTTTTTATCCGTTTGTCATCTCTCCATGGGTATTCTTTTCCCTTCATCAGAGAACATTTTAAAAGGGCTTAGATTTTTTAATTATTTTCTTTTTTTGTTATTTCAGAGAAGCTCTTTGATGATATATACAAATGAGTTTCTTTCAAAAAGTATTATCAGGGATTGTATTCAATATAAATCCCCTTGACCCTGACTCCCACTCCGATTACAGAGCACTTTCACTTTCTATTTTATACATTCTGCCAGTGTTTGAAGCTTCTCAAGCATATATTGCTTTTTTCTATTCTGGGAAAAGAATAGAAATATTAAAAAGTTGAGTAGATATCTGAGGAGATGTGTCAAGCAAATACATCAACAAATGAACAAATGACGTTTTCAAATATTAAATATAATTTATATGAGCTATTGAGAGAACTGTAAGAAATTTAATTGAGTTTTTCTTATGCAGAGTAGAGATGATAAGAAGAAATGTTTTCCCAAGCTCATCTCCTATATAATTAGGAATGCCATGAAAGGTAGACATGTTCATTCTCTAGAATAAATGGAACACTGAACTCCCATTCTTCACCGTAGAAATTGATTTGTTGATTGAAATAAAACACTGAAATCCAAGACTTCAGGTACAAAAGAGGGAATTTTTGTAGGTGATTATTCAAATTATAGTGAATAGAACTTAGAATTTAATTGTAATTGTCAAAGGCTCTTCGTCAGGTAAGGAAGTCTGACCAAAACATGACTCCTGATTTTATGTCATATATTTATTACAGACCTTATCTCCATCATCATCCATTCTGGAGTCATTTCACACCCCCACCGCCTCAGGTTCTCCAGACAAGGGGCTAAAGCTCTAGATGAGAATGATGGCTATGGTTCAGTCGTCAATAGGTCTCTGACTTTGACTTCCTTTCTCCTTCCTCATACTCACTGAGTCTTCCAGAAATGCTTGCATATCCCTTTTTTAATGCTTCTCCGATTGATGCACGTTTTTTGTTTGTTTCCAAGTAGCCATATACCACAGGTATATGAAATCTTTAAAAAAAAATTTTTGTAACCACATTCCCAGAAGAGTGATTGTTACCTAGTAGGGGATAAATGGATCTGTTGGGAATGGTATTATTTTAATGAATGCTTTTCTTTCTTGAGTCATTTTCTCTCGGTGAAACTAGCTGCCATGTCATGAGAATCCTCAGGTAGCCTTTTGAAGAGATCTATATGACAAGAAATAGACTCTTCCTGCCAACAGCCAGCCCCAGCTTGCTGGGCATGTGCACAGCTCTCCTTAGAAATATCCTCCAGCCATAGTCAAACCTGAAGATGACAGTAGTCTTAGCCAACATTTTAGCCATAACCTAATGAGAGGTCCTCAGCTGGAATCACCCAGAGAAGCCACTGTCAGATGCTTATGCCCAGAAGAAATGATACAATAAACATCAATCATTTTAAGTTTCTAGGTTGTAGAATAATTGGCTATTCAACAATATGGTGAACTAGTATAGGCATAGTTATTAGAGAAGTCACTGTAACTTTTAAAAACTCTTTCTTTCATCCTATTCCATTATAGCTAAAAAATATATTTAAAATCAGAACTTTTTTTCTGACAGAATCGAACTACTTTATAGAGGTTATAACCATGAAAACACTCTACGGCAGGCATATTTAAATATATCTTGCTCCTGATCTTTTTTATTTTTAACAATGCCAGCAGTCAACATAACAAGTTTTATTAGTGCAGAGTTATGGAAACTTGGTCTTAGATATAGTTTTACAGCTTTTGATTTTAAAATACCATGAATATTTAATTCAGATAGTGTTGAATTAAAATGTATCTCTTAATTCTACTATTCTCAACTTAACATAATTTAATTTTAATAAGGTGCCTTAAAATTTAAAAAAATATGCATGGATATATGGATATAATTTACCTGAAAACAAAGTGATATGTATGGCTAGTTTTTGACCAGCCATGCTTAATCTATTTTTAAAATCTTTTTGCAAATAGCAGCTAAGATGCACAACATTCAAAGGTAAGAAGCAGTCTTGTTCTAAATTAGAATGATAGGCTGACATTGCAGTTCATTTCTCCCTTAGTCTTTATACTGGAAAAGAAATGCATCCTCACCCATCCTCCTAGTAACTGTACTCTCTTATTCTTCTTATTGATTTATTCAGATAAGCTGCTATAGTTTTTTCTTCCAATATACACCTCCCTGGCATTATCTATTCCACACTTTTCCCAAATAATTTAAAGTATCCCTCATAATAGAGCTGTATTTTATGCCTTCTTTGGATAAATGTATTTTTTTAAGAATTTTGAGGAGCAGTATTTCTGAGGGACAGGTGATCACTGGGGTGAAATGTGAATCTTATCAAATCAAGAAGAAACTCAAACTATGGTGCCTGACCTAGGCAGGTATTGAAATCATTTCTCTAGATCAGAATTAACAGCTCTCAGTTGGAAGCTCATCTCTCAACAAGTACTAATGTTAAACGCTGCTGTTTCTTAGGTTGTTAGAGAAAGATTCAGCATTTTCCACAGGAATAAAGGGTTTGTATGTCTCCCAGATTACTTGTCAATAGAGGAAACCAAGAATAACAGTGTTGTTTTCTTCATCTAACTTCCTTACTATTAAAAAAACAATCTGAGTCTTCTCTTGATGAAAAGGTATGCTGAAGATGCTCAGTGCTCCTGCAGTAAAAACAACAGGATTTTATTTTTTTTCTCATTCAGTCATTTCTGGATATTTTCCATACGATGCTTAAGATATTTAATTTTAACCACAATTAGGTGTAAATCAAATCAACTTGGTTTTGCTACTTACCAGCTATCTTCATTATATTTCTTATTTATGTTATAGTCAGTATAGTGCAATATCTTCCTTTTAACATCTGTCTAGGAGAGAAGCAAATGTATCCTAAGACATACCAAGAGACATGGGGGCATGATGATTAATGCTAAACTGACTTATTTTTTTAATATTTAGTTTTTATTTTAAATTCAATTTAATTAACATATAGCATATTATTAGTTTCAGAGGTAGAATTTAGTGATTTATCAGTTGTATATAACACCCACTTTTCATTCCATCAAGCGGCCTCCTTAATGCCCATCACCCAGTTACCCCATCCCCTCAACCACCACCCCTCCAGTGACCCTCAATTTGTTTTCTATAGTTAAGAGTCTCTTATGGTTTGTCTCCCTCTCTGATTTCATCTTATTTTATTTTTCCTTCCCTTCCCCTATGTTCATCTGTTTTGTTTCTTAAATTCCACCTATGAGTGAAATCATATGATATTTTTCTTTCTCTAATTGACTTATTTCACTTAGCACAATACCCTCTAGTTCCATCACTGTCATTGCAAATAGCAAGATTTCATTTTTTGATGGCTGAGTATTCCATTCTATATATATATATATATATATATATATACTGTATCATCTTTATTCATTCATCTATTGATGGATATCTGGGCTCTTTCCATATTTTGGCTACTGTGGATATCACTGCTATAAACATTGGGGTACGTGTGCCCCTTCAAATCACTATGTTTGTATCCTTTGGGTAAATACCTTGTAGCACAATTGCTGGGTCGTAGGGTCGCTCTTTAACTTCTTGAGGAACCTCCATACTGTTTTCCAGAGTGGCTGCACCAGCTTGCATTCCCACCATGAGTGTAAAAGGTTCCCCTTTCTCCGCATCCTCGCAAACATCTGTTGTTTCTTGACTTGCTCATTTTATTAATTGCCTTATTTTATTCAGAGAAAATAAATGGCCTTTGAAAACATTGCTGCCACCAAAGCCTGGTGATATTCCCCTGCTCAAAGTTCTGTATACTTCATTTACTTAAAATAATGTGTTCTCAACCAAAATATTTTCTTATATGATTTCCCTTTCCCTTTTCTCAAGGTAAAATAACCACAGTCATAGTTCTTAGAAATAAAGTTAGTATTATCACCCCCATTTGTGGATGAGAACACTAAAGCTCCAAGTGATTAAGAAATATGAGCACAGGAAATTCTTAGATGAAGAATTTCATCTAAATGTGTTGAGTTCAGTTGTAGGTGATAAGAATTTTGCTTGGATTTGAGATTATCATACTTTTTTAACATTAAAAAGACATCTGCCTCTCAGTTTAATTACTTGAGTCATGGTCTGTGTTTCCTCCCACGTGCCAGCAGCCCTTGGGTGTGACATTGGGTCCCTGAGCAGCACAGGGCAAGAAGGAGGAAGCTGGATGAGAGGTGGAGGTACTGACAGGACTTTGGAGAGGGGGCAATACTGGCATAGTGGCCAAGATACAGAGCACTTTCAGCACTATTTCCAGAGGAGCTTGTTCCAGAACATCGAATAAAGTGAAAAGTTACGACATCTCATGGTAATCTAGCAGGGGATTAGAAATTTGGGAGTGGAGGCATAAAGATCATCATGACCACATCTGTACATAGGTACTGGAGTGTTTATGATCTGTGTTACGCACAAGGTCTAACGTGCTGGGGAAGAAAGCTATATAGACAACGATACAGGGTTCGGATGGATAAGCTATACATCTGTTCAACTTAATGTGGATAAGTATATGAGACCGACCCACCACCCACTATCACTTTCCTCAGCACAACTGCATGAATCATTTTCCTACATAATATTATTATCTCTGCTCTGGACAGTTCAAATCATTCATATAAATAACACTTTGGTATGTTGTGGAAATAATATTCATTTTGGTCCTAAAGTTCTTTTTAAAAATGTCTTCGTGAGAAATTTGTGAATTCTTATTTTCAGGAGAAAATTCTTCAAAGATGAATTTAAGTTCCCTTTAAGAATCAGTTAATGATAGGGGCACCTGGGTGGCTCAGTTGGTTAAGCAACTGCCGTTGGCTCAGGTCATGATCCTGGAGTCCTGGGATCGAGTCCTGCATCAGGCTCCCAGCTCCACAGGGAGTCTGCTTCTCCCTCTGACCTTCTCCCCTCTCATGCTCTCTCTCACTTTCTCTCTCTCTATCTCAAATAAATAAATTTAAAAAATCTTAAAAAAAAAAGAATCAGTTAATGATGGATAGCGAAGCAAATTTGTTTTCATTTTTATAAAAACATTTCTTCTTCACTCCAATAAGATTAAAATCAAGTGTACTTTCAATGGGTTCTATTTTGTTTTATCTTAAACATCTTAAGTTTTTCATTATTCTCAAACAGTTAAAGATTAAATGGGGTGAACTAGACAGAAAAATAGCTAAATACAGTATCATAAGAGCATAAATAGAAAAATGTTCATTTGGATAAAATCTTCACTTTCTATAGGTTTTCTCATGGAAGAAGCCTAAAAAGTCTTGTAGAGATTCAGATACTTGGGGTTAAACTTACAACATATTCTACTCACTTTTCATTTCTTAAAGGACAAAGTAATAGCTAAATTTATTTTGAGATTTTTAATATTTAAAAGTCTGTTAATAAGATTCAGCAAGACAGTGGAATATACCTTGAGACATCACCTTGAATCAGCAGGAAAAGAAATCCAACCAAGTATTGGGCAAGAATATTGAGCTATGGATCCTAACATCTTCTGGATTTGTATAAGACTCCACATCCATTTATTGAATAAATAAAAACAACCGGGTAAGTTTCTGTGGCAGGTCAGAAAAATTCCATATATTCCAAGTCTTACGAATCATGCAACCAAAGAGTCAGGACAGACATTAAACAAAATAACTACATTTGGACAAATGAAACCATTTATGAAGGAAAGAAAAATTGGACTATAACCAGAAGGACCCGAGAACTGTCCCTTGAGGAAGTGCTCGTAGGTGAGCCCTCAGGGGTAAGGAGGAGTCACACATGTGAGATGAAGAGAGTACAAATCAAAATCCAGAACAGCTACTAGCTTTTACTGTTCAGTTAGGGAGGCTGATGAGGCCACGGAGATAAGGAAGAGGGGAACTGAAATAAGACTGGAAGTACAGGCAATGAGAATATCAAGGGAGGAGAGCTTAAGAGATGAAGGAGGCCTTGGTCAACACTGACTGTATAGAGAGATGAAGGAAGATGGACACTGATAGGTCACCACTCCTGTTGGTGGCTTGAACATCATCTGAAACCTTAGCATCTGTGACTTACAGTTGATTGAGGAGTAGGTGGCAAAAAAAGGGAATGAAGAGAAATACACACAACTCTTCTTCTTTTTTTTTTTTTTTTTAAGATTTTATTTATTTTAGAGAGGGAGAGAGACTGAATGGGTGGAGGGGCAGAGAGAGAGAGAGAGAATCCCAAGCAGACTCTTTGCTGAGCATGGACCCCAACTGGGGCTCCATCCCACGACCCTGAGATTATGACCTGAGGCAAAATCAAGAATCAGACACTTAACTGACTGAGCCACTCAGGTGCCCCAAAATATACACCACTCTTAAGAAGTTTAACTGTGAGTAGATTAAAAAAAAAAGCCATTGAAAGAAAAATAAGGATAGTAGGAGACTTTTGTTTTGTTTCATTTTGTATTATTCTAAAAAAGTGGTGCTATCACTGTCTCCCATACAACACAATGAGGTACACAGTAAGGAAAATAATGTGAACATGGTAGTAAAAGTGAAAGTGTGTTGAGAGTGAGTCTTCTTTCTCATGAATGATTTGATTATAAATAGAAATGCTGACAAGACAAAACTTAAGCAGAATTAGGAATGTGATTGCCTCTCAACATTTTAATGTCACATAAAATCTAGAATATTTTCCATAGCACTTCAATCTTCAAAGCTAACTCCGTTATTCAGATGGACTTTAATGGTTCACAGCATAATGCCTGATTATTTTCTCTCCTTTCACCCAAGAAATGTAAAGATACTAAATAAAATCAAGTAGAAACTAGCTCTCTTTAAGAAGGGAGACTTTCCCTAGCCTGTAATTGTGTCAGATTAAATGGGTTCATACCTTCTGTCTTAGCTTAAATATAAACTCTGGATTTGGGTGTTGAGAGAGAATAACTTTCTAGACTAGCCTCCAACAGACTAGAACTTTTTTAGGCTGCTTACTTAATGAATGGGTGAACTAAAAACCAAGAACAGTTTGAAAACATGCTCAGACTTTTGGATGAAAAGTATGCCACGATTGTTCATGTCAATCACCACAAATATTAAATTAAGACTAATCTGAAGTTAGGAAGACCTACAATCGCCAAATTTCTCAAAATTCAGTATTATTTGTGTGTTGGATTAAATGAGTGTCTTCCATTAATTATTAACTGCTTACCACTTCATTAAACATTTAATAACCACTGTCTATGAATTAAGATAATTCATGACAGCACTGAATTAGTCCATCAGATTTATAATTTTCCATGATCATGATTCTATTAGAATTGTTTTCAAAATCAGACATTGTACTAATAAAATAACTGATAGAGCTCATGATTTCTAACACTAGAATTATTTGATTAAGCTCAAATAGGAATTCTGAATATAATAAAGGTGACAATAGCTGATAATAAAAGTGGACAATTTAATAAATGATTAAAGAGACTGAGTAGCTGAGGTCAATAAAAATAAAATAAGATTCCCCCACTTCATTTTTTTCTTTTACGTCTAAGTAAATTCCAGATGGATCAAAACTTTTAAAACTAAAAATAAATCTAGTATTCTGGCTTTAGCACCAATATGTAAAAAGCTAGGAAGTTGTTATTCTCATCCTTACAACAAGAAAAAGTTGGACAAATGCAAATTGGCAACCTTTCTAGGACTCCTCAGGTAACTGAAGTCATAGGCAGACTGACGCTCCTGGCACATCCAGATACAGAAACCCAGATCTAGCTGTCTGGATCAGAGTTATCCGAAGGGAGGAACAAAACGTGGCCATTTCGATTAATTGTTGGAGACTGTGTGGGCTTCAGTGAGAGCCATGATGTATGAGCTCTTACGGGGGCCCTCACACATTCTTCACATTAAAGACCTGAGAACATGCCCTCCCAGCTCTGACTGGAGGAGGGAAGAGCCATCACCATGAAAGAAGCCCAGAGCATTTCCCCTCAGTGCTTAAAAGGATGTGTCATATGCGAGGCAGGAGAGAAAGGACTTTGCCTGAGCTCAATTCTGAAACCTTTTCTCAGTTGGGAGAAGGCAGTTTCTCCCTGCTCACATTTCAACAGGGGATAGTGCTTTAAGAAAATAGATTGGAGAGGTGCCTTGGTGTTGCTCTTGGTTAAGCATGGGACTCTAGGTTTTGGCTCAGGATGTGATCTCAGGGTTGTGAGATCTAGCCCTGTGTTGGGCTCCATGCTGAGTGTGGAATCTGCTGAAGTTTCTTTCTCTCTCCCTCTGCTCCTCCCAGTTTCATGTGTGTGCTTTCTCTCTCTCTCAATCTCCCCCTCTCAAATAAATAAATCTTAAAAAAAAAAAAAAAAAAAGGACTGGAAATATCACAGCCAGAAAGGGCAGTAGGAGGCAAGGAGAAAAAGCTGTAGGTCTAAAAGAGGGGAAGAGTCCCTTGTGAAGTCCTCAGCACAAACACAGGTCCACTAAATGGCTGAGAATTATTCAGAAGATTATAGAGTGCTCCTCCTTTCTCCATTCTACCACCATACCCGTAGGGCTCCAGTATTAATAATAATGAATTACAGTTGAAAGAACAGCAAGATGTAGACTTTCTTTGGGAAAAAGTATTTCCATAAGCCCAAAGTCAAGCGTACAGATTAAATCAAACACTCTAGAGAAATATGAAGCCTCAGATAGTTACAGTTAGAGCAAACATTAAACTCAGGCCAACTGCTAGTCAGATTAACATAATACACTGAGGACAGTTTACCGCGTTCGTTATTTGATACATGTCTGGCTTTCAGAAAGCAGAATGACACAGCTTGACAAAAGGCAAGAAAAGAAACACACCATGAAGAGATGTGGCAAACATGAGAATCAGACACTCATTTTGGACTTATCACAGAGGATTTAAAATAACCATGAATAACATGTTAAGAGAGCTGATTGAAAAGGGAGACAACATGCAAGGACAGATGGGTAATATAAGCAGAGAGAAGGGAGTTCTAAGAAAGAATCAAAACGGTATCTTAGAAATAAAAAATAAAGGCAGTAACAAAAATGAATACCTTTGGCTGACTCATCAGTTGACTTGACATGACCAAAGAATTAGTGAACTTGAAAGTGGGTCAACAGAAACTGCCCACAAGCAGAAATAGAAAGAGAAGAAGGAAGAATGAACTCAATAACAACAGCACTAAACCCCCAAACATAATAGAACATCCAAGAATTGTGGAATACTATTAAAATGTGTAATTTCTCTATAAACTGGAGTAGAGGAAGAAGGAATAATGAAGAGCAGAAAAAAAATATTTGAAGTAACAATGGAAGAAAACTTTCTAAAATTAGTTATGGACACCAAACCACCCTTCCAGGAGCCTCGGAGAATACCGAACACGATAAACGCCGGCAAAGACAAAACAAATCATATACTCTTCAAACTATAGTAAACGAAAGAAAAAGACAAAATGTTAAAGGACATTAGGAGTGGGAGAACATTTTCCCTATGGAAGAACCAAGACAGGAATGATGCAGACTTCTCATCGAAAATAATGCAAGCCAGAAGACGGTGAAGCAACACCTTTCCAGGACTGAAAAGCATAAAAAACAACTCTATCAACTTGGGATTCTATACCAATAAATATATGTTTGACAATGAATATGGTATAATGACATATGAAGACATACAAAATCTGAAATAAATTATCACCAGAAGAGGTCCATCAGGCAGAAACATGATACCTGTTGAAAATATGTAGCTATATAAGGGAAAGAAGAAGATTGGAAATGATCTACATTTGGGGAAGATTTTTTTGCTTGCATTATTTTCAGCGGTTATAACATTTCTGTAAAAATTACAAAGCAAATTGTGAGGACTATGAGTGATTACATATGGGTTTTATCATATTTTCAGCTAGTAACTTCTAGACAGGGACCACATTATAAGGATTTTTTTTTTTTCTTGTGTAACAGTCATTCTTTTCTGCTTTTTAAAACTTGTTTTATTTGTTTATTCATTTTTATATACATATTAGATTTTATTATGTATGTCAAGTAATTTTTAAGTTTTGTTTAATTGAAGATGACAGCTACATAAACGAATACATTACAGAGTAGATTTTGTTATTTATAATATTGAATATTGAATAACTTCTAAATGTTTTTTAAATTTAATTTTATTTTTTCAGTGTTCCACACCCACTTTTCCATTCACTGTTCATGCACCACACCCAGTGCTCCACGCAATACGCGCCCTCCTCAATACCCACCACCAGGCTCACCCAACCACCACCCCCTCCCCTGTTTATTCATTTTTCATGATTTTTTATATAAGTGGTATTTTAGGTAATATATTATAGCAACTCCAGGTATTACTTCCCCTCCCCTCCCCTGCCTACTCACCAGCCCTCACCAAATTTGTTACAGTTTATACTTATTTAGTGACTGTGTTACTTATTTGAATTTATTCTACTTCTCACCGAGTAAGCCTCTAATGTTGGTTCTTGGGAGGCACAGACTTAGTTATGCCCACAGTCACCCTGGAAAGACAGTGGCTTTGGCATGATTCACTCTGACCATCTGCTGACTGCTCTATGGTTATCGACCCTGTCCTGGGACCTAAATTCCTCAAAAGACTCTATCTATCATTTTCAGACCCTTTAAAAGACTGTTTGCTGAGGTTAATATTTGATTTGTGTCTGGACCTCAGTCAGGCTCTTCGCGGCCGTCTGTGTTCCGTGTTCTCACGGATGAACCAACCAGTCCATAGTTCAGTGGCTGCTGCATGTATATGGTACATGCTAACAAGTCCGCCAAGCTTCCCCTCATTGTCCTTCACTACAAGCTCCACTGCTTTGAAAGGGCCCTTAGGCTTGAACTTCTTCATGCTCTATTGCAAAAGAAGCCAGTCTTTGAGGTAAACATTAAGAGCTACCTGTTTAGCACCCTGGTTCCATGCCCAAGCAAATAAAAACTCTGAGACTTGAATGTAGAGCTAGGTTTGGGGATAATAGTGCACTTTTCACTGAATGGCATCACTGCTTTAGGAGTGAAATGCTCAATGGAGAGAAGCAGTGGTTTCAGGATTTTTTTTTTTTTTTTTTAAAGTAAATTCTGTGCCCAATGACCCCAAGATCAAGAGTTACACGCTCTACCGACTGAGCCAGCCAGGCACCCCTGTCTTAAGACTTCTATGCGTGCCTGTCCTGGCATGGAATCATTGCTTGAGGAAGGGTGTTTGGGGCCCCAGGTTTCTCAGCTCCATGCCCAAGGTAGACTTTTTCCCATAGGGGAGGGACGGATGAAAGAAGAGAGTCCCCACTATTCACCTGCACTCACCCACAACTCAGTCTAGGCAACAGATATCGGGGACGTTAAGTTAGCTCCCCATCTGGACACTGGCTGGAGAGGCAACCCTGTGTTCTTGGCTGTACCAGATTGGGATGCATTGGTAGAAGGAAGAGAGGAAGCAGGTCTTCAAACACAATCAACTCTCACTGTTCTTACCAAATGTTAGTAGAATTTCTTGAGTAAATGTTTCTTCATTTGCTATATATCTATGGGACCATTTCCAGAGACTTCTGTGTGTGTGTATCATATATGTGTATTATGTATGTAATTTTAATGTATGTGTGTGTGTGTGTGTGTGTGTGTGTATATATATATATAAAATGTCAATGTGTATATATATGATTTTCCCTAGTCTCACTGAAGAATGAATCCATGGAGTTCCTCACATTGTCATGCCAGACTACAACACTGCAGTGAAATTCTTAACAGCATCTAGTGTCCAATTCAAACAGAAATTACCATAGGAACTAGAAACTCAAGAGCCTGGGTTTAAATCTGACTCAAGGAGTTACAAAATTAACTACAGATAAGATAAAATGAAGAAACAAAGTGGTTCCTATTGTATATCAAAATTCAGCTATTTGGAGCTCATGTATTAAATCCAGTAGCTTTATTTATTTTAGAGACAGAAAACAGATCATGGACAAAAGAGGTTGATGATCAACTGTAATACAGGTTATGAAATCCATGCACACAATTATAGTCAAGTTATCAGGTCTTCATTCAGATTCAATCTACTTTAAATTTATACAGAATTCTAACTATCCTAGTTACCTGGTTTTGAAACCCAAAGCAGATTAAAAGTGGCTCGATGAAGCTAAATAAATTCTCCTGGTGTAAAATTTAAAAGCACATCAGAATAGATCCAGTTAGTATGGGGGAAAATAGTCTGCAGAAATACAAAAATTTATTTTAGTAATGTTCATCTTGACATAAAAACAACTAAAATGTATTTTGTATATTACTTTAGAAGACAGTGATGCATATGATACATTTTATAACAATTTCCTGAAAAATCAACTCCAAATTTTGAATTCTTTATAGTGGCTGAATTCTCAACTTTATAGAAAATTTGGATCTAGAGCAACACATTCCCCCAGATTCCAGCTAGCCAGAACCTACTAAATTATCCATGCATTTTTAGTCTCAACCCACTAGTTCTAGAATAGATACATTAGAGAACACATTTGAAGTCACATAGTGCTGTAAATTTCGTTTATGTGTTTCATTTCAAGCAATTAAAAACAATAGCATATTTAGAACTTCCCTGAAATAAATACGATTATTTCTTGATGACACATATAACAATTATTAAAATCTGGGAGCTCGGTTTAGAAACTGGGTGGCTCAGTTGTTAAGCATCTGCCTTCAACTCAGGTCATGATCTCAGGGTCCTGGGATCGAGGCCCTCATTGGGCTCCCTGTTCAGCAGGTAGCCTGTTCTCCCTCTTCCATTCCCCCTGCTTGTGTTCCCTCTCTCACTGTCTCTCTCTCTCTAATAAATAAATAAAATCTTTTTAAAAAAATTATTAAAACCCATTTCTCTTTCAAAGACTGAACTCATTAGCAGAGTTGTGGAAATACAGAAACGTGCATCCATGAAACTGAATTAACACGAGTTATACAGCAAACACATACTCAATTCGGTATTTTGGCAAGCTCTTGGTAAGGAGCTAAGAGGCTAACAAAGTAGCAAGCAGTAAGACTGGTCTTACCCATGCAGTTTGCTGATAGAGAGGCGCCTAAGCCATCTCTGAGTTTACTTACTCTTATTTTAGACACAATTATGGAAGCTTGGCAATGCGGTTTTTCAGTGCACAGCAGATTAGGAAGCAAATTAGGGGCTTTTTTTCAGGAAGCAGACACACAGGCTGCAGCAAAAAGTGACAGCTGATTTAAGAGGAGATATAGAGACTTAAAAAAATTGTCATAACTCAAAAAGCATAGATGTTTTTGTACATGGAGGAAAGGGGTAAATGGCATTCCATACCTTAGTAGCCCTAAAAGACATGTTTCTGTTTTATTTCACCATTATGTTTTTCATGATGACCAAGAAAAGTTTAATTATATTCAGTCGTCTCTAGGAAAAGTGAGGAAGTAGGAAGTCTATTTTAGAATTTTTTTTTTTTTTTTTTTTTTTTTACCAAAGAAGTTGAAATAAACTGGATGATCAAGTGGGTTTACCTAGTTGGTCTGAAAAATTAACATACACTAGTTAATTGCCCATCAGTGATGATAAGTAAGTGAATTGTTACCACATTTTGGGGATTGCTTCCTTGTTTTCTTTTTCAAATTTATTTCTGTCTTCATTTTTTAACATGGGTGTGAATTGCATAGGTGCCTCTTTAAAGATAGAAGTGGAAAAACAAATCAGTCTCTATGCTTTGGGGAAAAAAAAATAATCAGATAAGTGCTATTTTGTTTCCTCTAAAGAAAAATCTCTCTTGCTATCATGATCACTTTACAGAGAAGTCTAAGATTTGGAAGTCCCTCTTTATAAACATGCAACTTCCTACCAGGATTTTAATTTCTCTCTTAAATGCTGGATTACACGTTTATTGTAATTCAATTGGCAAGGAGTTTTTTTTTCTTATGCAACCTTAGATTTTATGAAATATGGCTTACACAGACTGTGAGAACCAGCACAAAGTGGAGAAAAATTTCTAGCATGAAAGAGAGAGCCCAGGCTAAACAAAGACACAGACCTAAGAGAAAACAGAACTAGTGTCTGAAACAAACAACGAAACTGAGAGCTAAGAGAAAATGTTGCATCAAATGCAAGGAAAAGAAGGGGGAAAAAGCCATGAAAAAGGCATTATGCATACGTTCTGATTTTAAACATTCGGTAGCAAGTTCAAAATACAGGAGAGGAAAATGTTGCAGGACAGGAAAGAATAAAAAGAATAGAGAATGTCATTAGATGAAAACAGAGTTAGAAGATCCATCCAGGAGAACCAGAAAAAGGGAACAAAGAATGCATTAGTACGTGAAGGTTTTTCAAGAGTGACAAAGTAGGGCCCTTTGAGCAAAGCCAATGTAATCTTTGAGCTAGTGACTCTGTAGCTCACACATTTTTGTCTTTTCTATGGTACATGGAGAAACTTAATGGTTAAGAATTATATTTGACGAGGCGCCTGAGTGGCTCAATGGGTTAAAGCCTCTGCCTTCGGCTCGGGTCATGATCTCAGGATCCTGGGATCAAGCCCCGCATCGGGCTCTCTGCTCAGCAGGGAGCCTGCTTCCCCCTCTCTCTCTGCCTGCCTCTCTGCCTACTTGTGATCTCTCTCTGTCAAATAAATAAATAAATTCTTTAAAAAAAAAAAAAAGAATTATATTTGACAATATATAATTTTAGAAAGCTTTCTAGAGTGGCATATGACATTGTATTTTTTTTTAATTTAAATTCAGTTAGCCAACATATTAGTGCATGATGAGTTTCAGATGTAGTGTTCAATTAATTCATCAGTTGCATGTAATAGCCAGGGCTCATCAATGACATTGTATTTTTATGTTGAGTGAAATAAGTCAAGC
>CM052894.1:66908005-66928926 GCA_028534135.1 Potos flavus | reverse complement strand
TTATTAAAAACAAAGAGGATGTTCAAAAATGCTTTAGAACATGAAAAGAAACCTCAATTTATTCATGGGAGAAAAGAGAGTTATGTTGGATAGGGGGCTATATCATCAGAAGAGGAAAGTAGGGCCTAGATCTCATGAATGGTGATAAGGATTTTATTCTAAAAAATGAAACCACCAGGGTGCCTGGGTGTCTCAGTGGGTTAAAGCCTCTGCCTTCAGCTCAGGTCATGATCTCGGGGTCCTGGGATCGAGCCCCGCATCGGGCTCTCTGCTCAGCAGGGAGCCTGCTTCCCCCTCTCTCTCTGCCTGCCTCTCTGCCTACTTGTGATCTCTCTCTCTCCGTCAAATAAATAAATAAAATCTTTTTAAAAATTGAGACATAAATTAACAGTGGAAAAGGAGTTATGTAGACTGAGAAAAAAAAAAAAGGCCAATGATTAAACCAAATTAGGACACCATTTATAGAAGTCAAGGACAGAGACCGATTTAAAGTGGAGGAAATGGTTCTCCTGGGACCTGAAGAAAAAGTTATATTCAAATTTGCCTTTTGAATTTCTCAGAGAAGTTGGTTCCTTTGACAAGAATCAGTTTCAGTTGAGTGGCAAGCATTAATAGAAATCTTTAAGAAGTTTCAAGGGAAATAGGAAGAAAAGAAGTAGCATATATTATACTAAATAAACAACTCTTAGGAAGTATATTTGTGAAGATGAAAACAAAAGAATATTATAGGCAAATATATGCTTCTTTTTTGATACAGAAACTCCTTTGTGCGTTATTCAGTGCTTTCAGCTTCTCTGGAAATACGAGCTCTACATACACGTGTAGCTCAGATTTCTTAATTATTGGGTCTCTATGATAGTTGCTATTGTTAACATTGTAAGAGATGGTGAGCATTCTTTTCACTTTAATATGTGGCAGAGATTGAGATTGGATGAAATATAGTCTTTGTAAAAGGCTGTTGCCAAATTAAAGGGTTGGATCTGTGGGTATCTTTACCCAATGAGGCTGTACTGTCGTCCTAATCCCCCCTTTTTCTAAATCATCTAATATTATTGGTGCTTCTACCTTAGAGTCAAAGTTGACCTCTTTCTTTCATGCCGTACATTCAGTCAGCCAGGAAATCCGGTTCTGCTTCAACATAAACCTTGAATCTGACAAATCCTCTCACATCATCATCTCTCAGAGTTTTGGAACAGGTTTCAAATTTACATCGCTAATTATGTTCTTGCTGCCATACAGTTTATTCTTAATATAGCAATCAGAGTGGTTTTTTTTTTTCTTTCTTTTAATTAAGCCACTGTCTAGCAAACAAAAGACAATTACAAGCAACTCTTACTGGGGAATACTCCCTGAGCCAAGAATAGGAGTGTGGGGTCCTTGCTGCTCAATGGATTATGGGAAAGTCATAGTAATCCAATGTGGATGGGCATAAGACCTAGGGATAGTGATGTTGGACCTGTGGCTTTTAATAGACGCACTCACTCATGACTTGACCAGGGACTTAGATCCAGTAGTAAGATCGCATGGAAAATCCTTGTCTCTAGCCCTATTCTACCACCTTTCTTGTGTACCTCCTGACAAATATATCTGTAAATATTTTACACTTTTTGATGCTATTTAAATGGTATGTTTTAAATTTTAATTTTACATTTCTTTTTCTAATGCATAGAAAACCAATTGTTTTTGTGTATTGACCTTGTATTCTGCAAACTTATAAAAGTCACTTACTAGTTTTAGTAGCCTTTTTGTAGATTTCTTCAGATAGGATCATGTATCTGTGAATAAAGTTAGTTTTAATTTTTTTCTAATCTCTATAGACTCATGACTATTGTGAGTAGCATACCAGTATCTAATTGGCTAAAATTATTGGTGCATAAATGGATATGTATCTTTAAATTAGTCATTTAGGTTTTTTTTCAAGATTTTATTATTACATACAGAACGGGAAAAGCTCTCTTTCAGTCCTGGAACATGTAAGGATTTATATATCCATATTTCTTGGTCATAAGTCCATATACATGGAGAAATTTAGAGAATGAGATGAGAGTTGAAGCGAGAATATTCTGAGAACATGTGAGATTCTGGATGCAGCTAGATCTACCCGCTGGTTACTCTTATCATTGTAGTACAGAAGACAGTATATTTCTCCTTCCTTTTAGTCTTGGCCCAACTTAGTTTAATTTGGGTTTACATCATTTGCAAGTGAAATGATTTTGAATAATACAATAACAATGAATTGCAAGGATTATAACACTTGTAAATGTAATATGAATGCCAAAAATAACACAAAGGCTGGGGGGGAGAGAGAATGGAAATGTACTGATTGATAGCCCCAAAGGTAAATGTATATTTATACTTCAGTAACAGCCACCTATTATAATAGGGTTTTGTTCTGGGTGAAGCTAAATAGATATACATATATTCCGTATAACTCTAGTTACTAAGTAATCAGAAAACAGATACAAATGTAGCAATCAAAACTATGTAGTTCATAAGAAGAACAATATAGTAGAAACTTTGTGAATATATTCAAAAATAAAAAAATGCACCCTCAAATGCATACATAATTAAGAATCATAATAAGATAGATTTTGCTCAACATGGTAGTTCCATGAAAAAGCACTTTTCTTAATCTTGATGAAATAATGATTTTTCCAGGCAAAAGTCATTTACAAATAAGACATAAAATTCTGTTTTCTGGTTCTACATCTAAGATGCTTGGAAGTTGCTACTCTGTCTTAACAAAAAGTGAAAAATGGAACAGACTGAAAAGTTGACAAGTTTTCTTGGATCCATAAGAGGGATAAGAACAGAGGGTAGACCACTGCACCCAAGATTGGAGAGACAGGCAAATACAAGGAATTATAGCTTACCAGAACAGAGGCTTATGAATAGAAGCCACCACAGGAACAAGTGCCAAGACAGGAAAATCTCAACTGTAGTTGAAACACTACTGGAAGCTCAATGTGGACAAGTTTGAGAGTTAAAACTCCAGGATACCTAGTTAGAGAAGGGTGCCTACATTATTGGGAGATTTAAATCCAGGAGCCCAATCAGATTCTTATGGCAAAATTGGGAAAAAATCTCCTGATGCTTCCAAAGGGGGAGGGGGAAGAAAGGATCTATTTCAAAATATACCAGAGCACTCTCTTCTTCTCAACTAAAAGAAACTAGTTTACTAAGGCCTCACCTGCTTGTGTATTATCAGAGCCTAATTGACTAGGAAGAAGGGAAATAACCAATTTCAACCCACGTTAGCCATGTTATCCCTCTTAAAGTGGGAGAAAAATAAAAACTGAGAAATACTTGTGAAGTTCACCATCCACTAGGCTCATTAAAAGATTGAGACGTAGTCATAGGACTTCCTCTCTTTACACACCTTACCATCACATCACTGTAGTTCTATTTATAGCTGTTCTGATTATGTGGTACAGCATGTCTAGCTATTAAGAAAAAAAAAAATTACAAGATATACTAAAAGGTAAAAACCACAGTTTGAAGAGACAAAGCAAGCATCAAAACCAGTCGTGAAAGGGGTATTTGAATTAAAGCAACTATGATGAATAGCCTAAGGGCTTTAATGGATAAATAGACAGAATGGAAAAACAGATGAGCAATGTAAGCTGAGAGATGGGAATCTTAAGAAAGAACCAAAAAGAAATTCTAGTGCTTGGGGCTCCTGGGTGGCTGAGTCGGTTAAATGTCTGCCTTCAGCTCAGGTCATGATCCCAGGACCCTGGGATGGAGCCCCACAATAGGCTTCCTGCTCAGCAAGGACTCTGCTTCTCCCTCTCCCTCTGCCTGCTGCTCCCCCTGCTTGTGCTCACTCGCTCTCTCTCTGTCAGATAAATAAAAAAAATCTTTAAAAAAAAAGAAAGAAATTCTAGTGCTCAAAACCATCGTAACAGAAATGAAGAATGTTATTAATGGGCTTATTAGTAGACTGGACACCGCTGAGGAAGAAATCTCTGAGCTTAAGAATATATTAACAGAATACTTGAAAACCAAAAAGCAAAGAGAACAAAGATGAAACACAGCTGAATAACCAGGAACTGCAAGACAATTACAAAAGATGGAACAAACTCATAATGGGAATACCCAAAGAACAATAAAGAGAGAAAGAAACAGAAGTAATATTTGAAACAGTAATGACCAAGAATTTCCCCAAATAAAGTCAGACACTAATCCACAGATTCAGGAAGTTTAGAGAACACAGAACAGGCTAAAGGCAGCAATAACAACAAACCACACCTGGTTATATCATTTCCAAACTACGGAAAATCAAAGAAAAAGAACAAATCCTGAAAAAAGCCAGAAGAGAAAAACCACCTTACTTCTATAGGAACAAAGAAAGAATTACATTGACTTCTCCTCAGAAACCAGGCATGTAAGATAAGAAATGAGAGTGGAGTGGAATATTTAGTGTTGAGAGGAGAAAAAAAAAGGAACCTACAATTCTGTACTCTATGAAATTATCTTTTAGA
The DNA here is from genome assembly GCA_028534135.1 of Potos flavus. Taxonomy (NCBI): domain Eukaryota; kingdom Metazoa; phylum Chordata; class Mammalia; order Carnivora; family Procyonidae; genus Potos; species Potos flavus. The sequence continues at coordinate 66,924,442 of CM052894.1, read as the reverse complement.
AGTGAAGTAGAAATAGTGACTTTTTCAAACAAAAATTGAAATTTGTTGTCAGTAGACCTACCTTGCAAAGTAGGTCTTGTTGGTAAGGAAGTTTTTTTGAGAGAAGGAAAATGATATAAGAAACTTGGATCTACATAATAAAAGGAAAAATATCAAAGAAGAAATGTGTGAAAGGAAAATAAAAATTTTTATTTTATATATTCCTAGTTGATGTAATAGATAAGTTTAAAATAGTAATAGCAACAATGCATTTCATTATGTATTAATGTGTATGTGTGTGTGTATATATATATAGATATATATATATACACATATATATATGCTTGTATATGAGTGAAACCAATGATGGAAATAATACAGGGATGAAGGGGGATGAATTAGGATTATTTTGTTATTATAAGGTCCTCAAACTACTCGTGAACTGTTACAGAGCTATTTGAAAGTGGACTTAAAAAAAAAAGTGGACTTAGATTAGTGGTAATATGTATTGCAAATTTAGGTCACTACTAAAAACAAAAAATAATAATATACTAAGAAAGAAGAGAAAATGTAATCACATAAAATGCTTAATTAAAATGACAAAAAGAAGAAAAAGAGTAGAAGACAAAAATGGGAACAGAACAAGAACAACAAATAGAGAACAGTAATAAATATGGTAGATATTAATGCAGTTGTGTCAATAATCACTTTGAATGTCAGTCATCTAAATGTACTCATTGAAATACAAAGACTGTAATAGTGGATCAAAAGACAAGACCCACCTATATGTTATGTACAAGAAAGTCACATTATATATAAAGACACATATAGATTAAAAGTAGGGGAATGGAGAAAAATATATCATACTTACACCAATCAAAAGAGAAGTAGGAGTAGATATATTATTTTCATAGAGAGCAGACTTCAAAACAAGGAGAGTTATCCAAAACAAAGAAGGGAACTATATTATGACAAAAGAGTTAATTCTCCAAGAAGACACAATAATGCTTAACTTGTATAAGCCTAACAACGGGACATTGAGCTATGTGATGTAAAAACTAGTAGAACTGCAATTGGAGATTTTAGTATCCCTATATCAGATAGAGACAAATCTGGTGGACAGAAAAATCAGTAAGGACATAGTTGAACTCATCACTACCTTCAGTCATTTGATATAGTTTCCATCTGTTGACTGTTTTATCCCAGAACAGCAATATCCAAATATATGGCATATTTGGCAAAATATACCCCATTCTGAACCATAAAACACACCTAACAAATTTAAAAGAATAAAAAAACATACAATGTCTGATCTCAGACAACAATGGAATTAAACTAGAAATAACAGAAACATAACTGGAAAATTCCAAAATAAATGGAAATTAAACAACTTGCTTTTAAAGATTTTTTATTTATTTATTTGACACAGAGAGAGAGATCACAAGTAGGCAGAGAGGCAGGCAGAGAGAGTGGGGGAAGCAGGCTCCCCGCTGAGCAGAGAGCCTGATGCGGGACTCAATCCCAGGAACCTGAGATCATGACCTGAGCCGAAAGCAGAGGCTTTAACCCACTGAGCCACCCAGGCACCCCAAACAACATGCCTTTATATAACACATAGATCCAAGAAAAAATATGAAGATAAACTTAAAAAAAAGACTTTAACTAAATGAAAATGAAAATACAATATACCGGTTTGTGGTATGTAGCATAAACAGTGCTTAGAGAGATACTTATGGTATTAAATACACATATTAGAAAAGAAGAAAGATCCAAAAATCACTAATCTAATTTTCCTCCCTAGGAAACTAGAAAAAGAGCAAATTAAATCTAAAGAAAGAGAAAAAAATAAGAAGAATAAAGCAGAAATCAATAAAATTGAAAATAGGAAATTAGAAAAGAAAACCAAAGAAACCAAAAGCTGGTTCTTCAAAAAGATCAATAGAAGTCAATAAGTTTTTAGCTAGCTTAATTAAGAAAAAAAGAACATGCACATAGATGCAAAAATTCCCAATAAAGTAGAAGAATTATACACCACATCTAGTTTTATTTCCAGTATGTAACTCTGGTTCAACTTTCAAATATCAATTAATGTAATCCAAAAGGGGAAAAGAATAACATGATTATATCAAAAATGCAGAAATAGCATTCCAAGAAAGCCAATATCCATTCATAATAAAAACTATCAGTAAACTAGGAACAGAAGGAAACTTGTACGGTGTGATAAATAATCTCTACAAAAAACTATAGGTAACATTATACTTAATGATGAGAAATTCTAAACTTTCCCACTAAGATCAAGTATGAGACAAGGATGTCCATTCTCACTACTTTTCAACATTGTATTGGGGTTTAGCTAATATAATAAGATATGAAAAAGAAAAAATGGCACAAAGATGGGGAAGGAAGAAATAAAACCATATATGATCATCTGTAGAAAATGTGAAAGAATTGACATAAAAACACCAACTCTTGGAACTAATAAATAATTATAGCAAGATTCCCAGATACGTGGTTAATATATGAAATTCAATTGCTTTTCCATATACTTGCAATGAATAAGTGGGATTTGAAATTAAAAACATAATAACATTTTCATTAGCACCCCAAAAGTGAAGTATTTAAGTATATATCTAATAATATGTATACAGGATATTTATGAGGAAACCATAAAACCGTTATGACTGAAATCAAAGTATAACTAAAATGGAGAAATATTCCATGTTTATGGTTAAGAAGATTCTATATTGTCAACATGTGAGTTTCTCCTAAATTGATCTGTATATTCAATACAATGTCTATCAAAATTCCAGTATTTTGCGGATATCAACAAATTGATTCTAAAGTTTAGATAGAGAGGCAAAAGACCCAGAATAGCCAACACAATTTTGAAGAACAACAGTTAGAGAACTAACATTACCTGGCTCCAAAACTTACTATAAGGCTACAGTAATCAGTACAGTGCGGAATTGGTGAAAAAAATATATATACAAAAAGATCAGTAAAACAGAATAGAGAGCCCAGAAATAGACCCATATAAATGTAGTCAACTGATCTTTGTCAAAGGAGCAAAGCCGATATAATGGAGAAATAGTCTTTTTCAACAAATGATGCAGGGACAATTTGACATCCAAAATATGGATATGCAAAAAAAAATATGACATGCAAAATAATTAATATAGATACAGACCTTACGTTTCATAAAAAGCAACTCAGAATGAATCATAGACCTAAACATAAAATGCAAAACTATGAAACTCCCAGAATACAATATAGGAGAAAACCTAGAAGACCTTGGATATGGTGATATCTTTTTAGATACAACACCAAAGGCATGATCATGAAAGGAAAAATGGATGAGCTAGACACAATTAAAATGAAAAACTTCAGCTCTGTGAAAGACAATGTCAAAAGAAGACAAACCACAGACTGAGAGGAAGTATTTGTAAGAACATATCTCATAAAGGAATTTTATCCAACAATAAGAAGACAAACAATGGCCCCAAAATGGGCCAAAGACATGAACAGACACCTCACCGAAGAGAATACACGGATGTCAAATAAATGTATGAAATGATGTTTCGCATTACGTGTCATCAGGAAAATGCAAGTTAAAACAATGAGATACTGCTGTACACCTATTAGAATGCTGAAAATCTGAAATACTGACAACACAGAATGCTTGGGGAGGATGTAGGGCAATAGGAACGCTCATCCATTACTGGCAGAAATGGAAAACGGTATAGCTATTTTTGAAGACAGTTTGACTTGTTCTTATAAAATGACCATATGACTCTGCAGTCATGTTACTTGGTATTTACCCACAGGAGTTGAAAACTTACAAATACCTACACATACATGTTTATCAAAGTTTTATTCATAAATGCCAAAATTTGGAAGTCACCAAGGTGTTTTTTATAGGTGAATAGAAAAACGAACTTCGGCACATCCAGACAGTGGAATATTATCCAGTGCCAAAAAGAAATGAATTTTCAAGTCATGAAAAGACATAGAAGAAACTTAAGTGCATATTACTAAGTGAAAGAAGCCAATCTGAGAAAGCTACATTCCATACGTTTCCAACCATAAAAGGCAAAACTAATGGAGACAGTAAAAAAATCATTGGTTTTCAGAGTTTGGTGGAGATAGGAAGGAATAACTGTAGCACAGAGGATTTTTAGAGCATGAAAAAAGCTTATGATACCATAATGATTCATTATACATTTGCTTAAACCAAGAATGCACAAAACCAAGAATGAATTTTAAGACAAACTGTGGACTTTGGATAATTATCATGGGCCAATGGAAGTTCACCAATTGTAACAAATATACTACTCTAGTGAGGATGTTGATAATGGGGGAGCCCATGCCTGTGTGGAAGTGGGGGCACATGGGAAATCACTGTATCTTTCTCTCAATTTTGCTATGAACCTAAACGGCTACTCCCCAAAAATAAAGCCTACAAAAAATCAATTACAAGTAGACTATTTGGATAGACTGATAAATATATGCCAATCAGGTGTTAATGAATGCCAGCCAAACGTAGGTACAAATTATCTTAGAAAAATAATTTAGTTAACTTTCAAATAACATGCTATGTAGGTAGTGTAATAATTTTAAGGAATGTAAGAATTTACATATTAATTTTTCCAATTTCTTTGAAGAATGAAACATAGCTTTAATAATAAAATACACAGAGAGCTCATTTACAGAGTGTAAAGTGTTTTTCCCAAGATCTTCCTCCTCTCAGAGAGCAAATTTCTGTATTTGTTTCCATCTGCACAGTATCCCATAGAATTTTTTGGAAGTTATTGTATTTTGACTACTCTGTGCCTTAGTTTTTAATATTTATGCTTGTTTTTCCTTATTTTTATATTTTTAGCCTTAGAATTTTAGTAGGAAAAAATGGTATGCCATTAAGCTTCCATTATTTATTTATAAACTCTCTTGCTTGTCAAATGATTAAATTGGGGAAAACTCATACATCATTGAGATTATAAAGAAGGTATGAAGCAATAATTGTTTTATTTCTCTGGCATCTGCTTGTTTCCTATTTTAATACCTGGTATTGTAGTTATCCTGATTTAATGTCAAATTCTTATTGAGAGGACTTTACTAACATTTTAGATGACACATGTTATTTTGAAGTAGCTCCTTTCATAAGAATGAAAGGAAAGAGAAAATGTATATATGTTAAGTACCTATTTTTATTTGTAGGTTTATTTTATTTATTTGGGGGTAGTGAGTGTGTTTAGGATGTTGGGGTTTAGATGTGAGTTATAGCCCATTATAAACCATATTTGCTGTTGGACTATATTTTTTCATGATGTGCTTTTTACATATAGTAATTCAAAGGCTGGGCGTGGTGCCAGAGTGGAAGTGTGCTTTCGGCTCCATGTCAAAGCAGATCTGAAGAAATCTGATGATAAGGGAAAGAAATGAATATGTCCCATGGATATCAGTCAGCTGTAGAGAGCTGCTTGTTAAATATCCTTTTAAATATCTAACTATTTAATTGTATTGATGTGGCAAAATTATTATTTCTGACCTTGATTCAGCTGATGTCAGAGAGGTAATCTTGGGAACGTTATCTCACCATAATGTGAGAATGTTAACATTATATGTGACAGTATTAATAAAGAAAATTAATGGTGTTAATTCTCTGTATGTTGTTAAATTATAAGAAATTTCTATACAAAATTAAAAATTGGAAACAAGTTACTCATTATGCAAACTGACAGTAACAACAGTACTTCATATATATTCATGAATAGTAACCACTCAATGTGGTCCAATTTTCCTCTCAGTCAGCTTTTCATCCTGACATTTTGTTTTAAAATGGTGCAACATGTTTTTCTTTTAATTTTCTCTTGCATGCACAAGTTCAAAGCAACCAGTCTATAATTATCCATTCACAAACAATAGCTAATTGATTTTTATAAGTTTCTACTCTATCATCTACCTGCAGAGAAAATTAAGCACACGTCAAGAAATTATGTGCTCACTTTTGGTGTAATGTAGATTTCATTTTACCTTTGGATATGTTGATTAGAATTTTCTTTTGAGAGTTGGAGCTTGTTGGCATCTAAGCTAAGGTACTTATGAAAGAGGGAAAAATAATGGGATATAGTTCTGTATCTTTTGGCAAAGAAAAATATGTTTGATGTAGTAAATACTAAATGCTTTTCTTTAAAAAAAAACACAAAATATTAAGTGCTGATTGCTATACAGCATATCTGTCAATTCTTAGTTTACACCATTTGACAATAAAGAGGTCGACTGACCATTTCTCTGGGAAAAATGATGAAGCTACACAAAAGTACTGTCAAGGCTTGAGAGGTTCCAAAGAATTGGAGAAATTAATTCTTGGTAAATGAAACGTTATAGGGTAGCTTTCTTCTCTCGGGTGCATGTGGGCTGTCTAATACAGTAGCCACACGTGGTTATTTAAACTTTAATTAAATCAAAGTAAAATAAATAAATTCACTCTCTCAGTTGCTGTAGCCACATTCAGTTGCTAGTAGTTATGCTGCTGGTAAGCACAGAGAATATTTCCATCATCTTCGAAGTTCTGTTGGACTGACCTGAGGTAGACTTGTGGATGGGGATGTCCAACAGTTGGGGATGTGGTTTTGAAAGTGAGGAGTGAAATTCTATAAAGGATTACTAATTTTATGGTCACCCAATTTAAAGTAAGAGTTGGAACTATGAAATAGATGAGATTGCTAAGAAAGGTAAGACACAGCCCTTTTAGAAGCCGGAAGACTGGATAATAAAAAAGAATGTTTACTTAGAGAGGAAGATTCAAACTTGCCCATGTCATCAAGGTCTTGAGTAACTGAACCCAAACTTTTAGTATCCTCCCGGAATTATACTTTTCCAATAATTTGTGCAAATTGCAATCTTACACTGAACAGCATAGACATTCTGTAAAGTAGCTAGAGTTTAAAATCTCATCCTTTGGGGGCGCCTGGGTGGCTCAGTGGGTTAAAGCCTCTGCCTTCAGCTCAGGTCATGATCTCAGGGGCCTGGGATCAAGCCCCACATCGGGCTCTCTGCTTGGCGGGGAGCCTGCTTCCCCCTCTCTCTCTGCCTGCCTCTCTGCCTACTTGTGATCTCTGTCAAATAAATAAATAAAATCTTAAAAAAAAAAAAAAAATCTCATCCTTTGCAGGGACTGTCACTATTCACGCTTTTGGAAAATTCGCTTCTCTTTTTTTACCTTAATGGTCAGCACCAAGCTGGTTCCAAGCATCCCAAAGTCTCTTTTTCCATGCTAATGAAAGACTTGTGGCAAATCTTTTTGGGAGGCAATTTTGAGGAAGTCTGAGATCTCAGAGAGAGAGAGTTTTTAATTAAAAATGCAAATAAGTGCTTTAAAATGAAATCTCTTACCCAGTATCACTTACTATTCCAAAGGCTTTATAAACTGACTTAGCATCTAGATCAGGGGATCATTGTTTTCCACATTGGGTCTCACAATATTTACGTGTTTCTTCCCCTCCCAGTCACATCCTCAGCTTTGCTTGAGGATGTCATTTTAGAAGTTGCTGTTCCTAGTCTCAATATTCTTGGTATTGTCAGACTTTTAAAATTGTATACATCTCATTGGTGTGTAATGGGATTTTACTTTAATTTGTATTTCCCTGAATATTAGGAAGCTTGAGCATCCTTCCACATGGTATTAGCCGTTTAGCTTCTTTTTCTGTGAATTGTCCTATTTCTCTAGTGAGTTATTTTTCTTTATTTTCAATAATAATGCACTTATTTATTTATTAAAATTCTTAGTGTACTGTCTTGATTGTTTACCCATGTTTTAAAAATCATTTCTTTTGGGGATGCCTAGGTGGCTCAGTCAGTTAAGCAGCTGCCTTCAGCTCAGGTCACGATCCCAGGGTCCTGGGATCGAGTCCCACATAGGGCTCCTTGCTCAGCGGGGAGACTGCTTCTTGCTCTGCCCGCTGCTCCCCCTGCTTGTACTCTCTCTCTCTTTCTCTGACAGATAAAGAAATAAAATCTTAAAAATCATATCTTTATCCACTTTTAGTTCTTTTTATATCTTTCTGTAAACATACGTTTTACATTTTAATGGAGTCAAATTTATTAAGTTTTACTTTTATGGTTTATACATTTTGTACCTGTATACATCTTACCCTATCCAAGACTCATGACATGTTCTCTGACATTTTATCTTAGGAGATGTAGAAAGTTACTTTCATTTACGTACTTACTCTAAATTGGCTTTATATTTCCTATTGTAGGAGGTAATTTAAAAAAAATGAACAATCAATTGCTCTCAACTATTTATTGACAAGTTCGTTATTTTATTTTATTTTAATTTTTTAAAGATTTTACTTACTTGTCAGAAAGAGAGAGAGAACACAAGAAGGGGAGCGGCCAGCTGAGGGAGAAGCAGGCTCCCCACGGAGCAAGGAGCCGATGAAGGACTAAATCCCAGTGCCCTGGGATCATGACCTGAACCAAAGGCAGATCCTTAACCGACTGAGCCACCCAGGTGTCCCAACGAGTTCATCATTTTAGTGCTATTCTGTAGAACCACTTATGCCATGTGTCAGGATTCCATAGATGGGTGGTTCTGTATGGACTTTCTTACTCTGTTTCACTGATCTCTTTGTCCCTGTGCCAATACCATAGTGTTTTAATGACTATTTCCACTGGTCTCTTTGTCCCTGTGCCAATACCATAGTGTTTTAATTACTATTTCTTGACATTAGATCTTGATAGTTCATGGGCAAAATATTCCTATTCCTTCTTCAATATTTTGATCTTGCTCCTCGCCCAGGAAGCTGCTTAGTTTATTTCTGAGTCCAATAGTCGCTTTTATTTAATATCACTTTCAATATTGTATCTATCTTAATGGCAGGTAGTATGCACCAGATTCTGTGTTTACTATACCATCTTGACCTTGTGAAGAGCGTGAGTGCCCCTGTGTTGATCTTTTCCTGTGTGCAGTCCACTCACCTATGGTCATTGTATGGAACACATATGGTGCTCCCACAGTCTGCTTGGAAATGGAAGAAGGTCAGGATTGGTTAGCAAGGAATGAAGATGTGCAGACAACCCAAACGTGTCTTCAACACATCTTTTTGCTTCTGGTATCACGGCAACTAGAATTTCAATAGCTTCCTATTGATAGTTAGGAGCAATCATTCCCGTCAAAACCATGATTCATCTTTCAGGATCAAAGTGGCAGTGTTAGACTCCAATACTTTAAAAACATTATGTTCCCTGATTTAAGTTTCCTGTCCCTAGGAACCCATGATTTAAATTGCCACAGTTTAGAATCATAAGGATAAGGAACAATTATATTATCTTTTTTTAATTATATTATCTTTTATTTTTTTACTTGCTCTATTTAAATTCAATTAGTTAACATATAGTGTGTCATTAGTTTCAGATGCAGAGTTCAGTATTTCGTCAGTTGCATATAACACCCAGTGTTCATCACATCACGTGCCCTCCTTAATGCCCATCACCCAGTTACTCCATCCCCCCCATTTCCCCTCCAGCAACCCTTAGGTAGTGTCCTGTAGTTAAGAGTCTCCTATAGTTTGTCTCCCTCTCTGATTTCGTCTTATTTTATTTTTCCTTCCCTCCCCCTCTGATCCTCTGCCATTTTTTTTTTATTAACATATAATGTATTATTTGTTTCAGGGGTACAGGTCTGTGATTCATCAGTCTTACACAATTCACAGCACTCACCATAGCACATACTCTCCCCATATCCATCACTCAGCCACCCCATTCCTCCCCTCCAGCAGTCCTCAGTTTGTTTCCTGAGATTAAGAGTCTTTTATGGTTTGTCTCTCTCTCTCTGGTTTCATCTTGTTTCATTTTTCCCTCCTCTGTCTTGTTTCTCAGATTCCGCAGATCAGTGACGATCCTCACTGATCTGACTTAGCAGGGTTCTTGCTAAGAACTGGATTTTCAACCGTGTACACATGGACCTAGGGGTAAGTTGAGGCCGGAGTATGGTTTGGTCAATATATAAAAAATTATATATTTTAATATAATTAAAAACAATTATATTAAAAGTCAATCATTTGTTGCAACTCTAGGAGGCACCGGCTCTATCTCCAACTCTTAATCTGTGGACTTGTGCTAGCAAGAGGAGGGACAGTCTCCTTTACCATTGACCATCTTGTGTCCTCTAAGCCAGCTCCCAGCTTGATTTGGTATCCCCCAGCTTATGTAGCAGGCATTCTCTTATTATGTAAGCTCTTTGCATGCAGTCGACAGAGTTCATGATCCTACCTGTAAGTGAGTTCTGTGGCTCCACCTCCTCCTCCTTTTTTAAAAATCTAATGTATGTTCCTGTTGGGAGCAATGATGTGAGAAATACTCTGATCTAGAATATGACATTTAGCCTGGACATTCCTCTAGACTGAAGGTTTGTGTTCCTCCACCTGCAAATAGTCATTATGAATCATAATTGCACCATACATTTAATAGCATAATGAAGCCTCTTAATAGTGCCATGTCTATTTGGTAAATATACTGTAACCTTGTGGTTTTAAAAAGGAATTTAAAAATCACTCTTTTGGTGTGTTATGCTAATATGAAAATGACATTTTCTGCACCATACAGTTAGATTATAATTTTCTTACCTTGTCTCCGAGGTGGACAGGCTGTGCTAGTAAGCTAAATGTCAGGGATTGAAGTCAAAGAAAAAAATATGTAAGATTTTTCAATAAGATCATAGTAGGCGACATTCTTATCTTCTTAATTTGTTTTTTAGTTTTCATTTTCACAACCCAGTGACAGAAAGTCAAAAAAGTGGTGAGATATGTGGGACAAATTTCAAAATAACTTGTATAAACCTCACATGCATCAATTAATGGAATGCTTCTAAATTTAGATTTAGTATTGAATTTGTACACAGACCCAGAGACCATCAACTACTATTTTAAATCAAAGCAATTGCACTTCACTAAATAGAACAAGCCACTTTTATAGGAAAATCTATTTAATTCTGATGGATTTAACTTTAAGGAAATGAATCAAATATAATAATATTTTAAAATAGAGAATCAGTATGTAAAATAACTTTATAAGTCTGTAATTATTCAACGTTGCACACATGTTCTAGGTAATTCCATTATCCTCCTAATTAACATCTAGTCTTAATTTAATTGGTGTGTTTTCTTCTTGTTACAGTTCATTTGTTATTTTTGAAAAATATATTTACTGAGAACACACAATATGTCAGACTGTACTAAGCCCTCATGGGAATTATAATTCAGTAAGGGAGTAAAAATAATAAATTAAGCAAGAAATGAATATATAATTGCCAATCGTGAACAGTACTAGAAGGAGAAAGCAAGAGCGGCCTCTGAAAACATTGTGGTCAGAGCTTATCCTGACTACAAAATTTAAAGAGGACAGGTTAAAGTTGAGGAAGGTGGAAGTTACAGCAATCTGGGACCTCTAGGACATGGCAAGTTTTTAAATTTATCCTGAGCGTTTGGAAGTCATTGAAGGGTTTGAAGGTTGAGGGAATCCTACATTGGTGGAATCTGAAACCAACAAAAGCAACAAGTAAACCAAAATCCAGCTCAACTACTTGTGAGATTGAGTAAACGCACGGTAACATTATAGTGAGATGGGTAGAGGTGTGCTCATAAGATATGGCCCAGATAAGTGGCAGCTATCCAAAAAGGACTGTAAAATAACCATGAGGAATGTCTTCAAAGTTCTGGAGGAAAAGTCAGGCAATACACAAATAAAGAGGTTTCACACATAAGCAAGTAGTGGAGATAAAATGAAATAAAAGAAACAGTCAAAATAGTCAACAAAACAGAAAATCAAGCAAAGAACATATGGGAGAAATAGAAAAGAGCAAGATGTATCCAACCATACCCATCATCACACTAAATAAGCTAAACTAAATGGTCTAAATATCCAACTAAAAAGGTAGAAATTGTTACATTGAATTTAAAAAATAGGACCAATTTGGATGCTGTCTATAGGAAACACATTAAATGTAAACACTCGGGTAAGTTAAAGGTAGAGATAGACAAACACTTCACAAAAGAAAGCTGTGCCAAGGGCGCCTGGGTGGGTCAGTGGGTTAAGCCTCTGCCTTCGGCTCAGGTCATGGTCTCAGGGTCCTGGGATCGAGTCCCGCATCGGGCTCTCTGCTCAGCGGGGAGCCTGCTTTCTCCTCTCTCTCTCTCTGCCTCTCCCACCTACTTGTGATCTCTCTCCCTCTGTCAAATAAATAAATAAAATCTTTAAATAAAAAAAAAAAAAAAGAAAGAAAGCTGTGCCAATTTCCAGTAAAGGAGATTGCAGAGCTGAGAGTCGATTCAGTGGGAAGACAAGACAACTCCAAGTGATTTTGCCTCTAACAACAGAGTTTCAAGATCCCAGTAAATTCTGACGGAACTGAAATGAGAAATACAACAAAACATCCCAAACTACCAAAGGAGACTTCAACATTCTTCTCTCAATAATTGACAGAATAAGAGAAGAAGAATTTAACGAGGTTATGGAAGACCAAAATAACACTAGCTGTCAATTTGTCCCACAAAATTCATAATCTATTCATAAGAGGCAGAATCAATTTTTTTGTCTTAGAGTATTAACTTCAATTTAGAGGATTCTTTTTCTTTTTCTTTTAAGATTTTGTTTATTTATTTGACAGAGAAGAGAGAGATCACAAGTAGGCAGAGAGGCAGGCAGAGAGAGAGGGGGAAGCAGTCTCCCCGCCGGGGATAGAGCCCGATGCGGGGCTTGATCCCAGGACCCCGAGATCATGACCTGAACCAAAGGCAGAGGCTTAATCCACTGAGCCACCCAGGCGCCCCTAGAGGATTATTTTTCTGATTATGAAATTAACATGTTAATTATAGAAAATTTGGAAAATACAAGAAATACATAAAAAAAAACATTTAAAAAACCTGTAATTTCTTTCCTAGACATAACTGCTACTTTTATTTTGATATAAATACTGTTGAAGGGAAAAATACTCAATGGCATTTGTTAAAGATGGTTAGGGCAAACTTTATTGAGGACTGTCATAATTGGTGCAGGTCCCACTGCAATGGATTTCACAGTGGGAGACAGAGATTGGGCTCGACTCCAAAAAAGCATGAGTGAGTGGAAATTTATAGCCCGGGAGCAGGGTGGGAGTCAGTGAATGGAAAATTAGTAAGAGGAAATACCAAGGGTGAAAAGGATTCTGGCTAAGTCAACCCAACAGGATTCTTCACAGCCAACAGGCCAGGGTGATCAGAAATCACCTGTGCGTGGTGGAGGAGGAAGAACCTGACCAATATCTGGGGTGATCAGTATTGAGAATAGGGGGGTTTCTGGTTAAACTGACTTAGCAGGGTTCTTGCTAGAACTGGGTTTTCAACCGTGTACACATGGACGTAGGGGTAAGTTGAGGCCTGAGTATGGTTTGGTCAAGCAAACAATATTTGTTAGTATATTTAGATGAGATTAATAACTATAAATAATTATTAATAATGAATTAACTATTGTTAGTACAGAATTAAAATTATATAGAACACACAGTCTTATAATTTGCTTTACCCACTTGTTTGCACCATGCAAATATATGGATATATTTATTCTGTGTAAACAATGTAATTTATTTTGCTAGCCCTATATTTGGGCATTTTGGTAGTTTCCTTTCTCGGTTGCTGTTGCCATGATAAGTGACTAATGAATTTGTGCCCATAAATCTCATTAACTCATTTATTATTTTTTTTTTTTTTTAAGATTTTATTTATTTGACAGAGAGAGAGAAAGCGAGAGAGGCAACACAAGCAGGGGAAGTGGAAGAGGGAGAAGCAGGCTTCCCGCTGAGCAGAGACCCCGCTGCGGGGCTCGATCCCAGGACCCTGGGATCATGACCTGAGCTGAAGGCAGACGCTTAATGACTGAGCCACTCAGGCGCCTGCTCATTTATTTTTAATAATGGGAACTTTAAATATAACATAATGTGATCATATATAGTGTCAAATCCTTAGAAACAGATGCTTGAGTAAAAGGGTAGGAAGATTTAAGATACTCTTGAAATACAGTGTCGAATTGTTTTTCATAAAATTTGTTTAGTGTTTAATGAATGACATTATCAGTTTGGGAAGGCCTGTTTCCTGAACATTAATACTTTTAAAATTAAGCTGTTTTTAAAATTATTTTTAGGCATTTAGGTAGTTGTACATTCACATGCAGTTGGGTGATCCATTAATACACTTCCATATATAGTCACAGCTCACCTCCTCTCTGCGTCCACTTCTTATCCCCTGGCAACCAGTAATCTGTCCTGTGTTCCTAAACTTTTGTGATTTCAAGGATATCATCATATACTGTAACTTTCCTGGTTTTTGGATTTTTTCCCCCACTCATCATAATTCTCTGGAGTGTCATCCAGATTGTGTATTAATTGTCTCTTTTTATTGATTGATGGATTGATAATTGTTCATGATATGAATGTACCACAGTTTGTTTAATCATAAGCCCATTGAAAGACATTAACCCATTGAGCTTTTAGCAGTTTTCATCTATTACAAATAAAGATATTATCACAATATGCTGAGATTTTTATGTGAACATAAAATATCATTATTCTAGATAAATTGCCCACAGGGAAATTGCTGGGTTTTACAGGAAGTGCACGTCTAATTTGTGAAACACACTGCCAAATTGTTTTCCAGAGTGACTGTATCAATTCATATTCCCACAACCAATGTATGTGTGATCCACTTGTTCTGGATCTCAGCCAGTATTTGCTGGGGTTATTTTTTATTTTAGCCATTCCGATAGGCGTGCTGTGGTACCTCCTGTGGTTTTAATTTGTGTCTCCTAATGCTTGTCTGTCATCTCTATATCCTCTAAGGTGAAATATCTGTTCATTGCTTTTGCCCATTTTCTAATTGGATTTTTGGGTTTTTTCACGGGTAGATTTTGATAGCTTTCTTAAAAGAATATTTTTTTCTGGATACTAGCCCTTTGTTAGATATGTGATAGATACGTATTTTGGAAATATATTCCCTCAACGTGTAGATATTTTTGTCATTCTCTTCATAGGGTCTTCGTAGAGCAAACATTTTTAATTTTTTGATGCTCTATTCATCAACTTTTTCTTTAATATATCCCATTTTGGTGTCAAGTCTAAGAATTATTTGCCTCCTCTTAGATCCTAAAGATTTTTTCCTATTTTTTTTTACCAAGAAGTTTCATTGTTGGGGCGCCTGGGTGGCTCAGTGGGTTAAAGCTTCTGCCTTCAGCTCAGGTCATGATCTCAGGGTCCTGGGATCGAGCCCTGCATCGGGCTCTCTGCTCAGTGGGGAGCCTGCTTCCCCCTCTCTCTACCTGCCTCTCTCCCTACGTGTGATCTCTCTCCTCACTGTCAAATAAATAAATAAAATCTTTAAAAAAAAAAGGAAGTTTCATTGTTTTATATTTTACACTTAAGTCTATGATACATTTTGAGGTAGTTTTTGTGGAAGTTCTAAAATAGGTTGAGGTTCAATGTTTTGTCTGTGGGTGTGCAATTGATTGATTCAATACCACTTATTGAAAAGGCTATCTTTCTTCCACTAAACTGTTTTTGCACATTTGTCAAAAATCAGTTGGACATATTTGTGTGGTCTGTTTGTGGGTTCTCTCTTCTGTTGTACCTGTCTATGTCTCTCTCTCTCCACCAATATCACAAAGTCCTGATTTCTATACCTCCATAATAGATCTTGAATGAGGTAGCCAGTTCTGGGCCTCTTTATTTATTTATCTTTTTTATTGGTGACAGAAATTTTTTTTTATTAACATATAATGTATTATTTGCCCCAGGGGTACATGTCTGTGAATCATCAAGCTTACACATTTCACAGCGCTTACCATAGCACATACCCTCCCCAGTGTCCATCACCCAGCCACCCTATCTCTACCCCCCTACCCCCCAGCAATCCTTAGTTTTTTTCATGAGTTTAGGAGTCTCTTATGGTTTGTCTCCTTCCTGATCCCATCCTATTTCATTTCCCCCCTCACCCCCATGACCCCCCACCCTGCCTCTCAAACTCTTCATATCAGAGAGATCATATAATTGTCTTTCTCTGATTGACGTATTTTGCTTAGCATAAAACCCTCTAGTTCCATCCACGTCATTGCAAATGGCAAGATTTCATTTCTCTTGATGGCTGCATAGTATTCGATTGTGTGTGTGTGTGTGTGTGTGTGTGTGTGTGTGTGTATCATACATATATATAGATAGATATATATATATCTATCTATATATATATATATATATCTCACATCTTCGTTATCTATTCATCTGTTGATGGATGTCTAGGTTCTTTCCATAGTTTGGCTACTGTAGTTCCGGGCCTCTTAATTCTTACTTTTCACAATTGTTTTAACTGTTTTAGTTCCTTTGCCTTTTTATATAATTTTTAAAATAAGTTTGTCTATCTCTACTCAAAGCTTTGCTGGGAT
>CM052894.1:66854086-66907905 GCA_028534135.1 Potos flavus | reverse complement strand
TAACTATGTAACTATATATAACTATATATAACTATGTATGACTATATGTAGAGAGAGGTGTAACTCTATATATTTATGTAATTATATATGTAACTAACTGTGTAACTATATATATACACTATATTATCTGTGTAATATATATAGTATTATCTGTGTAATGTATATATATATAAATATATGAGAGATAAAAAGATTGAGAGAGAGAGAGATTTAGGAGGCTGAGAAATCCCACAGTCTGACATCTGCAGTCTATAAGCTGGAGAACCAGGAAAGCCAGTGGTGTAATCATTGTGAGTCCTGAGTCTGGAGGCCAAAGAAGTAGGCAGTCTGTTATCCCAGGGCAGGAGAAGTTGGAAGTCTCAGCTCAGGAAAAGCCAGAGAATCCCCTCACCTTTTTGCTCCATACAGCTCCTCCACGAATTGGATGATGTCCACCTGCACAGTTGAGGGTGAATCTTCTTTACTCAGTCTGCTGATTCAAATGTTAATGTCTTCCTGAAACACCTGCACAGACGCACCCAGAAATACTGTTTTACTGACTATCTGGGCATTCCTTAGCCTAGTCAAGTTGGCTTCTAAAATTAACCATCACAGTATTACCATTTTAATCATTAGTTTTACGAAGGTTTTTTAAAAAATACATTCCTTAGACTTTTATACATAAATAATCGCGTTTCCTCTCAGTAGAAGAGTTTTGTTTCTTCTTTTCTGTATGTATGCCTTTTGTTTCTTTTTTTTTTCCTTGTCTTATTGCACTGGCTAGATCTTCCAGCATTAGGCTGAATAAAGTGCTAAGAGCAGACATCCTTACCTTGTCCTAGATCTTAGAGGGAAAGTACTCCAACTTTCATCATTAAGTAGAATGTAAGCTACAGGGTTTTTGTAGATTCTGTTTTTCTAAGTGAGGGAGTTCCTCTCTATTCCTTTTTATGTGGGAGTTTTTATCATGAATGGCTTAAATTTTGCCAAGTGCTTTTACTCCACTAATTGATATGATCATGTTTTCTTCTTTCATGTTGTTAATATGGTGGATTGCATTGTTTGATTATCAAATGTTGGTCAAGTGTTGCTTCTTGGAAACGAATCCCAGTTAGTCAGGCTTATAATTCTTTTTATATATTTCCACACTCAATTTGATAATACTTCGTTAAGGATTTTGCATCTGTATCACAAGGTATATTTTTCAGTAATTTTGTTTCTTTGTTTCTTTCTCTCTTTCTGGTACTATGTTTGTCTGGGTTTGGAATTAGTATAATACTAGCTTTATAAAATGAATTGGAAGGTATTCCCTCTTTCATCTTCTGGAAGGGATTGTGCAGAATTGATGTTCATTCATCATTAATAGCTTGATAGAACTCCAGTCAAACTATCTGAGCCTGAAGATTACTTTTTTGGGGAGAGCTTTTAAATTATGAATTCATTTTCCTGAATAGTTATAGGGCTAGGCAAATTATCTATTTCATATTTGGTGAGTTGTGGTAGATTGCTTTTTTTTTAAGGAATTGGTCCATTTTATGTAAGTTGTCCAGTATATGTGCGTACAGCTGTTCTATGCATTATCTTGTTACCCCTTGGCTATTTGCAGGGTTTGTGGTGACATTCTGTTTCATTGCTAATGTTGGTAGTTTATGTCTTTACTCATTTCTTTGTCAGTAGTGCTAGAACTGTGACAATTTTTTGATATTTTCAAAGAACAAGAAAATACATTCTTTTAAATTGGACATAAAAAATTCACTAATAGACCAATCCTGGATCAGAACAAAATCTCTACTTTAAAACAAATCTCAACTTAAAAACTTAAAATCTCAACTTTAAAAACAAACAAAGTGTGTTTTCTGACCACAACAGGATCAGTCACATATTTGGAAAATACCAACATATTTGGAAATTAAATAGCATGCCTTAAAATAACCAGTGGGTCAGAGAAGAAAAGCCTGGAGAAACTTAAAAAAAAATCTGAAATTAATGAGAAATGAAAGCTGAGTATGGTGGAATATAACTACAGAAGTGCTAAGGTGGAATTTAAAGTGCTGTTTATGTTAGAATGGAAGAAGTGTAATGATCTTAATGTGTACTTTAAGAAGTTAGCAAAACAATAGCCAATTTAAATGAAAGCTAGCAGGAAAAAAAAAGAAAATAAAAAGCAAAAGTCAAGGAAATCAAGGCTGGTCCTGCAGTGCTGAGGTGGGTGGGTGTGGGCACTTGCAGCTGGGAAAGTCAGCTCCAGACGTGGACACGATGGTGAGCTCCTGAAGGCTTGGCAGCCTCGGAGCCAGGATCCCAGCCAGAGGGGTCAGCACCAGCTAGTCCCTGTTGGGTACTGTCTTCAATACCAAGCCCCAGGATGATTGCCTGTACGTGTTCACCAAGCACAGGGGGATCCTTTTGGAGTTTCTGAGTTCACTCCCCTAGAAGTATTTCAAATTGCACAGGAAAAAGCCTCGAGAAAGGATTGTTGGTGGAGCACGCATTCTCTGCATTGCCTGGGCCCCACACTGTGCTCCTCAGATGCCCTCTGGGATTCCTTGTGCAGAGTGGCTGATGTTGTGAAAGTTAAGCAGACGAGCCTCGCAGGTGTATTGGCACTAGGGGAGAACAGTTAAACACAAATGTAGAGTTCTATCAGAGTTTGTGAAAATTACCAGCTGATTAAAAGACTTGCGGATTCCTTTAATCCAGAAACCAACTGAGTGGTCGAACTGATTATGTTTGACTTTGAAATCAGTGGAATCCATCTAGACAAAGAAAAACATTAAAGAGCAGTGGATCTTACTGTTAAAATCTTGGATTCGAATAGAGCATGTTTTGTGGGGAACAATTTTTCCAAGATCGATAAGCATTTCTTACCAGAATACTTTTGCCATAACTTTATATTTGATGGAGATCCTATAATAATTGATGGTCTACGAAGAAGCAGCAGATGTTTTGTGCAAGAAGCTACTTACACACTTTTTCTTTATCCCAAAGCTAGCCAATTGAAATGTTCAGAAAAGCTGCTCAGCAGCAGAAAACTTATGACAAAGTTAGTGGGATATTTTACATTTTCTCACAGGGTTCCCCAAAGAACACTAGCTAAAAATTCAGACTGTCATGCAATTCCTTGAGAAACTATTTGACAAATTATCTGGCAGAACTATAGGAGATTTTTAGGAGATATGAGGAATAAAGGTGAAACGAAATCTTCAGAATTCTGAATGAATGCCTTGGGACCCCCTCCATTTGATGGTGTGATTCATGCAGAGAGGTAGACTGTTGAGTCCCGTTTATACTGACGTGTTTCTCCCTGGAAGCATGAATGGAAGAAGGTCTGAATATTATTTTTTTTAACTAATTGCTGGGGATTTCATTGTCTGCGGAGCTGCCTGGAAAATGAGGTGTGGTGTGAACATGTTAGAATATTGGCTGTGGTTCACGAATCCGAAGGATCGCTGGGGTGCATTTACTGCATACAGACAAAGCACACCCCAGGATTGTCATTTTATAATCCGTGGAAGTAGACTGAAAGAGACTGTTAACTCCACTGTAGTTCTTAAGCCATATCTTCCCCTTTCTTCAGGGAGCTCACTAATTTTATTAACTCCTGGAATGATGGAAAATCTTCCCCCCAAAATGGGACATACCATGCATTCTGTGCTGGGATATACTCATTACCAACATGTCACTGGGACCAGAGTGCCCCACTGATTTTGCTGAGGTTCCTTCTATGCTGATGAAGTATTTTTCAAATGATTATTAGGTGGTTAACCAATTTGCCAGACATTATCAAACTGGGTAGCCACTGCCCAAAAATATGATGTCTCCTCTTTGTGCTGCAGTCAATATGCAACTCCAGGTCTTCTATGCCACTCTGGATCTGATCTGTCATGGGAAGCATCCTCTGATGAGGTCAACCCCAGATATCCCCAAGGAAACACAGGGTAAATTTTATAGCTGACCATACATTGCAAATACTGCCTGGTAGCTGTGATTCAATCACCTTGTGTGTGATGGTATTAAGTATCACTCTTACCAGATGTCCAGGGTACTAGCTTCTGTGGTCTAGAAGGAATGTTTTCTGTAGGATCCTTTTAACAGTCTACAGGCGTGTACTCTTGCAGGGAGACGCTGGCACATGGTAGGAATGAAGTGCCCATACTCACAATTCCATGAACTCAAAAAGACTCTACTGTTTAGTGTGTTTGGGAAATGCCACATAAGCTTTGAAGGTGCACTGTGCACAATTAGAAGACCTACAATCATGAAACATATTTAGCATTGTGTATGTAAATCAGAATTTCCCGAAAATACTTGACTGTAGTACCTACCCCCTTTTTAGGAATACCTACTGATGACATTTTTCAGAAAACTGGGAAATAAATGCAAAAGCATTCAGATGGAAATAACAGTCTTACAGATACAGGGTTCAAAATTAATGTGATTACAGAATGCTATTGTTCATCAATATAAAAAGCCAGAGACAATGAAAAAGCTTGACTGGCAAAGGCTGAGATGCAAAGTGATATTCCCAGATATATAATGGCTCAGGAAATATCTCAACTGTGTACTCTTCTTTAAAAATTGCTGAAAAAAAAATAAAAAAATAAAAATTGCTGAAAGAATATGTAATCTTCACCAAGTCAAAGCAAAGGAAATCTTTAAGGAACTGTTGAGAATGTAGAGAAGCCAGTCTCTTCACTATATCTGGATAAATCATAGTAACAAATTATTTAGTTATGAATATTTTTTCCTAATGATGAGAATAAACACATAAGCACACAAGCAATCCTCCTGGGGGAAAAAATATCTCTCATGAGGTTATGGTTTATCACCAGCTTCCAAAAATCCAATTTGAAGTACTTATGATTAAGGAAAAAACAATTTAAAAAATAACTGAAAAATAACCTTAAGAAAGACCTGGAGGAAAACAAATAAAATGTTAGTGTACCTGTCAAAAAAAGTCAAGGAAATCAAGAACAGTTAAATCAGTGAAACCAAAAACTGATTCTTTGAAAAGATAATATAATTGATAAAGCTTTAGCCAGACTGATAGAAAAAATAGGAAAGACGAAAATTATAGCATAAAGAACAAAGAAGGGAATGGAAAACCTCGCTACAGATCCTATACACAATGCCAGTATAATAAAAAATATTATGCAATAAATTTGACAACTTAAATAAAATTGCTAAATTTCTTAAAATACCTAAGCTAAGAAGGATTACAAATATCAGGCTGGAGGAAATAAGTTATCTGCCTACATCATATATATGTGTGTGTGTGTGTGTGTGTGTGTGTGTGCGCATGTATACACACACACACACACATATATGATGTAGGCAGATAACATATATATATATATATCCACAAAGAAAATTCCAGGGTCAGATTCAGATGGCTTATTTGGCAAAATAAATAACTGATACTTAAGAAAAAATAATATTAATTCTATACAATCTAAACAGAAATTTGAGGAAGAGGGAAACTTACCATCTCATTTTATGAAGGTAGCATTACCTCAATACCCAAGCCAGACTAGGATATTACAAGGAAAGAAAACCACACATCAATATCCTCCATAAATAAACAAAAACATTCTTAAGAAATTATTAGCAAATCAAACTTAGCAGTGTTCTCAGAGAATGCTGAATTGTCACCTAGTGGAATTTTTCTAAAATCACTTTTAATATTGAAAAATCAATCAATGCAATTTACTGTCTACACACAAATCTATTAAAAATGTAAATGAGAAGGAACTAGAATGGTTAAAATAATTTCAAAAAATTATAAAATTAATATAACCTGAACATGTTTAATTATATAAATAATGCAAAACGATGATGATCAAAATAATGTGGTTTTGGGGAAAGGGTAGCTATATTGGTCAGTGGAACAGAATAAATAGTCCTGATGTAGACTCCACCTATATACAATCCATTCATTGTGATAAAGAGATGAACCGATTGAGTAAGGCTGAATCTTTTCAATAATTGGTGCTAGACTAATTGGAAGTCTATATGACAACAACAACAATAATAATAATAAACATATACTATTGCACATATTGTATAAGAGTTAACACTACATCTGAAACTAATGATGTACTGTAAGTTGGCTAATTGAATTTAAATAAAAAAAAATAGGCAGACCACATACTGGAAGAAAATATTTGCAAACATGTATTTTATAATGTACTTGTATCCAAAATACATAAAGAACATTTACAACTCCATAAGAGACAAACAACCCATTTTTTTAAAAAAGAGGAAAGGATTTGACCAGACATTTCACTAAGGCAGAAGTGTTAATGGTCAATAAGCAATAGAAAAGGATTCTTAATATTATTAGTCATCAGGAAAATGCAAATTAAAATCACAAAATTATGATAATACGTAGGAGAATGAATGGCAGAATTAAAAAGACTAGCCAGATCACAGCTTAGCAAGATTATGGGGTGACGTGAACTGCATATCTGCATATATTGCTGGTGGGAGTGCAAAATTGCGTCACCACTTTGTAAAATTTGTCAGCAATTTCTTAGAAAGGTAGATGTACACCTTCCACACTACCTAACGGTCTCATTCCCGGGTGTAGAGTGGGAAACTACTTGAAAAAAAAAGTGAATGAACTACTGATAAAAGCAGCAAAATTAATGAATCTCAAATGATTAATGCTAAAGGCAAGAAACCAGAAACAAAATGGTACCTTATGCATTATTCCATTTATATGACTTCTTGGAATAGATAAAGTTACAACAACAGAAAACGAAGTAGTGGTTATCGGCAGCTAGTTTTTGGAGGAGATTGATTGCCAAGTGCCAGAAGAGAATTTAAGGTGCTTAGTGAATATTCTGGTTATTTTGTTAGTTACCTGAGTGTACATATTTATCCAAATTCATGGGACTGTATGCCTTAAAACAGTGAATTTCATTGTGTGTAAATGAAATCTCAATATAACTCATGTAAAAATATATCCTTTCTTCCCACTGGCTGATCTGCCTACCAAAGTAGCCACTAACACTAGACTCTGCTGTAATTACTTCTGCCTTGAGTTTGTTTGCTGGGTGACAGTTTGGGGAGCTTGAGCGTAGGGATAGAAGGTCAGCAGCAAAGGTAAAAACTGTGTGAACTATGTTGAATAATTGTTGCTTTGGGAGCTTTGAATGAAAGTTATAGCCAAGAGTCTCTGTACTTTGATAGATTGTAACCCTCATTAAGAGAACTGTTTTTTTGTTTTGTGTTGTTTTGGTTTGTTTTTGGTTTTGGGGGGGCCCTTTTTTGTATTCCTTTGGACTAATAGACTATTAGGTGCTTAATAAATGTTTCTTAAATGAGTGAAGAAATGCATTTAAGAATTATAATGACAAATTCATCAGAACTGTTAGAAAAGGATGTTTTAAAAGACTAATATGACCTACAAGAAAAAGTTCATTTGGATACTTTAGTGACTTCATTTCAGTGGTTTTCAGCCGCTGGGATTGAGAGACGGCAGGTCC
Source organism: Potos flavus (assembly GCA_028534135.1). Taxonomy (NCBI): domain Eukaryota; kingdom Metazoa; phylum Chordata; class Mammalia; order Carnivora; family Procyonidae; genus Potos; species Potos flavus. Next base: position 66,900,436 of record CM052894.1, on the reverse strand, counting down.
ACCTTTTATAGCAGATATTTTGCAAATGTCTGAGGGCATTTTAGGCTGTAAAGATGATTAAGGCGTGCTACTGACATTCAATGGATGTGGGCCAGGTATAATGTTTTCTGGCCGTGCCTGGGATAGTTCTGCGCAATTAAATTTCATCCTGTGTCTTTCTTGATCTGAGAATGTCATATAGGTGAAACACGCCTTTATAATTATCCAAGCTTGGAAATAACTCCATTTTACACATAAACAGGAAACATTTGGATGTAGCTTAATGCACTCTGAGCTTTCCAAGAATGCAAACGTCATGTAAATTGAGAGAAGAATATAATTCATTTCATTAGAACTTTATTGAGAAGTATTCACCACTTATAAGTTATATTTTTTCCTTTCTCCTTTATCCAATAATTTGGGCATTATATTGATTTCCCAAAAATTATATGTATATAGGTAAGTTTTATTCTGTAAACATTTTCGTTTAGCCTAAGGAGCATTAAATGTGATAGAGTTGAGGACAACGTCTAAGTCATCCCTGAGCTACTTAATATTTCTCTTCAGTGTATACACATGACGCAGTTCCAATTATCTCAAATTTTGTTCTCCTACTTCAGTTTCCCATTAGGCTTTTAAAATTTGTCTCCGGCTTTGTTGAGGTATAACTGACAAATACAATTGTAAGGCATTTAAAATGTACCACATGATGATTTGATATATGCATATACTGTGAAAATATCCCCCTATCAAGTTAATTAACACATCTATCACTTCCCATATTAACTTTTTTTTTTTTTTTTTTTTGGTTAAAAACATTTAAGTTCGACTCTCTTAGCAAATTTCAATGATAAAATACAGCGTCCCCAACAATAGTGTCAGAACTCATTCATCTTAGAACTGAAAGGTAGTACTCTTTTATCTCTTATTTTAGTTATTAATTTGAAATGGCTTCCACCCAGATCAAACACTTCATCTGTCATATTTAATCATAAAAATGGTAAGTAGCAAGAAGAGCACAACCTTTCCAAAGAAATTAAGCCACACATTTCAAATACTTAAGATTTATGATTCACATGACCTTCCTTAAAGATAACCGAGTATTTCATGTCTTAAAGTTAACACTAGAAAAGTTATGTGAGCCTTGTAATAAAAGAAAAATAATTAAAAAGGAGGGGTGCCTGGGCGGCTCAGTGGGTTAAGCCTCTGCCTTCAGCTTGGGTCATGGTTCCAGGGTTCTGGGATCGAGCCCCATGTCGGGCTCCCTGCTCGGCGGGGAGCCTGCTTCCCCCTCTTTCTCTGCCTGCCTATCTGCCTACTTGTGATCTCTCTGTCAAATAAATAAATAAAATCTTTAAAAAAAAAGAATGAAAAAGGAAAATAGGGAAAAAAGACTTGGTGTCAAAGAAATCAAGTGGATTAATACTTGATCTAGTAAACACAGTGATATGAATCATAGAGAAACACCTAAGGTAAAATTCAAACTTTCTAGTATGAAATAAGAGTCTTTCTTTCCAATCTTTTTTACCACCTTTTATGGACTGAATTGCATTTCCTCTAGAATTCATATGTTGAAGTCCTAACCCCATGATGTGACTATATTTAGAGATAGTGTCTTTAAGAAGGTAAAGTTAAATGAGATCATAAGGATGGGTCCTACTCCCTTAAGACTGGTACCTTTATAAGAAGAGGCAGAGACTCCTAAGATTTCTGTGTACACACAAAGATCATGTAAGAAAATTAGCAAGAAGGCAGCTGTCTGCAAATCAGGAAGGGAGTCTTCACCAGAAAATGAATTTTCCAGCAACTGGATTTTGAACTTCTCCTCCAGAATTGTGAGAAAATAACTTTTATTTTATTTTATTTTACTTTATTTTATTTTATTTCGAGAGAGAGAGAGAGAACGTGTGCACATGAGGAGGAGAGGTGGGGGGCAGACGGAGAAGGGGAGAGAGAATCTCAGAAAGCTCCCCACTCAGTTTAGAGCCTGATGCAGATCCATCTCATGACCCTCAGATCATGACTGAGCCACAATCAAGAGTCAGATGCTTAACTAACTGAGCCACCCAGGTGCCCTGAGAAACTAAATTTCTGTTGTTTAAACCCCCCAGTTGGTGCTATTTTGTTATGGCAACAGAATACTTGTCCCCACTAGCCATTTTTAGCTCCCAGAGTACAGCATATGTCCCTTTGAGTTCATCATATATTCCCAGATGTATTTTGTATGTTGGTAGTGTTTTAGTTGCTAGAGATACAGCAGTATAGTAGATATATAAAAATTCCAACCTCAGCACACATTCTGGTAGGAAAGAGAAAAGTAAATAGGTTAATAATTTCACAATGTAGTGTCAATTAAATGGTGGGAACATGACAATGAAGAATAAGGAGGACCATAATGGTAGGCGTGGTTACTATAAAGAATCAAAGAATTGTTACTGAGAAGAAGGTGGCCAGACAGAAATATGAAGAAAGTGAGTGAAGGATCATATGACAGTGGAGTGACAGTGGACAAATAGCAAATTCAAAAGCCTCAAGATGAAAACATTCTTGGGACCTTTAAAGAATCACCCAAAGACTGGGGTCTTGAGCTCTGTGAACAGGTGAGAGAAACAAGATAGACAACGGGGAGAATATGAGGCTTTGGTAGAAACTTTGGACAGAGTGTGGGGAAGGGTGTGCCTATGATCACATACAGTTGTAAGGCTATTTGGGCAACAGTTGAAATAATTGAATTTAAGAGGGACAAGAGGGGAATGAAGGAAAACAACCAGGCTATTATTAATAAGAAACAATCTCCTTGTATTTTCTCATTTTTAATTCTTCAATGGCAGCCAATGGGGTCTAGCCCCTCAGAGGTTGCAGTTGAGGAAGAAGAAAAAAATAAGACAGTGAAATAGCATGAGTTAAGGCCTAAGTTAATATAAACTGGTTTCAGGGAGTCAGATAAAACCAGTTGTTCCATAAACAAGTTTACTCCAATCAAGCAAGGATTTAGTGAGACCAACATTAAGACTTAGAGGAAATTAAATTCTTGTTCTAGTAAGAAATTGTGTTTCTGAAATCAGTAGTTACACATGTGCACTTTAAAAATACAGATGCGTATTTTAATAGGTTTTGGCTGTTCATGAATAAACCAGTTATATAAAGTTATTAACAATTATTTCAGTCATATGAAATACAATCAACTGAGTTTTGCCCAACAACGAGGAAGAAATTCCATCTTGAAAATAAGTGAGGGGCGTCTGTGTGGCTCAGTGGGTTAAAGCCTCTGCCTTCGGCTCAGGTCATGATCTCAGGGTCCTGGGATCGAGCCCCGCATCGGGCTCTCTGCTCAGCAGGGAGCCTGCTTCCCCCTCTCTCTGCCTGCCTCTCTGCCTACTTGTGATCTCTCTCTCTGTCAAATAAATAAATAAAATCTTAAAAAAAAAAAAAAGTGAAATAGAATCTTATTTGTCAAACATCTAGGATGAAATATTATCTTGATATACTATGTGGTAAACATTAACTTTTTATGTGTGTGTGTGTGTGTGTGTCTGAGTTTAGGAGAATTTCTTTCATATACTGAAAAAAAATTAACAATCATGTCACCTATAATGCACACCTTTTTTATTGTGTTATGTTAGTCACCATACAATACATCATTCGTTTTTGATGTAGTGTTCCATAATTCATTGTTTGCATGTAACACCCAGTGCTCCATGCAATACATCCCCTCCTTAATACCCAACCACCAGGCTCACCCATCCCCCCACGCCCCCCTCTAAAATCCTCAGTTTGTTTCTCCAAGTCCACATCTCTCATATTTCTTCTCCCCCTCCGATTCCCCCCCCTTCACTTTTCCTTTTCTTCTCCTAAAGTCCTTCATGTTATTCCTTATGTTCCACAAGTAAGTGAAACCATGTGCTAATTGACTTTCTCTGCTTGGCTTATTTCACTCAGCATAATCTTCTCCAGTCCCATCCATGTTGATGCAAAAGTTGGGTATTCATCCTTTCTGATGGCTCAGTAATATTCCACTGTATATATGGACTACATCTTCTTTATCCATTTGTCTGTTGAATGGCATCTTGGCTCTTTCCACATTTGGGGATGTGGCCATTGCTGCTATGAACATTGGGGTACAAATGGCCCTTCTTTTCACCACATCTGTATCTTTGGGGTAAATACCCAGTAGTGCAATTGCAGGGTCATAGGGTAGCTCTATTTTTAATTTCTTCAGGAATCTCCACACTGTTTTCAAAGTGGCTGCACCAACTTGCATTCCCACCAACAGTGGAAGAGGGTTCCCCTTTCTCCACATCCTCTCCAACATCTGTTATTTACTGTCTTGTTGATTTTTTCCATTCTAACTAGTGTAAAGTGGTATCTCAATGTGGTTTTGATTTGAATTTCCCTGATGGCCAATGATGATGAACACTTTTTTCATGTGTCTGTTAGCCATTTGTATTTCTTCATTGGAGAAGTGTCCATTTATTCTACCCATTTTTCGACATGATTATCTGTTTTTTGGGTGTTGAGTTTGAGAAGATCTTTATAGATCTGGGATATCAGCCATTTGTCTGTAGTGTCATTTGAGAATATCTTCTCGCATTCTGTGGGTTGCCTCTTTGTTTTGTTGACTATTTCCTTTGCTGTGCAGAAGCTTTTTATCTTGATGAAGTCCCAAAATTTAATTTTCACTTTTGTTTCTCTTGCCTTTGGAGATGTGTCTTGAAAGTTGCTGTGGCTGATGTGGCCTATGTTTTCCTGTAGGATTTTGATGGATTCCTGTCTCACATTGAGGTGTTTCATCCATTTTGAGTTTATCTTTGTGTGTGGTGTAAGAGAATGGTCAAGTTTCATTCTTCTGTTCATAGCTGTCCAATTTTCCCAGCACCATTTATTGAAGAGACTATCTTTTTCCCATCGGATATTTTTTCCTGCTTTGTCAAAGATTATTTGACCATAGAGTTGAGGGTCCATATATGGGCTCACTACTCTGTTCCATTGGACTCTGTGTCTGTTTTTCTTAGAATGCACACTTTTAAAACAAATGTTAGGAAATGTCATGAATTAGTCATTTTTATGCCTTAACTGTATTAAGTGATTAAACAATTAAATATCTAAATGACACAATAATGCCCATATTTCCAAAACCAAGTTCATTGCCATTCCCTAAAAAACTGCTTCACTAATTGTCCTTTATAGCTCATATTTTCCAGGCTCAAGATGAGAGATAAATTATTTTATTAATAAAATATTCAATATTTTTTCTGGCTTTGCCTGTATCTACCAAATTTCCCGAATTTTCAAACTGCAATCAATCCTCTAAGGGTCATTCACATATACTATCATAGGCAATGTGGTGTTTTTGTTTGTTTGTTTGTTTTGTTTTCCTATCAGCAATGATCACATGGATCTCTGCTGTTTCTGATGCAAAATTTCTCCTTCGTTATCCAATAGGTTTCACAAGTGTCTGCGTTGGAAAATACTGCCCATGAAAACCTTATGAGACTTTAATCTATGGTCCCTCAATATTGTCAGTACCAAAAGCTGCATCTTAAAGACACTGGTGTTTGGACCACTCCCGCCCTTTTTTCTTCCAGAGGCATCTTCTGTTTGGGGAAAACTGGGCTAGTGGATTCAACAAATAATATGCACTATGTTGTATCCAAATGTAAGCCATATCCCCCAATGTTTAAACATGAACGTTCTGCCAAGTTTGTGCACACCAGCTCTCTGTTAGAATGAATTTCTTATCATGAAAATTCTTAGCCTTCAAATCTTTGAATGAATCAAAATGATTAAAATTTAACTCTGAATGAGTCAGAACGATTGAATCTCAAACATCCATATCATCCCAAATTGAGAATTCAGTTCACTGTGGTAAACCAAAACCCCGTGAGTAAGTGGCTTAGGGTTGTGGAATAGGACAAAATCCTGACTAATAAGACATGAAAGGAGATTGAAGGAGGGGCTTCTGGAAAAGTTTACTTATTCCTGAAATGAAACAATATAACAAATAGTTCATTTTCTCAGAATTTTTCATAAGTTAATATAATTCCTAGAACTGCTGCAACCATCTGGGATCACAAAGGCACCTGCTCATTACCCCCTGGAGATGGCAGGGAGGAGAAGTAGAAAGTACCCTTGACAGTAATGATCAAGCTGGATTCTGAAGTTCATAGCTAGTATTACTCTTAGTTCTCCCCATGCTGACATGAAATGGAAACATATAATTGCATGAAATTAATAAGTGAAGCAGGTAATTTATCTAAAAAAAGCTCTTTTCATTTATGAATATTTATTGGAGAATCATTAATTAGGCATCAACTCTATGTTACAACAGCTGATCTCAAAGACCTCTCAGTGTGGTTGAACGCATGTGTGGCAGAATATGTACATTCAAGAAACTCCACAGCTAAGAAACCAAAGATTTTGTTAAATCTAATGAACATTGCCTGTTAAAAGACATGTCTAATTAAGATTGAAGAAAATTATACTATAAATGTATTTTCCTCCGCAAATAGAAAAAGTCTAATATTTGATATACATTATTTATCTCTCCGTCTTCCATGTTGGTTTCTGACAATTTCTAGAGTTGGAATCTGTTTTGTTATTCTTTGTATTTCTAGCATTTTCCTAACACCTGATCCATAGTAGGCTTTAACATCCACAAACAACAAAACAAAACGTAGCTGCTACAACTTAATTCAACACTTTAATTGCAGACAAAATGGATTATTTCTATTTATTATTAGGAGGTTTATGGGGTTGAGATGAAGTATAAATTATATTCATTTGAACTTTTAAAAAGTTCATCCTTTCATTACCTTTTTTTCATAGGAATCCATCTGAAAATGAAGTAGTTTTATTACTTTGCAACAAATTTTCATTTTATGCCTGTTCTTATATTGCCATTGTGTTATGCTTGTCTAAACCTACATTAGAGGGGCGACTGGGTGGCTCAGTTAATTGACCAACTTTTCATTTCAGCTCAGGTCATGATCTTAGAGTTGTGGGATGGAGTCCCACGTTGGGCTCCATGCTCAGAGTGGAGTCTGCTTGAGATTCTCTCTCTGCCTCTACCTTTGCTCTACCCCTCCCCCTCTCAAATAAGTAAATAAAATATTTTTTTAAAAACCTACGTTAGATTGATAAAATTAATCATCCTATGTTTTTATTTACTAAAATAAGTTTGCCACAAGTTTAATAATACATATATCAATATCAATATTTTGTTTTTGAATCAGTACATGGTTGAGATGTTTTTTAAATTATGCAGATGATGGCGATTTGCAAATTTCAATTAGCAAAGGCATAATTAGTAAGCTTGGTGTCGGATGTCCCTCGATAGTTAAATCAGATTTCAGTGGTAATATCCTACCTGGCATCTATGCAGAGATTCTTGGCAATGATGTAAAAATCTGCCATGGCAATCTAGACATGCTTCCTTTGTGTTCTCTGAGAATTGGCTCTGTTCTTATTTTCTGCCATCAACCCAGTGAGAAATTCAGAGAAATTGCCAGATGGCTCATCCTGTAAAGAACTTTATGTAATCAGGAAGAATTTTGAAATGAAGCAAGCCTTGGCAGAAGCCAGTTAGCAGAACTCATCATTATTGCTGTTGTTTGAAGATCTGTTGTCCTGTTCTCAGGGCAAAACTGCAATAGCTGGAAACTCAGTTTTCCACAGAGGGAACTATTGTAAATTCATTTTATTTATAGGAAACTTTACTAATTACCCTATATAAAATATTTCAGATTAACTCTATGTCCAATACTTGAGTTATTTATGAGGAGAATCAATCCTCAGAAAATTTAGTAATTGAACATTCACTCTAATTTTTAGATTTAAGAGACTGAGACTTTTTTATATAATGATGTACATCCATGTGACAAATTAACAATATTATTTTTGTTGGAAAAGTATGAAAAGAAAAACATGAACCATCCTGTTGACACTATACATCTCTTACATAAACCCAGACATTTATTATTACCTGTCAAATTAATCTAAATAATAAATATTAGTTTTCACTGGATTATTTTGTATGTAAGAATCTATATTTTGCCTAATTATTTACTAAATCAAATACAAACTCTGGAATTTGGAACTATTCCTTATTTAACATTCATGCTTGTTTCAACTCCCTGCACACCCTCATGTCCACTGTCAGTTCAATAATAGCAAATTCCACATGTTGGCCCCCTACTTATAATGTATTTTCTCGTTTATGCCAACCCAAATTCTGCATTAATTTCAACCCTGTTTTTCACCCTACTACCTTTTCCTAGTCATTCTTGTCACTTTTCTTACCTCCTCCTTTAGTGTCTTTTTTTTTTTTTAAGATTTCTTTATTATTTGAGAGAGAGTGAGTGAGCTCAGAGGTAGGTTGGGGGGAAGGACAGAGGGAGAGAGAGAGTCTTAAGCAGACTCTCTCCTGAGCATGGAGCCCCACATGACGACCCTGAGTTCAAGACCCTAAGATCATGACTTTAGCCAAAACCAAGAGTCAGTCACTCAACTGAATGAACCACCCAGGTGCCCATCATTTAGTGTCTTTCTATATTGGTGTTCCTTGAATGCTTGTCCTCTGCTTTCCTCTTTCTTTTTATTCTAAAGACTTTTCAAGGTCATTGAAATCATTGCTATTTCCTTTTGTGTTTGTTTTACGCATCTTCTTGTGTTTTTAATTGTCACTTATATTAGGATCCCCAATCAAATCTCCAGCAAAGACCCCTCTTGCAAGCAAGCCACAGACCTGTTTAACCACCTGTCTACATATCTTCACTGGGATGTCTTACAGAGGTCTCAAATCTCAAAAATTCCCCAAATGGATCTCATCATCTCTTGAACCCTTGCTCAGAAATTTGTACTTCTGTCATCTGCTGCTTATGCCAGAATGTGGAGGTCCTTGTGGACTCTTACTCATCCTTAGACTCATTCCCCAACGTATAATCAATAAATTACATGTAGTTTCTACATATAGTTCCAAATCTTAAATATCTACTGTTCTATATTCCTACTTATGCCACCACAAGTTAATAACCGCTCTTACATGGATGTGTAAAACAACCTTCTTACTGGATGCCCCACACCTCTATCTTTCCCCTCACCCGTTACTATTTTACCAGGCCACTTCACTTAGCTATATCTACTGTTCTTTTAGGTCTAAGATAATGGAGGTAAACTTACTTATTTGTCTATGGATCCCCATATTATATTAGACTCTTCTAATTTATGCTTCCATATAAACTAGTATTTATGTTTGTTAGCATACTTGTTTTTGTTTTTGTTTTTTTTTTAGAATTACTGGTCCGGTGTCTGTTTTCCCACCTGAATTGTAAGATTCATGACTGAAGAAGTGTAGTAGATGGAATAATGGCCTCCTAACAATGACTCATCCACAGATGATTTCAGTGGTTTAGATGTCAAGACTCGGGGAATTGGAATTGATGATACTTAAATGTGATTTTTAGGTGGAGTGAATGTACTTTGTGTGTGGGTTGGATGTGGAACTTACAGGCCTGAGATTAGACCGTGGTAAGCAGAATAATAGCCCCCTAAAGATGACCAGGTCTTAATCTCCTGAACCTGTGAATGTGTTAAATTACATGGACAAAGGGATTTTCCAATGTAATTAAGGTAATGGACCTTAAAATAAGATCATTCTGGATTATCCAAGTAGGCCCAATCTAATCACATGAGACATCAAAAGCAGAGAACTTCCTCAGGATAGAAGTTTTCAATAACTTTGGGTAAATACAAAGAACTGCCATTGCTGGATCATTTGGCAGAAGTATGCTTAGTTTGTGAGAAACCACCAAACTGTTCCAAAATGACTACTATATTGTATTCCAAGCAGCAGTGAATGAGAGTTCTTGCTGCTCGACAGCTTCACCAGCATTTGGTGTTGTCATTTTTTCCATTATAGTAGGTGTATAGTGATAACTATTTTACTGGCCCATGTTTTTTTTTTTTTTTTAATCAGAAAGTATTTAAAGGTTTTAATTTCATTTACAGAGTCATTACCTTTTCAACTTCCTTTTTTCCCACTGTGCTTGAGCAATTGTTTAACAGAACACAGAATATTCCTTTAGAACTTAAAAAAATATTGCTAATTTTTCTTCTTCTGGAACCATGTGTTACTAATGAAAAATATGATGAAAATTTGTTATCTTTCTTGTATGGTCAGATTCAAAGTATTTCAGATTTTCTTTTAACTGGAGTTCAGAATTACTCCAGGATATTGCTAGCTATTATTATTACTATTATTATTATTATTTATTTTATTTTCCTCTATTCTTCTCAGTACTTGGTGAGCCTGTAACAGACTGAAGATTGATTTCAATTCTGCTCTTAAGAATGCTATTTTTTCCTTCCTCTCTCCCTCCCTCCATCCCTTTCCTTCTGCTCTCCATTCTTCCTGTGTTTGATTCATTCTCTTTTCTCACACTCTAGAACTCATTTCTTGTAGAAGAAATTGGACCCTTTTGATGTATTTTTTGTGTTCTAACTTTTGTCTCATACTTTCTGTATCTTATTTTGTTAGTGTTAATCCCTTGTTTTATTCACTTTCTATGTGCACCTCCTTTTTTATTTACTGAAGTTTCGTTTGCTTTGTTCTAGTTTATTACAAATTGATTTTGAATTTCAAAGATCTCCACTTAGTTCTAATTGGTCCTATTTCAGAACGTACAATTATTTTTATGTAAGTTCGTTATGTATAAAATTATATAAAATTCTTCTCAGCATATATAATTGTACTTAATTTCAAGCTTTCTCTTAGCCATATTACTTTCTTAGATTTTAATTTTTGTTTGAAGAAATGTGTCTGATTGTCTTTACATGAAATGTATTGCTTGAGAATCTGCTCAAGGTACTGGAGGAAAGGAGCTAGGTATGTTTCCTCATATGATATATATTCTGGACATACTGCTTTTCTCTCTTTCTGGAATGTATGATTACCTGGGAAAGTGATCAGACTGGGAAAGTGATCAGACTCTGGTTCCAACATCCAAATCCCCAGTCGTTGGGCAGAGAAAGAAGAGGAAAAGAACAGCCTCCCTATCCTGGGACATATCTGCTGGAGATTTCCATAGGTCATACCTCCTCTGAGCTTTAGTTGCTCTATCTTCTACCTTTGTACAGTCTTCTCTTGCATGTATTTATGCCCAGGCCTTCATGCAGCTTTGCTTCTGTACTGATCTTATCCTTTGCTTCTATATTGATCTCCTTTAATACCTCCAGGAATTCCTCAAAATCAGATGTTTATGGTTCCATTTCTAGTTGATGGATTTAAGATTTATAATTTTATATAGACAATATTCTGCAATTTTTTTACAAATCTGTGTTAGGGATGGTAGACATAAATAGTAGGTGAAATGTTTAAAACGTGAAATGTGATCAAATTAAGAAACAGCTAAATAAACAGAGGCCACTGATAGTGTAATGGCTAGTGCACAACTTTTCCAACTGATGCTTGTGAAGCTGTGAAGAAGTAAAGGAAGACATTTAGTTGAATGTTTAGTTTTTTTTTAATGAGGATATAAAATGAAACATATTTAAATATATGGGATAGTTTTAACTCTTTGAAATATCTTAAGACAATATGGGAGATAAATATACCAAAATAACATATTATTAGCTAAATTAGTGCCAATGTCTTTTTCTGTTTTCTCTAGCTTTCTCCTAGTGATTATTAATTGATAGTCAAATGATAATATATAGTCAGATCTTTTCATTAGAAAAGATAGTATTTGGAAATCATCTGATTAAGCATAACAGTTGTGTTTCCTTATGTCTTTTCTTGCCACTTGATTTGCCAGAAGATTGAAAGAGAGAAGCAAAGTACTCTAAGACACTCACAAGATGCATACGTTTTCAGTATGAAATACTATACTTATCCGTAGCCTGGTAGTTTTGGTGAACTTTTAAGCTGCATACAGTTAAATAAAAATAAATTGCTCCAAATTCCAAATATATTTTTTTAATTACTATGATAAATCCTGGATAAATTATCCTGGAAGATTTTATTTGGATGCTTGTAGATATTTTCTAACTAAAATTGGTGGTCAAAATTCAAATTAAAAATGCTGACAATATCTCAGTTTGGAAATGAAGTGTATGATCATTTCCTATTCACATAAAATGGATTTTAAGGCAGGACTGTCTCTGCGTTGGTTTCACCTGAAGTGTCGATATGATAGCTATTCATTCCCAAAATGAGTTTGAGAGAGTTTGCTATATGCAGAAATTACAAGGGAATATTTCAGAAACTAATTCCGTGACCCTTGGACTCTTCAACATGATAAAGGCTATAAAAATAGGTCAGAATGGGAAGAAATGGAGGATATTTTGAAGAGGTTTATTTGTTTTTTTTTTTTGTTTTTGTTTTTGTTTTGTTTTTTTTTAAGTGTATTTGCCAGACTAAGTCTGATCATAAGAAAGAATGGTGGGATTATTACCTCCTTCACCCCATGCCAGCAAGAGTATGGCTCCAACATCTTCAAATTTGTGTACCGGTAAAGACATAAGGAGTTAAAATGGTGGAGCTAAAATAGAACATAGTAGAAGGTTGAAAGTGGCTGCATTTAGAGTCATCTTCAGATTCAGAGTATATTGAGACAAGGAAAGTATACTTTTTATGAGTGGTTATAGGCCACATGGGGGAGTTTCTCAATGTGTGACTTGAGGGAAACACATAAAATGATACCAAATCCCCAATTTGGTCTTGTTGCAAGGACTAACAGTGAGTTACTAGATAGGAATTTCAGCACTGCATAGACAGCTGACACCTTATGTTTATAGGAGCTGTGTCAGGTTTTCTGATTCATATCAGTGATTTGCAATAAACATTTATTTCTTGTTCACATTATATAGAAGGAGTGGTGTATCAGCTACCATGACAACATCCTACCAGTACAGGTCCCAAACTGTAGGAGGAGCCCCTATTTGGGTCATGCTTTTATCATGGTAGAGGGAAAAGAGCAAGACGTAGTGGAAATGACAGATAACTCTTAGTTTCTGCTCTGAATTAATATATGTGATCTTCCAGGAACATTTCTATTGGCCCAAATAAGTCACATGACAAGACAGTGGAGCAGAAATATTCTCTTCCTACTGGGAGGAAACACAGACAACATGGAAACAGACAGTGCTGCATAAGCCTTTTATTGAAAGACAATGTTAATGTGACTTACCAAGGAAGACTTTATTATTATCCATAAGACTGTTCTGTGAGTTACGTTTCATTTAGTGATCTTTTAACTTGGTATTGAAATAGGCTCTCATTTCACTTTAAGAAGATACAAGAATTTGAATTAGAATAAAAGCTAAGCCGGGAGTAGCAAAATAGATCAAGAAAAGTTAGAACTATATTTGACTTCAACAAATCAGAATTTGTTGAATTTAATAAAAGATATATTGCATAACAAAGTAATAAATAATACAGTGGGAACAGTGTGATAGCATCTTTGTGAACTTAATGATTACCTTGGTACATATAACTCTAAAATGCCCTTCCAGTATTTTCTCTTGTAACTGGGTTTAAAAAAAAAAAAAATAGGTATAACTAAAATGTGCTAACATATATGCTGTGTTCTAAGAAACAAGAATATCATTGACAGGAAAATATTTGGTTGTGATATATTACATCACAAATTTGAATAAATATATATTCAGTCACTTTTGTTTATATGCCAAAATTTATGCTATTAAGGAATTAATCCTTGCAGAGTGAATCTACTAGGGCTTAAAGTCGGTAATTTAGACTGAATGAGGAACTAAGATTTGTTTAGCCTGCTAAATGTTGGAGCATTTTCTTCTCCAGAAGCCTCAGTTAATCCTCATGTCAACATGTTAAAGGAGCTGAGTGCTCCATCTGACTACTGAGGAAACTGAGGCTCAGAGGGATTAAGTGGCCACACAGCATGTCTAATTTTATTGGCATTAACTACTGAATTGTGGAAGTGTAAGATACATAAAGGAACTTAACTGAAAATTAAAGAAACATGTTATTTGACCCAACAATGACAGAATCAGTGGATAGCAGAAAAAGCTTGTTCATTGGTGCAAGGGTAAATGTTCAATGATATTTAAAACTGGCAAATCAAGTAGTAAGCATAATTAAGAATAAAAAGCTAAACATTGAAGAGAAGGTACTGTCTTCCTAAATCAGGTAGTGAAATAAAAGGATCAGAAAGGGGAAATCTAATGATGTAAGAATATAAGCTAAACAGAGAAATAATGAAATAAATGGAAAAATTATGCATAGAAATTATCACCAGAACAGATTACAAATTTTAAAAGAGAGACTAAATGGGAAATGTTTTATATTTTGGTGCATTACACATACATGCATGTACACGTATATACATATATATTGAAAATATAAAGTAATGTGACAGAACTAACAGCAAACATATTTGTCATATCAGTAAATATAATAAAAGTAAATATAATTTAAAGAAAAGATCTTAGTCGGCTCAAACTGCTATAAAAAATACTATAGACTGAGTAGTAAATATCTAAATAAATATTTATTTCTCATAGTTTGGAGGCTGGGAAGTCCAAGATTAAGATATTGGCCGATTGGGTTCCTAGTGAGGGCTCTCTTTCTGGCTTGCAGATCACTGCCTTCTGCTTGTATCTTCACACAGAGGAGAGAAAAGGCTCTGGTGTTTCTTTGTCCAAAAGGCACTAATCCCATCAGGGGATTCCACCATCATGACTTCATCTAAACCTAGGTACCTTCCAAAGCCTCTACCTGCTAATACCATCACGTCGGGGGTTGAGGCTTCAAGATATGAATGGGGAGCGGGGGGAGCACACAACATTCAGTCCATAGCATTTACCAATTAAAATATAAAGATTCTCAGGTTAGATCCAAGAGCAAAACCCAGTTCTTTGGTAGACACACTAAAATAAAATAATCAGAAGAGCAAAAATTATAAGTTGAGCCATGGTGAATAAGTCAATATATAAAGGCAGTATTTAAATGAAACATAAATAATGAGTTACTAGCATATTCACACCAAAGTATCTAAAATGGATATTTGCTAGCACCAAAAGACTTGATTCAAGAAAAAGATATGACTATTAGAAATATCTATGCAAGAAATGAGCAACAGTGTTAGGAAACACATTACAGGAGATTCAAGAAAAAACTGATAGTAATAACACAAGTTTTAAATTTTCTTAACCCCTCTGGGGTCAAGTTAAATCAAGTAGAGAAAAAAAAAAAAAAAAAGACTATTGAATCCAATCCAAAGCAAAAAAGAATGAAATGTAGTGGGTTTATATAGAATATCTTATTCTGATAAGAGAAAACAAGACTTTGGTTCAAGACTCCAAAGACTATTTACATAAACTAATAATGTATCAAGTCAAAAAGAAACTTGAATAAATCCCAATAGTATAAATAATGTAACAATATTCTCTGGCCACAGTGGAAATAAAATAATAGAAAACAAAAAAGTTTCTTCAACTTGGATGATTAAAATATAGAGCTGTATTTCCCTCTTAAATAATGTTTTAAATCAAAAAGGAATTCTAAGGAAATGATGATAGTGAAAATAATACATAGAAAAACCTATGGAGCATAACTACTACAGTACCTGAAGAAAAGTTGTAGCATGAATTAGTCATTAAAAAGAACATGAAAATTAATAAATTAAGACTTGAACTAAAATTATGAAGGAAAATATAAAACCAAAACTAATGATACCAAAAGGAAATTAATACAAATTAAAGCAAAATTTAGTAAATTTAAACACATAGTAACTGTATAATAGAATAAATAAATACTTTGGTTCTTAAAAAAAACAGTAAAAGTAATAAATCACAAGCAAAATGACAGATTTAGTTGAAAATAAGCAGTAAGAAAAAAAAAAAGAAAAGGAGTAAGAAATTTCGATATAGAAATAAACACAAAGAAAAAAAGAAACACAAAGAGGAAATTTTACAAATCACAAGGGACTAATTTACACAATTCTGTGAAAATCTATTTTCTCATGAAAATAGAGCTTACCAAAAGTGACAATGAAAGAAGAGAGTTAGTTGGATATAGCAATTTCCATTAGAAAATAAGGAAGAACTGGGATGCCTGAGTGGCTTATTCGGTTAAACATCCAACTCTTGATTTCAGTTCAGGGTCATGAGCTTGAGCCCCATGTTGGTCTCCACACTGGGCACGGAGCCGGCTTCAGATTCTCTCTCTCTCTCTCCCTCTGCCCCTTCCACCCCATGTTCTTTCTCTCTCTCTCTCAAAGGAAAAAAAAAAAAAAAGGAAAGAAGGAAAAACAATGTTTTAAAGAATACCTTTCAAGGCAATCACAAGACAGTTCCACAGATTTTACAAGTAAACACACCAAAATCTGTTGTTCAATTAACATTTTAACTTTTAATATAAATAGCACACACTTATTTTTTACTAAGATTAAATTTTTAGAGCCGTTTAAGGGCCAGCACAACATTGAAAAGAAGGTACAAAAACTTCCCATAAACCCTCTAACTCCCCATGTGCTTGGCTTCCCCCATTATCAATATCCCCTGCCTGTACCCTGTGGTACATTTGTTACATTTGTTAAAATCAGTTAACCTACTTGAACACATCATAATCACAGAGTCCGTAGTTTACCTTACAGCTCACTCTTGGTGTTTTACATTCTATGAGTTTAAACGAATGTATAATGTATGTATCATTTTGTTATTATAATATCATATGATATCACACATTGTTATATCATACAGAGTATTTTCACTGCCCTAAAAATCCTCTGTGTCTTACCCATTCATCCCTGCCTATCCCCCCACCCCTGCAACCACTGATATTTTTACTGTCTCCATAGATTTCATAAATATATTTAGATATATTTGCATATATTTTCTCTAAAACACTAAAGATAGATACATGATGAAATCATATGTGCACAATATTCTGTACCTTTCCACATTAGCACATACAGATCTACTTTTTGTTATATAATTATTATTGCATAGAATTCCATTGCATTATTACCATAATCTCTTGAGCTAATGCCATATTGTTGGACATTTTAGGTTGTTTATAGTTATTGCTACTAATGATGATGTAATAAAAATCTCTTGCCATGTTTCATGAGTATACAGATATGTCTATAAGATAAAATTTTTGTAGTGGAATTATCTTAGAAAATTCCCACAGAGTTTTACTTTTCAAATGTTGACCCAAACCTACAAATTCATTTATTATTGTATAGGAATGCTTCTGCAGTGGGTATAATCAGGCTTTTTTTCCCTTCGGTGTTTCTTAGAGTCTTTATTTCTTTAAAGGAACTTTTAGGCGTGCCTGTGTGGCTTAGTTCCTTAAGGATCCAACTCTTGGTTTCAGCTCAGGTCATGATTTCAAGGTCCTGCCTGTCATTTCTCTTCTCTTTCCTAGGCTCCTCACCCAAAAAAAGTCAACCCAACCAGATTCATCTGAAAACTGCCCTTAGGCTCAAACAAAACACTGAGTAGGGTTTTATAAATTTCATTGTAGCATCAGTAATTGTGGGTTTTTAATTGTACAAGTTGTGATTAAGTCTTTAATAGTTTATATAAGTTTTAAGTGCTTTATAATTCTAGCTGATGAGAGTGCCCATCATAAGCCCTATTCTTTGTTGGGTTCATCTGTAAATTTATTTATAGTCATATATTTCCTACTAATTATGCATTTCCAGCCTTTCCTAAGCTATTCACTACAGCCTTCATACTGTCCACTAAACTGTTCTTGAACTGGCCAACTGCACAAATCCTTCTTTATATTTTGGCAGAGATTACTAGCTTTATCGAAATCCATTTCCATTGTTCTCTGCACACATTGCTAAACCAAATATGTCAATCCCCCTTTCAGTTAGTGTGGCCAAATCACTGATTTCTAAGCAATACTTTGTGAACAAAACTGCTCTGCCCCTCCCAGGTCTTTCCAGCCCATAACTCTTTCCAACATGTGCTTCTCCATCTCTTTCTCTCTTCAGTTGGGTTGAGATGGAAATAACACACGAAGGACCAGAGGACACACATATGGGAAATTGCAGAGTTCCTGTAAATCTAGAACTATCCTGATCTGTTAAAATAAGTAAAACATCTATTATTATATTGAGCTATTGTTTATAAACCAACATGTTTAGGTCTCTATCAGAGCTAATCTACACATAGTTCTTAATATCTGTTGCAAACTTAGCTTCCTGTCTATTACATAATCTAAAAATAACTTCCATTGTGTGGAACTGCTTCCTCTATGTGCTACTACAGTCTGCCCTAACAAATATGCAAATGGACCCTAAATTTTTGCAAACTTAACTTTTACTATTGAATTCCTTGGTGATGCTTCCAGGGTCTTTAAATTGCTTCATTAAACATTGAGTTCAAGTGCTTTCTAGGATTTCTTTTCAAGATAAATTTTAAAGCTAAAACCTGCAATTAGGATTTCTAATGATTCTCTTGTGGCCAGGGGCCCAGATTTGTTTTGGGATGCATAAGCCCAAGTCTATAATTTGAAACTGAGCTGCTAGAAAGAGATCACAGCATGTGGCTTCCATTTTTTTTAATTTTTTTTTTTTTTTTTTTTTTGCATGGATCATGGCCGGCCAAGGCACCATTGTTTTAGGTTTGGCAGGTGGCTTCCAAAGTCAGTGCCTTCTTGATCCACAGTCTCCTTAGGTGGTAGAATATCACCTTCTTTGGAATCTGTTGTGTGGTGGATTTTAACAATCATTCCCTGAGGTTAGAATCTGTTTTTCAGTCCCCCTCTCTCTTTGTGTCCTGAATTATCTCTTTCTGCTCAGTAGAATGGATTCCCTTTCTACAAATAAAAGCTCTCACCAATGCAGCAACCTGTATGTCCTAGACCCAGCTCACTCTCTTCCATAATCTCTAGCACCATCTACATCACCTCCTTTGCTTCATCTATTCCCAAGGTAGTGTCCCTGAAAATCATGGTAGACAGGAGGAAATGAGGCAGAGTTGGCTGAGAGGGGAATAATCAGTGTAGATGTTGGTAATTTAAGCCAACGTTTTTGGCTTAAATTATATCAATGTATTGAATTCCTGTTTTATCCTCCTTTGTCCAGAATAATCATACTTCAATACTTTACTTCTCCTTCCTAGGCAGGAGCTTTTGTTTATGGGGGTCATAGTCTTTAAGAACTAGTCAAATATGGTCTGGCTTTTAATTTCTCTTACTGTAGTAGAGACAGTGGTTTTGCAATACAGATATAGTTCAAAATTAGAGAAAATGTTTTAATATGCAACACTTTTGGGGAACATTATTATCCAACTACTGCTGCTTCTTTATTAATGTTCAGAAATTCACATCTACAGTGTTGATGGAGACACAAATATCCTGAAGTGTGTGTGTGTATATCAAATATATTACATATTTATATGTATTATATATTTTGATGTGTATATTTTATATACATATACATATTTATGTGTGTGTTTATGTATATATTTATACAAATATATATATTTTACATACATATTTATGTCTCTTTCTATATATAGCTATATATAAGTAGCTCCCCCCCCCCTTATCTATAGCATTACTTTCTGTGGTTTCGGTTACCCTCAGTCAACTATGGTCTAGAAGCAGGTGATCCTCCTTCTCACATATGGTCAAAAGGTCAGTCGTAGCCTATGGTCTGTCACAATGCTTACGTCATTCACCTCATTTCATCTCACCATTTTATCATCTCACATCACCAGAAGAGTAAGGGCGAGTATAGTACAATAAAACACTTTGAGAGAGTAAAACATTTATATATCTTTTTTTACAGTAGATTGTTATATTTATCCTATTTTTAGTTATTGTTAATCTCTTACTGTCTCTAATTTATAAATTAAACTTTTTCATGGGTATGTATGAGTAGAAAAAAACATAGTATATGTAGAATTTGGTACTATCTGCAGTTTCAGGCATCCACTGGGGGCTCTGGGATGTACCCCCATGGATAAGGGGGGGCCACAATATATATAATTTTGAAGATATACAATAGTATTTTGTTGGTTTTCATCATGTTTTGTTTATTAAAAGAAATGGCACTTGGCTTCTTTTTTTTAAGATTTTTATTTATTTATTTGAGAGAGAGAGAGAGAGGAGAGAGAGCATGAGTGAGTGGGAGGGGCAGAGGGAGAAGGAGAAGCAGACTTCCCATTGAGCAGGGACCCCCATGAAGGACTCAATCCCAGGACCCTAGGATCATTACCTGAGCTGAATCAAGAGTTGACTGCTTAACCGACTGAGCCACCCAGGTGCCCCACCCCTAAAGCAATTCTTGTTTCATTTCTTGTAGTTCAGATTTACTACTGACTCATCAAAACTTTTGTTTGAATAAAAATGTCCTTATTTCACTTTTATTTTTGAAGGATATATTCTGTCATATTCAGTTGTGAGGTAAAAAGCCAAAAAAGTTCTGACAAAAAAGTCAGCACTTTACATATATGGTTCCATAATATTCTGGATTGCTTTGCTTCTTTTAAAATACTGTTTATTCTTTTTTTTTTCTCTTTGTATTATGTTTCTTTTTTCATTGAATTCAGTTGTTTTTACACAATTTGATTATGATATACTTTGGCCTATTTATCTTTGTATTTAATCCATTTGATGATCATTGAATTGTGGATTTCTAATTTTCATCAAATTTGGTAAAAATTGTTAATATTTCAAGTGTAATTTTTCTAACACTCCCACTGCAACTCAAATTTTATATGTATTTAATTGCCTGAAAATGGGATCACCGGTAACTGTTAAATTTTTTAGTCTTTTTACTCTTAGCAATTCAACTTGGATATTTTCCATTTGTACATCTTCAAACTCAGATATCTTTTTTTCCTGATGCAATGTCTAATCTGGTATTGATTTTATCAAGTACATTTTTTTTCAATGGAGAGATTGCATTTTTCATTTGTGATAGATGTTTTCAAATGTTCTACTTGCCTTTTCAATGTATTATGTTTTTCTCTAAACCCTTATGTATGTTTATATTAGTTCTTTTAGAATTGTTTGTCAGTCCATCAATGTTATCCTCTCTACATTTGTTTCTACTGACTGATTTTTCTCTTGGCTATGGGTTATGTGTTCCTGCTTCTTTTCAGGCTTAGTAATTTGTATTAGATGCTGAAGATTGTAACTAAAATTTTGTTGAGTGATTTTATGTATTGAATTTGTTTAGGCAGGAAATTAACTAACTTATAAATCCACTCAGTAATTGTAAGCTTTGTTTTTAAGCTCCGTTAGGGTAGGTGTAAAGTAGCCTTTACTCTAGCCCTCTAGTAAGGAATGAGCTATCTGGAGCCTTTTTTGATTTATTTTTATTTTATTTTTATTTTATTTATTTATTTGACAGAGAGAGACACAGTGAGAGAGGGAACACAAGCAGGGGGAGCGGGAGAGGGAGAAGCAGGCCCCCTGCAGAGCAGGGAGCCCAATGTAGGGCTCTATCCCAGGTCCCTGGAATCCTGACCTGAGCCGAAGACGCTTAATGACTGAGCCACTCAGGCGCCCTCTCTTGGAATTCTTTAGTTTACAGCTCTCAAGTACTTTGCCCGGCCTGCTGGATTTCACAAAACATATCTGCAGATAATTCGTTAGTAACCGATTCAAGGAGACTTTCATATAGATTTCTGGAGAAGTTTCTCAGTATAGCTCTCTCCTCTCTCATATTATTCCCTATAAATTCCAGCTGACTCATCATCCTTAAACTCCAATCTGTGCAATAGTAAAGTGCTCTCCTCGGTTCTGTCTTCCCCCTCTACTGTCCAGAGTGTACTTACAGAATAGCCAAGTGTATCATAAACATGACCTCATTTGATTGCATTTTATTTTGTAATGATAATCTTATGCTGCATGTATCCTAATGTCTGGAAATTGCTGTTTCATATATAGCACCCAATTTTCTATTTCTTTTTGATGAAAGGTCAGTAACATGGCCAACAGTAGAAATTAGACTTCATTGATTTCTAATTCATGTCTTTATTATTTTCTTCTTTCCAGACTTCTAAAATAATTTTGCTATTATTTTTCTAACTTCTTAGTTAAAACTAGATTGATTTTAAGCTTTCCATTTTTTCTAATATGTGTTTTTGTAGGTATAAGTTTCTTTTTTGCCAACTCTTTTGGCTTCACTTCAAAATTCCAGTATGTCATATTTCCATTGCTATATAAACTCAAAATATTATCTAATTTCTCTTCTACTTCTTAGGCTCAGATTATCTTATGTTTGCTTAGTTTCCACATATTTGGGCATTTTCTCATTTACTTTTCGTTATTGATTTCTACTTTAATTTCTATAAAATTAGAGGAAGTACTTGAATGATTTCAACATTTTCCAATTTTTTATGTTTATAGCCCAAAATGTGGTCTATTTTTATGAATGTTCCACATGCATTTGAAAAGAATATGCATTAAGCAGTATTTGATGTGCGTTCTAAAAATGTCCATTATGTCAAGTCATTTAAGGTTATTTGCAAATCTCCCATATTCTCACTGATTTCTTGTTTGTCTGGTTGTTAGCTCAATAACTAAAAGAGGTATCTTAAAAGCTTCAAACAAACTTAGAGACTACAAATTGGGATGAGATAAATTAGGAAATGAAATAGGACTGCCTTGAACATCACAGCAATTTGCTAATTATACATGGATGGCAGAGGTGGGGTTTTGCTAATTTTTTTGTGTGGCCCATAGCTGGATTCACAGCTTACGTGATGTGCAACACCGTAAAGCAGAGCATTCAGTAATTCAGTTAAGAAAGATAATGTCAGGAAAAAAGAATGAAAGACTTTGGGAGTACATAGGAAATGATGAGGTTATGCAATTTTAAGCTATGCTCTGGATTCTTTTCTAAATGGTATTGCTTCCAGGTTAAAAATGAAAACCTGTTTAATATAACCAGGGAACCAATTTGTGGTAGATTGGTTAATCTGAATTTGATATATAGTAGTAGTTCACATTGCGCAGCCCAGAAGTTGTTTTTTATTTATTAAAGAGAGAGAGAGAGAGCACAAGAACCCTAGGATCATGACCTGAGCCTAAGTCAGACGCTTAACCAATTGAGCCACCCAGGTGCACCACAGCTCAGAAGTTTTACAGTATTCTATGTTTTATCAGCCAGTGTCCTAGCTCCTATTTCATGAAATTCTGTGTACTAAAACTCACTTCTTTCTTCTACAAATGCAAAATCCTCTAGAAAGTCCCAATATATTTTTATCTTAAATATTTTAGATTCAATATAATTTCATAGTCACAGAATTTCAAAATTTAAAATAAAAAACATATTTTAGCATAAATTATTATTTTTCAAATGAGAACAAAAGACTCAGAGGTTACAGATAGCCTAGGTTTTTCTTCCTCTCATTGAGGAAGACTTTTCTCATTTTCAGTACTTCTTTACTTAGTATTTTTTCATAGACAGAATTTTAACTTTCATCACAACGCTTTAATGTAATTTTTCTTAAATAATGTCTTAGATCACTGACTTTTCTTTTTTTTTCCCCTCTGTGTGTGTGTTCAGGAAATAACCATTCCTTACTTTTCCTAAGGATGCCTATTTGGGATAGCAGCCCAGTAAGAGATGAGTCCAGTATGTCAAATGCTGGAAATGATTATGATTTATCAATGCAAACCTGCTTTTATAATTTTATTCAGATTGAAATGCTCTTATTTATATCTGCATAATTCTCTCATTGTCCACACAGATCTAATTGCAACCCCAGATACACTTTGATCAAATATCAACTTATATTTAGCTTGCGGAAACAAAACATTCAAATCTATAAATCATAAGAGTGCTAGTCTGCCATGTATTTTAGGAATGGTATTGGTAAATGACAATTATAAATTCAAATCTCCATTAATAAACTCCAATATTAGTCTATGAATAATGCAAAATCACATTTCCACTCTATGCAAACAAATGCTCTTATATTCTAGAACACCCATTTACTTAAGGGCTCTATCATATCTCCATTTAATATTTTTTTTCCCTAAGAGATTCATACCTTAAATTTTAAAAACTTAGATAAAATGGATAATTTTCTAGGAAATGATGGGGAAAGATAAATTTAATATTTCTCATTTATTAAATAAAGAGAATTAATAGTTAAAATTCCTCACTAAGATAATTAAAAATATAAACTTGTCCCAAAATATTTTATGTTAATTCTGCCCAACATTCAAGGGCTAGAAATAGAATAGAAAAATGAGGATCAATAAAATACTTTGTGAAGTTATTAGCTTGACCTCAAAATCAAGAAAGAAATGTACTAGCCACTATATTTAATATATATGTATAATATATATATTTATTATATTCCCTCATGAATTTAGATGCAGATATCCTAAACAAAAATCTTACTAAACCAAATATAACAAAGTTATAGAAAAAAGCAAAAGCTTTAACAAGGAAGGATTTATTTCAAGATTTAATAGTGAGAACCTTAGAACACTTGGAATATTTACACACGCACACACACACACACACATACAGACACTCATACACTGATAGTGGAGTGTGTAATAAAATCACTTTGGAAAAGTATGTCCAAGAAAGTTTGTAGCAATAATATTAAAAATCACCAAAACTTTCAACAAAACATTAATAGTAGTATAAAAAGTAATTATACTGTATTCATACAATAAAAACTATATGACAACGGGAAAATAATGACCTGACTCTATATGAGAAAACAGGCATGAATCTCAAAGAAAAAGAACGAAGGCAATGATAGAGTGCATGCTGCATAAGTCACTTTGTAAAAATGTTCCAGCAAGTAAAGCTAAACTATTTTTTAATGGTTTGCCTCTCTCTCTTTTTCTTTTTCTTTCCCCTATGTTCATCTGTTTTGTTTCTTAAATTCCATGTATGAGTGAAATCATATGGCATTTGTCTTTCTTTGACTGACTTACTTTGCCTAGCATAACACACTCTTTAGAGAACAAACTCAGCGGTGATGGAAGGAGGTGGGCAGGGGATGGCCCAGATGGATGATGGGTATTAAAGAGGGCACTTGTTGTAATGAGCACTGAATGTTGTATGGAAGTGATGAATGACTGAATTCTACTCCTGAAACCAATATTACACTATACGTTAACTAACTAGAACATAAATAAAAACTCAAAACCAACAAACAAACCTAACTATGTTTCAAAAAGTATAAGGGCTATGCTGTGGAATGGAACACTCAAGCATCTCAAGGCTGCTCATGTTTGTACGTCTTGATCTGTGTGTTGGTTACACAGATGGGCAAAGTTATGGAGAAATACACTGAATATATGCACACTTTACAATTTGTATGCAATATATCATACTTCAATAAAAACATACAAAATATAAAAAAAAGACAAAGACATTTAAAGAAGGGGACATTATAAGCAAGTATATAAAGCAAATGATAGACTGGGGGAAATATACTGTATTCATGTACCCAGATTATATTTAAACACACAAAAAATTTCCTGCAAACCATTAACTAAACAAACAAAACGCCTCTCACATCAAATGGAAAATGGGAAAGTTATATATAAAGTGGTTGCATAGACCAAGAAAACTTAATGATTTGTGGATAAAAAGTTGACCCATCCACTAGAAATCAGAAAAACACAAATTTGAGGGGTGCCTGAGTGGCTCAGTCGTTAGGCGTCTGCCTTCGGCTCAGGTCATGATCTCAGGGTCCTGGGATCGAGCCCCGCATCGGGCTCCCTGCTCAGCAGGAAGCCTGCTTCTCCCTCTTCCACTCCCCCTGCTTGTGTTCCTTCTCTCACTGTGTCTCTCTCTGTCAAATAAATAAATAAAATCTTAAAAATAAGAAAAACACAAATTTAAAAAGTGTACAGCTTTTAGGTTATCAAAATTAAGCACAAACCAAAAAGTCTGGTAATAGCACATGACCAGAGTGTAACCAGCCCTTCTTTCGAAGAAAAATGCATATACACATATAAAATTGCATATACACCTGCCCCACAGCCCAGCAATTTCACTTCTATATCCAGAAACATACTCAGAATAATACTCAAGGGAATATTTAATAGGATATTTGTTGTGGCATTATACAAATCAGAAAAAAAAAAACAAAGACATATTAAATATCAATTTTTAAACATATAAATAAAGCACATTTTTCCTCTTGTGCTATGTTATACAGCAATAAGAGAATTTTAGTCCATCCATTCATACAATTTGGGATATATTTTCAAAATTAATTGTGAATGAGTAAACTAAAAGCCCAATGTCTACATAACACATCATAGTTAAGGTAAATGTACTAAACACACACAAAAAACACACAGAATGCAAGTGTATATTTTAAGATATCTATCCATATGAAAATATATTTGAGGTACGTAAATCTGTTTGTTGATTCACGTTCATGCCAATGGGAGGGTAAAAAATAGGACTGAGGATATCAGAAGTGGGGGAACCTAAAACAATGTAGAATTAACCGTAGAACAATGGTGTTGGGAGACTTCCAGTCCATCGAGATGGAGGATCCACATTCCTCCCATGTTCTACCTTTTACAATGAAAAAGCTTTAGCTTTTACACACACCAACAAGCATTGGGAGACTCTGAAAGGTGGAGAGAAGAAATTGGACCATGGAGGGGATCTTGGCACTTTTCTTATTGGATGTTTTATTAAATTTTACTGGATTTTGTTAATGGCTCCCATGTATCCAAAACAGGGTGTTGCAATAGCCTCCAACATAAAACCACCAACAGGCATAGACAAAAGAAGCTCCAAGAAAAATCTCCTCCCCAGACCCTAACAACAGAAAATCGTTTGGTACCTGCTTTATTCCAGCCATCACCAACAGAAAAGCTGCATTGCCTCTCCTAAGAGTTCAAGGAGCCAAATGAGAGTTGACCTTTCAATCAGTCCCTTTTTCTCACGGAAGCAAGAGATGCTCCAATTTCCCAGCCAGATGGTTTTTATGGGACCTTATGGGCAATTGATCTTCCATCCCCTACCTGTCAGAACTACGTCGTGCTCTGATCCTTCACTTCTACCTGGAAATGGTGAGGCTTAATGAGCTCATCTCCAGAAGTCTTCACCCCTGACCCCTGTACATACATACATACGGAATTAGCGGAGCTTGTGGGGAACTCAGCCTTTACACTACCTAACATCAAAGAGACTAAACAAGATGCTGCATATCAGAGGTAATAAGCACATCACTTCCTCCTACCTCTGGTGTCATCAAGGCCCATTAAGAACCTGAACCTCCACACCAACATGGCGAAAGGGAGACTGAAGGAAGTAGTGGGATGTAGGGTTCTACCTTCTTTTGTACCAGTGAGATCGAGTGATTTAATGAGCCACCCCTCACACCTGGCATCAGTGAGGCAGAAGGAGGTGCTGAGAGGCAGAGCTAGTTGTCGTTCCATTTCCCTCCTTTTCCCAGTGTCATCAGGGTAGGAGTAGGGGGCAACAGATAGAGAGAAATGGCACATTAATTATTTGGGAAATACACTGTCTGTTTGAATGACAAGCTATTTCAAATGAGAATGAATGTTTCATTTAAAGCCTGGAGGACAAAAGGCCATATAACGTTTTTCCAGGTACTGAAACAATAGAACTGTCCATCACAAATTATATATAATGTTAAAATATACTTCAGGAATGATTAACCAGTAAAAAATATTTTCAACCAAGGAAAACAAGAATAGATTGTTGTCAGCAAGTCTGCCCCTTTTTATTTTATTTTTTTTTTTTTTTAAGATTTTTTATTTATTTATTTGACAGAGAGAGAGAGAGAGAGAGATCAGAAGTAGGCAGAGAGAGAGGGGGAAGCAGGCTCCCTGCTGAGCAGAGAGCCCGATGCGGGGCTCGATCCCAGGACCCCGAGATCATGACCCGAGCCGAAGGCAGAGGCTTTAACCCACTGAGCCACCCAGGCGCCCCAAGTCTGCCCCTTTTTAAAAGATATAATCGACATATAACATTATTTGGTTTCAGGTGTACAACTTAATTATTCAATACTTGTATATATTGCAAAATGATCATAATAAGTCTAGTTAACATTATCACCGTACATTGCTATAAATTTTTTCTAGCAGTGAGAACTTTTAAGATCTACTCTTTTAGCAACTTTCAAATATATAATACAGTATTATTAACTATATTCACCATGTTGTACATTATAGCCCCATGACTTATTTATTAGTTGGAAATTTGTACATTTTAACCTTCTTTATGCACTTCACCCACACCTCCCTGCTCTGTCTTCAGCAACCACCAATTTGTTCTCTATCCATGAGTTTGGTTTTGTTTGTTTGTTTTAAATTCCATATAAAAGTGATATTATATGGTATTTGTCTTTCTCTAACTTATTTAATGTTTCACTTAGCATAATGCCCTGTAGGTGCATCCATATTCCCTCAAAGGGCAAGATTTCATTCTCTTTTTATGGATGAATAATATTTCATCATATATATACATGCACATGTATGTGTGTGTGTGTGTATATATATATATATATATATATATATATATATATATATATATAAATAACATCTTTATCCATTCATCTGTTGATGGACATTTAAGTTACTTCTATATCTCACCTACTGAAAATAATGCCATAGCTAACATAGGAAAGCATATATCTTTTTGAGTTTATATTTTCATTACTTCAGATAAATACCCAGAAGTGGAATTGGTATGATAATATGGTAGCTATATTTTTTATTTTTTTTATTTTTTGAGGACTCTCCATCAAGTTTTCTTCAGTGGCCGCACCAATTTACATTCCCACAAATAGTGCACAAGTGTTTCCTTTTTTCTACATCCTTGACAACACTTATTGTTTCTTGTCTTTTATGTATAACATCCATTCTCATAGATGTGAGGTGATATCTCATTGTGGTTTAGATTTACATTTTTTATTTTGATTAGATTTTGATTTTATATTTCCTTGATTATTAGTGATGTTGCGCACCATTTCATGTACCCGTTGACCATCTGTATGTCTTCTTTGGGAAAATATCTATTTAGATCCTCTGCCCATTTTTTAATTAGACTGTTGGGTTTTTTGCAATTGAGTTGTATAAGTTCTTTATATATTTCAGATATTAACTTATTGGATATATAATTTGCAAATTTCTTCCAATTTGAATATTGCCTTTTGTTTTGTTGATGGTTTCCTTTGCTGTGAAAAAGCTTATTAGTTTAATGTAGCGTCACTTTCCAGTTTTTGCTTCTATTGCCTTTTGGGGTCTCAAATTAAAAAAATCATTGCCAAAACAAATGTCAAGGAGCTTACCTCCTATATTTCTTCTAGGAGTGCTATAGTTTCAGGTCTTATATTCAAGTCTTGATATATTTTGAGTTAATTTTTTATGTGGTGTAAGACAGTGTTCAGTTTCATTCTTTGGCATGTGGCTGTCCAGTTTTCCCAACACCATTAATTGAAAAGACTTTTCCCCAGTGTTTATTCTTGATATCTTTGTCATAAATCAATTGGTTGTATATGTGTGGGTTTATTTCTGGACTCTCTACTCTGTTCCAGTGATCTATTTGTCTGTTTTTATGCCAATACCATATTATTTTGATTAGTATATCTTTGTAATACAGTTTGAAATCAGGGAGTATAATGCTTCCAACCTTCTCAAGATTGCTTTGGTTATTCAGAATCTTTGTGGTTTCATACAAATTTTAGGGCCGTTTGTTTTATTTCTGTGAAAAGTGATACTGGAATTTTGATAGTGCATTAACTATGTAGATTGCTTTGGATAGTATGGAAATTTTAACAATATTAATTCTTCCAATCCATGAACATGGAATATATTTCCATTTTTTGGGTGTGTTTTCTTTAATATCTAGTAAATCTGCCCATAAGTGGCTAAAATAAATTCTCCAGACAAAAAATAAAAGCAGAAAGTTTAGAAATTCAAAAAAGAAGATAATTAGAATGTTAAATAAAATATAATATTCTAATTCTTGTTAGTTTTATTTTTTTAAATATATATTTTTTTTATTTGAGAGAAACAGAGGGAATGAGAGAGAGCACACAAGCAGGGGGAGCAGGAGAGGGAGAAGCAGGCTCCCCGCTGAGCAGGGAGCCCAAAGTGGGACTTGATCCTAGGACTCTGGGATCATGACCTTAGCCAAAGGCAGACACTTAACTGATTAAGCCACCCAGGTGCCCCTCTTGTTAGTTTTATTAAAAGAGTTGATGAATGAAGCAAAAATTATACCACCACCAGGTGTGGTACTTGACATATGTAAAGAGAATACTTTAGGGAATTGGATTTTATTTATTTTTTTTTGTTTCAGGTTTTTATTTAAATTTTAGTTAGTTAACCAATAATGTAATATTAGATCCAGGAGTAGAATTTAGTGATTCATTATTTCATTATTCATTATTTACATATAACACCCAGTGCTCATCACAACAAATGCCCTTCTTAATCCCCATCACCCATTTACCCCATCTCTTGCCCACCTCCCCTCCAGCAACCCTCAGTTTGTTCTCTGTAGTTAGAGTCTATTATATTTTAAAGTTGGAATGTAAAGGAATCTAGATGGAAGTTAAGTTTCTATACTTCTTTCACAGTGATAACGGATCAATACCAGTAGGTTGTTATAAGTTACATTTGTATATCATAATATTTACCGCAGCTACTAAGAAAAACCATACAAAATTTAATATTCAAAGGCACTATAAAAATAAAGATGAAATCCTAAAAAACATCCAAAATCCATAAAAAGTTAAAAAGAGATAAACGGAGGAATGAGAAGCAGAAGAAGCAAATAGAAAACAAAAATAAGATGACAGGGACACCTGGGTGGCTCAGTGGGTTAAAGCCTTTGCCTTCGGCTCAGGTCGTGATCTCAGGGTCCTGGGATCGAGCCCCGCATCGGGCTCTCTCCTCAGCAGGAAGCCTGCTTCCCCCTCCCTCTGCCTGCCTCTCTGCCTACATGTGATCTCTCTCTCTCTGTCAAATAAATAAATAAAATCTTTAAAAAATAAATAAGATGACAAATTTAAGCCCTAATATATCAACAATTATCTTAAATATAAAGCGTCTAAATATACCAATTATATGATGAAGATTTGCATGTTGGTTAAGAAAGAATAGAGCCCAACAATCTGATATCTATAAAAAACTGACTTCAAATACAATGATATAGGGGCGGCCTGGGTGGTTCAATCGGTTAAGGGACTGCCTTTGGCTCAGGTCATGATCCCAGGGTCCTGGAATCAAGCCCCACATCGGGCTCCCTGCTCTGCAGGCGGCTAGCTTCACCCTCTCCCTCTGCTCTTCTCTCTGCTTATGCTCTCTCTCTCTCTCTCTATCAATTAAATGAATAAATAACCTTAAAAAAAATTATATGGCGAGGTTGAAAACAAAAACTTGGGAAAAGATATGCCATGCAATCATCTATTCTTTAAAGAGCAGAAATGGCTAGATTATTAGACAAGGTAAACCTCAAAGCTGAGAAGACTACTAGAGACAGAAAGACATATCACATAATAATGAAAGGACAAATCCACCAGGAAGACACAACAGTTACAGGTCTATATGTACCAAACAATAGACCCTATAATACATTTAAAACTGATAGGTCAAAAATAAGAAATAGACAAATCCAAAATTAGGGTTATAATTTCAATATCCTATTCTCAGACTGCTAAATCTACTGGAAAGAAAATCAGTAAAGATACTAAAGAACTAAACACACACACACACACACAAAAGGTATCTAATTGGCATGCATAAATGATTAAGGGAAAAAAAGCGCACATTTATTTTAAATGCTCATGGAACTTCATTAAGATAGGCCACATCCTGGGCCATAAAACAAACCTCAGCAGATTTAAAAGAATGAAAATTATGCAGAGTATGTTCCCTGAACATAATGGAATCAGTCAAACTAGAAATCAATAACAGAAAGATCTCCAAATGCTTGGAATTTATCATGGTAATAAATAACCTCTGGATCAAAAGAGAAGTCTCAGAGGAGATAAAAAAAATACATCGAAATTAAAGAAACTGAAAATATAATTTAAAAAATTTGTGTTTTATTTTTGTAGGAGAATTTTTCTGGCAATACATGTATACATTAAGAAAGAAATGACTCTTATCAATAACCCATGCTTACTCTTCAAAAATCTAGAAAAAGATGAGTAAAATAAACCCAAAACAAGAAGGAAAGGAATAATAGATAAAAAGTAGAAATCAATAAAACGGAAACCAGAAAGTAACCAAAATCGATCTTTTGAAAAATTCAGTAAAATTGGTTAACATTTAGTAAGACTGACAAAGACAAAAAAAAAATCACCAATATTAGGAATGAAGCAGAAGAAATCAGTACAGACCCTGCAGCTATTAAAAAAATAATAAGGGAATACTATAAACAAGTTTACAATTAAATTCAACAACTTGGAAGAAATGGACCAATTCCTTGAAGACTATAAACTGCCACAGCTCACTCAATATTAGAGACAAACTGAATTGTCCTATTATCATAAATATAATTGAAATAGAGATTTTAAAACTCCCAAAAGGCAAATTTTCAGGCCTAGATGGATTCATTGGAGAAATATACCAAACATCCAAAGAATGATCACCACTATTAAATAGTCTTTTTCAGAAAATAGAAAAGGAACACTTTCTGATTAATTTTATGTGGCTAGTATTACTGTGATATAAAACAGACAGGCAGTACAAAAAACCAGAGATATATAAACCAATACCTCTCAAACTTACAGGGAAAAATTCTTAAAATAGTAGAGAATCAACTTTCAATGTATGGAAGCTATACACACCATTACTATGTAAGATGTAGTTTAGATATGTAAAGCTGCTACAATACTGGAAAATGAATCTATGTAATCCATCATTTCAACAGGCCAATGTAGAAAAATTATGTGATTATATTAATTGATGCAGAAGAAGCATTTGACAAAATCCATTCATTATTTAAACTCTTAGAAAACTGGAATAGAAGGGAACTTTGTTAACCTAATAAAGGGAACTCACTAAAACCCTGTAGCTAACATTATATTTAATGTTGAAAGATGAAGTGCTTTCCCTCAAGACTGGGAGCAAAGCCAAAGTATCCACTACCACCAGTTTTATTCAACATAGTATTGAAAATTCTGTCCATTGCAGTAAGGAAAATAAGTAAAAGCAATACGGATTAAAAAGAATAAATAAAACTTCCTATTTATAAATAATATGTTTGTGGAGAAAATCCCAAGAAATCTACCAATAAAATAAAATAAATAAACACACAAACCAACCCCATCTAGAACTGATAAGTGAGTTCAGTGTGGTCACAGAATACGTGATCAACACAAAATCAATCACATTTCTATGTGTTAAGAATGTACTAGGGGAAAGCAAATAAATAACAAATCAACTTACAATAGATCCAAATAAAATAAAATATTAGGTATAGACTTGCCAAAATACATGATGGCTCTATATGACAAAAACTGTAAAATGTTGACAAATGGAACCAATAAAAACTATATAAATGCAGAGCTATACCATGCTCATAAATAGGAAGACCCAGCTTCCATACATCTCCCTAAAGATCACTTCTTTCAAAATTGATATATAGGCTTAATAAATGTTTTGTCAAAATCCCAGCATCGATTTTTGTAAATATAGACAAGCTTGTTCTTAAATTTATGATAGCTAAGCCATAGAAGAGCTAAAACAATTTTGAAAAATAAGATTATTTGAAGAATCACTCCCCTCAATATTAAGAACTACTATATAGATACAGAAATCAATACACCATGGTATTGGTGAGGGATAAACAGTAGCTCATTGGAACAGAACAGAAAACCCTGAAAAAAACCCATACATGTATGCCCAACTAGTTTCTTTTTAAGATGCAAAATCAAATCAAAGGAGTTGGTTTTAACCTTTCAACAAATGGTGCTAGAGCTAATGGTCATCTATAGACAACAAACAAAAACAAAGCAAAGCATAACCTAAACTCGTTCTTTACACAAAAATTTACTTAAAATGGATCACCAATTTATGTGGAAACTATAAAATGAGTAATTTTTACAAACATATCATAAAAGGAGGTATTCACAAATTAGGTCTAGGTGAAAGGTCTTAGTCTTGGTACAAAATACCCACAAAGATGAAAATTGTTAAGTTTAACCTTATTAAATGAAAAACTAATCTGTGAAAGCCCATGTGAAGAGGATGAAAAGGCAGTTAACAACTTGGGAGAAAATGTTCACAAACCATATATCCAACAAAGGACTTGTATCTAGAATATATAAAGCATCCAAACCTTGCAGGAAAAAAAAATCAATTAGAAAATAATCAAAAGACATGAAGGAATATTTCACAAAAAAATATGTAGATATCACTATATAACTTACCATCCCGAATAAAAAGAAAAGAGTAGCAACAGCAAATACTGGCAAGGATGAGAAACTGGATCAAATAATCATTGATGTTGAAAAGGAAAATTGCGCAGGCACTGTAAAAAAAATCTGGCAATTTCTTGAAAAACTAAGCATGCAGTTACCATGTGAGTTAGCAGTCACACTCTTAAGCATTTTTTTTCAGAGAAACTAATATTTATTTCACATAGAAACCTGGACAAAAATGTTCATAGCAGCTTTATTCATAATGGCCAAAAATCAGAAACAACCTTCAATGGACGAATGGTTAAAGAAATTGTAGTACATCCATTCCAGGGAATACTGTTAACACATTCCATGATGATGGGTGTGGCAATAAAAGCACCAAGATGAAGGATGATTTTATTCGTGGAATTTATCTGAAACTTGGGTGTCAATATCCTGGCTATCATACTATACTATAATTTTACAAGATATTACATTGGAGAGGGTGGAGAGAGTGCATGTGCTCTATTAGTATTATTTCTTACATGTGAATTTATAATTTTCTAAAAAAATCAATTTAAAATATGTCTATGTTGACAACATGATAACTTTCCACAATTGATGTTTAACGTCAATTAAATTGCATGCATTTAAGTCCTAAGAGGTGACTAATGGATGGGAGGAATGCCTTTTTTATTTGAGTAATTTCCAGTTGTTAACGTAATGGAAACATAAAATAATCACTCTGCCTTTTCCTTTTAATAAACTGAAGTTAGTATGTTCCTTTCATTGGAAACAACAAAAAATCAAAATTCCATAAGGACATAAAACTTGTAAACAAAAACAAAACAAAACAAGAGTTCTATCAGTCTTCACATCAAAATCTAATTTTCTTATAAACTGTAAGAATATCTTTCCCAAACTTGGATACTTTCCTTTTCATCCTAAAGCTCTTCACACTCCCATCTAACAGCAGGCATCTAACAGCAAATGCCCCCAATTGATTGTGTATTTCTTTAGGGCAAAGACACTGGACTCTTTATCTTTGTATTTCCAACTCAACTTGAACTCCAACTGAAACTCAAATAAAAATATATTAAAAATAAAACTTGGAGTATACAGGAGTTAATTTATTATAGATT
This sequence comes from Potos flavus, assembly GCA_028534135.1. NCBI lineage: Eukaryota > Metazoa > Chordata > Mammalia > Carnivora > Procyonidae > Potos > Potos flavus. Next base: position 66,864,989 of record CM052894.1, on the reverse strand, counting down.
ATTAATATAACTGCCACAAATGCATTGTGTACACATTAGATTTCTTTTTTAGAAAAACCTACATGGGAACCAAAATCGACATCACAATGAAAATGTATTATTTTAAAATGAGAAATAATAACCATGGTGTCTTATATAAGAAAATCATATTTTATTTTCTTTCAGAAGATCATTGTTGTTTGGCCTGTAGTTCATAGACTTCAATTATCCATTATTCCTCTAAAAAAGATTTTGTGAATATGTACAGTCATATTTTTCTGGCAAATGTTAAATAATTTTTGTTAAGTAATTCAGGCTTCCATGCCGCCCCAAAAGTTGAGAATTGCTGCATAGACACATTCTATATAAATAGGCATTTTTTAGAGTTTTCTTTGAGTGTGGAAATAGAACAAGAATTAGTTGTACATATAATATATCTGCAAAATACAATAATAACCCAAGGTTTAGTAGTTTGACAAATTCATGATAAGGCAGATATTAAAGTGAGTGTTCCCGGAATTTCTTTCTACCTGCCTTCCCCTCTCCTCTGTTTTCCCCTCCCTTTCTTGAATTATCTCTGGTTGATACACCTGCTGTGTGAGATTCCCTGGTGACCTATTGGAATGAGAATGGAAGGAATTGGATACAAGAGAAATCAAATGGGGACTTGGATTTAGGGCCAGATTTTTCTCCACTGCATTTAAAGAAAGGGCATTTGGCCACATAATGCTACACACATTTTTCTGAAAAAAAAATTATGTGGGTTCATTCATTTTTTTCTTCATTATGATTTTGCATAGCTTTATTTTAACATACTGAGTATCTTCTTTAAAATTGCATTTGAAGGGAAAAATTTTGCTTTACTGATTTCTCACTTGGTAGGTGAGAACTATTTCATGGTCATTTCCAAAACAGGCAAAAAAAAAAAAAAATCACTAATAAGTTTGTTTACATTTCACTATTAATCATTGATCACTAATAAGTACTGATAAGTGCCTCATTTATAATAAGCCTTATAGCAGCACAGTATATGGAGGGGATATTTGCAAAATTTCTGTGCGATTATGTCTTTTATCAATGATCGTACACTCTGATAAATAAGACACATTATATACGCACATTGATACATACAGAATATCATAAAATAGATGCCTAATGTGTAGTATGCATGGAATAAATATTTGATAAGTACCTAAATAAATTCCATACTAAAATTTAAAAAAATACTCTTTAGCAAAAACAATTGGCAGTTTGTTGGAACAGCATTTGGAGTATATACAACCAAAGTTGGAACATTTGAGAGAGGGAAGACACAGGTAAATGAGAAGACACAGGAAAATTCTAGGCTGCTGAGATACATACATAAAAGAAAAATATGTCCAGATTACAGTTGTTATGTTCAAATTATCAGAATTTCCACAATGGTACCCTGTTAAATCTCTATGGATATTCTCATTTTCCAGGAAACATACAAAGAAGCTAAGTATATATTTCATTATTCAACTTTTTTCTCCAAAACTAATGTATTTTTCTTCTTAAAACGTAATCCCCATTAGTAGCTGGAGGCAAATTTATCCAAGTTAATTTCTTCCATGGTCTAATCTATACTAGGTTGTTATGGCAACTTGTGCAGCACTTGATTTAATTGGATGAAAATTTATTAATTAGCTCATTGTCTTCATCTATCAAAGATCAATATATATCTCTCTCAATATTCCAGGTCACAAGTATAATTAACGCAGTATTACTTGTTTATTTCATTGTTTCTAGGTTTTGGAGGTGATATTCACAGTGCATTTTTGCTCTTGATATCTCTTCCATGTATACATTTTCTATCATAATCTCCTCCCCTTTTTTCTATTTGGAGTCACAGTGTGCGTTTATGCTGAAGTCTATAAGAAATCCTCAAAAAATACCATTATTCTTTCTACCATTTACAGATTTCATTTCTTTTCTTTTTGCTCTCGTGTGTGTGTGTGTGTGTGTGTGTGTGTGTGTGTGTGTGTGTGTGTGTGATGAGACTTGGTATGGAAAGGAGGAATGGGACTAGGACTTTCAAGAAGATATTGGAAATAGACATTTCAACTACCACCTGTGGGATTGTGTGGGAGCAACTAAGGATGCCTCATCATATCAACCCTGTTACTTAGTTCAGTGTAGTGAATCAGAGTTGCTAAATTAAGTATCCTACAATTTTCTCTTCCAGGCAATCCCCTGATGACTCATCCTGTTTTCAAAGTTGTAGTTATAATTTCCGACAGATTAATGGCGGCCATGACTTTGCCACCTGGGGTACTCTTTGAAACCCTTTATTTTCCATTGACTTGTTCAAAACATTTTCTTGCCTACATCTCTCCTGCTTCAAAAAATTAAGTAAGCAGATCTTTGAATAATTTAAGGCTTTTAGAAGATCTTATTTTAGAGGGTATTTAAATAATAACTTAAAAATCTTTCCTTTTTTATCTAATATGTATGCACAAGTCACTTCTAATGAGAAAAAAAAATAGAAGCAAGTGATAGAATCATGTTATCAAAGCCAAAATTTAGTAACAAAGACAAGAATGAGACATTTACATTTATTATTTATACATTTCATGTTTGCTTGTGGAAAAAAAAAACTACAAAAGGGCAAAATACATAGTTCATAATGCACTTATTTCTTCAAACACAGCTAGACCCAAATGACACAGCATCTATTTGATAAAGGTGATTTTATTCTACTAGTTAGGTGACAATAGTATCTTAAATAAAATAATATTATCTTTAACCTCTCTTTATGATCGGTGTCATGCATACAATTAAAATCAAATATGAGAATGACAAAGGATAGGACCAAATGATTAAAAACCAAAGGTAAGAAAAGGTAGAAAATGCAAAAGAGAGAGAGAGAATAAAACCAGACACAGAGATGATCCATATCATAGATTTATCAAGCATGAATTTTAAAATAGTATTAGTATCTTTCAAATATATAAAAAATGGAGGAACTCACCAGAGGCTTGGACTGATTAAAAAAAAAAAAAAATCAACAAATCCCAGACATGGAAAAATAAATACCCAGACATACAGTTCAAAGTACAGGCTTAATGGCATATAACACACAACAGGAAAAAGGACTAATGAACTCAAAACTATAAGTCAGTAGAAAATGTTCAGACTGAAGAATCAAGAAAAATGAGAATGGAGAAATCTTAAAGAAGAGTCACAGAATATGTGTGCAAATTTTATTGCATGTAATTGGAGTCAGAGAAGAAGAGGAGAAAAAGAACAGGTCAAAGCTGTATATTTGAAATGATACTGGCCAGGAAGTTTCTAAAACTGATGAAAGATATTAAACCGTTGTTTGAAGATGTTCAGCAAATACTTCCCTGCATAAACAAAGAGAAAACTGAACCTAATTGCCTGATAGTAAAATTGTGGTTAGCCAAAGATAAAGAAACAATAACTTTTTAAAAATATATGTTTTATTTATTTATTTGAGAGAGCGAGAGAGTGAGCATGAGTGCATAAGTTGGGGAAGGGGCAAAAGAGAAGGACAAGCAGACTCCCCACTGATCAGGGAGCCCGATTAGGGGCTCAATCCCAGGACCCTAGGATCATGACCTGAACTGAAGGCAGATGCTTAACCGACTGAGCCACCCTGGCACCCCAGAAAGGATAACTTTTAAAAGAAACCAGAAAAAAGGACAGATTAACTCCAAAGGAGACTTACAGTTAAGTTTTCAACAAAATTAATGGATGCTCACTTTTGCCAGTTCTTTGCTATGTAGTACTGGAAATTCTAGTCTAGCAGTTAGAGTTAAAAAAAAAAAAAAAAAAAGAGGAATTCAAGTTGGAAAAGAAGTCAAATCATCTCTATTCAGAGATGATATGTTATGTGTGGAAAATCCTAAGGATTCCACAAAAACATTATTAGAACTAATAAATTCAGCAGTACACCAGGATATAAATTCAATGTACTAAATCAGTTGCATTTTTATACACTAGAATGAACAATCTGAAAAGGAACTAGCATCAAAAAAATAAAATATTTAGGAACTAACTTAACTAAGGAGGCAGAAGACTTGCACAACCAAAACTACAAAATGTTGCTGAAATTAAAGAAGTTATAAATAAATGAAAACACATCCTATATTCATGGGTGGGAAGACAGTATGTTAAGATGTCAATACTAGCCAAAGCTATCTACAGGTTCACTGCAATCCCTATCCAAAGCCCAGTGATATTTTTTGTAGCCACATCTATGATTGACTTAGCCATTGTCACTTTTTTTTTAAGTTTTTTTATTTAAGTAATCTCTACATTCAACATGAGACTTGAACCCAAAACCCCCAGATCAAGAACAGCAGGCTCTACTGACTAAGCTGGCCAGGCACCCAACTGTCAAATATTGATTATAAATTTTCTCTGGCTTAAAAATGATGGGTTGCCTGGGTGGCTCAGTTGGTTAAGCATCTGCCTTCATCTCAGGTCATGATCCCAGGGTCCTGGAATCGAGTCCTGCATTGGGCTCCCTACTCCGTGGGCAGCCTGGTTCTCCCTCTGACTTTGTCTCAGTCTCTCTTGAATAAAAAAATAAAAACTGAAGGTTTTGGAGGGGAAAGGGTGGGGGGTTGGGTGAGCCTGGTGGTGGGTATTGAGGAGAGCACGTATTGCATGGAGCAGTGGGTGTGGTGCATGAACAATGAATCTTGTAACACTGAAAAAATAAAATAAAAATATTGGGGGAAAAATTATTTGAAAGTGGATTCTACCTTTTCTTTTCTCTAAAGATATTTCTGTAAGGTTGATTTATCTCTTTGCTTACATATTTAGCACAATTTGTTAGTGAAGAGTTTTATTTGTCTAGTGGTTTTTACTTTTGAATTGAATTACTTTTACCTTATTGATATAGAACTGTCTGTGCTTTCTATTTGTGGTTTCTTTTTTCTTTTCTTTCTTTTCTTTTTGGTATGATATATGGTTTCAAATAATGTTTTCCTTTTCATTCACATTTTCAAATATATTTGTTATACAGATTTATTGATTTTAACTTTTTTAAGATATGGAGTGATGATTCTTTTTAATTCCCAATAATGGAAATCTGTTTTCCTTTTTGGATCACATTTATTTATGAATTTAATTAGTCTTTATCAAATTGTTGATATACAATAATTCAATACATTTGGTATTTGTTGATTTTCTTTATCATATATTTGTCTTGCTACAATTTCCACCACCCATCCCAGAGCTCTTTTCGTTTTGTCAATCTGAAATTTTATACGCATTAAACAACTCCTCTTACCTCCTTCCCTGCCAGCATCTGGCAACTGCCATCTTTCTTTTTTGTCTTTATGAGTTTGAATACTCTTAAGTATCCCATATAAGCGGAATTATGTATTATTCGTCTTTTGGGGTCTGGCTTATTTAAATTAGCATCATGTTCTCAAGATTTCATCCATGTTGTAGCATATGTCAGAATTTTCTTCCTTTTTAAGGCTGAATTTTATATATGCCATATTTTGCTTATCTATTTGTCTGTTGATGGCTTCCACATTTAAGCTATTGTGGACAATGCTGCTATGAACATGGGTGTACAAATGTCTCTTCAGGGCCCTCTTTTCACTTCTTTTGGGCATGTACTCAGAAGTAGAATTGGTAGATCATATTGCTATTCTGTTTTTACTTTTTTGAGGCATGGCAATACAGTTTTCCACAGCAGCAGTGTCATCTTGCATCCCTACCAATAGTGCACGACTACTTCAGTTTCTCCCTATCTTGCTAACATTTGTTATTTTCTTCCTTTTTTCTTGATAGTAGCCATCCTAAGGGGTGCAAAGCGGTATTGCAGTTTTGATTTACATTTCCCTAATAATCAGTGATCTGGACATATTTCATGTGCTTGTCGCCATTTGTATATCTTCTTCGGAGAAATATCTATTCAAGTTCCTTGTCCACTTTTATTAATTTTGTTATTATTTTTCAAAAGGCTTTATTTATTTATGTGACAGAGAGAGAGAGCACGCACAAGCAGGGGGAACGGCAGGCAAGGGGAGAGGAAGAAGCAGTCCCCCCACTGAGCAAGGAGCCTGATGCAGGACTGGATCTCAGGACCCTGGGATCAGGACCTGGGTCAAAGGCAGATGCTTAACCAAGTGAGCTAGCCAGGCATCCCTCTTTACCCATTTTTAAATTGAGTTGTTTGTTTTTTGTTGTTGAGTTTTAGGGATTTTGTCTTCTGGGTATTAATCCCTTATCACTGATAGGATTTGCAAATATTGTCTCCCATTTTGTGTGTTGCCTTTTAATTCTGTTAATGGTGTCTTTAATGCAAATTTTTAAAAAAATATTCAAGAAGTCCAGTATCCATTTTTTTTTTTACTTTTCTTGCCAGTGCCTTCTGGGAAACATGGAAGCAAGAGATAAATCAACCTTACAGAAATATCTTTAGAGAATAAAAGAGATAGAATCCACTGTCAAATTATTTTTAAGCCGGAATAATTTTAAAATAAAAACTTGATGATTGTTCTAACAATCACAAATACATCTACAAAAACGTTAGCAAAATATTAGAAAATCAAATCCAGAATATGTATGTATCACGTCCAGTTTATGCTCATGTGAGTTTAAACACTTGACTTTCAAACAATGGGGTTTTCTATGTTAATAGAAATGACAGGAAATCATATAATCATCTCAGTAAATTAAGAGGGAAAAAACCTCTATTTCTTAAAATTTAATACCCACTGATTAAGAGTATGCTCAGAAAACTAAGAATGGAATACAACTTTCTTAATTTAATGAATGTTATGTACACCTGCAAGTGATATGATAGATAGTGATGGAAAATTGAGAATTTTCCCTCTGAGATCAGGATCAGAAGAGTCATCATGATGTTTGAGATCTTAGTGTAATAACACAATGAAAAGGAAAATAGAAAACATGTAAGAATTGGGAAAAAGATAAAAATATAACTATTTGAAAATGACATAATTGCCTGTGTAGAAAATGAATCATCTACATATGCAACAACCCTTTGAGGTAGATACTATTATATCCACATTTTATGTATTAATATACTTAGGCTTGTAAAGTTTAGTTGACTTGCCTCAGATCAGGCAACTAGCAATACTGTGAGGTAAAGCTAACTGAGCCTTTCAGTCTTGAGAGCTTTTCTTTTTATTTACTTTGGCTTTTTTTTTTTTTTTTCTTTTGTCTTCTGAGAATTGCTCTCCAGAGGGATATATAAATATGAGAGGACTCAGTGATTGTTATTTTGTCTACCTCAAAATTTATTATTCCAGAGAGGGAAAAAGGCTAGTTTCCTTGGCTTAGGGTTCTGCATACCCTAAAAGGATAGAGAGAAGAGGCAAAATGGCATAACTTCCACCCTTCTGTGTGATTATTGTTTCATTAAGAAAGCATGAATTGGGGAGGCTGGGTGGCTCAGTGGTTTAAAGCCTCTGCCTTCAGCTCCGGTCATGATCTCAGGGTCCTGTGATTGAGCTCCGCATCGGGCTCTCTGCTCAGTGGGGAGCCTGCTTCCTCTTCTCTCTCTGCCTGCCTCTCTGCCTACTTGTGATCTCTCTCTCTGTCAAATAAATAAATAAAATCTTAAAAAAAAAAAAAATGAATTGGCCAAGGTACTTTCCATTGTTTTTTAATTGTTAATGTTGCTTTATCTATCTCCTTGCAGTTATTGAAGATTATTCTATAATTATGAATATAGATGGTTAGTAAATTTTGGGTTTTTTGGTGGGCTTATGAGTTTCGGTCATTTTCTAGAGTTCATCGTGGTCTTCATGGTGTCTTCGTAAAAAGCTGGGAAATACTGCATAAGGGATGGCTGGCCTGACCTTATCAAAAACTAAAACAGAAATTCTATCAAACTATCATGGATTCCAAATAATTATTTTACATTTATTCTTATTATTTTACTGATACTAAATTAATTTTTATTAAATTTTAAAGAATATAATCATATCAAATTTTATCTTTGTATTTTTCTGTAGATTAGACAAATGCTACTTCCCTGAATTGTAGATTCATTCATTCCATTATTACCAATAATTAAGTTCCCTAGAATTAAATAGAACACATTAAATTGTTAGCTAATTATTATATTATTTTGTTTTTTCAGTGTGTGTCCTTAACTTTGTTATTCCTCACTGTGTACCTGATTTCTTTTGATCTCTTTTTACTAGCTTATTTGGTTCTCTAGTGTTTGCAAACTTTTGCATCTGTATACAATGAATGAGTTGTTTGTTCTTTTGGCAAGTTTTGTAGGTGTAGGTCTACAGAGGGTTTTTTGATTCTCAGAGCAAAAATGTAAACTTCACTGTCCCAAGAGTATAGCTACTAAATTATTTATTAAAAAAAGCATTTGTGTTTTTGATTTATAGTTTTCAGAGTGTGACAAGGCATAGTGGGTACTTAAGATACTGTTTTAAACTGATGTCCACATCTTTACCTCCCTATCATCTGACTAAGTTACTGGAACGTACAAATGAACATGAACATACTTTCCTCTTGTAGGCTGTGGCACACTGACACCCATCATTTATACCAGTCTCCAACTGTATGTGTTTCGGTACTACACAGAACATTTCTCAGACTCCCTACATATACATCTTTATATGTATGTAACTTCTAACATTCAGATCTTCAGTACATATGCACAATTGGGAAGGTTTGTTAGAAACAGAGACTGCATAGTCAGCTTTTTCTGCCATTTTTTATTATATTTACTATTGTTGATATGCTTGATTTTTCTGCAGCGGCTTCTTTTTTTTTTTTTTTTTTTTTTTTTTGAGAGAGAGAAAGAGTTCACACCCCATGCAGCGCTTGATCACACAACCCTAAAATCCTAAGATCATAACCTGAGCCAAAATCAAGAGTTGGACACTCAACCAACTGAGCCACACCAAGGTGCCCTCTGCAGTGGCTTCTCGATCATGAAATTTTCTTAATTATAGTTAAGGCAATGATTCCTTAATACCCTGGTTCTGCCATGTGACTCTCAAGTCATTGCTGATATCCTGAGCTGTTTCTTCAGTTATCGAAGCGATTCTTTAAGACATTCACTCCCCTATATAAGTCTCTCTTCTTAGTAAGTTATGGCTTTAATTCTTTACCTAAAACAAAGCCTTACAGATTCACCTTCTGACAGTGTGTAAAGTGACACTTAAATCTGAAGAAAAACTGGGAACTAAAATTTATATTTGTGGCAAAACATTAATATCAGCAAATCAGAAACATTTACTTGAAATATAGGAACACATCACATTTCACTGTCTCTGTAAAGACTCAGATACTGGAGTTATGTTATATCTAGCAAGATGCAGTTATCATGAGACCCAAAATGACTTGTACTATTAGACCATTTGTGTCACATGAATCATGATGTCCTTAACTTGTGAATATACACTTATGTATGGTGCTAATTCCTTGCTTAATCAAAAATACAATGTATGAAATCTTTTTTCTTTAATTAAGATCATATTTTAGAGCTATTTAAGATTTATAGCAAAATTGAAGGGAGGATACAGAGATTTTCCACACACTCCCTGTCCCCACACATGCACAGTCCCCCCCATTATCAACATCATCCCCCAAAGCTGTATGTTTTTTTATAACTGATGAAGCTACATCGACACATCATCACCCAAAGTTCATAGTTTACATTCCTATTCATCTTTGTGTTGTGCACTCTGTGCGTTTAGGCAAATGTATAATGACATCTATCCATTATTATGGTGGTTCTAAAAAAATAGGCAAACACTAAACTGTCCAAAACAGAAACATTTTAAAGCAAGAAATTAGGGAGGCTAAATCTTTGGGGTCTGTTTTATTGTTGTAATCATTTAAATCAGGTTCTATATTTATATGTTTCTAATGAAAAAATAAAACAATTTACTTATTAATTTATTTTGTATTTTCTTATGAGACAAGAAGATGGAAAACAACCAATCAAATATCTGCCTTGGGAAACTCACCAGAAAGGAAAAGAAAAAGAAAGAAAGATTATTCTGTGGTAAGTTTTTGCTTTGTCAACATCTCTGATGGTCAAAGCTAATAATTTTACAATATTTCTCTAATAGATATTCCTGTGTCCTTATTGATTTTAGGTATTTTTGTCAGCTCAGTCAGTGACCTCACCCTGTTTTCTTTACATCTATACTACAACTGTGGGACCTCCATTTTGGATCATTTTAGCTAATTGCATAAACAACTGCAGTAACAGGGAAAAATCAAAATTTCTCCAACAATTTCTTGAATTTCAACATAGCTTGACCCCTCAGAACCTCTTGAGATCCTTTTAGGTGAAGCTACTGCGTTTCACTTTTCATTCTACAAACATGGGCTTTTAGTTCTTCAGATTGGAATAGTTAGCTTAAGGATATTCCATGTGGCCCTTCCAAAGCTGCTAAACGCGAGCTCTTACAGATTCAAAATATAGGACTGAAAGTTTCATACATGATTTGACTTGATTTTGTTGTTTGATTTTATTTAAAAAAAAAAAAGAAATTAAAAAAAAATTTACCTACAATCAGTCAGACCAAAATAGTAATACATGAAGATATATTGGTCTCACCTCTCCTGCAACAGAGAGCCTCAGATAACTTGTGGCACAGATTTCTGCCCAAACTCTTGTGTATTTTAACTTCCCCATTTACAGCCTCCTGCTCAGCTCATCACTGGCTGTCCCAACACATCCCAACATGTCATTGTAAGTCTCCAAGCTACCTATGATGGTGTCAAAACAACATAGAATATGTTTTATATTCAAAATATTCAGAAGAATGTTGGGAAATTTGGGGTCATAGATATTCTTACAAAACTGATGTATTGAAACGAGAGCTCTCCAGGCTTTATTAAAATGCTAATGGTGACAACTATTGAAGAAGGTCTGCCAAGGATAACACTCACATGGATTCACAGTATA
>CM052894.1:66822035-66853586 GCA_028534135.1 Potos flavus | reverse complement strand
CTATGATGGTGTCAAAACAACATAGAATATGTTTTATATTCAAAATATTCAGAAGAATGTTGGGAAATTTGGGGTCATAGATATTCTTACAAAACTGATGTATTGAAACGAGAGCTCTCCAGGCTTTATTAAAATGCTAATGGTGACAACTATTGAAGAAGGTCTGCCAAGGATAACACTCACATGGATTCACAGTATATTGGTGTCAACACCTCAGGTTAAAGAAATCAGGGCTCTGGCTTCCTCTTGATACAGTGTGGAAGTGGCCCTCAGAGTCACAGAAGCAAAGCACATTTTCACCTGATACAGCCTGCTGAGGGAGTTACAGGGATGGCAGCCTGCCAGGTAGTTCTATACTAACTTGAGCTTTTGAAGACTTTCTCTCCAGCTGAGAGGTGAAATAGTGGTTAAAGAGGAAATTGAAGGATTTTTTTTTTTTTTTATAAATGCTTTTCTCAATATCTGTCATCACTGTTCTCAAAAGATCCATCAACAGCATGTCACCTGCTCAATGTGCAAAATAAGGACACATGTAGGAAGTGGTTAAGGGTCTAGCATAAGGAATACTTCAACAAGCATGCTAGTCTAATGGCTCCAAGAATTTTATTTACAGTGTAAGTCTATAAGTAAATTATAAATTCCCCAAACATTGATGATGTATCCTTCTATAATGGGCAGCTCAGATTCATATTCCTTAGATCAGAACTCAAGCTACCCTTGATGAATGTTTTTTTTTGTAATTTCAAATCCTTCATGGAATAGGAAATTAGTTATTAGTAATTACAATAGACTAATTACTAATAATAATACAAAATTACCAGTTTAGGTTTATTCAGTAGTTAGGAAATTGCAAATTAGTAAGATACACTATATAAATGAATTGCTAGAAAAAAAATGTAAAATAATATATAAAAGAAAGTCCCCAATTGTTGTTAGATCAACATATACAAATCACTTGGTCAAATTGTTATAGAAGTTTCTAAATCTTTACTCTCAATTTCTGAATTCTTCCCTTTGTGGACCAGGCTACTTAATTCAATGGCATGCAAGTGTTCAGTGTAACTTAAAAAAAAAAAAAAAAAAAAATCTGTCAGGATAGTAGTATCTTCTTCCATGCCTGATTTTAGTTATTTGAGTCTCCTGTCTGTTGTCTTGGTCAGTCTGAATATAGGATTGTCAAATTTTGGTGGCTCTATCTTTTAGAAGACACAGCTTGGCTTTTGTTGCTTTTCTCTATTGTTTTCCTGTTCTCCATTTCCACCATAATCCTTATTATTTTATTCCTCTGCTTACTTTGAGTTTGTTTTACTCTTCTTTTTCTGTTTTGGTAGGAACCAATATGTCATTTGACTTCATTATTTTCCACAGACTTCAGTTTTAACTAGTGGAAATTATCCATTTTCTCCCACTTTTTTCCCTGGACATAATTTATGTGCTACAGTATGAAATATGGGTATAATCTCATAGTTTAATATAAGGATATACAACTGTTAGAACTGTTTATTAAAACATCATTCTTTAACTACTAACCTACCTTGCTACCTATGTCATACATATATCCATGGTCATGCTTCCAGGTTTTCTTTAACCACTTGTTTTTTTTCTTTTTACCTATTTATATATCCCTGCACCAATACTATACTGTTTAAACTATTATAGTTTTAAAATATATCTTGATTACTGGTGAAACAAGACCTTTGTCTTGTTCTTGGCAATTATTTGCTTTTAGAATTATCTTGACAAATTGTACACAAAAATCTCCTGAGACTGTGATTCAAATTTTAATTTAACTTATATATACTTCTGTAGAGAATTTATATATGACCTGTGTGTTCCATGAAATCCATGAAAATGTTATATCACTCAATTTAATTTTGTTTACTGAGTTTTGATATTCAAAATTATATCCACAAAATTTTCTATCTCCTTTGCTAGTTTGATTTCTAAGAAAATTCAATTCATATGGACTGCTACTATTTTAAATGATAAATCTTCTAAAATTTAATTTTCTAATTGTACATGCCTGGTATATAGGAAGGCAATTAAAATTTGTGAATTAATATCATTTCCAGCCACTTTTCCAATCTTTCTTATTAAATTTAATGTTCTACATGTGGATTCCTTTGTATTTTCTACAGACACAAATATCTGCAAATACTGACAGTTTTGTTCTTTGCTTTGAAGTATTTGTGTCTTTTTTCTTACTTCATGTTTAGAACTCCCAGTATAATGATGAATAGACTTCGTAAAAGTGGGCATTTTTGTCTTATTGATGATCTTAGTGTTGCTAGTTTTATTTGAGTTTCTTAAAAGTTTATAATAATAATGATTATGATTATCATAAATATTAGTATTCACGATTAGATATTGAATGCTATCAAATGCTTTTTCTGAAAAGATTAATTTTATTGTGGTAGGCAACTTGTTAAATGACACCCATTGACCACTGTTTCCTAATGTTCACAGCTTCATGTAATCCTCTTGATTTTGGGCTTAATGGAATGAATAGAAGATGGAAATTTTGATAGGATGTCTATTTTTCAAAATTAAATTACAGTCTCTAACTCCCAACTTGCACTCCCTCACTTAGAGCCAGATGCTATGCTATGAGCTACTCTGTAGAGATGCCTTTTCATCAACTTGCTGTAGGAGGAAATATATATTTTTTGGGGGTTGTGGTAAAGATATTCATGAATTCTGGGTAGTGTTCAATAGCTTTTTGCTTAATCAGGGACTGGAAGGAAGAAGATCAAATGATATGGGACTAATGAATTCAGAAGTATGTGGATTCATCTGTGGAAGTTGGCATGTTTGTAGTGTCGTGGGGTGGGTCTCGTATCAACTCCCTAGATAGCATCCACCAGAAAGAATAACCTGAACATCCAGATCAATAGCATGACTGATTCAGCATATGTTACCACACCTCTGTTTATGGTTTCCGTTTATGCATTCTAGGGCTTGTGCAATGACCCCATAGCTGGTCTATCTCCATTCATGAGACTGAAGGTGTCAGCATAATAGACCAATGTTGAGCCATTGAATGGTACCATTCTTTGAGGAGTCTGATTAACCAATTCAGTGAAAGTTGATTTCATTAGAAAACTTTAATTCTGGACCAGGAAATAATTAATCTTTGAGATTTATATCTATTCTTGGTGTGGATTTGCTTTTGCAATGTCTCAGCCAGCACAATTACCCGATCCTGCATAATGTCACTCTTACCAAGGGACTTGTAGGATTAGGCATGTGACAGTGAATACACATTGAATTCTCTGGTTTTACCTATAAAGCATTCAACTGAATACAACATTAGAATGTTTAGTTAAGATATTAGCTTGGGGACAATGCCCTGAGGGTTTAGGATATTGTTCTACATTGAACCAATGACCATTCACAAAATTTCACAAGTCCTAAATCCAAGGGGTGAAAGTAAAGACGGGCCCTTTTTACCAACACTCCCAGTGAAACATTTGGCGAATTTATTCTTCCTAAATTTATAATAGGTTCTGCTATTTCCAAATAGGATGCTTTACCAATGGCTAGAGTAAGGAATTGTTAAATCTAAAGTATACTACCTGTGTAGTTATTTTAGGCTATTCCTACCAGTAGAAGCAGGAGAAAAAGGAATTACTGTACTTTACCTTCATAGGGTCATAACCATACAGGGAAGGCAAAGAAGAGTGTTTCTATAACAAAAATGGGAGTTGACAACTACCGTGGTCCTACAAGGCAGAATAACCAGGAGTTTAGACCACAAAAGAAGATCAGGTACTCCATTTGATAAGCAACTTAAATCAGCAGATACATCAAAGATAAGAGAAATGGAATAGATGGTAGAGGAGGGAAGTTATGAATATTACTTACATTCTCAAGATCACTTTCAATAGCAGAGAACTTAGCTTCCTCCACTCATCCTACTACTGTGATTAATTATTTTTAATTGTTACATGTTGCACTTTGGAACATCAATGAAAGGACAGAATATTCCTAACATGGGGCATGGATGTACAAAGTGGTATGTAGTGGCTACAGACATTGTCTATCTTCTGCTGTATCCCTTCCACTTCACCAGCAATGTAATGCTTTCAGAAGCAGTGCTAAACCAGGGATTTGGTGAATGAATATCTGTTTTCTCATTACCTTGATTGAGGCTACTGCAAGCCATAGTGTACACTGTCTCCCAGAGTTGACCAGTTTGATTGAACTCCAGTTGCCCAAATGTTGTGACTGTCTTGATAGCAGCTTTCTCTGGCTTCCCTCTCTTTCCTGCCTCAATTCCCTTACCTCATTACGGGGGTTTCCTGGGATGACCTGCTAGGTATGTATCCTGTACTCTAACCCTTTACTTATGGTCTGTCTCTACATGATCCAAAACTAAGGAACATCTATCACAGATTCCTAGAAGTCTGTGAGTTAGAATTGAAAGAAGAGTTTCTTGTTATTTTTCCTTTTTTTTTTAAGTTCGTATTCCATTTGTCCTCGGAATGGTAGGGCAGAGCATTGCATACTGTTTTCATATTGCAGCCTTGCACAGAAGTACCTTTGAGCAACCACGCAGTTGATTGCTTTAGTGTAACTTATTTAAGTACAAAATTCACCCTCATGCAGACATCATAAAAGTCTGTCTATAAAATTATGTTTTAAATTTTACTTTTAGCTAATCATACTGTTTAATGATTTAAGATATTAAGAACTACCATCTCATAGCTACTTCAAGATTTGAGTTACCAAGAGTACTTTCTTTTAATAGCCCTGGTATCTTTCTACTTGGCTCACAAGCTTTTTAAAAATTTATAAATGGTCAAACTGTAGTGATTTCTTATAAACTCAGGAATTAATTTGAGGGGTACCTTTGATAGTGGCTACCCACTGACAATTTTTTATACCATTACTATGACATTTTAAAATTTGACCCCCTTGGAAAACTCTGCTGCAAGTGTTTTTCTTTAGTGTTATCAGCTTAGGATTGGCTTGCTGATTTCTTCAGTTTTCATCTTTAATTATTTTACTGTAAAACTTCAAAAAAATAATATATATTATTATTATACATTATATAATATAACATTATATAATAATATATAATAATGTATAATAATAATGTATAATAATAATAATGTATAATGATGTAATCTCAAGGCTTTAGATTTCCCTTTTTTCTCCCAAAGTTAACTATTCTGATATCAAACACCATAGGTTGATTTTTGCCTGTTTATTTATCTTTTAATTTAGAAAAATGAATTTAATGGTAGCCATCATTTTGTGCTGATTTCTTTTGCTCAACATGATGTTTGTGAAATTTATCTTCATGTTCAGCAGCAGTTTTTCTCATTTTCATTGCTTTATACTATCCCATCACCCGCTTAAAATATTTATCCTTTCTATTGTGAGTAGACATTTGAGCTTTTCTAGATTGTGCTGATTACAAACAATGCTGCTATAATCATCTTTGTACATGTACGTTGGATCAAATATGCATGCATATTTGTTGGATGCTTGCCTAAAAGTAAAATTGTTAAGTATTTTAGTGTGTACATAATCAAGTTAAATAGAAAGATAAAACATTTTCCCAATATATATTAATTTGCACTTCTATTCACATGCAAACTTTCAAATACCCACTCTCCCAACCCGTGTGACATTGTCAGTAGTTTTAACACGTGTCTATCTTGGAGATATGTAATAGAATCTATTTTGACTTAATTTGCATTTCTCTGATTACTCATGATTTTGAGCATATAGATATCATCTTTTATGAAGTCGGTGTTCAAGGTCTTTGCCCATTTTTATACTGAGTAGTGTGTCCTTTTCTCATTGGCTTGTCAGTAAACTCAAGAGTCAAATCTGGCCAGCTGCCTGGTTCTTGTGTGTATGTGTATATGTGTGTGTATGTGTGTGTCCCCTGAGCTAAAAATGGTTCCCACATTTTTAAATAGTTGAGTGGCTTGTAAAAGTGCCTGTATGATATCCATGGATGCGACTTGGCCCCAAAGCATAAGACATTTGTTATCTTGTCCTGTAAAAAAAGTTTGTTGATCCTGAATCTGGAGCATGGCATTATCCTGAAATGAAGTTTTCTTTTTCTCCACCTGGTTATCCAATTGACCCAGCAATATTTATTAAAAGGACTGTCATTTCCTTACTGCTCTTCACGGTTATGTTGTCAAAAATAAAATCTAGTGTCTGTATATGTGCAGCTGTGTTTTTGAATTCTCTATTAAGTTCTGTAGTTTGATTTGTCTATATTTGTACCAATATCACACTGTACTAATTAATACCATTATAGTAAATCATAACATCTGGTAAAATAGGTCCTCAACTTTTAAAATTTTCTTCAAAGTTATTTAGGCTGAATTTGGTCCCTTGATTTTTTTCTCTTAATTCACATATAATGTATTATTTGCCCAAGGGATACAGGTCTGTGAATCATCAGGCTTACACATTTCACAGCACTCACCACAGCACATAGTCTCCCCAATGTCCATAACCCAGCCACTCTATCTTGGTCCCTTGATTTTTTTTTTTTTTTTTTTTAGGATTTTTTATTTTTTTATTTGACAGAGAGGAGAGAGATCACAAGTAGGCAGAGAGGCACGCAGAGAGAGAGGGGGAAGCAGGCTCCCTGCTGAGCAGAGAGCCTGATGCGGGGCTCGATCCCAGGACCCTGAGATCATGACCTGAGCCGAAGGCAGAGGCTTTAACCCACTGAGCCACCCAGGCACCCCAGGTCCCTTGATTTTTAATAAAAAATCTATAATTAGCTTATAAATTTTTGTAAATCCTTTTAGGATTTTGATTGAGATCATACTGAATCCATAGATCAGTTTGAGGAAGACTGGTATTTCTACAATACTAAAAAATCAATTAAGGTACATGATAAATTGCTTTATTTATTTAGAATCACTTTAGTTTATTTCACTAATTTTTTAAATTATGTTTTTGTTATGCTTTTTCCTACATAGTTTGATGCCTCTGTAAATGGTATTTAAGTTTTGTTTCATTTTCTAATTTTTCCTAATGGTGAACTTATTTTTGGATATTGATATGGTTTCATGTTAAACCCGTTTGTTATATTTAATATCTTATATGTAGATTTTAATTTTTTCTATGTATATGATTCCATTATCTGTGGAAGTGACAATATTAGTGCCTCCTTTTCATTCCTTATAGTTTTCCTTTGTCTTTCATTACACTGGTGAGTACCTAGAGTAAAATATTGAATAGAAATGGTAGTGTCCTTTCTTATCTGAAAATTAAACTCAGATGTGAAAGCTTTAAGATTTTCAGTATTAAACATATCGTGTACTTTTTTCTTGAAGATGACTTCTTAGTGCACTTAGATTATTTCCTTCATCAGTTCTCACATGGTTTGAATTATCAGTAAAGGCACGTTTAAATTTATCCTCAAATTCATGGGATGCTATGGGCTTCACTCATCACCAAGTTTATATAGATTTAAGAAATAGTAAAGAGAGACACCATAGATTCATACTGATAATGTAGCAGAGGATTCTTGGTCCCCATGTGCAGCTTCCAATTTCCCAAAACTATACTGTGCTTAGGGATCACATTGTCAATACAGATGGCTCTGAGTGGATATCAACCACATCAGCTCAGGAAAGGCATCAGATCTATAGTCTCTTCAGCTTTTACTGGTTGCTAAATGAATAGTGCCACATCGGCACGCTATCTGTTTCTGTTTTTCTGGGCGGCTGCACCTTGTCAGTAAGACATCACTCAATAAACAGTCTCTGTCAGCACATAGCAAATTCATCAGGACCATTGTTAAATTTTGATCCAACACATTTCTTAAGTTACCTTTGAAGGAGGAGTTCTCTAAAGCTAGAGGAAAGGCTGTGGAAAGGCCAATAACACTATTCCTTTCCCATATATTCCTAATTTTCTAAAAGTTTTGAACTGTTGCATTTCCAGACACCAATAATGAAGCAGCAGAGAGAGAAATTAAGAAAACAATCCCATTTACAGTTGCACCAAAAACAATAAGATACCTAGGAATAAACCTAACCAAAGAGATGAAAGACCTGTACTGTGCAAACTATAAAACACTGATGAAAGAATGAAGATAGCACAGAAAAATGGAAAGACATTCCATGCTTATGGATTGGAAAAATAAATGATGTTAAAATGTCTATACCACCCAAAGCAAGCTACACTTTTAATGTAATCTCTATCAAAATACCAACACATTTTTCACAGAGCTAGAATAAATAATCCTAAACTTTGTATGGAACCACAGAAGACTCCAAATAGCCAAAGCAGCCTTCAAAAAGAAAAAAACAAAGCTAGAGACATCACAATTCCAGAGTTCAAGTTATATTACAAAGCTATAATGATTAAGACAGTATGCTACTGGCAAAAAAAATAGACACATGGATCAATAGAATAGAATAGAAAACCCACAGAATAGAAATGAACCCACAGTATATGGTCAATTAATCCTCAACAAAGCAGGAAAGAATATCCAAGGGGAAAAAGATGGTCACTTCAACAAATGCTTTTGGGAAAACTGTACAGCAACATGCCAAAGAATGAAACTGGAGGGACACCTGGGTGGCTCAGTTGGTTAAGCGTCTGCCTTTGGCTTTGGGTCATGATCCCAGGGTCCTGAGATCAAGTCCCACATCAGGCTTGGTGCGGGGAGCCTGTTTCTTCCTCTCCCTGCTGCTCCCCCTGCTTGTGTAAGAGCTCTCTCTCTCCGACAAATACATACATACATACATACATAAAATATATTTTTTAAAAAGAATGAGACTGGACCATTTTCTTATACTGTACACAAAAATAAATCCAAAATGGATCAAAGGCCTAAATGTTGAGACCTGAAACCATATACTGTACACAAAAATAAATTCAAACTAGATCAAAGACCTAAATGGGAGACCTGAAACCATAAAAATCCTAGAAAAGAACACAGTAACTTCGACAACTTCTTATTAGGTATGTTTCCTGAGGCAAGGGAAACAAAAGCAAAAATAAACTATTGGGAATTCATCAAAATAAAAAGCTTCTGCACAGCAAAAGAAACAACTGACAAAACAAAAGGCAGCCTGTGGAATGGAAGAAGATATTTGCAAATGACATATCTGATAAAGGGTTAATATCTAAAACATATAAAGAACGTATAAATCTCAATACCCCTAAAATAAATAATCCAATTAAAAATGGGCAGAAGATATGAACATTTTCCCAAAGAAGACATACAGATGGGCAACAGACACATTAAAGAATGCTCAACATCATTGATCATCAGGGAACTACAAATCAAAACTACAATGTGATAAAACCTCACAACTGTCAGAATGGCTAAAGTCGACAAGATAAGAAACAGTGCTAGCAAGGATGTGGAGAAAGGGGAACCCTCTCGCTCTGTTGGTAGGAATGCAAACTAGTCCAGCCACTCTGGTATCAGTATAGAAGTTCCTCAGAAAGTTAAGAATGAAAAAATTAAGTTGAAAATAGGACTACCCTAGGGGCACCTGTGTGGCTTAGTCAGTTAAACATCCAACTCTTGATTTCAGATCAGGTCATGAACTCAGAGCTGTGAGACTGAGCCCCATGTGGGGCTACTAGCTCAGCACAGAGTCTGCTCAAGATTCTGTCTCTCTCACCCTCTTGCTCCCCGCACTCACGCTGTCTCTCTCTCTAAAATAAATAAATAAATAAATAAATAAATAAATAAATAAATAAAATCATTAAAAAAAAAAAATAGAACTGCCCTATAATCCAGCAATAGCACTACTAAGTGCCCAAAGAATGCAGAAATACTAATTCAAAGGGTTACATGCACCCCACTGTTTATAGCAGCTTTATCAACAATAGGCAAATTATGAAAAAAGCCCAAGTGTCTGTAGACTGATGAATGGAAAAAGAAAATATTGCATATATATATGCATATGCATATATATCACATATATACACATACAAATATATGTATACACACAATGGAATGTTACTCAGCCATCAAAAAGAATGAAATCTTGCCATTTGCAATGACGTAGATGGAGCTAGAGAGTATTATGCTAAGGGAAATAGAGAAAGACAAATACCATATGATTTCATTCATATGTTGAACTTAAGAGACAAAACAAATAAACAATGGGGAAAAAAGAGAGAGAGAGAGACAAACCAAGAAAGAGACTCTTAACTCTAGAGAACAAACTGATGGTCACCAGAAGGGAGGTAGGTGAGGGGATGTCTCAATAGGTGATGGGGATTAAGGACTGCTCTTGTGATGAACACGAGGTTTGTAAAGAAGCATTGAATCAACTATATTGTACACCTGAAACTAATATTACACTGTCCATTAACTAACTGGAATTTATTTATTTATTTAAAGATTTCATTTATTTATTTGGCAGAGAGAGACAGCAACAGAGGGAGCACAAGCAGGAGGAGTGGGAGAGGGAGAAGCAGCCTTCCCGCTGAGCAGGGAGCCCAATGTGGAGCTCGATCCCAAGACCCTGGGATCATGACCTGAGCCGAAGTTGCTTAACAATTGAGCTACCTAGGTGCCCTAACTAACTGGAATTTAAATATAAACTTAAGTAAATAGAAGTTTTGAGCTTATATAGATATTTAACTTCATCAAATACTTTTTTCTTTTTTACATCTTACTGATATGATTAGAAAACTTTTTAAAAAAATGTATTTTCTCATTTTGGTGATTTACAGTGAAGAACAGTGAAGAATCCTGGAATTCTAAATCTAGATTGGGTTTGTGAAATATGCTCAAATCATCTATAATATATTATTTTTTTCATGTTTCTATACTGTTTTCTGACATTTTTTAAGGACTTCTGCATTAGTGTTTTTGAATAAGATTAGCCTATATTTTTACCTTCTTATCTTTGTTATATTTTGTTATCACAGCCTCATTCAATCAAATAGGAAATAGAGTTTACACAAAGATTTGAAATTGTCAACATAGAATTTTATGAATTATAGATCGTATCCAACAACACATTTTATTATTAATTAAAAAGATTTTGGCAAATGCCAAGCATATATTATTCTTTTCCTGAAATTGTCCAAATCATTTGATGCAGTTCCACAAAGTGTTCCTTTTCTTTTATGCTAGGATGTGTTTTGATTATGAAATAATAATCAAGTTTTGAAATACATGAGGAAACATTACTCATAAAAGGAAACCATTTTGGATTAAGAACACTTCCCATTTACATTTATTAATTGTATAAGTATCCCTCACTTTTCATCTGGTCACACCACATAATCACAAAATATGGATAAGAAATATCCAGGATATTTAGAGCACTCTTAAAACAATAATAAAAACTACAATTATGCAAAAGGTATAAACAAACACTTCACAAAAGAAGATATGCAGTTTCCAAATGCATTTATGAAGAAATGTTCAGCCTTATTTATCATTAAGGAAATGCAAATAAGGACCCGAATGAGATTCTATTGCACACTTATTGGACTGGGAAGAGGTTAGTTACAATATCAAATGATTGTGAAGATAAGGCACAGCAGGAACTCTCATTCATTTTTTGGTGAGTATGTGAAATGCCATTCCGGAAAGCACTTTGGCAGCATTTTTTAAAAAATAGTATTAAACACAGACTTTCAACTACATCAACCAAAAACTTCCTTGTTATTAACCAAGTGAACATGTTCATATAAAAATCTGTGCATGAGTGTTTATAGCAGCCTTATACATTATCAAGATCAAGAAACAACCAAGATATCCTTCAAGGGATGCACAGATAAATCAACTGTGGAACATCCGTGCCCTGGAATTCTACTCAGAAAGTTTAAATGAAACAAGTTATATTCTCACATATCAACGTTTGTGAAGCCAACACATATTGATAAGGGAAACTCGGACCCAGAAATCTGTATATTATATAATTCCATTTATAAAACACTCTGTAAAAGATAAAATGTGGAGATGGAGACTAGATCAGTATTTGCCAGAATGTGAGCTATGCTAGGGGCTTAATATTAACATGCCACATGGTGAAATTATTAACGATGAAGTTGTTCTGTAAGAGATGAAGTTTGTGGATACATGGCCATGCATTTGTCAACCCTTTAGAACTCACCACCACAAAGGATAAATTTGGCTGTATTCAAAATGACAACAGAATAACAACAACAAAACGAGATGTGTAGTACAGACGGAGACAAATGACTAACTATACTATAAATGTGTGACATAACCTCACTGAAAGACTAGGAAAAGAAGAACTAACAAAAGTAACTTTGGAAAATTTATATCTTTGACTAGATACAATAATGCTGAAGGTAAAGATAGCTGTACTTTAACATTATGCTCTCGTTGGTAAATTTGTTTCTCACAGGGATGAGAGTGAGCAACAGTTTCAACTACCTTATGAAATAGAGACTCTGTGCCTACATTGGATAATATACACATTTTCTATCTTCCCCCTGAGAGTGCCTACAGGCTATGACATCTAAGTAGCAACAAGCATACCCAGAGTCCGGATCTTGATTTCTAAATACCACTCTTGAAAAGGAAACTAGGATTCCTTGGGGGTAAATAAATGGCTAATTCTAAGGCTAATGGCAAGAAAATACAAGATGAGCTTGGGGAATCTTACAGGGGTGGAAATTAGGGAAGTGCTCAAAAACAAAAACATGTCAAAGGACACAGTATGCAACCTACAAAGGTTTCTGATTACTAAAATTGGAAGAATGTAACAAAATAATGGTAATATTAGATTTAGCACAAATACAACAAATCTGCATAAACTAATAATGATACAAATTAATGGATAAATTAAAAAAAACCAAGAAGGACAAATATTCCTTAAATTAAGATTAAGATAAAATCCAAATAGTATGTATGATAATGTTACAGTGGAGAAGCATGTCACAGCTAACACCGTCACCAAATCATCAGAGTTAACAATGCAGGTAATTCAACAACAATCTTGGGCCTTCTGATAGGATGGACTGAGACATATTTAGCATCTTCTCTGGCATGCCTGCTGAGAGTGCGTATCTGAAATTAATCATAAGGAAACATCCGACAAATCCAAATTGAAGATAGTTTTAACTAACCAGTACTGTTCAATAATTTCAATGTCATGAAACATAAAGACTGGTGTTTTCTGGATTGAGGAAACCAAAGAAACATGACAACTGAATTGTGTGGTCTTACAGTTTTCTTCTGCTGCAATAAACCTTCCTAGAAAAAATGTGGAGAAATTAGAATAAAGCTGATGGATTAGGTGATATATAATAACAATATTCATCTCTAGATTTTGATAATTGTAATTTCTTTATGTAACAGAGTATCTTACTTTCCATAAACACCCACTGAAGTATTTAAGCATATAAAGGCATCAGAATTTCTCCTTTTTCTCCTGCAGTTTAGAAATTAATTTTACATGAAAAAAACAGAGGAAAAAAAGACCTTTGTGGGGGAGATTTTAAAATACAAAAGAAATTCATTTATTCTTTTTCGGCTCACCTAATTTTTAAATTCAATCAATATTGAATCTGGTAATTTTTTTACAATAAACTTGTTCATTTTGCCTGATTTTTGAGATTTACCTGGAAAAACTCTTTCCTATTATTATTTTAATTCTTGGCATATCTATAATTATGCAACTTTTTTTGCTCAAGTGTGTTATTAATTAGTTCATGTCCATATGTACTGCATTATATTTTAATTTGGACATCAAAGCTTTGAACCTCAATTTGTAATCTCTTGCATTTAAAAAGCATATCTGTCTAGTCACTTTATCACCCTCTTACACAGAAAAGCCTTTAATAAATTATGTTTGATGATTATGTCACTAAGGAGAATGGGTTTTTCTACTTTATGTGACTCAGGCTATTGATTGAGTGTGTACTTTTGAATATAAATTTCTCTGTCTAGTCAGCACAATTTCAGAAATATTGATCAGAAACTCAGAGGTGAATTTACAAAGCCCTTTGACATATTTCATAAGTACAGTCAAATTATTCACATAATATCATTTAATATTATTTTTGAGCAGTGTAGTATTTGCAAACATATGAATTAAATAAAAGAAATAAAAATATTGATTTTATATATATCTATATTTTTTAAAGCACTATTTTATTTTTGGTCCAAATTAAAGTATGTTGAACATTTTTAATTTTCCAAAAACATTTGAAGTCTTGGAGTTTATCTAGAAAATACTTGTATCTTGATCATTTCTGGAACCTATACTTTGTATAGGTTAAAATGTATCATAGATATTATATCCAATTCTACAATTGGATATAGTGTGTGTGTGTGTGTGTGTGTAGTAATTGGAAGCCTATGTATTTTCTATCTCTCCGCTGAGAGTACCTACAGGCTGTGACATCTAAGTAATGACAGGCATACCCAGAGTCCAGGTCTTGATTTCTAAATATTCTTGTAAAAACTAGTACTAATTGCAGAAATGGCTATCGCTAGGTCTGATGGCAAGAAAATACAAGATGAATGATTTCAGGCATCCACTGGAGGTCTTGGAACATGGGATATATTCTGCAGACAAGGGAGGGCTAGTGTAATTATGTCTTTTTTTTTTTTTTTTTTTAACTACAAAACCTGTAGCATGGTTTAGAATAAAACCTATACAAATTACATTCAAAAAGATCCTCTTATCTCTCTTTTATCCTTCCTCCTATATGTAAGCATTTTGAATTGTTTTTGGTTTCTCTTCATTTTTCCATTCAGACAACATAAATTTATACACACATATTTATGTATGATTTTCTATACCAGAGTACATTATAGGCACTCTTTTGAATATTATTTTGCTTTGGTTGATGACATATGGTGGAAATAATGCGTAATAGTATTTATTTCTTTTGGTAAATGCATAGCAATATATTACATAAATGTATCATATCTACTCAACTTCTTCCCTATTGGCAAGTGGGTTATTTCAAGACTTTTGCTATTACCAGCACTGTTTCAGAGAATATCTAGGTTCATTAATAATTTCATATATGTGCCAGAGTAGTGTTGGAATAGATTGCTGGAAGTGGGATTTCTTGATCGAAGGATAAATTCTTAAATAATTCTGCTGCCAAATGCCAAGCTCTCTTCCAAAGTGGTTGTTACATTTTGCACTGGTTGTTACAAATGCATGAGAATGCTATTATCCACAGCCTCATCCACTGTATACATTTTCAAAATTTCACATTTTTAGATGATGAATTAATGGTAGTATTAATTGTATTTGCCTTATTATGAACGAGGCTGAAGTTCTTCTCATATGTTTAAGCATCATTTGTGTTTCTTTTTCCTGTCCTTTTCTGTTCTTTCTCTGAATTTCCATTGGGTTACCTCTCAATTTTTAGAAAATCTATCAGTCAGGGCACAGTCACTTTTCCTTATAATCCAGTACTATGTTATCTATTTTGTTGCTCAAATTGTTCCAACTTCCATGTTTGGAAGCTTTTTGAAGTGGGTTTCTGTGTCCTTTTGCTATATCCCATTGTCTTGTTTTATGGACACTTCTTTGTTTGTTGACACAGTAAGATGTTCCAGGCTTATCCTATATATTTCCTGACTCAACCATAGAATCAAGAAATCCTATCTCAAGGATCACTGAATATATATATATATATATATTTTTTTTTTTTTTTAATTGCAGGATGGTGATAGAAACCAAGATCTGGGAGGTGGGTGTGCTTGTTGTTACTGTGGTACTTTTGCTACTCTAGCCCCTTTTAGAGGATGAGGAAAGACAAGAACTTTCATTCATTGCTGGTGGGAATGCAAAATGATAAACCTACCTTGGAAGGCAGTTTGACAGTCCTTACACAATTAAACATACTGTTACCAGATGACCAATCCAGCACTTATTCACATTGGTATTTACCCAAAGGAGATGAAAATGTATATCCAAGAGAAAGTCTGCACACAGATGTTTATAGCAACTTTATTTATAATGGCCAAAACTTGGAAGAAATCTAGATGTCCTTTAGTAGGTGACTGGACAATTAAATTGTGATACATCCAATGGGATATTTATTATTCAGCACTAAAAATAAATGAGTTATCAAATCACGAAAAGACATGGAGAAATCTTAAATGAAACCTCCAAAGAGGTTTCCAAAGATGGAATCCTAAATTCCATCTAAATGGAACAATCAAATCTGAAAAGGCTACATTCTGTGTGATTCGAATTAAATGGTGTTCTGGAAAAGGTAAAACCATGAGACAATAAAAAGATCAGTGGCTATCCAGGGTTAGGAGTGAATAGATGGAACACATAAGATTTTTACAGTAGTAAAACTATTCTGTATGGTACCATTATGATGAATACAGAACATTACATGTTTACCCAAATCCAAAAAATGTAGACTGTGAAGAGTCAACTGTAACTTAAATTATGGACTTCGGGTGATTATGATGTGCCAGTGGCAATTTATGGATTATAACAAATGCACCACTCTGGTAAGGAATGTTGATAATGGGAGAAGCTGTACTGTGTGGGGACAAGAGGTGTAGATGGGAAATCTCTGTATTGCCTCCTCAATTTTGTTGTGAACTTTAAACTGCTCTAAAAAATAATGTTTAACAAAAACAAACCAACAAAGGTAATCAGGTACCTTTAATGTGAGCTTTTGTATTAATCTGGCTAGCAGTTTGGCTGAGTTTAATGCAGCTGTATGTGCTAAAGACTTCAATATCTGCCAGTGTCCTTGCTTTTTTCCCCCCTCTTCTTCACTTTATTTCTCCACAGAGAGAGTCTGTACCTTGGATATCATTCAATTTTAATTTGCTCTTTCTATACTGGAGGGTTGTTGGGTGCTGGCAGCAATGTGGGGGGTGGAGTGTCCTATCAGCGCCTGACTAAATCACTTCTTTAGTGGGACTCTGTTTCTGGAGTGTGACCTTTGAAAGTGTTTTTGTTCCTTCTGGAGTATATATTTTTCCTGGCCTCCAATTCTTTCATTAATATAGCAAATTCTAGGGGTGCCTGGGTGGCTCAGTGGGTTAAGCCTCTGCCTTTGGCTCAGGTCATGATCTTGGGGTCCTGGGATCGAGCCCCATGTCGGGCTCTCTGCTCAGCGGGGAGCCTGCCTCCTCCTCTCTCTCTGCCTGCCTCTCTGCCTACTTGTGATCTCTCTCTCTCTCTCAAATAAATAAATAAAATCTTTAAAAATATATATATATATAGCACATTCTAGATATTTCCATGATTGCACCTATAATACTGAGTAATTTTCCTATCAGACTCACTATCAGCCACTTCAAATCTGAGCTATAGCTAATTCATCACTATGACCCCTTAATTTTTATAAGATCAGTCAGTAATATGTGCTCACTAAATATTTTTACATTGTTAAGTAAAATAATATCTATTTCAAATGTATTCCATCATTTAGACTTCTAAATTATTCATTCACACTTATCTGAGACTAATTGAATTAATGCATTCTCATCTTACTTGATTTACATTCTTAATTTGATAAACATGCTGTGAAAACACCGTTAATGAGAAAAAAATATTTTTGACCACTGAGGGGAAGGATGCTATGACATTTCTTTAAGAAGTTTTTCACTCAGCAGCTGAAATTAAAAAGATCTCTTGAATGGTTATAAGAAAAGAACAAAAGGAAAAAAACATGTTTGTCCACATTAATGATTTGTCATTGCTAAAAGATAACAGTTATTGATCTTTCTAAAAATAACTTTCAATATTTGGATCATCTATCAAAAATCTAATAACAGTGGATTTTACTCATTCCAGATATTTTGAGAAGTCACAACATATGGGAAGAAAAATACTCTTTTTAAATTCTTAATCTTGAAATAACATGATTATAAAATTTTCATTATGACTATTTTATGTACAAGGCATTTATCTAAGCTATAATAGTAAGCAGCCTTTTTGATGTAGGACAATGGTGTAGCATAGTAGGCAAAGTCAGGTTCTAGGACAGATTTGATTTGCTCTAAGGCTTGAAATGTCTGCAGAATAAGAATGCATCTTAAAAGAAGATAAAGAAAAAGAATCAAACCCAAAACAAACAAACAAAAAGAACAAGATAGAAATAGATTTATGGTTTTAACCAGGGTTTTTACAGGGTAATTAAATATAAATATTCTCCCACCCTTGATAGATCCAAAAGGCAATCCTTTCAGATGAAAGAAAAGAACACTTAATCTCCTTTCCTAAAATATTAACTCAGTTGTCCTTTAAATAAATTTATGCCAATTACAGCTTTGGTATAAAGCATTTTATCAGGAGAGCCTATTTATAGAAAAATGGATCATATCTTAGAGATGTTACAGTGAATTAAAGAAAACCTGACCTTATTTTTGGTTTATGGGAAAAACACAAGGTTAAGAGCAGGTGAGCCAACAGCCATTGTCCATTCTCCCTGCCTTTCCTTCCTTGTTGTCTCTTATCTCCTTGTGTTGGAAACTCAGGGATGTTTTATATGCAGCAGATCACATAGAGAGATTCCATGGAGTATTTATTTATTATCAGCAGAAATATACTCCTACAGAAATATGAAAAAACTAAGACTGGATGTTTAAAAATACCTTTATTAGCTCATTGCAGTTTTTCAGGGGAAGAAAAGAAGAGCTCTGAGGAGGAGTTTTTATAGAGCTACAGTTATTTTACTTGGCCACTAATTAATTAACTTTGTCAGTTTTTCAAAAACAGTGTCTCTCAGTGTTGCTGAGTAGCATCATTAAGAAAGGCAGAACATAAAATGGAAGAATAGTTTCTTTTCCTCAATATAAGAAATCAAAACATCCGTAAAGTTAGCCTGCCAATATTTCAAAATAGGAAGTGACAGAAAATATTGACATATCTCACAAGATTAATAATTCATTCCATGAAACATATGAAAGTTATTTCCTTCTTGGGAATTAAAATGTATAGGCAATGTATAGTTATACATAACCCATGTTAATAAAAAAATTCACATTCTGGTGCTTTGAGCTATGCAGGCAAATTCTTTTCTCCAAAGTTCTATGGCCTGAAATCTCATTTTGTTTAATTATCATTGGTAACAGGAATAATAATAACAATATCTAATTTCCTGAGTGGTTACTCTGGCTCAGACAGTGTGACGAGGGATTTATAGGCATTATTTCCTTTAATCCTCACAAGAGCACCATAACATACATAGCCTACATTTTTTAGTTCTTAAAAATTAACAAAATTAACAAAAATAGGAGATGAGTTAATTAATCAAATTTTAATTACTATAATCATCTCAAATAATCTTTCTTCTATGAATTGTATTCCACAGTATGAAACAATGTTTCATATGAGCTTGATAAATAGCTATTGACAATCTATGCAAATTTTTTGGGGGGAGGGGCTCTAAATATTCTTTATTTTTGTGTGTGTGATATTTATTTATTTATCTCGTTTTTATTTAAATTCCAGTTAACAAACAGGGTAATATCTTGAAGCAAGCAAGTAAGAGGTGTTAGGATACAAACTGACACATGTCCAGAATTTTAAAATTAAGATTCTTAAAACTGAGCATTGGTATAGCAATTCATAAGAACTATAATGGATTATTAGAAGTTTTATTTGTGCACCTAGCTAAGTGAAGATCACTAGGATCTAGAATGTGTTCCTTAAGAATAAATACTTCAGAATATATTCAGTTATCAGATACTGGACTTGGAAATCATGGCTCCAGTTTTTTTAAAACATTTATTTTAGAGAGAGAGAGCATGTGCAAGTGTGTGTGTGCATGAGGAGGGGGAGGGGCAAAGGGAGAGAAACTCAAGCAGACTCTATGCTGAGCACAGAGCCTGATGCGGGGCTAGATCTCACAACCCTGAGACTATGACCTGAGCTAAAACCAAGAGTCAGATGCTTAACCAACTGAGCCACCAAGGTGTCTGATCCATTTTTAATATAATGAATGCTGAATTTAGCTAAGCATTTGTTACATTCCTCATTGGAAAAAATCCCATAATGTGGTCTCTCTTACAATACA
This sequence comes from Potos flavus, assembly GCA_028534135.1. Lineage (NCBI taxonomy): Eukaryota > Metazoa > Chordata > Mammalia > Carnivora > Procyonidae > Potos > Potos flavus. Next base: position 66,833,630 of record CM052894.1, on the reverse strand, counting down.
TTTAGCTAATTTAATAAAAGATCCTCATAAATAGGTTTTGTTCCTATGAACTTCTTCAGAATATTCATGAATAGATTAATATCAAAATGAGAATATCTAATAAGGAACTTTATATTTGATCTCATTCTATTCAATGGCTTTTGATAAATAATTGGTTAGATAACAAGAGTAGGAAACACAGCAGCAAGAGTAATATTTCTCAGGAAAGGAAAAGGAACAATAAAAAGGAGATCACATCTGACCCCTGATTCACATGGCTCAATGTCCCTTAAGTTTATAAATTTGTGTGTTTTTCAAATATATTATTTTGTGGTTCTCTCCATACTTCTCCTAACAGATTATGCCAGTTAAATATTATTCAAAAGAAACCTTTCCACTCTAAAAGAGCCCCTGTTTGTTTAAAAGTGTGGAGTGATGTATCGTAATGTGTGTCATTCTAGTGGCCATTTTTCCCTCTAAACTTTATTCACACTATTATACTTACTTTGAAATACAGAAATACTCACAGGAATAGCAAAACCAAAACACTGTTGATTTAGCGATCAGCTGCTAATAATAGATTACACTCCACATTATGGCTCAGAACCAATATTCACTGAACATTGTCATAGCTGAAGACTTGGCGAGTGTGTATTACACTTCTAGAGTTATGTCTTATAGGAACTCTTACAAAGTGTACCAAGATGTATGGAAGTGCCCTGTATAACTGCGAAAACCTTGAAGACTGTTCTCATAACTGCAAACTATAACAAAATTGACAACATGCCGTTGTATACATTCACATGATTTAATATTATACAGCAGGGAAAATGTAGCAACTGACATGACGTTGAACCGATATAAGAACCTTAGAAATGTTATCATTCATGAGAGTAAAGTACCAGAATATTTCACATAGTTAGATGGTTTTGTATAAAGCTAAAATCAAGCTAAAGGGAACAATATTTTTGGCACGTACATGTGTAAGTGATAACACATGGTGGTGGAGAGTCCGGGGCATAAACTGAAAGCCTCCCTACCCCAGATACAGGAAGCACAGCCTGTTGTTGGCTCAAAGTTTAGTCTCAGCCCAGGATTTACCCTCAACAGAGGAAACTACTTTGCCTGTGGTTATAATTTCTCTCTTGAGGGCAAACTGCACCTAAGGACTGGTTGATAGAGAGGATAGAAGGTAGAAAGTCCAGCCCCCTTGAGATCCCAATTTACCGTTAATGGGAAGACTAACTTGAAAGGGTCTTAATTATAAAGGAAAAGTATTAGCTCATTGAATTTGAGGTATTGGTATTCAGAAATACCCCTTCACTTTTAGACTCTCTTGAACCACAAGTAGTTACGAGTACGTGTACATTGGAAATCATGGAAATGTTGGAATCTAGAACCTCGTAAAAACATGTTTGGACTGCCAGTGCACCAGAGTTCTAAACTTCTTTTCCAACTATTGAGACATATATTGGAGAGGATTAAAGCGTTCTTAAAATGTTTCACCACGTAGACTTCTGGAGATTGTACTCCAGGATAAGAATGGAGGGATGTCCTACTGAATTGTACCATCTGATTCAGTGAGGATGTTGGATTTCTGCAGTGGCGTTTCCAGTTATAGTTGTGTTTTCTCACGTGGGCTACAAGTCCAGGGCAGAAATTATAATGGTGTGACCCTTGGAGATGGTTGGTGATCACTGATTAATCATTATGTTCTAAGGACTTTAGTGTGTGAGCAGTGAACTCAAGTTTTACTTGATCTGTGTGAATGGAAAGAATTGAGGTCTGGAGGACGAGGGCTGTATTTGAGAGTCATGCCTTTTTAATCCATTTTTACATCAGAGCCAATTCACAGACTCAGAATCCATAAATGAAAAAAAGTTCATCCACATAAAAAAGAAACCTGCAACATTCTCACGTATGTACTTAATATTCCCCAGGCCGTCCCTTAAAAAAAAAAAAAAAAAAAAAAAACTAGGAAAGTGTTCCAATATAACTCATAATTTGGGGATTTACTGTGTACTAACGCTGAGGTGCTGTAAATCCCTGAGGATAGAAAATGTCACTGGAGTCTCCTAATCAGAGGTGACAAAAAAGTTTCACTTTAGGACTTTTGTACAGTGGGACAGATGGATTCAGTGCCCCAAGCTTTTGTTATGGCCACAGGTCTTGAATCTATAGTATTGAAATTTGGATAGAAATACAAAAAGGAAGAAAGGAAGGAAGAGAAGGAGGGAGGGAGGAAGGCAGGAGGAAGGAAGGAAGGAAGGAAGGGAAAGTAAAGGGAAGGAAGGAAGGAGGGAGGAAGAGAAGAAGGAGGGCAGGAGGAAGGAAGGAAAGGAGGGAGGAAGGAAAGGAGAGAGGGAGGAAGGCGGAAGGAAGGAAGGAGAGAAGGAGGGAAAGAAGGGAGGAAGGAAGGGAGGAAGGAAGCAAGGGAGGGAGGAAGGAGGACGGGACAAAGGAAAGACAGAAGGAAGAACGATGATCTATAATAGTTCCCTGACTAGTGTACTAGGGCTATTATCACAGGGAGAAAATGTGTTAAAAGACTCCCATCTACCTCTCTACACCACCCCTTTCTAACTACATAATAGTAGTTGCTATTAAATTCTGTTTAATTCGTTTGCTTATTTGCTTGGTCTACGTAGGAGACATGTGGGTTTTGGAAACTGACAGTAGGTTGTCATCAACTTATTCAGGTAGTAACTCCAATTATGGCTGCCATTCCAGGTGCAATCTCTTTAGCGAGGTGCATAAACACAGCCCTCAACATCTAGTGTACAGATACTGATTTGGCCTTCTGTTTTGCTACAGTTATTAACCATTAGAAGCCACTTGATTATATTGTCAGTGGCAGTGATACTTCACCATCTTCCCCCAGGGCTTTGTCAGAGCTCAGGTTCTCTGTTATAATCTACTCTAGTGGAAGTTAACTATTTTGCTGTCCCACAGAACCCTGGCCCATGACTTCAACATCATCCCAACTCAGTCTAGGGAGAGGGAATTGGCAGGTAGGCTAACTTTCTTTAAAGGAGACATGAATACCATGGTGGCAATTTAACTTTATGAAGATAGAAGGGTCTACCGTGTAAGTTAAATTTAAGGAATTTATTGATTTTGAAGCATATCTCCCAAATAGCTTATCGATTCCTGTGCTTTGCCCCCTTATAGCCAAGAAAAAAAAAAATTGATGGGACTTTTTTGGATTCTGGACAAATATCATGTTTAATTATGAAATGATGTGACCAACTATCCCAAGCTGTCAGTTAAAAAAGTTTTGAGTTATCCATATACATGTGTGTTTGTAACAATAATCTGTCTTTAAGTTTAATGTAGTATGGAAGATAAGATCAAACAGGCCCAAAGGTGTGTAAGTTCCCCATTCATCTCGTCTTCAGGTCACATGTGGGGGCCTCATGGTGTGTTCCTTCTGACCCTGCATCTGAGAAAGAGAAATACTAGATCCTAGTTTATAGGTGGGTCTATTGTTTATATTCCATCACCGACTTATAAGCTGTTACAACATAACAGCTTATGCTTAGGAGTGCCTGGTAGATACAGTAGAAAAAAGAAATACACCATTTGCTGAATTTTAGGCAGTAGAACTGGTTGTTAACCTTGCCTAAAAAGGGAGATGGTCTGACTGGCCGAAATACAGCAGTTAATGGGCAGTATTCAGTATTTTCACCGAATAGTCATGTTCCTGGAAAAGATAAGATTAGTGATTAAGAGGATGGGAAAGAGACATACAATAGATCTCTAGAAATGACACAGAGTATTGGCGTATTTTCATCCACACTATGAACTATTCTATAGGTGGCATTCACTGGGAGATGACATGCACACTTCCACCTAAATTCTATTTAGGTCATATAGCAACACTAGGACTTGCGGTGGATGTTAAATTTTTTTCACAAGTCAACATAGTGATTACTTAATGGGCTCATGACGAAATGAGCATAGCAGCTGGGATGGAGATTATATATGTAATCGGTAGCATGGATTTCCTTTCACCAAGGTTGATCTTACCCCACCTCTGGAAGAAACCGCCAATAACAAATACCAACACTGAGCCTCCACTGTGGCAACATTCTTGGAGAGGCGAAGCCAACTTCCCAGCCGAATTATAATTAGGTGTGAAGGTTCTTTATGAAGATCAAGAGTAGGTATAGTAAGAATGGGTCATGGTTAGAAAAGGAAACTAATTAGAGTCAGCTAGGGCTGCCGTAATGAACTCCCAGAGACAGAGCTGCTTCAATAACACAAACTTCTTTTTTCGCTCTTCTGGAGGCTTGGCAGTCTAGACCGAGGTGCTAGCAGACGGTCTCTGTAGTTGTCCCTCTTTGCACGAGTGCCCTGGTGTCCATGTGTGCTCATCTTCTCTTCTTATGAGGAAACCAGTCAGATTGATCAAAAGTCAGATTGATCAAAGCCTATTCTTACGGTCTTGTTACTTGATTATCTCATTAGAAGGCTTATCTCTAAATACAGTCACATTCTGAGCTATTGAGGTTAGGGTTTGTTTTGTTTTTGTTTTTATTTTATATTTTACTTATTTATTAGAGAAAAAGAGAGCACGCTCATAAGCAGGGTGAGCATTAGAGAGAGAGGGAGAAGCAGTCTCCCCGCTGAGCAAGGAGCCCAACACGGGTCTTGATCCCAGGACCCTGGGATCATGACCTGAGCCGAAGACAGACACTTAACCAACTGAGTGAGCCACCAAGGTGCCCCAGGGTTAGGGCTTTAACCAATGAATCTGAAGAGGGCACAATACAGCCCATGATAGCACGTGAGCAATTGGTAATGAAAATGAAAATGAATGTGACCATCCGATTGAGTGACGTGGATGAAAAGAGTACCAGAGGAGGGGAGTTAATGGAACTGTAAGAAACTAGAACAGTCACTGTCAGAATTTAGTGAACATATATGAAACTGAAGGTAACTTTGAAATTCAGCTTGCTGAGACCCAGCCATAGAGATTCTGTGTTCCCACTAGCAAAACGGATGATTTTGAGAAAGGGTATTATAGAGAAGACATTGAAAAACCCTAGATTATGGGGCTAGATGGATCCAAAGAACTTGGAAGTCACTCAGGATGACAGCAGACATAGGATGGTTGGCAAAGCAAGATCCTAGGGGAAGGTTCTATGTCTCTTACCTTTTGATTATAGCACCTGAAAAAAAAATTTGTAATGCCTTGAATGTTGCTTGAATAAATGGGAAGAATCGCAGATTTTAGAAATTTGAAAACTCTACAGTAGTTAGAACGCACTTGCTAGATCATGTTCAGACATCAGTTCAATTCTTTACTAGTGGATGGGATTTTATAAAGTGATGGAAATGTTGTGAAACTAAGCCAATGGTACACAAATTACAATATGATGAAATAATTCCGTTAGGCCTAAAAGAGAGAACCATCAGGGCAATCGTTTCAATATTTGCAGAAATATAAATGAAGTGAGGGTTTGTTTGTTTGTTTTTTAGATATACTCTCTAACTCTAGAGGGCAGAGCTCTCATCAGTAAGTAGGAAATAGGGGAACTTAAATTTTGGCTTAACACAATGGAATTTTTTAATAAATGGAACTTTCTGAAGATGAATAGGAACCCACCATTTTTTTTTAAGATTTTATTTATTTATTTGAGAGAGAGACAGTGAGAGAGAGCATGAGAGGGGAGAAGGTCAGAGGGAGAAGCAGACTCCCCGTGGAGCTGGGAGCCCGATGCGGGACTCGATCCCAGGGCTCCGGGATTATGACCTGAGCCAAAGGCAGTTGCTTAACCAACTGAGCCACCCAGGCGCCCAGGAACCCACCATTTAAGCCCTGATTTTTCCACCTCTGGTTACGTTTGGGCAGAATTTACATACCATATTTGAAACTGAATTACTTTCTAAACCATCAGTTGAAGTCTTTTCAAAGAATAACATTTCAAGAATTTGATTATTTTTGATTAAAAAACACCAGTTTTGCAAAATTCATTAAAATCTCAAGTTTTGGGTGCCTGGGTGGCTCAGTGGGTTAAAGCCTCTGCCTTTGGCTCAGGTCATGATCTCAGGGTCCTGGGATCGAGCCCCACATTGGGCTCTCTGCTCAGCAGGGAGCCTGCTTCCCCCTCTCTCTCTGCCTGACTCTCTGCCTACTTGTAATCTCTCTCTCTGTCAAATAAAGAAATAAAATCTTAAAAAAAAAAAATCTCAAATTTGTCCTTATAATATACAAAAACAACACGAATTATTTCCTCATAGTTGCCTGACCTGGAAAATAGTTAAAATATGGTTAAACATTATACTTCCTTAGAAAAAAAGGAAAATGAGCTTGAAGTAGGAATTGTTTCTTTTTTTTAATGTTAGAAATAGAATTCACAAAGACATTGAATGAGACTACTGACAGCAGATGCATCATATAAAAGTACTGACAGCAGATGCATCATATAAAAGTGGCAGGAGTCTGGCTGCAGGAAAGCTTCTAATCCTTTTCAGTACAGGAGTTTTCTCTGCTGGGTTCTCAAATAATCCCCGTTAACAATCAGAGTGACTGAAATGAGTACCTCCATTCTAAATGCCGAAATGTCTCTCTCCCTTTCCAGGCTCCCCTTATCTTCCCGAGGTGTATCTCCACCTCAGCCAGCCTGTGCCGTCTTTAATCGGGTATTGGCACTTACTCCTTAGTGATTTGGCTCAGGTGAACTTTCTGTGCAATGCTGGAGAGTTCATTGAACCATGAAAGCAGTTTATCATATTGTTCTGTTGGTGGCTTAGTTTACCCTACGGAGAGTTGTTACTAATAACTCTATTGACGATCATCGATAGATTGTACCAGTCTAAAAAATGCATACACAGTAACACTAACCATCTTCTGCCACACCTAGCCAAGCTTTTGGACGCCAAAAAACACCCCACGATCCACCCTCATATTTGTTCAGAGCAATATCTGCAAACAAAAATAGGCTTTCTTCATGTCATGCATTATTAATATCAAACATTTCGATGCACATTCCCTTTTCATATGTGTATATATTCTTGTTGCTGGAAAAAAAAAAAAAAAACTATTCCTTTATAAGATTCTTCCAAAAAAAAAAAAAAGAACGAACGAAAATTTTATCTCAAACACCTAGTCTAAAGTAAAAAGTGATGTTTCTTATTTAAAATGTTTAGTTTGTCTTGTCATTTCTTTTATTTTTTCAGAAAACTATTTAAAGGAGCATGCTTGAGGCATATATTAACAATTTCATTCCTCATTAGTATATTTATTTTGGAATATCTTAGTTTCCATCAAGAGGTAACAATTATCCTGACTTTTAGTAACTTTCTCATGACTATAAAGTCCATTTTATAAATATGATATGAAGGAGCTTTAAAATATGGTGGTTCCATAAACCTCATATAGTTCAAAATGAAATAATAAACCAGTACTGAAAGGTACATCAAAATTAGCAACAATAGGTTATAATGTATCCATGTCAGGTAACTAATTTTAGAAGAGGAATTAGATTCCATTTTCATTTTATGTGTTTTAGGACTTTACACAATTCCCTTAAAAAGCTTACTTTAATAAAGCAATTAATTAATTAATTAATTAATTAATGATTCTATCTAAAAAGTAGAGAATACTAAAAATGTTTTACAAATCAAACTGAGAAATTAGTACTGATCACTTATAGTGATAGACTCTTTCAAAATGTCTTGCTCTCTAAGATTTTAAAAATTAAGTACATAAAACATTATGACCTTAGCACACCTATAATTTTAGACAATCCTATATTTTTATCTGAGCCAAAAAGTAGAATTCAGGACAAAGCTAATTCTATCTGTAAAAAGTTTAGTTGATTTTTGTTTTTGTTTTTTCTTTTTTTTTTTAAAGATTTTATTTATTTATTTGACAGAGAGAGAGAGATCACAAGTAGGCAGAGAGGCAGGCAGAGAGAGGGGGAAGCAGGCTCCCTGCTGAGCAGAGAGCCCAATGTGGGGCTCGATCCCAGGACCCTGAGATCATGACCTGAGCCAAAAGCAGAGGCTTTAACCCACTGAGCCACCCAGGCGCCCCAAGAGTTTAGTTTCAAAAGAAATCTTAACTGGGGTGCCTGGGTGGCTCAGTCAGTTAAACATCCGACTCTTGGTTTCAGCTCAGGTCATGATCTCAGGGTTCTGGGATGGAGCCCCGAGTCAGTCTCTGTGCTCAGTGCAGAGTCTGCTGGAGACCTCAAGTACATGGTCAGTATTTTTAAGAGCAATATTTTTTTGAAACCTAGAGAAGAATGGGAGTACGTGAAAAGCCGAGGTAGAGGTTGACTTTGAAGTTGAGGAGTATAGCTAGTTCTCTAAGAGTAAAGGAAATGAAGGGGTGTATTTGTAGTTAACTTACACATTAAATAAAGCCGTGGGGGTTCATGTTAGAGCTTTAATTTTTTCTATAAACTTACAGACCATATTTCTTTTCAAAAGAGTATAATAGATATTTAGAGTCCACTAGGCTTAATTAGGTACATTTCCCTATTGTTCCTAACCATAGCCACTTATGGATAAACAATGTGTATTGATACATCTGATCTGATGATAAGGGATAAGGAGAGTGATGGATGAAGGAGGAGGTAAATAACAAGCTCACAAATAATCCTCAACTTGATGAAAAATGGGAGGAAAGTATAGGATGCAACCTGAATTATAGATGTTTCCACAGCAGAAAAAGATCCTCCCCAACCAGTTCTATTTCTTACCAATATCAAGAAAAAAATTGAATTTTACTAATTTATGATTTCCACGAAGAGATGAAAAAGAAAAATTTATTTTCTGATTTAGAAGTCCACAGGGTGGGGGCACCTGGGTGGTTCAGTCGGTTAAGCATCTGCCTTCTGCTCAGGTCATGATCTCAGGGCCCTGGGATCGAGCCCCGCATGGGGCTTCCTGCTCAGCGGGGAGCTTGCTTCTCCCTCTGCCTCTCCTCCCTCTACCTCATACTCTCTATTTCTCTCTCTCCCATGCTCTTTCTCTGTCAGAAATAAATAAAATCAATAAGAAGTCCACAGAGCAGATGACACTGTAGAAAATAGCTGAGCAGGCAGCCCCACTGGCTTATCTCTCCACAGAAACACTAAAAAATTAAGCAAGAATTCTGTGAACAAATTTTGTCAGAACTCTGGAAAGCCATCAAGGTTTACAGGAACCAAACAAATGTTGAATCAATACAAAGGCAGCTTACAGGTGGTAGGGAAGCTCTATGACCGTTATGCTTACACTTGCCCCACTCCCATCCCTGGCTCACTAGTCATTTTGAAGATGGAAGTCTATGATCCCGGTATGGGATTCTGGTCTCTGGTTCTGAAGAGAGAAGAGCAGATCTTATGGTCAATGAATTGTGTTTGTCTGTCCTACTCTGTCTGGGGATTGCCTAACGGGGTGATACAAAGCACTTGTCTTTGTTTTGTCTAATTTAAAATTCCCTAAGCTTGGAAAAGAGGCTGCAAAAAAGGTGACTGAACATCTTAAGGCAAACAACCAAGTGGAACTACTTGGGGAAAAATATTGCAGTTGGGGAAAGTAAGAGAATACTAAAAGCCTAGGAGGAAAAGTTGAGGAGAGTATCTTTGGGAAATTAAGGCTCTCAAAAGCATTTGTGTATACTGGAGAACTAAGAAAGCTACATGCATGCCCAAGGTAAGACACATGTTCAGAAAAAACAAGAAAGATACTAGTGTTTCACCAATGGCTGATTCTGGACTGAGTGAAAGCAAGAATTGAAAGCTGAGGCAGATTTGTAAATACTGGCTAAATGTTGAAGGAGTGGCCAAATGTAAAGTCAATTCTCAAGGACTAGAGAAGGTTTTTACTTTCCCCTTTCTTTTAAATGTTCTTTTTATTGATCTATCATCTATCTGTCTGTCTTTATCTTTTTTTGGCTCCTGACATTGACAAAAATCTTTGTCAAAACCCTAGCTGAAAACAAGTTAAGAAATAGAGAATTAAGAGACAACACATGGCAAAGAATATAGAGTTTACAAAAATAGTTTAGAAACAGGGGTGGTTGGGTGGCTCAGTGGGTTAAGCCTCTGCCTTCGGCTCAGGTCATGATCTCAGGGTCCTGGGATCGAGCCCCGTATCAGGCTCTCTGCTTGGCGGGGAGCCTGCTTCCCCCTCTCTCTCTGCCTGCCTCTCTGCCTACTTGTGATCTCTCTCTCTCTGTCAAATAAGCAAATAAAATCTTTAAAAAAAAAATAGTTTAGAAACAAACAGCCATAGAGGAAAGTAAGATACAAAACAAACTCGATGAAGGGAAGGGAAATATCATGATTTCCAGAGTTGCCATATTATAATACTCAAAAAGTCAAATTTTCAACAAAATATAGGAGAAAAGAAAAAAAATATGTAGCCTATCAGAGGAAAACAAAAACAAAATGTCCCTCACTAAGTAAACATTGGACTTATATCAACTACCTTAAATTTTCTCAAACACTAAAGGAAATCACAAAAAAAAAGTTAAAAGAAACCAGAAGAACGATGTATGAACAAATAGGGAATTTCAATAAAGAGATAAAAAATGTAAAAATAAACTAAATAAAACTTTCCTGAAAAGAATAATAATTGAAATGAAAAGGGGATTTCAATAGATTTGCAGTAGGAAAAAAGAAGCAAAGATATTAAAGATAGATCAGTTGAAATTATATACTCTAAGGAGCAGAAAGGAAAATGAATGGAGAAAAATGAACAGAACCAAAGAGACTTCTGAGACACCCACAAACTTACCAGCACATACATAAGAGGTATCTCAGAAGAGGAGGAGAACTAGATTTTTACCCAAAGGATATAAAAATAATAATTAGAAGGGGCACCTGCACCCCAATGTTTATAGCAGCACTATCAACAATAGCCAAGTTAGGGAAAGAGCCCAAATTGTCCATCAGCTTGGTTTTGTTGATGTCTTAGTCACAAGTTAACATCCAATTGATGAATGGATAAAGAAGATGTGGTATATATACACAGTGAAATATAACTTGGCCATCAAAAAGTGTGAAATCTTACCATTTGCAATGATATGGAGAGAGCTAGAGAGTATTATGCTAAGCAAAACATTTTAGAGAAAGACATATACCATAAGATTTCACTCATATGTGGAATTTGAGAAACAGACAAACATATGGGAAAAGAGAGAGAGAGGCAAACCATAAAACCGACTCTTTTTATTTTTTAAATTTTATTTTATTTTTTCAGTGTTCCAAGATTCATTGTTCATGCACCACACCCAGTGCTCCATGCAATATGTGCCCTCCTCAATACGCACCACCAGGCTCACCCATCCCCCCATCCCATCCCCTCCAAAACCCTCAGTTTGTTTCTCAGAGTCCACAGTCTCTCATGTTTCTCTCCCCCTCTGATTTCCCCCAATTCACCCTTCCTTTCCTTCTCCTAATGTCCTCCATGTTTTTCCTTATGCTCCACACATAAGTGAAACCATATGATAATTTACTCTCTCTGCTTGACTTTTTTCACTCAGCATAATCTCTTCCCGTCCCGTCCATGTTGATACAAAAGTTGGGTATTCATCCTTTCTGATGGAGGCATAATATTCTGTTGTATATATGGAACATATCTTATTTATCCATTCATCTGTTGAAGTGCATCTTG
>CM052894.1:66801427-66821535 GCA_028534135.1 Potos flavus | reverse complement strand
GAGACGTGTCTTGAAACAAGTTGCTGTGCCGATGTCGAAGAGGTTACTGCCTATGTTCTCCTCTAGGGTTTTGATAGATTCCTGCCTCACGTTGAGGTCTTTTATCCATTTCAAGTTTATCTTTGTGTATGGTGTAAGATAATGATCAAGTTTCATTCTTCTATATATAGCTGTCCAATTTCCCCAGCACCATTTATTGGAGAGATTTTCTTTTTTCCAGTGGATATTTTTTCCTGCTTTGTCAAAGATTATTTGACCATAGAGTTGCAGGTCCATATCTGGGCTCTCTACTCTGTTCCACTGGTCTATGTGTCTGTTTTTGTGCAATGACATGGATAGAGCTAGAGAGTATTATGCTAAGCAAAACATTTTAGAGAAAGACATATACCATAAAATTTCACTCATTTGTGGAATTTGAGAAATAAACATAAGAGAAAAAAGAGAGCGAGGCAAACCATAAAACAGACTCTTTTAAAAAAGATTTTATTTATTTATTTGGCAGAGAGAGAACATGAGTGGGGGTAGAGGAGCAGAGGGAGAGTGAGAGGAAGAGCAAACTCCCTGCTGAGCAGGGAGCCCAACTCAGGGCTTGATCCCAGGATCCTGAGATCATGACCTAAGCCAAAGGCAGATGCTTAACTGACTGAGCCACCCGGGCACCCCATAAGAGAGACTTGAGGATGGAAAACAAACTGAGTGTTGATGGAGAGGGGTAAGTAGAGGTGGATGGGTTAAATGGGTGATGAGCTTTAAGGAGGGCACTTGTGATGAGCACTGGAAGTTGTATGTAAGTGATGAATCACTAAATTCTATTCCTTAAATTAATATTCACTATAAGTTAACTAACTAGAATTTAAATAAAAACTTGAAACAAACAAAAAAAGGAGATAAGAAAGAACAGAAAGAATAGGTGAGAAATACTGGTGAAAAGCTTCTTTAGTTTAATAAAAGATATAAATATATATACAAGAAGCTCATATAAATTCCAAGAACCATAAACATAAAGAGAACCACACTGAGACACATAATCGAATTGTCAAAAAGCAAAGACAAAAACAAACAAACAACAACAACAAACAAAGCAATCTTGAAAGTAGCAAGAGAAGCAATTTGTCAATTTAAGGGATCCTCAAAAAATTAAAAGTTTCTCAACAGAAACTATGAAGGTCAGAAGGCAGTCTGATGGCATATTTAAAGTGCTGAAGGAAAACAAAGACAAAAATGAAAAAACCTGTCAATCAAGAATTCTATGTGTGGAAAAGCTATCCTTAAAAAATTAGGGACAGAATAACTAAAGACAATCCCCGGTAAACAAAAACTGAGGGAGTTCATGAGGAACATTAAATGCAACAGGGAATTCTTCATGAAGGACAGGAGACAGGAATTTGAAGGCATATGAAGATATGAAGGTATAATCAAGGTAACTGGACCTTGATTCATCAGACTACTTCAGCTGACTTTGGGTGGTGGTTAAGAATCTTAAAATTTTCAGGAAAAAAAAAAGAAGAAGAAAGGAAAGAATAGACAAAAAGAAAAATCTGAAAAAATTCAGGTTTAGAAAGCTTATATGATTCTTATGTGCAGGTAGTTTCCCTTAGAGACAGCTTCACCAAGAATTAGTTTTGGTGAGAAAAGTACTGAGGTCTAATCCAGGAAGTCTGGGCTTGATTTTGTTGATGTCTTGCTCACAAGTTTATGGAATGTTAATTCCACGTATTCTAGTGATTGAAATAAAAACCAGTGAAGCAATTTTCACCCCCAACATTCCATGTTATTATAAGCGATAATGAGGTTTAGGTAAAATTATTTGAGCAACCCAAAGGGACCTAATTCACTAATGAAAATTTTTAAAAAAATATATATAAACAAGTATCTTTTATTATCAAAGGAGAGAGATGCTCCTGTCTACTTAATAGAGAAAAAATATAACAAAAATGAAAATCAGTATATCCATACACTTTCACAGCTGGATTTTGTGTTGTAGAAACCCGCAACAATTTATTACAAGAAAAAAGAATTACATGCATTATCTAACACAGCAAGATTGACTTGTTAGAAGTTCTTCTGAGATCAAGCAGTTGCTTTCTATAAAGTAAGCACATTTTTCTGTACCTACATTATACAATCTGTTGAGTCAAGTGAAGGAGAAGTATTAAGAATCACACTGTCAAAATGAGGCAACTGTCAAAGTTAATTGGTTGTATAGTTCTAGTAAATGCTGTTCACACATAATGGATCTAGTTAACTCATTTCCTGTTATACTTAATAAGCAGAAAAAAAGAGGAAAAAAATCTCATTTTGTATATGTATTTTTTTGTTGGATTTCAATTTATCCATGAAGGTGATCCTTAGGGATATATTTCATTAAACTTGTATGTAATAGCTTCTACTTAGCAGGGCTGAATTCATGGAAATTATTTGAAAAGCCAAGGCGTGCATGGTACAGTTTGGCTGATTAGCGCTCATTCTACTTCCACCAGACAAAGCAATTAGATTCACATAGGAAAAACTAATACTGTGACTACTAGTTTTGGATTGATTTATTGTCTTATCCATTGCAGAACTCACTAACTTAGCACAAATTCCTGATCCAGAACTAGTTTTAACATATGTTTATTAAACCAAAAATAAAAAGTAATAATTCATAAAGGGTACTGATTGACTAGAAAAGTAGATATTCTACACAAAAAGAAATTATAGAAAATTTTAAAATAAATTTCAAAAGTAGCGGATGCATTTAACCAAAATCTTGAACTGACTGAGTTTTGTTTCTAGATTTACTTTAATATTTAAATATATATTATTCAGAACTTTTCCATACAGATTGCAGGAACCACCACAAATTTATAAAAGAGCACTTTTGTCTCTAATGTATGCAATCCCATATCTTAGATTTTAATAATAAACATTTTAAATGACTTTAAGAAAAATATTCTCCAGACTCAGTGTCGAAATGTCAGAGCTCAATTTTCTTTTTTTTTTTTCCCAAATACTTTTATTTTTTTGTGTTACAAGATTCATTGTCATGTACCACACCCAGTTGAACTCAGTTTTCTACTGGCAATGATGACCTTATAATTTTGTCACTTCTCTGTTCCCATATTCAGTGAACATGTCATTGTAAAAAGAGGCATTTTCCCTACTCTATTGTAGTGTGTTCTGGATCCTTCTAGAGAAGCTTACTCTAAAAGTACTCTCTGAAGATTAAAATCATCTCCCCTCTGTTACCCTGTTCCAACAGAGTTCATGGATCCCTTTGATTCATGAGTGGCTTGGAAGATTTATATAAACTTCCTGAAATTGCATGTAGACATGTTTTCTGAACATGCTCTTTTCTTTAAGAGCTCATGTGATCATATTTTCAAAAGGGCTTTGACTACTAAGTATTACTGGCAAAAATGATTGGCAAAAAATATGGTCTGGACATTACAACAATACTATACAAATCTGTCTACAGTAAAATCTTTCTGTAATAGATATTTAAAGGCAGACATAACTGGATCCATCCCTCATGCAACACAAAAAAGAATAATGCCAAACATATCAGAGACCTAAATACAAACACTAAAGCCCTACAAGTATTAGAGGAAAATATATATCAATTCTTTTGTAACATAGATACAGTGAAAAATATTTTAACTATGACTCAAAATATAGATGCAACAAGATGAAATTCAGCTACTTAGAAAAGGGGAAAGAGTTTTGGATAGAAAAAAATAATACTCTAAGCAAAACCAAAAATCAAATGACAAAGAGGAGCAATTATTTCCAGCATTTATCCTAAAAAAGGATTAATATCTCAGAAATGTTAAAAATTTGAGAACTAAGGATAGTAACGGCCCAGAAATTCAGTAAAAACAATAATGGAGAAATATGAACAATTTATAAAAAATGTTTAAATATGACAATTAAACCTAGGAAAATGTGCTCCACTTGACTCTGATAAATAAAGCAAATGAAATGATTGTATTATAATTTTTCACTCATTAGTTTGGCAAAAATTAAAATTATAGTAAAATATTGTGTCGCTAATGATATAGGAAAACGGATATGCATTAATATATGCATATACTCATTATACAGAATTCATAAATAACAAGGGATTGTCAAAAATGCATATAAACAAATAACAAAGTTTAAAAAACTCCAACTGTAGCATATCATCCTAATTATAACCAACTCAGGAAAGAATCACTCATGGCTGCTAAAAATAAAAGGTCATTTGCTTATAGCATCTCCCCTCAGATTACTCATTTATCATAAAAGGAATAAAACTAACTTTAACAGTGGGGAAATTGAACAGACACCACCTCGACTAAGTGATCAGAGTAAATATCACCGATAAAAAACCAAATTGACATCATGTGCCCCGATATGATATAGTGAAATACAAAATCATTCATACAATATTCTGGATGAAAATGAATAACTGGGATTTAATCATGAGGGAGCCATTACACAAACCTAAACTGAAGAACATACTTCCAAAATATTAACCTATTCTGGGGTGTCTGGATGACTCAGTCAATTAAGAGTAGGACTCCTGGGGCGCCTGGGTGGCTCAGTGGGTTAAAGCCTCTGCCTTCGGCTCAGGTCATGATCTCAGGGTCCTGGGATCAAGCCCCACATCGGGCTCTCTGCTCAGCAGGGAGCCTGCTTCCTCTGCTCTCTCTACCTGCCTCTCTGCCTACTTGTGCTCTCTGTCATATAAATAAATAAAATATTTAAAAAAAAAAAAAAAAGAGTAGGACTCCTGATTTCAGCTCAGGTCAGGATCTCAGGGTTGTGAGATTCAGCCCCACATGGGGCACTGTGCTGGGCGTGGAGCCTGCTTAAGATTGTCTCTCTCCCTCTGCCTCTACTCTTCACCCCCTCTCTAAAGTAAATAAATAAACAAATATTATTTATTTGATAATAAATAATTATTAATCTTATTAATCTATTATTTATTAAATAATAAATAATTATTTATTTGATATAAATAATAATTAAAATAAATGATAATTTATTAATAATTATAGTTATTAATAAGATAATATTAACCCATTCCCTTAAATAATGACGATGATATGAAAGACAAAGGTAGAGAACAGGTTCACTATTAACAGAGAGACGTGATAAATGCAATATATTTGCATGGATTAAATTGTAATTTTTAAAAAAGAGAATCACTATGCATGACATTATTGAAACAATTGGAAAAATTTGAATGTGGGCTTTATAATAGATAATAGTATTAGTCATTGTATAACTTCCTAATTTCGGTAATTGTACTTTGGTTACATAAGAGAATGTTCTTGACATGCTGACAGGAAATATTTAACTCTGTACTATAATTAAAACATAAAGTTTAGAGGGGGGCTTGGGTGGCTCAGTCAGTTAAGTGTCTGATTTCAGCTCAGGTCATGATCTCAGGGTCCTGGGATTGAGTCCCACGTTGGGCTCCCTGCTCAGCAGGGAGAGTGCTTCTCCCTCTCTCTCTCTCTCTCTCTGCCCCTGCTTATACTCATTCACTCAAATAAATAAATAAAATCTTAAAAAAAAAAAACACATCAAGTTTAAAGAGTTTATCTTTCACCCACACCATGCGTCATTGTTTGGAAAACAGTAAATAATAAAAGTTTGTTATTAGCTTAATCCCCAAAATGATATTTTTGTGCCGTTCTATAATAAATAACGAAATAAATAAGAATAATATTATTAGCAGAGCATATGACATCTCAATTAGCCCTAAATTTATATGGCAAAGAAAATGTTATTTTCTAAATAATGCTCCTGCTCGTAAAGAAAGAAATCCTTCATTCCTAAATGGAGCTCACAGTTTACCAATGTCTACAAGGCTTTCCATCTAGCCACGGTGAGGCTGAGATTTAGTCAAAGTGAGTATAATTCTAAAGTTTACAATGCAATACCCAAACCTTCCTAGTTGAATGAGCCAGGCTATAGACTTGAGTGAAATTGAAGAAGAGAAAAAAAAAGGAGTCTTTCTTCCTCAAGTATCAGTAAATTAGATGATAAACAAACAAACATTTTACTGCATTCTCGGTATTATGGCCAGCATCCTATAGACTTAAACGTGTGAGAGTTTATGGTCTAGCTAGATTGTAAAATAAATATAAAAGAGGTAATTTGGACAAATTGCAGAAGATAATTTAACATTGTGTCCTGTTCTCCTTTACTTAATATTTGAGGATTTTCCTTAAAGTTCTCCTAGTCCAGGATGCCAGGATTCTGATATATGTACTATCTCTTTGCATTTTGTAAACACCCATGCTAATCCTAACAGAGCACTTACCACATAACTTTTATTATTTTCTTCCATGAATGAAGTGGCTTGAGTATCATCAATGTTGTGTTTTCAGGCATCTTCAGAAAAAAAAAATAACAACAACAACAAAACCAATGAAACAGTCTTAACTTTCTGGAACAAAATTCTGAGAATTGTGAAAATAGTCCTTATCACTGCATTGGAATCTGGTTATTTCAGTAGTATCAGTGCAGTTAGTAGTTTAGACGGTGCTCCCTATAATGACATTTATGTGCCTTGAAGGGAGATCTTCATCATTAGAATGTGAAGTCAATGAGATCCGAGACAATGAGATCCATTGGGGTAAACGTTACGAATTTGAAAAATATAGGACAGGAGATATTGATTAGGCTTAACGGCAAAGGACAACGGCTGTAGGGTGAGTGGACTGCACAGAAGGTAAATTCAATGAAGAAACCCTTTAGGACAAGTTTGAGCCAATGTTATTATGTATTAGAGGAAATTAGCAGCATTTGTTCCTAGAATACATGAGCAGACGTTTTATTTAGAGTTTAGTCTTACACCTCTCTATTTGGGAACATTACCACCTTTTATAAGTTCTTATTATTTCCTTGTGTAAAATATTTTATATTTACATTGTTTTAAATGAAAGTATATCTTTTTTTTATTTTATTAAATGTTTTTTATTTCAATTCTGGTATAGTTAAGATACGGTGTTATATTAGTTTCAGGTGCTACCTGTTCATTTAGAATCATTATAAAGGCATATAATTCAATGAGGAACTGCAAAAGAAATTAGTGTAGGGCTTAACAAATAGTTATTTTAAATGGTCATAAAATAACTTGTCTTTTATACTTGACAAATTTTTACATGGTAGGTGCTATACTTGCATCTTCTAGAGAACTCTCTAGTAATTTCTTAATTAATTAGCAATGCCTTTAAGTAACCAAAGAAAAATCATCATTGCCCAGCGCATTAAATAAAATACAATATTTTAACTTGGACATCTGCAAAACAGGGATACTTGTCACCATATATAATAAAGTATGAACTCATATACATAAGGGTCTACATAGGCGTAGTTGAAATTACAGAGCTTAGATAGTATTCTGATTTAACAGAATGGTAGCCAGATAAATGTAAGGAAGCCTATTACATGTTCTTACCGCCAACGTATCGGTGATTGTCTTGATGAAGAACTAACGGATAATAATAACCAAACTAAAAGGAAATCTTCCAAACCAGAAATACAAAAAATCAGAGATGGGCCTGCATTTAGGAGAAAAAAAAGAGACCATTTTCCTAAAAACCAAAAAATACATCTCTTTGGGTAACACATGTTTTCTGGCAAACCAAATGTACTATTATTTTCAAAGAGTTCTTGAGCAATATTTCATTTTTTTTAAATTATTTCAATGGAATTCTTTTAAAACAAAATTAGTTGCAATTAGAATTTTACAATTAACTTTCAGCTTGTAGATATCATTATTTCACATTAGTTTTGTCAATGGCACGTTTAATTTTATCTGGACCATCCATAGTGGAGATATGCTCTTCTTTTTAACTACTTAGCATCTGAATTAGTATTTTCTGCTTTGGGAAGTCCCCACTTTATGAAGGAGGGCTGCCTTCCACTATAAACATGGAAAAAGCCAAATATTCACTTTCCCAGCCTTGACGCTGATCACACACATGTATGTCATGTGACCTAAGCTTAGTCTATCATGTGTTCTTACTCCAAAATTTGAATGTCTACAGTGCAGCAGGTACTTCTCGATATCTTGTATAGTGTCTGCAGCTACTTTAGATTCCTGTGGGTGCAAGTGACAGAAATTCCGGCCACAGTGCCCATTTGTCATGTAAGCTGTGCCCTCTGTGGTATTTCTGCCCAAAGGTGATGCAAGTGGTATTTCCATAAGACAAGTTCTACAGACTTGGTAACAAACTAATAGAGCTAGTTCATTTATTTATTTTTGGATGCATATTTAAGAAATGCTCTTAGTTTTCCTTGATATGATGGAGCAGTTGAAAAGGAACTAAGAATCTTGACTAATTATGAGAACCTCCAAGTATCTTGCCTCCAATAGAGTAATTATAAATGGACAGCCAAACATTAGCTGGAGATGTCTCTGCTTACAAAAACTAAACAGGAGTAGACACTAAAATAAAAATCATACCGCTCCTCTTCTTCCCCTCATTGCAAAAGCAAAAACTTCTCTTCTAACCTCTAAGACTTTGAAGAATCATTCTATGCTATCTTTTCCTGTCATTGCTGTGCATCATATTAAATTTTCACCTTATTACTCCCTGACAAAAAAAAAAAAAAAAAAAAAAAATTGAAAAAAGAGATTTTTCACAGGAGAGATTCCACATCCTGAAACTCTAGGATTGATTAATGTTTTCATATGAGGAAGTGTTTTAGGTTACAGAAGGCTTTTCTTTCTGAATTTTATATTGGGTAGTGTATAGGAGGATTTCTCAGAATATATATGTTACTAACCAATAGTGTATATTTATATGGTTAAAGAGAGCATCACTGCAAATATTCAGTTATTTAATCCATATTAAGGAACTATAATATAAGAAAAAAGAGCTAAGTGATTACCCAAATTGAGATAAAAATGTTAAGATATTCAAGACTATCATGTAATATATTTTTCTGAATTACCAATTACTTCTGCATCAATAGAGCCATGTAAAATCAGCATGTTGTTTAGAAAATTAGAAGAGGAAAGTAAATTTTTTTTTTTCCCTGAGCAGCATGTTATGGAAGATGATTTTCAATGATTAAAAAGCCCAGCAGTTTTCTTTTATATAGATGGATCGCCCCCTCACCATCTTCTAGAGGCTGCCATTTATAATGATCTTACAGATTTACTTTGCATCACAAATCAGTCATCCTTCAGCAAAACAAATTCTGATAAAGAGGAAGATTATTTATACTTAAGGAAAATGCTAATGTTTGATATTTTAAGCAATTGATAAATTTCTTGCACTATGTGTATATTTATGTTCTCAAGATCTAGGACCAAATGTTTACTATTTACTATTTTCTTTTGGTATAAAATGGTAATTTAAAATAGTATTTACTATTGATATTACATATTTAAGTAATTGAAATTGTGTTGGTCATTAAATTGTGTTTAAATGAGAGTAATTTAAGTATATTAGATTATTCTAGAAAGGACGATATGCTTTAAAGAGATAAAGTTCTATTTCTGCAGCAAAAGTATGTTATTTCAGAAACAATGATAAATTTAAGGACAATTATTAGAAAAAAAAACCCACTTTTTGATGACATCTGAGAGTAAATAAAAAAGGCAAGAACTAAAGGTAATATCATTCTCGAAAGAAGAGAAACACTCTAGATAAAGCCTTCCTTTAATTGGCTGGTTCACTGAATACACTCCCAAATTTGGGCCCACAGAGAAATGGCACTCATGTAAAACGCAGCCATCTTACTTGCCTGAGGAGGTAGAGTTTGTAGCTGCCTGGGAGATCGGTTACTAAAAGGAAAGATCCTACAAAGGAGGAGGTCACAGTGTGGTAAGCGAAAATCAGATTAAAAAATTTCACCATATTCGTGATGACTTCAAAATGCACACCATCAGGCCAACCCCCCAGAGCACCAAAGGCAAAGGAACAGGTAGAGAAAGTCTAGAATACTATTCTCTCTGCTGTGTTTTCTAGTTCACTACTGAGGCCTTCACCCTCTGAAATAACAGGTTTTTTATATAGCAATCTCAGATCTGAGCTCCCAAATGTAGTCACCAGGTTTTGTCTTCTGTATCCCAAGCTAGTGTTTGAACCATGGTTTCTACTCCACCTTAACTGGTAACCTCAGAGTATAATGGGCTTTATGTTTATTTATCTCTCTGAATTCACACTTTTTCCTTCTTAGCTTCCACTCTCCCTCCCTTTCTCCTTTCCTCCCTCACACCTTCCCTCCCTTCCATCGTTTTTTCTTCCTTCCTTTCTTTTTCTTTTTCTTTTTTTTTTCTTACTCTAAGAATACCTTCTGATTTTCTCTGTTATATAAACAAATTAAACAGGTAAAAATAGTTTTACCTAGAATTATGATCATTATGAGAAAGGCCTCTTTGAGCAGTTGGCCTACCATATGTCTGGGAAAAGAAACTCATTGCACAGTTTTAGCAAAGTAGTAAGCAATACATCTTTTTGACTAGCGATCAAATTCATTCTGCTATATGATTGAGTTGAAGGTTCCATGACTCAATAATTAAGTGGGGTTTTTTCTATCTCAGTGAAATCCTCATCAAAGGAATTTTACTGTGAAGAAAAATGACTGAGGGTGTTACTTATTTTATAACTAAAGTTTAACTTCCATCATATGCAAAGAAGCCTCAAGCAATCAACTATCTTTATCTACCAATCAAACTTAAATTTCTTTACTGTGATGTTGTCAGGTGCAATAGGATAGTGAGATTGCAAAACCATGATGGAAGGTATGCTTTTATATTAGAGTAAGTCATCACAATTTGACATCCCTTCATTAAAAGCTCCACAAAGATCAATGAATTAGACACTGATTTTAACAAACTTTATCACTTTTACAACAAGATGGATATTTTCCACATCGTGAAAACCTAAAGTAGATGCCTGGAGGTAAGAAGGAGAGAATCTTAAGCAACCGCCTTCCTAGCAGGGAGCCCTATGCAGAGCTCAGTTCCAGGACCCCAATATCATGACCTGAGCTGAAGACAGATGCTCAACTGACTCAGCCACCCAGGCACCCCTAATGTAACTATATTTCTAACCCAAAGTTTGATCTGCTATTCCTTTACTGTGGTCACATTATGTGTCAAGATGCTTTTATGGCTCAACTTGAAGGAAATAAAACATACACATATTCTTCTTTAATACTTGTTGCATTATTAGTAATTCTCTCTTTTTTAGCTACAAAAATTGGACGTAAAACCAAGTTGTCATGCTTCATAAAAATAATTTGATTTGAGTAAAACAATCAAGTGGCTAAAGCATGGTTAAACAGAACTGAGGGTTGTACAATTAAAAATAAGAATTTCGGGAGCCTGGGTGGCTCAGTCAGTTAAATGTCTGCCTTCTGCTCAGGTCATGATCCCAGGGTCTTGGAACTGAACCCCGCATCGGGCTCTCTGGTCAGCAGAGAGCCTGCTTCTCCCTTTGCCTGCTGCTCCCCCTGCTTGTGCTCGCTCTCGCTCTCTCTCTCGCTCTCTGACAAATAAATAAACAAAATCTCTTAAATTTTTTTAAAATAAAAATTTCTGCTCTATATCATCCTAGTAGCTGTACTTACCTAATATGGTAATTCTATTGTTGATTTTTTTAGGAATCTGCATACTGTTTTCCACAGTGGCTGCACCAGTTTAGATTCCCACCAAGAGTGCACGTGGGGTCCTTTTTTCCCACAGTTGCCAACACTTGTTATTTCTTGTCTTTTTTTTTTTTTCTTGTCTTTTTTTATTCTAGCCATTTGACAGGTGTGAGGTGATATCTCATTGTGATTTTGATGCACATTTCCCTGATGGTGAGGGATGTCCTGAGGCTTTTTTTAAAGGAGTATTTGGAAAGGTAGCTAACTTCTGAAAAATATTGTATATGGTAATGCGTATTTTGCCTGTTTTGATTTGATTTGCAATTGTGTATTCATAACCACGCCTTTAAAAATCTGGAGGTATTAACTCCTTGTATTCAGTATTGTTAATGTAATGTCTGATTCCAGTATGATTCTTGTTAGTGTCCTGTTCTTTACCTTTTAAAGCATTTAGCATGCTCTTGTCCTTACCCTCTCACACTTGTTCCAAGCTGTAGTGATCAAAATACTATAATACAGGCACAAAAGCAGGCACATAGATCAATGGAACAGAATAAAAAACCTAGAATTAGACCCACAACTATATGGGTCACAACTCTATGATAGTCAGTTAATCTTCAACGAAGCAGGAACGAATGTCCAATGGAAAAAAGACAGTCTCTTCAACAAATGGTGTTGGGAAAACTGGACAGCAACATGCAAGAGAATGAAACTGGACCACTTTCTTACACCAAACACAAAAATAAATTTAAAATATATGAAACACCTAAATGTGAGACAGAAAACCATCAAAATCCTAGGAGAGAACACGGGCAGTAACCTCTTTGGCATTGGCTATAGCAACTTCTTACTAGATGCTTCTCTTGAGGCAAGGGAAACAAACGCATAAATAAACTGTTGGGACTTCAAGATAAAAAGTTCTGCACAGCAAAGGAAACTCAGTAATCTTCCATGTGAATTCACAACATTCACCATTTTGTTTTGTAGTGGTTAAGTGAAATTTCAGGCTCAAAATAGTATATGGTAAAATTACAATTTTGTAAATCAGTCTTTAATGATACAATGAATAAGGCAAGAAGTACTAAATATGTATGAAGAATTATATGAAGGTCATATATTCAGGTTGTCACACTTCAGGGTTTTTTGCATAAAAGGAATCAGAGTTTATTTTTATTTCAATATATATTTCATGTAAGCATTTGAATATGTTTCCTACCAAATTTCTTGGTGTAATTGATTAATGCTTTCACAATTCTTGTCAAAATCTTTGGGGGTTACATCAGAAATGATACTGTATCTGTCATAGTCTTTTCATTATTTCATATCTTTATATTCTAAATTTTCTCACACATACTTAGTGGCTTTAAACTTACGGTCAAATTTATGCTCCTAATATGTTTGTGAAACAAAATAAATGAGAAGCTAAAAATATTGATGATCAAAATGAAGACATTGAATTTTGATGAATTTATTTATGCCCATGTGTGGCAAAGTGTTTTTGAGAGCCCTAAATTCACAATGTTTTCTCTACATATTTGAATGCAATTAATTTTCCATACTCAACATTCATTCTCTAGCTTTCTTTACATGGATCTGGTTCCAGGTACCATTGTTTTGAGAAGTAGAGAAGCAAATAAATCAGACTGTCCATGAAACAAAAGCGATTCAATTAACATGCATGCCTTTTCCTGATATTGAGATCGAAGAGATATTTCTCTGGGGATTTGTCCTAGGAAAAGCAGTATGTAGCATAAAAGCAACAAACACCTTAGGGATGTTTCTTATACCATCCCTCATTGCATGATGATGGCATCTTGCCAAAAAGCAATTCTGTAAATGCTCTTGTATTAGGAGGTGGTAAAATTATGTGATCCGGGCTGCTGGTACACTTACACTATGGATTAATTTATGGATAGCTATTAGAGCATTTAGAGATATGAGTGCAATGCTTACCATTCAGAAAATTTCCCATAAATACTTTGCCTCTCAACTTGCTTTTCATAAATATTAAGCTATAGCAGATTTGACGTTATACATCCTGACAAGCAATTGGATTGCAACCATTCCACATTGATGATTCAGTGCAGAATGTCATTTGTTAACAGTCAGCTGATCTGGGGAAAAGAATAAAAGTGACTGGTGAGAGCTGAAGTACCTAAGAGGGAAATATGCCATGATAAGGAAAAAACAACAACAACAAAAAAAACTTAATACTACACAGATGTTTCCTAAGCCCGGCAGATATGCATCCCTCTCCCCACCCCATTACAAAATAAAGATACCTATTTTCAAGATTTTGTAAATTTTGTTTTAATTCCAGTGTAGATTACATAGTACAATATAGTGATCTAACAGTTCCATATATCACCCAGTGCTTATCAAGGTAAGTATACTCTTAATCCCCTTTCCCTACTTCCCCCAGCCCCCCACCTACCTCCCCTCTGGTGACCATCTCTTTCTTCTCTGTAGTTAAGGGTCTGCTTTTTGGTTTGTCTCTTTTTCTTCCTTTGTTCTCGTTTTGTTTTTTAATTCTACCTATGAGTGCAATCATATGGCATCTTTCTCTGATTGAATTATTTCACTGAACATTATACTCTCTAGCTCCATCCGTGTCATGACAAATGGCAAGATTTCATTCTTTTTATGACCGAGTAATATTCCATTGTGTATATTATATACACTACATCTTCTTTATCCATTCATCTATGGATGGACGCTTGGGCTGCTTCCATAATTTGGCTCTTGTAAATAATGCTACAATAAACATGGGGTGTATATATCCTTTGAAATTAGTGTTTTTATTTTCTTTGGGTAGATAGCCAGTAGTAATGACCATACCAAATCTCAACAAGCACCAAACATTTGCCCCCGGGCCAAACACATTTTACATTTTTTATGCTGGGATAGTGTTTTAGGGGATAAAAAAGACGCTTCAAAGTAGAAAATTCCACAACAACATCTGGTTTCCATAATATATTAGAAAATACAGTTTAGAAAAACAATTTCTAGTTTCTTTAACATTAGAAAATATGGCCACACTGGATTTACAATCTTTTATGATAGCATTTTGCTAGAACTATGCATGGTTTGTCTCATTTATTTGTCTCATTGTATCATGAGCCTTTGTAGTATTTGCTTTCATGGCTTCTGCCAAAAACATAGCTTAATAAATGCAAACTAGGGAGATTTTTTATTTGATTTGATGTATACTAGATAAACAATAAATTGCACATAAAAAGTGTTTATCCATCTTACTGTTGATATACATTCTAATTGTTTCCAGGTTGTGTCTCTAAATATTTAGGCCACTCTAAACATAAATGTGCATGTTTGTTGTTGGTGTATGGCCTCATTTACATTAGGTAGATTCCTAGAAGTGACACTGGTGTCTTAGGATATGTTTAGTAGATACTGCCATTTTTCCTAAAACAACTTGCTAGCAGTGTTTGAGAGTTTGTTTCTCATCTGTTATTGACGATTTGTTTACATATCCATTTTTAGTCTATTCTTGTGGGTATATAAGGGTATGTATCTCATTTTGATTTTCATTTGAAAATCACCGATAACAACACAAAGTTCTTTCCATATCATAATAAGGACGAGGCATCATTTTTATTGAATTACCTGCTCAAAATTTACATATTTTTTAGAGAGACTTCCCTCTTTTTCTTATGGATTTGAAGGTATTCTTTATATATTTAAGATGCAAATCCATTGTATGACATGAAAATTGGGGAACAAAAGTTAATTTTAGTGAAGTCGAATTTATTAAATAAAATGTTGATGCATATTTAGTGTGATTTCATGTCCTTTGATAAATCTGTGCTTATCTAAGGATTTTGAAGATATTCTGTAATATTATCATCAATAGGTTTTATGCTTTTACTTTTCACATTCAGGAGAGCATTCCATTGGGAATTGATGTTTGTTTATGCTGTAAGATATTTTTCAAGATCTTTTTTCTTCTATGTATCGGTTAAATCCAGCACCATTTATTAAAAGACCATTCTTTTTTTTTTTTTTAAAGATTTTATTTATTTGACAGAGAGAGAGAGAGATTACAAGTAGGCAGAGAGGCAGGCAGAGGGAGAGGGGGAAGCAGACTCCCCGCTGAGCAGAGAGCCCGATGCGGGGCTGGATCCCAGGACCCTGAGATCATGACCTGAGCCGAAGGCAGAGGCTCCAACCCACTGAGCCACCCAGGCGCCCCTAAAAGACCATTCTTTCTCCAACCACATTTCAGTGACAGCTTTTTAAATCCAGTGACCATATTTGTGTTGAAATGTGTCAGGAATCTATTTTTTTCCCCATTAGTTGGTTTGTCTATTCTGTCACCTGTACTGGTTTGTTTTACTTATTGTGGATTGTGGCATTATGATGAGTCTTCATGTCTGATGGTATATGCTCTCCAATTTTTTTTTTTTTTTTGCTCTCCAATTTTTATCTTCTTTAAGATTCTATGGGTTCTTCTTGGCATGTTTCATTTTCCTACAATTTGAAGAATCAGCTTTCAATCTTGACAAAGATGTTTATTGGGATTACATTAATACTATTGGTAAATTTGACAAGATATGAGATGTTCAGCAATATTGAGTCATTCAAATCCTGAACATATATTTCCATTTAACTAGATCAATTTTAATTTGTCTCGTAGATGTTAGATACCTTTTGGAGTAACACAATTTTGGAGTAACACAGTAACCAAGTATACCTTGGTATTTGATGTTTTCTGTTTTTTTTTTTTTTACTAGTGATTTCTTTTTGAATTTTATCCTTTAATTATTTGTGACTACAGTGACTTCATTTTATTCAGCAAGCTTGTTGGTCAAACTCATTTATTATGTTTAATATTTTATCTTCGCATTCTTTGGAATTTGCTACATAAAAAGACAGCAAATAAAAATATTTTCATTGTATCTATCAGATAATTTCAGTTGTGTTTCTTTTTCTTTTCTTACTAAAGTTCTAGAGCTTTGGTCCAATTTGAATGAAGTGGTAATGATGAATATTTTTATCTCATTCCTCATTTCAGAGGGAAAGCATTAACTATTTCACCATTAAGTATAAAGTTCACTGGTGCTGGTTTCAAGATGTATTTATGAGATTTATATTTTGCAAGAGTTTTCTCATGAATATGTTGTTTTATCAGATGGCTTTTGAGTTTCTATTTGAGATGGTCATATTATTTTTCTTTTTCACTCCGTTAAATGAGAAAATAACTGAGTTTTGAAAGTTATAGCAATTTTGTAATGCTGAACTAGATCTCACATGGCCAAATTTCAGACCATTTTAATATTTTATTTGATGTATACCATACCTATAATAAATTGCTTATAAAGTGTGTTTATCCATTTTATTGTGAATACACATGTTAATTGATTAAACAAAGGAGAATGAATTTTCCTTTTTACATATTGCTGGATTTAATTTATTGATATTTTAAGATTTGTGCATACATGCTTATAGGAGAGATTTTCTACACATCCTTCTTCCTCTGAAAGCCTTGTCATCTACTAATATCAGCAGGTATCAATGTCATGATTCTGTGGGACTCATAAAGCAAATTGTGCAGTAATTATAAAGCATTTTCTCTTTTTCCATTCCCTTAAGAGTATTGTGTAATGGTATTGTTTCTTTTATAAATTCACTGATGAAGCATGCAGTCAGAGTTTTGTTTGTGGAAGTCTGACCTAATTCAATCTCTCTCTTAGATAAAGGATTTTCAGATTTTCTTTCCTCTTTTTCCACCATTTCATCCATATTTTTATGTTCGATAGACTACAGTTAGCCTTAATACTATCTTATTTTCTCTTTAATATCTATGGGATCTGTAGTGATGTCCTTTTTCCATTCCTGATATACATTCTCTCTCTCTCTCTCTCTTCCTCTCTCTACCTCCCTCTCTCCCTCTGAGCTTTTTGGGGTAGTATCAATTCAGAGAAGAAAATTTTGGCTAAGCCAATTTTTTTCTATTATAAACTGCTTCTAAAGTGTGTGCATTCAAGGCTCTAATTTCCATCTAAACAATTCTCTGGACATAATTAGTATATCATGCATTATTTTTAGAAACATTGAATTAAAAAAAAAAAGAAACATTGAATTATGGGTCACCTGGGTGGCTCAGTCAGTTAAGTGGCTGTGCCTCAGATCATGATCCCAGGGTTCTGGGATTGAGCCCTGCATCAGTCTCCCTGCTCAGCAGGGAGTCTGCTTCTCCCTCTGGCTTTCCCACTTGTGCTCCTTGCTCTCTCTCTCTCTGTCAATTAAATAAATAAAATAAAAAGTAACATTGAATTAAAATATTTCTTAAAATATTATTCTTTTACCATGGGTTATTTAGAAGTGTTTTGTGACCAACTTGATCAACATTTGAGAATTTTTTAGTTTTGTGTTGCTGAATTCAACCTTAATTTTTCTTTGGTCAGAGAATATACTTTGTATAATGTCAATTCTTTGCAGTTAGTTAAGATTTACTTTAGGCTCTTACATAAAATTCCTCATTATTGTCTCATGTACAATTAAAATTGTTTAATACACAGTTGTTGATTTTATGTATTAAATATGAAATTCAAATATTCAAATCATTTATTGTTTTAATTTTTATAAATATTTATTATTTTGTTAATTATTTTTTCCAATTTTTATTTAAAATACACATAAAATACAATTTTCTATCTTTACCATCTTTATGTATACAATTCAGTAATATTAAGTACATGTATATTTTGTGCAATCATCACCACCATCCATCTTGAGAAATATTTTCATCTTGCAAAACTGGAAATCCATATACATTAAAACTCCGCATTCCCTTTTCCCCCTGCTTTTGGTAAACACCATTCTACTTTATGTCTTTATGTTTAGACTACTGTAATATACCTCATGTAAGTGGAATGATACATTATTTCTTTTTTTGTGACTGGCTTATTTCAGTTAGCATAATGTTCTCAGGTTCATCAATGTTGTAGTCTATGACACAATTTCCTTACTTTTTAAGGCTGAAAAATATTCTACAGGGTGTATCTGCCGTATTTTGCTTACCTGTTTATCTATCAGTGAGCACTTGTGTTGTTTCCATGTTGTACCTATTGTGAATTAATACTACCATCATATGCAGGGGTTTGCAAATATCTCTTCAGGACTCTGTTTCAATAATTTTGAGGATATATCCAGAAGTGGAATTATAGGATCATATGATAATTCTATTTTTAATTTTTTGTGGAACTGCCATTGCTGCTATAAACATTCAAGTGCATGTGCCCCTTCAGATCAC
The DNA here is from genome assembly GCA_028534135.1 of Potos flavus. NCBI lineage: Eukaryota > Metazoa > Chordata > Mammalia > Carnivora > Procyonidae > Potos > Potos flavus. The sequence continues at coordinate 66,802,679 of CM052894.1, read as the reverse complement.
TACATTTGTATCTTTAGGGTAAATACCCAGTAGTGAGATTGCTGGGTCATAGGGTAGCTCTATTTTCAACTTTTTGAGGAACCTCCATACTGTTTTCCAGAGTGGCTACACCAGCTTGCACTCCCACCCACAGTGTAGGAGGGTTCCCCTTTCTCCACATCCTCGCCAACACCTGTTTTTCCCTGACTGGTTAATTTTAGCCATTGTGACTGGTGTGAGGTGGTATCTCACTGTTGTTTTGATTTGTATTTCCCTGATGGCGAGTGATGTTGTGTACTTTTTCATGTGTCTGTTGGCCATTTGATGTCTTCTTGGCAGAAATGTCTGTTCATGTCTTCCGCCCATTTCTTGATTGGATTATTGGTTCTTTGGGTGTTGAGTTTGATAAGTTCTTTATAGATTTTGGATACTAGCTCTTTATCTGATATGTCATTTGCAAATATCTTCTCCCATTCGTTTGGCTGTCTTTTGGTTTTGTTCACTGTTTCCTTTGCCCTTGCTTCCCTTGCCTTTGGCAGCTGAGGTCGAAGAGGTTGCTGCCAGTGTTCTCCTCAAGGATTTTGATGGATTCCTGTCTCACATTGAGGTCTTTCATTCATTTTGAGTCTCTTTTTTGTGTATGGTGTAAGGAAATGGTCCAGTTTCATTCTTCTGCATGTGGCTGTCCAATTTCCCAACACCGTTTGTTGAAGAGGCTGTCTTTTTTACATTGGACATTCTTTCCTGTTTTGTCGAAGGTTAGTGGACCATAGAGTTGAGGGTCCATTTATGGGCTCTCTATTCTGTTCCATTCATCAATATGTCTGTTTTTGTGCCAATATCATACTATCTTGATGATTACAGCTTTGTAATAGAGCTTGAAGTCTGGAATTGTGATCCTCCCAACTTTGGTTTTCTTTTTCAACATTCCTCTGGCTATTCGTGGTCTTTTCTGGTTCCATATAAATTTTAGGATTATTTGTTCCATTTCTTTGAAAAAAGTTGATGGTATTTTGATAGGGATTGCATTAAACGTGTAGATTGCTCTAGGTAGCATAGACATTTTCATAATATTTGTTCTTCAAATCCATGAGCATGGAATGTTTTTCCATTTCTTTGTGTCTTCCTCAATTTCTTTCTTGAGTACTTTATAGTTTTCTGAGTACAGATTCTTCGCCTCTTTGGTTAGGTTTATTCCTAGGTATCTTATGGTTTTGGATGCAATTGTAAATGGTATGATGATGTTGAGGTATGTACCCTCTATCCCTTCATG
>CM052894.1:66783228-66800927 GCA_028534135.1 Potos flavus | reverse complement strand
AAGAAAGAAAGAAAGAAAGGAAAGGAAAGGAAGAAAGAAGGCAAGGAAGAAAGAAAGGAAGGAAGAAAGAAAGAAAGATTGATTTATTATAAGGAATTGGCTCATGCAATTATGGAGCCTGAAAAGTTCAAAATCTGCAGTATGGGCGGGAAGGCTTGAGACTCAGGAGAGCCAACCAATGGCTCAGATGAAGAAGACAGTCTGTTGGAGAATTCCCTCTTGCTCTGGAAGGCCAGTCTTTCTGTTCTAGTTGGGCCATAGGGAAAGCACATGTTAAAACTAATTATGTATTTTCATATCTTAGCATTTTTTATTAAGTTTACTGATGGTGCGTATTTCCTTTTCTCTGAAATATATGTTTATGTCTTTGTCCATTGTTTTATCTAGTGAACATGTCTTTATTTTGATTTTTAGGATATATTCTGTCTTATTTTGTTATTTTTCTGAGTTGGCAATTATCTTTTCCAAACCTCTGTTTTTTCTAGTTCTACCATCTTTAAAATGTTTTTGTCAAAATTAGTCTTTAATCTGAATATTTATTTTATTATTAGTGTTATTTGTGTCTTAAGATTGAGCCTCTATGCCATGAAGAAAAACATAGTCACCTCTATTTCCTTCTGAAAACCTTAATATTTTTGAATGATGTACTGGACAACCTTTCATTGGCTTGAAAGAGCAGACAGTACACATCTCCTCTCACTCTTCGTCCAATGTTCTCACATTGGTGGCTTGAAATTGGTCATGAGAATATCGTAGCAAATGCTACACATCAGGGTTGTTGTTCCCTACGCACCCCCCCCCCAATGCCCTCCAGGACCTAACTTTTAACAAGTACTAGCATAATGCTGACCTTTGCCATCCATTCTCCATTAAAATATTATTGTCGTGAGTCCTTTACTATGGAGATTCCATAGCACCTACCCCATATGGATAAAGCAATATTTCTAATTCCATTTAGTGATTAGTTCCTCTATTTTCTCGTTGGCAAATCATGTTGCAAATCTAAGTTCTGTAACGCATTGTCTATTTCTGAGCTATCACATTGATCAGTTTCCTTCTCCAGATGCCAGTAGTGCACTGACTTAATCACTCTAAGTTTATATCAGGTATGGTATGCTGTTCCTCCACTGTTGTCCTCTCCAGCAATGTCCTTGCTATTCTTGATATTTTGCTGATCTATATACAGTTTATTTTTTTAAAGATTTTTATTTATTTGAGAGAGAGACAGAGAGACAAGAAACAGAGAGTCATAGAGCATGAGCAGGGGCAGAGGCAGAGGGAGAAACAAACTCCGCACTGAACAGGGAGCCCAATGTGGGGCTTGATACCAGGACCCTGAGATAATGACCTGAGCTGAAGGGAGACACTTAACCCATTGAGACACCCGATCTATATACAGTTTAGAGTCAGTTTTCAAAAGCCAGAGCTATAAATATCATGACATATATTATAATTTCATTGAATCAAAAGATCAGTCTGTTAGAACAACTGATCCATACAATGGGAGTAATTATCTATTTATATAATTCTTTAAAATCATCAATAAAAAGTCTCATTTTTTATTACACAATTACTATGTATGTGAATGTAAACACAGTGGGTTTTTCCAAGGTAACTTATTATAGTGATCATTAAAGCAGTGTCTACAAAAATTATATTTTCTGTTTCTATTCTGATTATATAGAAATGCAAAGTATTGTGCATATTGCTCTTTTATTTAGCCACCTGCTAAATTCATTTATTATAGTATCAATATATAGTTTATTTTGGCGTTATATGAAGGCGATTATATTATCTATAAATATGAAAAGCCATTGAATTGTCCTTTCTATGCGTCTGATTTCTTTAATTTATGTACAGGCTATGAACTAATAATGTAAGACTGGAAGTAGTGAAAACGAGCATTTTTTTCTTGTTTCTAATTTTGAAGGAAGTAGTTCAAATATTTCTTTATGCATACTACCATAGTAGTTTCATGTTTAGATATACTTTATCAAATGTGTAGGTTATTCTCAGAAAAGATTATAAAGCATTGTGACTTTCTTGAAAGTTTGGTAGAACTCTTCTATAAAACCATCTAAACACAGTGATTTCTTTTTGGAGTACAGTTTTAATAACCCTTTCAATTTATAATGGTTTCAGTTTATAACAGTTATGGGATTCAATAAAGCACAATATAATTCAATATAAATTATTGCAATTTATCATAGTCATAGGATTATGAAGGATTATAGAATTTTCTCTTTCAGCTAAGTCAACATTTTGAAATGTTTTGCTATAAAGTTATTAATACAATTTTTTCTTATCATTTGGATCTCTGTTGCGTATATAGTTATATGTTTTCATGTAATATTGATTTATGCTTTTTGAACTTCTTTTTCAGTAGTAATCAGAGATTGTATATTTTGTTACCTGTATTAACTCATTTGATAATCAGGACAACCCACTGACATGGATCATTTTCTTCATGTTACAATTTAGGAAATTTAGTCACAGAGTAGTTAAGTATACATCTACTGATTGGCAAAATTAGGATTTGAACTTTAAAGGTCTAACTCAGGTGCTCATCTGCCACTTTATACTGCTTCATACAGGATTTTTATCTGTGTGCATAAGAATCCCATCTTTTTTTACAGATTCATTTGTGGGTAGAATTGAAGCAGGTTAAAATCACCAATTGTACTGTTAATCTAGAAATAAAAGAGCTATGGGATATATGTGCACTTGGAGATATTTCGGCTATTCATTTTTGAAGGAATATTTAATTTTTATTAAGTACAATTTTAATAGTTATTATTTCCATCAATTTGTACTCATTTACTAATTATATTTATAATAATTATTGTAACTATTTAATATCACTATATTACTTCCTTATGCCTTTCTCCACCAACTCAATCTTTCCTTACATACAAGTTACTGAAAGTTTTATTTTTATTTTCAAATTACTCCAATAAGAATAACCTCCCCTGAATTCCATTTGTGGTTGGTATGATGGAGTTGAGCATTAAATCTTTCTCAAAGGCATTTGTGTGTTTGTGTTGGTTTAGATCTATCTACCTAGGGAGCAATTTTGTGTGGGCCGATACCTTAGGTTGCAATTTTTTTAAAGCAGGGAAATATGGCTTGTTTCCAAATTTTTGTAGCTTGGTTTCCAATAGGTACCTGTTACCATATTGATAAATTGTATTCAACATATGGCTTTTCACTCTAAATGTGAAAAATTTATGATGATAAAATTGAGTTTCTTGTAAGATGAGGTGGCTTTTCTTTTGGTAGGGGATGATTTCTTAAATTCAGACTCATAGATTCCATAATCATGTCAAATTTAAATAATAATGGCAGTAAATAAAAGAAAGATCTTCAAAGCTAGTACCACCTAAAATGTATGCACACATGTAAGAAGTTAACAAAAATTATGGTTTTCTTTAATTTTTCCCCAAACATTGTGTATTTATTGCCTATCACATCAATGCCCACAGATCTTTGCATGGTTATTTTATTTGGAATTAACATTTGCTATGCCTGTATTTCTGTCCCTGCCCCCACAGGCCCCTACTGGCATGAATCTAAATAAAGCTACCATTTTACATTTTAATGACACCATGATGTAAAGTAAAGCTTAATTTTGCATTTCAAAATATCACAACATAGATTTGAGTGAGAAAAAAAGGGAACACAAATGTTAGAGTTAGTAGCATGGCATGTGAATTTATGCTATTACCTGCATCTATGATTGGAAAACTAAGAACACAATCCAGAAACTTTACGGAGATAGTACACATTTATAATACCAGACTCTGGCATATATTAATCTATCCATTAGCTCTCTGAAGTTTCTACAAGATTTCTCCTCTTCAACTGTATTATTGTCCATCATATTACAAATCCAGTCCTTCTGTATGATCCATTTTCTTTTCTTCTGCCAAAATTTAACACTACACACAAAAAATTATTTAGATTTTTAATTATTAATCTCCTCTTGATAAACATCGGAATCAAAATCTTTGCCAGATAGGACACTTAATTTTTTAACAACATTTTCTGTTTTATTTTATAGTTGCATATTTTAAATAGACCATATCTTATGTAAGGGATAGACTTGCTACTTTGAGCTTCTTGTAGCCCTAGGATAGTTCAAACACAGAGTACGTTTTCAAGAGATAGCTGTTTTTTTAATTGGCGTCCCATCAAAAACTGCAGATTTTCTTATTAATCCTGATAGAATTTTAAACTGATGTTGATGGGCAACCATACATCAGATTATTTAATTACTTTGTCCTACAGGAAAGATCAATCAGTTTGAAAAGTTGGAGATTCAATGGCTTACACGTGAAATTATGAAATGTTTTAGAGAAGCACTTGGAAAGAGAACTCTTTCCAGGCTCACAATGAAAAGGAATATTGTTTATTAATTATGGGGCTCAAATTGTGGAATAGGTTCTACGCTATTGTCTACAAATTTGACATAAAAATTCCAATTTTATTTTGATACTTAATTATTTGAATAAAAATCTGCTGTCGATTACTATGCTACACAACCTGCTGCTTCAGTGATAGCATTAAAGTAATAATACAAATGTGACTGCTGGCTAGCTAGCTATACTTTTGTGACGGAGGTGGGGGTGGGGTTTAATGAGTCATCAACAAGGTATGGAAAAAGGACTCATGACCAGGTGGCATCTATCTCAGTAATTATTTTTAAATTACTATTCTGTTTTCCACTGATTTTTCTTCTCCAACTCTCCAAATGTTATTCCTTTTTCTGTCATAGATACCAGCCACAGCAGAGGAAATGAATTTTAAGTGCACAATTCCCTTTGAAATAGAATAATGTTGTAACTAAATCACCTTGAGCTCTATTTCTGAGTAATGGAAGATACTTTCTTCCTGAGGAGACAAATATCACTCACACATACTAGGAAAAAAAATCTGAAAATAAAAAATGAATTACAAGGATATGAAGATCTTGGATAATACTGTTTCTTTGCTGTGCCATATTTATCAATTCTGGCACATTTTAAAATTATAAAATGAACCAAATATGATTTTGATACAATCCAGAAACAGATGTAATTCTTTTGATTCTTCTTTATAAATCAGCTAATATAACACTGAGAACCAGGAAGGTTATTACTAGATCCTGTATTCCGTCTGCCTGTCAAAACACAGATTCTGAACTCCTGGTGGGGGAGGTGGGGAGGGGCGAGAAGTGGTAACATAATAATGTTTCCTGAAAGAGAAGTCTGAACTTGATTGAATTCTGTTCTTTCAGAAAGATAAATATTGCTCTTATGTTAGGTGCCATGATAAAGTAAATATATTGTAGTTGTAAGTTATTTTTCAAGTCTGCTAGTTTGCTTATAGAATTAATGTATACAATTCTATCAAATGGTTTGCCCCAATAACTATATTAAAATCTCCTAATTTATAAATCAACAAAATTTTCAGAGCATCCCGCAGCTAACCGCAGGTTAAAGAACAGGACTCAGATTTAGGTCACCAACACTGCCCCATGACTGTGTTTGTGCCATGTTATCCACCCCCTAGGCTATTACATACTCTGTAAAATTAGTCTAGCAGTAGTGTCTTTCTCATAGGTTTGTTGTAGAGAATAGATAAAGTCATGCATGCAATGCGTGCAACATAGTATTCGATGCCTCTTAAGTAGTAAACCAATACCGACTATTATTTCCTTGGAAGGCATTATTACTGTTATTGCATTCATTTTGCAAGTATTTCTGGACTGCCTATAGCTCACTGGTTGAGGTACTGAGATTTCAGTAGGATAGAAGACAGACAATAGCCATTGCTTTCATGGAGATTGCATGCCACCATGGGAGATAGCAATGAAGAAGACTATAGTAAATAGCAAAAGCCAGAGAGGCAGTAGAGAGAAAGACTAAATAATAAATAAATAGAGCAAGGAAGGAGCATAGAAAGTCTGTATGTAGGGGTGGGGGTGGAGATTTCTGGTTAGACAGGAAACAAGTCCACAACATACATTTCTAAGAGAGGTGAGTGAGTAAGTCATACAGACACAGATCATCTAGGGCAGAGGGAACAAATGCAGAAACTCCGATGCAGGCATCTGCTTGTGTGCCCGAGGAACAGTGAAGGACATGAATGGTATGAGAGAATGGAGTGAAAGGGGAGCTGAATGGAGGTAGTTTTCAGGACTCCTTTTCTCTAGAGGCTTTAGTGTGTAACAGGGAGGACTTTGGCTTAATGGTGAGCCATCTGTGCAAACTGCAAGGCGGGGAGTGGTTTGCCTTGAGCTCTTCTGGAATCCTGTTGGCTGCGATACAGAAAATACACTGACAGGAGTGAAGGTCTGCAGAAGGGCCAGCCATTAAGAGGCAATTGCTGTATACTTCAGGTCAAGACCAGATCTAAAAGCCCATGATGGTAGTGTGATTGTGGCATCTCATCGTCATAACATGGATGCATTTTGGAGATAGAGCTGATGGGATTTGCTGGCAGAAGGGATGTGAGGGGTGAGAAATCAGAGACACCAAAGTGGTGCCTGAGTTCTGTCCTGAGTTGCCAAATGTTTGGGGCATATTAAGTTTGAGATGCTTATTATACACCCAAGTGAACATGCCTATGTTATGTTTGCAACCTTTCAGAGCCATCCAAACATTCTGATTTATCACATCCAAATCATTTATCTGGTAGCATTTTACTGACTGGTTACTATAGTGATTTGTTTTAGATCTTGGCATGTTTTGGTGTTTACACATACATTTAAAGATGTTATCTTGAGTAAATCTGTACATTTTTAATAATACGGGAATATGTACGTCCATACATATGTGTGTGTAGAGAAGAATGTGTATATATGTGTGTATACTCGCACACATACACAGCTGAGTGATTTACATAGCACATTATGCACAAATGACTAAGGGGATGATGTATCAACATTAGGAAAGTTGTACTTAGCTTCAAGGTTACCCAGTTTTTCAGAGATCCTTGTATGGCAGACACCCCATATGATCTGGGTGGCTCGGCTGGTCAGGAAATTCTTTGAAGTTGAAGAACACTCAGACATAAGGAATGCTTGCTTTGTATAGGGAACTCCTGAAACCATCTGCTGGTTTCTTCCTATTGACTCCGAGAGCACTGACTACCTGTTTGTATCAGCTGGTACTGGTTTCCTATTTCTGCTGAAACAAGTTATGACAAGCATATTTTTATCTTATGGTTCTATAGGCTAGAATTTATCCCAGGGATAAAATCAGGGCATCTGCAAAGCTGAGTTCTTTACTGGAGACTCTAAAGAATCCATTTCCTTGCCTTCTCCAGCATCCACAGGCCACCTTCATTCTTTTGCTGATGGCCCCATTCATGCATCTTCAAAGCCAGCAAAGTGGCTATGAGTAGAGCCCTTCTTGTGTGCATCTGTCTCCCTTCTGTGATCCTGTCTCTTGACATGAGAAATATTCTCTACTTTTAAGAATTCATTTATTTACATCAGGCCCACCTTGATAATCTGGGATAGACTCCCCATTTCAAGACACTTTTAACATTAATCACATCTGCAAAGTTGCTTTCTCCATGTAAGATAATCACAGGTACTAAGCATGAGGACATGAACATCTTTGAGGGACTCTTTATTTTGTTCGCCACCTATGGGAACTTTTCAAAATACACAGTTACTTGAGTTATGCCCTACAATTTCTAATATATTTTTTTCAGATTAGGACCAAGGGATCAGATTTTATTGAAGCTTTCTAGGTAGTTATAAAGCAGAACCAGACTCGTGAATCACTGTAGATCATTGCTATCAGTGTGTCTCAAACTTCACTGTGCAGAAGGGCACCCACATATCTTGTTAAAATCCAAAGTTCTGCCTTTGATTCCAAAGGACTGGTGTGGACGTGTTTTATTAATGAAGTTCAGTCCGTGGACCAGCATTAGCCAGGACCTTGTTAGAAATGATGAAACTCAGATCTACTAGATTAGAATCTGAATTTTAGCAAAATCCTCAGGTGAATAAAGTAGGAAAAATAGTGTCTGAGAGGCCCTGCCCTATGTGTGAGTTTCAGATAATAGTCATGATACAACATCCAAGCGCGATCAGCTTAACAAGAGCGTTCACCTTAAAGACAATTATTTTTACATTATTCTGATGTAGTAATCTACTAACAGTAGTTTTTCAGGGAATATTAGAAGTTTGGTTATCCAACATCTCCTTTCCAATTAGAAATACTCTCCACCTTGATGATAAAGTTATAAATCACCTTGCTGTTAATAATTCAGGGCAATGATATCTGCCTCACACACAAATACCTGGAACACAAAGCTAGATGAGGTAGAGAATTTAATGGGTGAACCCAAGATATTCCTCTTCTCAGACCTCTAGAATTTCTCTCCTTGCCCCTGAGCCCACAGACACATAAATGAAAATGCTCATAACCAGTTTGGGAGAATGTAGGATTATGAATATCATTTCCTCAACCTCTCCTTCCAAAGATGACCTGTGTGTAATTTTGTTAAAAAGAACCTCTCCTGAGATGGAACTCTCTGGTGGAATAACCATAGAATTATCTAGTCATTTCCAAAAGGTTGGCATCCTTCCTCCAGGAGAAATTATTTGAAACTACTTTGAAAGCAGAGATTCTCAAAGGCTAGTAGGTACTAGAGAAACCTGGAAGTCTTGTTAATGAACAGATTGCTGGGCACTAACCCCAGAATTTGTTTTACAGGAGGCAGAACTTTATATTTTACGGGTAAATTTCCCACTCACATTTCTGTATATAAGTTATTACGCAATCTTTATCTAAAAGCCTTTGTCTTTATTATTCCTGATAATGTCACTGGCATAAAGGAAAAGAAAACCTTTTAGGTTTTAGCTAGATCTTAGCACACTATATAGCACTGGACATTTTTTATTGACCAGTCGTAATACAATCAATTGTACATTTTGCAGTGAGGTCAATTAGGGTAGACATTGGTCAAATGGGACATAAAATAAATTATTGACCTAATCACTCCCTTGACACAATACTTCCATATATCTAAAACGTTATCATATTAACAAATAACCAATTTAATGTTATTCATGAGATATCTTACATACTTTTATCCTACTCAATTTTTGGATTCTGACATGCATTTTATTCTGAGAGCACATTCAGACTAGCCACATTCCAAGTGTCAATAGCAACAGGGGCGGTACAGATCTATAGGATACTTCCAGGTCTCGGTTGTCATTAGCATTCTTAACAGGCCTTGCAGGAGCACTAAATATGAACGTGGAGAAAGTTTCAGAAATTCGTTCTGAAATAAATATTGATGGGAGAAAAATGTCAACTTTTCCTTCTGTTTCTGGTACTATTTCAAATTTATGCTTCTTGTGCTTCTGGTACTTTTATTAATCACCCTCCACATCCCTGGATGGTACATAAAGTTGTAGATCTGCCAGAGCCACAGTCCCTGTCCCCATACCCCAGTCTATGAAATATAAATCCTAGTAATACATTATGAATGATCAATTAGAATCTCATTATTTAATTCTTTTTACTGACCAGTGCAGTCTTCTCTGATGAAACCTAGCTTGCAACCCATTTAGGAACTATTGGTTGTCCCATTGAAATCAGCCATTTCTGCAATGAAGACATGCGGGTACCTAGGTAGGTAGGTGGTACACCCTCAAGTATGCCCTACAGAATTTCTCTAAATATGGCTCTTCTTCAGTTCTAGTCCTGAGCCTGTGATTCTGCCTTTTCTCATACACTTTCTCCTTGTTGATCCATTGCCTACTAATTGCCTTACCAATCCAATATAACAGGTAGACTATTTATTTGGTCCTAAAGTGTATGCCAGGAATAAATTGAGGTATAAGTGGACAATCTCATAACCACTGAATATGACTGATATACAGATTAATTCATATTCTTGTGGCCCAAATTCTTCCTCCTGAACATCACCACCCTTTGTAATGAATTCATATATGTCTAATAATGTTGATTTTGTATATACTATTCTCTAATATATCCCTTAAATATCTCATTTTATTCCAAATACTTTTGAAAATTACAAAAGTGCAAAATGTTTAATTAAAATTAAGGTACACATGGCATTGTTTCTTTGGTCTCATTTCTAATATGAAATGCCCAAATACAACGTTTTTTTTTTTTTCATTGAGAGAATCTAGTCAACATTTTTTTTTTTAATTCATTGGTTACCGGATTCTAGAGAAGTATATCTCTCCACGTGCATTTCCAGAAGTCTTCAGTATCCTTAATAATTACTATATCTTATCTTTTAAAAGAATCAATTCATTCAAGGATACAATTGCCACCTTTTTTTTTTAAAGATTTTATTTATTTATTTGACAGAGAGAGAGATCACAAGTAGGCAGAGAGGCAGGCAGAGAGAGAGAGGGGGGAAGCAGGCTCCCCACTGAGCAGAGAGCCCGATGCAGGGCTTGATCCCAGCACCCTGAGATCATGACCTGAGCTGAAGGCAGAGGCTTTAACCCACTCAGCCACCCAGGCGCCCCACAATTGCCACCTTTTGAGAGAGATACGTCATTATATGTCATGCAAATAAACAGCCTACTAGTATATCAACATTAATAAGCTAACATCTTATTTATATTTTGAAGTATAGTTACAGAAATGAAGTATTCTGCAGCCCTCCTGAGCTCCCCAGTGTCTTAGTGATGAACCACTAGACCAGCAGTCTTTAATAACACTTCCTGAGATAAATGAGACATTCTGGATGGGTATAGACCAATATGGTAGCCATTAGCCATTGTGTCTTTTGAGCACTTAAGATATAGCTAGCTGGAATGAGGACTGAGATTTTTAATTTCATTAATTTTGATTAATATGAATTTTAATTTAAATAGCCACATATGATTAATGGCCACTACAGTACTAGACCATACACTCATATCTGGAGCACATTAGCTAATCCAAAGTCTGCAAACAATGGGAGAATGTAGAGCCATCAGCAGAGATAAAGGAACGTGGGCAACAGTCACCAACATCTTCCTATATTCTGGGAGACATTTAGTACCTAAGAGTTAACAATACTAATCAACTCACATTTCTAAATACATTTAGCTTAATTCAAGAAACTTCATTTATAGAAACTATATTTTTATGTTTGGATAACTTCTGGAGCTAAGAAGTTTAGAATTTTGAATGTCAACTCCACATGAATCATTTCTATTCCATACTGCACACATGTTAATGAGAATACTTTTTTCTTCACCTTATTCAGAACAGTCTCCTTGCCATCAAATTTAGTGCCTTCCTACAAAGTATTTCCAATCTCACTGAGGCTTATCTATTTCCTCTAAACTGTCAATCCCATTCTGTCTTCAGTTTTTTTTTTAAAGATTTTATTTATTTATTTGACAGAGAGACTGACCACAGGTAGGCAGAGCGGTAGGCAGAGGGAAAAGGAGAAGCAGGCTCCTTGCTGAGGAGGGAGCCCGACATGGGGCTCGATCCCAGGACCCTGGGATCATGACCTGAGCCGAAGGCAGAGGCTTAACCAACTGAGCCACCCAGGTGCTCTGAGTGTCTTCTGTTTTATTAAGAGAATCCTAAGCAGTCTCCATGCCCAGTGTGGAGTCCAATGTGGGGTTCGATCTCACTACCCTGAGCCGAAATCAAGAGTCAAAAGTTAACTGACTGAGCCACCAAGGTGTCCCATGCATTTGCTTCTCTGTAAACCTTTTATTGAGTATCCACTAGATCTAGGTACTGATGTTGAGGAAAGGAAATGGCTCTGAAGAAAACAAGATCCCTGCTTTGAAGGACTCTGTATTCTAGTAGGATGAATGGCAATTCACAAGGGAATAGCTAAATAAAGAAATCTGTCAGTCCAAAGTAATTGGGAAAAAAAAAAAAAGAGTGAAGGGCAAAGAATTTCAATAGTTTGTGTAGTGTGTTATATATTGTGATGAAGAAAAGCTAAGTGGCATTTGACAGCTGAATGGACCCATAAGGGTACAGAGAAGAAGGCATTCCTGGCAAGTGGATAGGCTTTGTGGCGGAAATGCACTTGGCGTGTTGAAAGAAAAGAGCAGAAGGAGTGAAGTGGATTCCAAGTGATAAAAGCTACATTAAGAGGGAGAGTTTGTAGAGAGATGTGTAGCCCATGGTAGGGAATGTTTTATTTTACTCTGAGAGAGATGTAAGCCGTTGGAGGCCATGATATGACTTCTGTCTACATCTCTGCAGGGGATGTGGTAGGAGGGCAGGAGTGAAGACCTGTCAAAAAAACATACAGGGGAGCTATTGTAAACTCTGATTAGCTGGTAGATGCGGACATTATAAGACGTGATCAAACTGCAGACATGTTTAAAGTAACAACCAACAGAATCTGCTGATGGACTAAATGTGAAACGTGAGATGCAGGTAGGAGTCAAGGAGAGCTCCAAGGTTTTGGCCTATGCGACTGGAAGAATTATATAATCATGAAGGTCATTGTATACATATTAGAATGTATTCATGGCCTTCACCTTTAACTGGCACAATCTTCTTCTGTCTTCCTATCTCAAGTCCGTTATCTTTCCTATTCTCTACCATGACTCTTTCAAACTCTATGACTCTACTAAAACTTCCTCATACCCAGAAGACAAGCTCTGCTCCTTCAAAGTGTTTCTAAGCCTCATTATGTCTGGGAAATGAATTTAATCACAGCAACAGTTTTGGGAGTGAGCACACTGAATGTTACTCTCATTGGCTTCAATCACATAGTCAGGAATTGGTTTCCACTCACTTATCAGTGCACTTTAAGTGCTTAGCATAGTACCTGGTACATATTAGCTACTCAATCGTTTTTGGTGTTTTGATGAGTTTTTATTTTGTAACAACTAATTATATCTTCACTCATTTAACCTTTATTACAAATGTATGAGGCAGGCTACAGATTTATAGAAGAGGAAATTGAGGCAAAGAGAGATTAAGCAGTAGGCCAAGGCCACCTATTTAGTAAGTAGTAAGGCTAGGATTGGACCCAGGTAATTTTTTTTTTTTAATTCCAGAACAGTTGACATATGGTGTTATATTAATTTCAGGTGCACAATTCATTTTGTAAACATCATCTCTCTACCTCCGTTTCCAGGGGCATGAGGAAGATAGGTAAGGCTCATGCATTGACAGGGTACTGTGACACTGGTAGAGAAGGTCAGGGAGCTGGAAGACTGTTAGGTACAGAATGAGACTTCTGGACAGAGCTAGTTTGAGATGTGAATTCCGGACAGGGAAGAGATGCAAATTGTAAAGATTATTTGAGAGCAATAAAGCTGAAACATTTAATGTGTGTGTGGACATGCTCTACAATCTTTCCAGCCTCAAAACAATTATATCTTATCCTGAAAGGATTATCTTCACAAATTAAATTAATAATGAATATTCATTCTATATTTGAAAAGGGCTCTTTTTTTTAAGATTTTATTTATTTATTTGACAGAGAGAGAGAGAGATCACAAGTAGGCAGAGAGGCAGGCGGGGGGTGGGGGGGGAAGCAGGCTCCCCGCTGAGCAGAGAGCCCGATGTGGGGCTCGATCCCAGGACCCTGAGACCATGACCTGAGCCGAAGGCAGAGGCTTTAACCCACTGAGCCACCCAGGCGCCCAAAAAGGGCTCTTTTATTGGTCGTGTTAGCAATAGTGGTGGCCACAAGAGAGAACTCTAAATTTTAACTTTAAAATGTCTCCTCATACACGACAAGCACTGTGCTCAATTTCAACAAGAATCCTTATTTTAGAATTAATGGATGCTAACTAGACTTATTATAGTGATATACACAAATATCAAATCATTGTTACACACCTGAAATTAATATAATGTCATATGCCAAGTATACCACAATATAAAAAAACAATGAAAAATTACATTTTAATTGATGATTTTATAAGCATATTGCTACTGGTTAATATGTCATTTTAGTACAGGACTTACCATTTAAAGTTATCATCTAAATATTCTCCCACTTGAGTTTTGTCTTACTATTATACCTTTGATAATTTTGTCTTGATTCAAATATAGAAATGGAATATCTTTAATTCTGAATTCAAAACAGCCTCAGAGGAGTATATTCGTTCTCAGTATATGGTAATAGAAAAGTGACTTGCAATTTAACATAACATCATCGGTATGCAAATATGCACCAACAACAGCTTTGTGTATCAAAAGTCAATCAATATTGGGTCATTTCATTATCAGGGTGTCAAAAGATTGCCATTTCATTAGAGAAACACTTCATCTGGCCTTAGGCAGATATATATGTAAATATTGCATTAGAATGTAATTAGATTCCCCCCCTCTAGTAGGAGACAAACAACAACAAATATGTCTGATTAAAATTAATGATGACATATTGAATAAGTAAAGGTTGTATAATTACAACTGTAGTTTAAACAGTGACTAAGCTACCTAATCAAACATTTTCTAGGTCTTTCTTAAAAGATGATGGCTAGTGAATTGCTGCTTTACCTGCTTGGCTGTCACAGTGAAAGTCATTTTTAAAGTTCAGCTAATTGAGAGAGTGCTTTTATTCTGACAAATACAACTCAAAAGAAGTTAAAACAGTCCCGACCATTTGAATCATAAAACGTCTTACAGAACCAGGCACTTCCATTATCCTGTCACTCCAAATTTGGACAACAATTAATTTGTAGGTTTATAAAATGAACTCCCAAAATTCCTCACACAACTTTCCCCTATAGTGGAGGAATGTAAGCTGGGAGTGGGAGGTGAAGAGCAGAGAATATGAGAAAAACATCCCAGACTTCTCACATTCTCATTTTAAGCCTTGGAAGATTTGCATTTGTAGAAGGAAGCTGATTGTTTCTGGGAGAGGATCAATAAAGATCTGCAAATTGAGGATGTCATCATAAGTCAAAGGCGAGTATGCTTTTATTTGTGTGTACCCAGAATGGAAAAACACTGGAGGATTAATTACTCTTGAATGATGAACCAATGTTTTATTTTATTTATTTATACTCAGAGTTATAATTGATGAGGAGTTTACTACATTAGCTAATCAGCATGCTCACCATCTAATTAAAAAATCTAGCTGGAGTCCAAATTGATGTGAGGAAAACTTACTTAATAAAGAATACATGTAACAGAACTTGAGTGCTCTTAAGGAATGGTGTTAAAATTATAATAGTTTGATCGATAACTGCCATAAAGACTTAATTAAGAGGCAAACATGCCTAACTTGTGCTGTTAGCAATCATGATTTCAGCTCCCTTCAGTTCTTAAAAAGATGATTACCTGACACTGAATGTATGTAAAAATCTATTGTGTTTCAAATATTGATGGATATTTTTAACTTATTAGTAATCAAAAATTTTTGTGTTCACAAGTTACTTCACATTGCACATGTTAAAACTAAAGTGATTCCAACATTTAAAAGTAGTATTATTGGGCATTTATTTTCCTAAATACAAATCTTTTTTTAAGATTTATTATCTTTAGCAACATTTATGACTCACCACTTTATTTTATCTCACTGGGAGAAATCTGCTATGACTTATTTTGCATTCATTTTATATTTACTCTGTTGAACTTCAGAATGTGGCATTTCTGGCCTTCCTCTAAATTTTGTGGCTCCATGCTTGTGGAGCACTCTAATTTCCAAAACACAGCTTGTCCTTAACTGACAATATGACAAGAGTTTTAAGAGAACTTGATCCAGAGATAGGAAACTGAGTTGAAAACTATCTTCTAGGGATGCCTGGCTGGTTCAGTTGGTTAAGTATCTGACTCTTAATTTCAGCTCAGGTCATGATCTCAGGGTTTTGAGATCGAAACCCACGTCAGGCTCTGTGCTGAGCATGGAACCTACTTAAGATTCTCTCTCTCCTTCCCTCTCCCTTTTCCCCTCCTCTCTCTCTCAAAAAACTAAAGTGTTCAGTGAATTAATACCTTGGATATTTATAAAAATGAATTATTAAATAGTCTTCAAAAATATTCAATTGAGTTAACTTATAAGTTTACTTCATCTTTGAGTAATCATAGATAAGTCTAATAAATTGCAGATAAGAAATCAGAATTTTAGAGCAGGAAATTCCTTTGGAAACCTAAATGCCAGAGGGATCTTATAAGTTGGACAAGGTCATGAAGCTAGTGGTGTAGGCGGGACTTTGCATTATGTATCCTGGTTCCAAGACAATTGCTTTTGCAACATGGAACTCTTCTCTACTCTTTGGTTATATTTATATTACATCTCCTGACGTAGTTCAGAGTATGAGTAATTATAATGGTAAAATAAAACTCCAAATAATTTGACAGATTACTCTGTATGCTATTAGTGAACTTCAGTTATGATCTGTTGGCAATACGACCAACACTCACTCACTGACAGTGGAAGCAGCACTTTGTAGAGGAAAGAAGAAATGATGGGGGATCATTTAAATGGAGGTCCAAAAGCTTATACCCCCACTTACTAGCATATCCTCTGCTAAGTATTAGCTTTCTTTGAATCTCAGTTTCCTGATCATACCAAATTTGTTTTGTGGCATTTAAGTTTATTATTTTTTTTATATCTTGTTCAATGCTTGCCACACAGTAGGTCCTCAAATACTAAGGTTTTCTTCTCCTCCAGAATATGGTTCTTGAAAAGAATGAGGACCATGTGTCCTCATAGTTTTACAGTGAATGATTGCAGAAATTTATCAGTACTGGAAACTCTGTAAAACATTTCTTCTCTGTGAGCTTAGAGGTAAAACAAGCACACTAAAAAAAAATGTTTTTTTTTCAAAGTTAATTAATCAGGCTAAGAAGTAGTTAAATTTGAGATGTTTTAATATTAAATGTTTTATACTTTATTAATAATATAACCCCTTTTTTTCAATTAATTTTATTTTTTCAGTGTTCCAAGATTCATTGTTCATGTACCACACCCACTGCTCCATGCAATACGTGCCCTCCTCAATACCCACCACTAGGCTCACCCATCCCCCCACCCTCTCCCCTCCAAACCCTCAGTTTGTTGCTCAGAGTCCACAGTCTCTCACCATTCATCTCCCCCTCCAATTTCCCCCAACTCACCCTTCCTTTCGTTCTCCCAATGTCCTCCATGTTTTTCCTTATGCTCCACATGGAAGTGAAACCATATAACTGACTCTCTCCACTTGACTTTTTTCACTCAGCATAATCTCTTTCCGTCCATCCATGTTGATACAAAAGTTGGGTATTCATCCTTTCTGATGGCTGCATAATATTCCATTGTATATATGGACCATATCTTCTTTGTCCATCCATCTGTTGAAGGGCATCTTGGCTCTTTCCATAGTTTGGTGATTGTGGCCATTGCTGCTATGAACATTGGGATACATGTGGCCCTTCTTTGTACTACATCTGCATCTTTGGGGTAAATACTCAGTAGTGGAATTGCAGGGTCATAGGGTAGCTCTATTTTTAATTTCTTCAGGAATCTGCACACTGTTTTCCAAAGTGGCTGCACCAACTTGCATTCCCACCAACAGTGTAAGAGAGTTCCCCTTTCTCTACATCCTCTCCAACATTTGTTGTTTACTGTCTTGTTGATTTTGGCCATTCTAACTGGTGTAAGGTGGTATCTCAATGTGGTTTTGATTTGAATCTCCCTGATGGCTAATGATGATGCGTATTTTTTCATGTGTCTGTTAGCCATTTGTATGTCTTCTTTGGAGAAGTGTCTGTTCATGTCTTCTGCCCATTTTATGACATGGGGACGGG
>CM052894.1:66773111-66783128 GCA_028534135.1 Potos flavus | reverse complement strand
GACAGATCAAAGAGAGAAATAATAAGACATTTTGTGCCATATCTTAATTACTAGTACTGAGCTACAGGAGTAGTTAGGCTTAATACTTAGATTCCTGTGAAGGTCTAAGTCATTTCTTCGGCTATAAGTTTCTAAACTATGTAGAAGCAAAACTATTTTGAGATATTGCATCACTGCCACACTCTCCTTAAATATGTCAAATAAATAAATGTACTATTAAATGGGCTATCATTTGCATACCTCTTATAGGTTCCTAATCATGTTTGATGTGTCCATCTATTCCATTTATTACCCTAAATTTTATTATCTCTACACTTTCTCTCCACCCTCATTCCTCTTCAGAATAGAACAATCATGTGGAGCATATAAAATATGAAAACCGTCCTTATTTTATTGCCATAAATATGCTCCTCCCTGAGTAGTTTGGGACTATTCAATGTCAAACATGTTTTTACAAACTAGGACAAATTAGTTATTATGTCCGAACATAGATTAAAACAAAGCATACGGAAATCAAGACCCATAATACAAGAGCCAACCTGTCACAGAGACCTACTTAAGACAGGGACCATTTTTCCTATCTTGCCATTGAATAACCCCATGTGAGCAAACCTAATAAAAATGAATGGTATCTAACAGTGGATTATCATATCCTTTATATCATGGTTTCTTCCATTAAAGCTCCCCATACTCACAGTTATTGAAATCACAGTTTCCATGCAATCACCAACTGTAAAATATTTAGCCTCTATAGATTTGGTAAATATGTTTCATTCAGTGCCTACTTCAGTAACTTCTTAGCCAGGTTACCTGGCTACCCATATGATATCTCAACAATACCTCCCACTTACACCAACTTTGGATCTAATCACACCCTACCTTCTCCAGGATCATGGGAATGACATTACATTGATGACATCCTTTTCTGAGGAGATTCATTTGACACACTCGAAACGTACAAATATAATTGGCAAAGCAAATCCCAAGAAGGGATGGCTCATAACCCTACCCATCATACAAGGCCCTACCATCTCAGTTAAATTCTTGGGCATTACCTGGTCAGTCAAATACTCCTCCATCCCTGACACTGTCAAGAAACAACTATTGACTCTGGCAGAACCCAGAACTTTAAAACAAGCCCAACATCATCTAGGGTTTTTTTTTTGTTTTTAATTGTATGTATGTATGTATTTATTTATTTTTATTAACATATAATGTATTATTTGCTTCAGGGGTACATGTCCGTGAATCATCAGTTTTACACAATTCACAGCACCCACCATAGCACATATCCTACCCAATGTCCATAACCCAGCCACTCTATCCCTCCCCCACACCCCCGCAATCCTCCGTTTGTTTCCTGAGATTAGGAGCCTCTTATGGTTTGTCTCCCTCCCCAGTCCCATCTTGTTTTATTTTTTCCCTCCCTGCCCCCCAACCCCCTGCCCTGCCTCTCAAATTCCTCATATCAGAGAGATCATACAATAATTGTCTTTCTCTGATTGACTTATTTTGCTTAGCATAATACCCTCTAGTTCCATCTATGTCATTGAAAATGGCAAGATTTCATTTTTTGAAAAGAAATAAAAGAAATAAAAAATAAAAATAAAAAAGATTTCATTTTTTGATGACTGCATATATATATATCACCTCTTCTTTATCCATTCATCTGTTGATGGACATCTAGGTTCTTTCCATAGTTTGGCTATTGTGGGCATTGCTGCTATAAACAATCGGGTGCATGTGCCCTTTCAGATCACTACATTTGTATCTTTAGGGTAAATATCCAGTAGTGCGATTGCTGGGTCATAGGGTAGCTCTATTTTCAACTTTTGAGGAACCTCCATACTGTTTTCCAGAGTGGCTGCACCAGCTTGCATTCCCACCAACAGTGTAGGAGAGTTCCTTTTCTCTGCATCCTCGCCAACATCTGTTGTTTCCTGACTGGTTAATTTTAGCCATTCTGACTGGTGTGAGGTGGTATCTCACTGTGGTTTTGATTTGTATTTCCCTAATGCCAAGTGATCACTTTTTCATGTGTCTGTTGCCCATTTGGATGTCGTCTTGGCAGAAATGTCTGTTCATGTCTTCTGCCCATTTCTTGATTGGGTTATTGGTTCTTCGAGTGTTGAGTTTGATAAGTTCTTTATAGGTTTTGGATACTAGCCCTTTATCTGATATGTCATTTGCAAATGTGTTCTCCCATTCTGTCAGTTGTCTTTTGGTTTTGTGGTGTGTTTCCTTTGCTGTGCAAAAGCTTTTGATCTTGATGAAGTCCCAATAGTTCTTTTTGGCCCTTGCTTCCCTTGTCTTTGGTGATGTTTCTAGGAAGAAGTTGCTGTGGCTGAGGTCAAAGAGGTTGCTGCTTGTGCTCTCCTCAAGGATTCTGATGGATTCCTGTCTCACATTGAGGGTTTTCATCTATTTTGACTCTGTTTTTGTGTGTGGTCCAATTTTCCTAACACCATTTGTTGAAGAGGCTATCTTTTTTACTGGACATTCTTTCCTGCTTTGTCGAAGATTAATGGACTATAGAGTTGAGAGTCCATTTCTGGGCTATCTGTTCTGTTCCATTGATCTATGTGTCTGTTTTTGTACCAGTACCATGCTCTCTTGATGATTACAGCTTTGTAATAGAGCTTGAAGTCTGGAATTGTGATGCTGCCAACTTTGGTTTTCTTTTTCAACATTGCTCAGGCTATTAGAGGTCTTTTCTGGTTCCATATAAATTTTACGATTATTTGTTCCATTTCTTTGAAAAAAAAATGATGGTATTTTTATAGGGATTACATTAAATGTATAGATTGCTCTAGGTAGCATAGACATTTTCACCATATTTGTTCTTCTGATCCATAAGCATGAAACGTTTTTCCATTTCTTTGTGTCTTCCTCAATTCCTTTCTTGAGTACTTTATAGTTTTCTGAGTACAGATTCTTTGCCTCTTTGGTTAGGTTTATTCCTAGGTATCTTATGGTTTTGGGTGCAATTGTAAACGGGATCAACTCCTTAATTCAGCATAGTACTAGGAGTCCTAGCCTCAGCAATCAGACAAGGGAAAGAAATAAAAGGCTTCCAAATTGGCAAAAAAGAAGTCAAACTCTTACTCTTTGCAGATGATATGATACTTTATGTGGAAAGCCCGAAAGACTTCACTCCAAGACTGCTAGAACTCATACAGAAATTCAGGAAAATGTCAGGATTTAAAATCAATGCACAGACATCAGTTGCATTTCTATACACCAACAGCAAGATAGAAGAAAGAGAAATTAAGGAGTCATCTAGGTCTTTTTAGCTTCAAGAAGCAATATGTTCCTCATTTACAAACTTTACTTAAGTGCACCAGTACTGTTAGCCTCAAATTGGTCTACTTTAAATGAGGTCTCCAATAACAAAAGGTCTAGGATCTTTCCAAAATGTGATAAAATAGAACTACCATTAGCACTCTTCAGACACTCCTTCATTGTAGAGGATTTGGCAACTTTCATGCATCCTGGAGTCTCTGGACTACCCACAATGGCCATGAGTCATCCAAAGGCTTCTTGAACAAAACACCATCTTCTTTGACGCCAGATACCCTTTGTTAGCACAACCATTGCAGGTTGCATATTGGGCCTTTGGGAGACTGAAGCTAACTGGTCCTGACTGATGATCGTTGGGACCCACTTGCCTATTATGTTTTGGTACATGGAGGCAGCACCCATAGATTCAGTATAGTCACAAAAGCCTTCTTACTGAAATGAAAATGAGACTTATAGGAGAAAATCTCTGGCATATTTCACAGAAAGAAGTGGCTTCTTTGTCAGATGCAATTGTGTTGGAGGAGGTCACCTCTCTTCTGGACTCAAAGGCCACCTGGATGGTCCCTTGGGATCAACTAAATAGACAGAAAAGGTAGTTTGTATACTTTACTAAACAGTCACCATTGCAAGTGATGGAGAACCAGGAGGTTTGCCTCTGTCCATCCTTAATAAAACTTTCCCTGACCGAGGACAATCCCCAAGGATCAGCACAGTTGGCCAACTTCCAGCAGTTATCTTAATACTAGAAAATGCCCTGGCCAACATGTGGTCCCGTCTGCACATTTTCTGAGACCAGAAAGTCTCAATCTGTAAGTGATCTTTTATATGTCTTGGTGTATGCATAGGATCATCATTTCAACATTGAACCAATTTGGGGTTGGAGGTTATTAATCCTGTTTTCCGTGAGGCAACTGTAAGACAATTTATTGTTTGGAATTTAATCAGTATATAAACTCTGACAGATTAGAGTTTTTGCCCATTTTGTGCAGTTTTGTATCTCTGGAACACAGGACAGTACTGAGACACTCAAAAAACATTTTTGAATGAATAACTTAATCTGTATCAAAACCTGACACCTAGCTTAGTCATCCTTCCTTCCAGATCCCCATACTACAGTGATTAAATGATAAATTGTTAGAGAAAATTAGTCAAGAGACTCAGAAAACTAAGGTAGAGATCATTTTTTTCATTCATCCGAAGCAAATTAATTAGTATATTTATACCCATTCCTAACAGTTGTTGTAAAGAGAATATATTAAACTTGTAGAAAAAGATGGGGAAGAAAAGACAGTCCTAATTTCTTTTGATAGTTTACAGTATTTTCAGAGGTTTGTGATGCCTTTATGTATTCACATTGATTCCTTAATAAATCATGTGAAAAATCTCACACAAAGCTACCTGATCTCATAAACCATATGACAGTTAATTGCCTGAACTATAAACACTGCCTTGTTATTGCTGATTTAGTCTGATAATATATCCACAATATGCAGTTATATAAGATGAAACTGAACTATGGAAGATTGTTTTAGAGATGATTATTCTTGAAATTTATTTTGTAAACAGATATGATTTAATATATCTACACAAAATCAATTTCACACTCAAATAACCAATTACATTTGAATCATAAAACACAAATCAGTAAGAATACATGGCGTGATTCTACAAAATAAAATTGCTTAAGTGGGAATAAAAGGCATTTAAAATCATTTATTCATTTAGAGATAAAGGAAAAGGCTTAACTTAGCTAAGGTGATGCAGTGAGGGACACAGGATTTGTGCTCCATGGATTCTAGGATTAATATCCCTTACAACTCATTACCTGACCCTTAAACATCTCTGAGTTTATGAAGCTGTGCATGACTCAGACTTTTTGTCATACTGCTATTATACTATATATCTCTTTCTCAACACATGTGCCTTAAATCTCTTTCCCATTATGATCCAGGAAAGGAAATGAGCTGTATAGCCAGACTATCCAACTAGTGATTGGTGTAAAAGATAAAAGTTAAGTTAGGAAAGTGTGGGTCTATGTAAGTTGTCTGTTGAGGTTCAACAAACCACTCCAAAATTTACTGACTTTAAATAACACTCATTTACTAGCCTATGATTCTGAGAATCAGCGATTAGGATAGACTTAGCTAGGCAGTTCTTCTCATCCGGAATCACATTCATGGCTGCAGCTGGCTTTTGTTTCTGGCTATTGGACAGAGCACCTCAATTCCCCTTGTGAACTCTCATCTTCCAGTAGGCGAGATGGGGCTTCTTTAAATAGTGGTCTTATGGAAGTATTTTGAGAGTTCACAACCAATGCATAAGCTCTATCAAGTTTCCATTTATGTCACATTCACTCATTGACCATTGTCTAACGGAAGTCCCATGGCCAGGACCAAAGTCAGTGAAGGAATAGACTACACATAAGCATGGAAAGTAATTCATTTGACTATAGCATGACTCTTAAAAGACTGTAAAATTCCGATGACTCCAAACATATGTCTTGCTTTAAGAAATATATCCTAAGTAGAAACATACAGAACACTGCTTAGCTTGTTTGCATGTTTTTGAAATAAGACTTATAAAAGTTATACTACCACTATCTATGTGGGCTCTATATATACACTACATGTAACTCAGGGATTATATCCAAAGATTAAAATAAAGGCGAAAAACTTTCTTTACATACTTGTAAGAATTGAATAAACTTGGTGCTTTTGAGAAGCATGTTCTAGCATTCTGACCAATACAAAAGTAATTTTTTTGTATCTGTACATATTTTAGTGAAGTTTTAATATCCTTAAAAGGTAATTCAGTTCACTATAGTCTCATCTTAGAGACGTTTGTATATAAATGATAATATTCATTGTTGCATCTTAACTCAAAGACACTTGAACATCCCCAAATTTTCATTTCCCTCAGCCTATTAAATGTTTAATTTATTTAACTGACTACTTAAATTGTATTGGAATTAACCTCAGTGCTATTAATTAACCTTGAAAATTGTCTTATTTAATTATGAATTACTATCACTTGCTCCTTTTTAAGTAGTTTCCATTGTGAATTTCTGTCCAACAGGAGAGCAGTCAAGGATCTTAACAATTAAAGATCATACAAAGTTAAATTCATTTTTCTTTACTTTTACATGGCCTTCTAAAATATTAAATAGGTGTCTACACATCTAAGTAATCTTACAGAATGACATGATTGCACCAAGATAGGTAATGATAAGGCTTAAATCCAGCTCTTTTCATAATTTACTGGGCTCATAGCCAACCATTCATCCTCTTCTGCCTCAATAGATCTCAAATTTAGACTGGGAAAAATGGTTCTTCTTTAGCACTGGAATTTTATGAAAATAAATTAGGGTTGGAATAAGAATTTTTGCTCCTTGTGTGAAGGGCACCATCTCAATTTCCATTATCAGCAAGGGTTAGAATAAGTCTGAATTTCTTCCAACACTGGAGAGCGAATTCACATATACATTTTGAAGCAGTAAGATTTTATGAAGAAGAAAAAAATTGAAGGAGAAAACTTCCAATTAAACCTTAACACCTGATATAAGTCTTATATTATTACACAGACTTAAATTGGGACAAAACTAAGTGAAGACCACATTCCAAATATGCCAGTTATATATTCTTAAAGGGAAGCTCTTCATAACATGGAATGAAGGGCTGTCTCCCCTGCTAACGTTCATCTGCGCATGCGCACCCACACCACATTGCCTATGTGACAACTGATATTTCAATCATTATTCCACAAGTGTCTCACAGTTCCTTTTTGTTCTCAGCTGATTTACTCCCCATTTAAATGATCACTGAATATTTGACTTGAAGATATCCATACCAACTCTTCATCTGAGCATCACAGAGAAGTTTCTGTTAGCTTCTAGAACTCAGGAAGCTGAAGAGGAAATAAGCTGTTCTGAAATTGTAAATACTAGGATTGGGAAATCTCACTAAAACGGAGTCTGGAGGTTTCAGTAGGGGGAGCTCTCACACCCTCACTAGTAGTCAATTGCAGCCCCAATAGGAAGAGATGGATTTGACCTTGCCCCAGATACCACCCTACTATTCCAGCTTGAGGCAAGAACACTTTCCTTATTCCCTGGGGCAACAGGTCAGCCAATGAGAAGCCACCATACTTCAAACTTCCAGTTTACTCCAATGGACTTTTGGTTTATAATAGCCTTCGCAACTTAGCCCCCCAAAATGCCTCTCCTTTGCTGCCCCCCGTCCCTCATGCCTATGGTTTTGTCTAGCTTGTTTGTCTCTGTACTACTCTTTTATTCCCAAATAGTGTATGTTTTGCTAGTGACATAGCTAGCACTTTTATTTTTAAGGTTAAAAAAATCAAAAGAGCATGCCTCTGAGTTTATATCACGAGTCTTTTGCCGATTCTTCTCACATGTGTAGCTAAACATTTTAATAAAATGATTTTATGTTCTTACAGAAATAAAATGTGCTTTAAAAAGTTCATTCTATTTTCAATCCAGCTAAGTTTAAGTACTTGCTCACTTTATTATGTAGACTTCAAATTAATAATTCCGTATGTGGAAAACCTGCCAAAGATTATTTTAGACAAGGATTTACAAATAAATTCAGTTATTTTTTAATTTATCATGCATTTTGTTTGCTTTTCAAAATAAATGTTTGTATTATCTTCTCCTGAAACTTTTGGATACATTTTAAAATTAATATGACCTTTGTAAAATCTATTGAATTCCCGGAGATACCTGAATTATATATAATTTAAAAAAATAAAATGAGTACTTGTTTCAAATTAAAATTTTATTACCCTTCCTATCCTATATTGTACCTTAATTATAATTGGAAAATATAAAAACGATTAAATAGTCAAACATTTTGAAGCATGTGGACAGTTTTCTAAATAGCCTATTGACAATTTTTAAATAACTAAACAAACTTGTCAGTGAAATTTTGGAGTAGTACGTTTTATGTAGCAATCAATAAAATTAAAGTCAATTAATTAAGTACCAATTGTTATAGACTGTGGGATTATCTTTAAGCTCAGTATTGAATTCCAATGTGGAGAAACATATTTGGAAGGCACTTAAATCTTACTGATTTAAAAGACTTCTCAGTAAAGATATTTCCCAGCTTTTAGACATTTAACTTTCTAGTTACCTATTGATTTATTAACACTCACTTCTCCTTTCCTACCTCTTCTGCTTCCAAAGAGACTTTGCTTAGACTATTATAAGAAGTATATCAGTAAAGTGCAGAATGTGATAAACAGATTTTAAGAAAATGATAGGTCAGGTAAGGACTATTCTGTATTATTTCCTATCATCCTCCTTACCCTCTGCTTAATATCTGAGAATTACTAAAAGCATATCTGAGGAGACAAGCACTGTGAAGCCAAAGAACTAAATGGATTGACCAGACTGTGAATTTTTTTAAAAATTTCAGTATATAAGGTCATGCAATGCTTATCTTTCTGTGTCTGGTTTATTTCACTTAGCATAATGTCCTCCAAGTTAATCTGTGTTGTCACAAATAGCAGAATTTCCTCAATTTTAAGACTGAATACACACATACACACACACACACACACACACACACACAGACTATTGTGAATAATGCTGAAATGTACATAGGAATGCCACTATCTCCTCCAGATACTAATTTCATTTCCTTTAAATATATGCCCAGAAGGAGTGTTGCTGAATCATATGGTAGTTCTATTTTTAGTTTTTTGTTTGTTTGTTTGTTTTGTTTTGTTTTGTTTTGAGGGCCCTCCATACTGTATTCTATGATGGCTGTAAGAATTTATATTTCCACCAACAGTGCACAAGGGTATACTTTTTTAAAAAAAGATTTATTTATTTACGAGAGAGACAAAGAGAGAGCACACAAATAGGGGGTTGCAGAGGGAGAGAAGCAGACGATCCACTGAGCACAGGGCCCAATGTGGGCCTTGATCTCATGACCCTGAGATCACGACCCTAGCTGAAATTAAGAATTGATGCTTAACCAACTGAGCCACCAAAGCACCCCCAATGGTACACTTTTTAATAAGAAAGAAAGAAAAAGAAAATTTCCCTTTCTCCCAACTTTGCCAACACTTGTTATTTTTTGACATTTTAGTAACAGCTATTGTAACAGGTATGAGGTGATATCTCATTGTGATTTTGATTTGCATTTCCTTGATGGTGAGTAATGTTGAACACTTTTTAATGTGCCTGTAAGCCTTTAAAACAAAATATTTATTTATTTATTTGAGAGAGAGAGCAGGAGCAGGGAAGAGCAGAGGGAGAGGGACAAGCAGATGCCTCACTGAGCACTGAACTGATGTGGGGCTCAATCCCATGACCCTGAGATCATGACCTGAGCTGAAATCAAGAGTCAGATACTTAACAAACTGAGCCACCCAGGTGCCCCTCACCCCCATAGGCCTTTTGTATGCCTTCTTCATAAAATGTCTATTCAGGTCCTTTGCCCATTTTTATATTGGGCTTTTTTTTTTTTTTTTTTTTTTTGCTATTGAGTTGTATGAATTCCTTATATATTGTGTATATTAGCCTCCTAACAGATCTGTGGTTTGCAAGTATTTCTTCCATTCTGCAGGTTACCTTCTCATTTTGTTGATGGCCTTCTTTGCTGTGTAGAAACTGTTTAGTTTGATGTAATCCCACTTGTTTATGTTTGCCTTTGTTTCCTTTGTTTTAGTGTCAAATTAAAAAAAAAAAAAAAA
>CM052894.1:66756940-66772611 GCA_028534135.1 Potos flavus | reverse complement strand
GGTGGGAGTGCAAGCTGGTGCAGCCACTGGAAAACAGTATGGAGGTTCCTCAAAATGTTGAAAATAGAGCTACCTTATGACCCAGCAACCACACTACTGGGTATTTACCCTAAAGATATAAATGTAGTGATCCAAAGGGGCACGTGCACCCAGATGTTTATAGCAGCAAAGTATGGAAAGAACCTAGATGTCCATCAACAGATGGATAAAAAAAGATGTGGTGTATATATACAATGGAATACTATGCAGCCATCAAAAAATGAAATCTTGCCATTTGCAAAGATGTGGATGGAACTAGAGGGTATTATGCTAAGCAAAATATGTCAATCAGAGAGAGACAATTATATGATCTCTCTGATATGAGGAATTTGAGAGGTAGGGTCGGGTTGGTTGGGGCAAGGCAGGGAAAAATGAAACAACCTGGATCGGGAGGGAGACAAACCATAAGAGACTCTTAGTCTCAGGAAACAATGTGAGGGCTGCTGGAGGGGAGAGGGGTGGAAGGGATAGGGTGGCTGGGTGATGGACAGTGGGGAGGATATGTGCCATGGTGAGTACTGTGAATTGTGTAAGACTGATACAGATAAGACTGGTATAGATCTGTACCCCTTAAGCAAATACATTATGTGTTAATAAAATGAAAAATAAATAAAATTATCAATATAAGAGTTGTTATCACCAGTGGATGTTGAACTTGTACTCTTCTCTATGGCCATCAGTATAATTTTGCTTTTCCTTTGTTAAAGTGTAAATAAAGTAAATTGAGTCACAAAGTATTAATTTTTGTACATTGGTGGGACTTTCAAGAAATCTGTTCATTGAAAGGTACATGATTTACAATGATGCTTCTCCTGTGTTTTTCACAAGGTTTAAATGGTCAGTCTACTGTATATTTTCATTGGTAGACACTTAGTTGCCAGTAAAGACACATGTCAGTTTCAAGAAAGGTCACATAGAGTCTAGGCTCACAGTTTCCCCAGTGAGCTGCAGATAACACAGCAATGAGTTAACAAATGCAGAGATGTATGCAAAATAGACCACTGTAAAGCCATCATTCTACTAAGTACCTGGCTATTACCCTAATCATGCACAGAGATTGATTTCCTTTCGACCAAGGGACTAGATGCTTTTAGTCCTCTCCTGGATCAGCCACTACTTGTTTAATCACATCAGATATCATGCTGGCCTGTCCTTTTGAGACCATTCTCACACCTTTTATTTTTTCTCACCCCAAAGTGGTCTTCTGATGTGTAGTATGTCTGAAAAGAATGTCTTTTTTTTACTTATTCTTCTTTAGAAAATGCTCTTAAAATCTGTGTGTTCTTAATATCAAAATATATACTGTAATGATCACTTATGATCCAGTGTCCATATTTCTATTTTTAAAATTAGGATATGGGATATTTGTAGTTGGGTTTTTCAAATAAAACAGGACTAGTAAAAAACAAATACATATATATATATATATATATATATATATATGTATGTGTGTATATATATATATATATACACACACACACACACACACACAAATTGATGATTACTCTATATGGTTTATATGGTTCTCATAGAGTTAGCAAATAATCTTGTCAATAGAAAAGTTAGTAAAACCAAATAAATAATTCCCAAATGGAGTAACCAAGGAAAATAGTTATGCTCATGATGGCACTCTTTTATCTTGTTTTATCATCTTGCATACTTAGGGACCTTGTCCATACCACAGAACCCAGAAGAGTCCTCTTCAGAAACATTTAGTCAGTAAATGCAAACGAGCCACAATTTTCCTTCTGCAATTTTCCAACTGTCAAGCTCTTATTGCAACACCATCAACTCTACTTAGGAGAAGGTGGCTTTTCCCTGACATTTGCAATTATTTCTGCATACGGGAAGAGGATCTTTGTGTTTGTGCAGGCCAGCCATGTGGATTCTGTTTCTCTAGTACATCCTTTACTACAAGTGAAGTAAAGTTATTTCTCTTACCTTGGGAAGGAGGAAGTAGGTCTTGGTGGTGATTCAAAGTCAGCTTTCCTACTAAATTCCATGATACTCCCATAAATGTTACAAACAGCACAGAATGTATAGTTTAATTATGTCATGTTGACACTCACAGAAGCTTCATTCTAGTTATTTAGATAAGGAAAACAAAATTATTAATAATAGCAATCCGAGAGAATGAATTGAATAGTCCCTGATGAAACAAGAAGCCTAGTATTTGCTGTTGCAAAAGACAACCGGCATGGGCTTTCAGATTTATAGAGAAATGTGTTATGCCTATAAATAATCCCATATCAAAATAATATATTCATATTTTCACAGATAGGTTTCCTTTATGTCTATTTTTGTAAAACAATTCACCTATTTTTATAATATTAGATCCCCACCTTCAGATTCTGTTTTAGTAATCATAACATTTGTGCCATTAGGATTTTTCTGGAACAGTATTGCTTTTTGCTGCGATGTAATGGTTTCTTGTTGATTTTTAGTAAGAATATTGTCCTCCTGTGGATTGAAATATCTTGTCTCTTAGCCACCACTTCCACTCACTACTTACGCTGTGTTACGGAGTGTTGCCTGAGTTGCAGTTGAGCTAACTGCTGTTCACAGAAATGAAATCACTAAAGTAAAAAATGCTTTTCAAGAAAGAATCTAAAACTGTGGAATAACTGCAGACAAAATGGTTCAGCAAACACTGTCGTAATCTTTCATTTTGTATTTTACTTTAAGAAATGTATCAGAATCTCGCCCCCTTTTTTTTTTTTTTGGTGCCTCCAATTTGGTGCCACCATTATCCAATTGGTGCCTCCAATTACCAATTAATTACTAGAAATTAACTAATATTTGGAAATGTTTGTACTTTTTCTATTTTCTCTTCCTTTCCTCTGCCTCTTCTCTTTTCTTTCATCCTTCTTCCTTCCTTCCTTTCTTCCCTTCCTTCCTTCTTCCCTCTCTCCCTCCCTCCCTTCCTTCTTTCCCTTTTAAAGATTTATTTATCTGAGAGAGAGAGAGAGCACAGGAGCAGGGGGCAGGGGGAAGGAGAGAGTCCTCAAGCAGACTCCCTTCTGCGTGCAGAGCCCAATGCGGGGCTCCATCCCAGGACCCTGAAGTCATGACCGGATCTGAAATCAAGAGTCAGACACTTAACTGACAGAGCCACCCAGGCTCCCCTTCCTCCTCTTCTTTATAATTGGATTCTCAATAGGTAAAATACTTTTGGGGGACATATTAGTAATAACAAATACTTCAATAGAGGGCATATGTATTACCTTCATAATCTGAGTTAACATTTATCCTAAGAAGATAATCAAGCAAATTCCAGCATGTTCATTAACAAATAACTTCTGTTAGCCCCTTCTACCTCTCCATCCTTTGTCATGAAAGAAATAATCCAAATGTTGATAAATACTGAGTTTAAATTTACAATGTATACAATGTACTAATTTTTGCCTTAAAAATTATAATGTGGGCATATAAATACACAAACACCTCCGCTCTCACATATATAAGTGTCCAGTCTGTTAAAAGAAGTTACGTAATATACTGTTGTTTAAAATATATGCATATATTATATCCATTATATCCACATAATATATACATATATGAACATATACATATAAATGCATAGAATATACTTCTCTCTATATATATTTATATACATATATAATGAAGGTTAGAAAATATTGTATCTTTGAATATTATTGTCGTGATGGACTTTTAAAAAAATACTTTATATGGTAGTTACAATAGGCAGAAGATCTAAGCATGGGAAATTAAAAGAACTTTATAGGAGAAAAATAAAAGTGAATTTGGTTGACTTTACTCAGACAGGTATTGCAAAGTTCTTTTTCGTTGTGATTTAACCCATCTTAGTCAGCCATGTTCTTTTTCAGAATTTTTGACTCAAGAAAAGAGTTTAGAGGGAGTGGGTTAGTCCTTCATACCAGAGGGCAAGAGATTAGTATAAGTTTAAAGGAAGAAATTTGACAGTTCTCCATGTGTATATCACTAAATTATAGGATTGTGTGTACTTTTTATTATCTGCTTTATATTTCCTTAATTCCTGAAGAGTTTTCAAAAGGAAAGTATGTATTTACAATACATTTTTTAAATAAAATCTTACATCAGTTATTTTCTCTGGAAAAAAATTATATGTCCTAAGACCAAAATTGGGCACATTCAGCAATGAAAAGGAAGAATGTGGGGACACGCTCATTCCCTGGATATTACTGTAAAACAAACTGTAAACTTAATTGTTTTTCAAATAAAAGAGCAACTGTTACACATTTATTTTTATTCTATAAATCAGAGAGTTGGTGGGAGGCTTTTATTTGACTTAAACCAAAATTTCGTTCTCCATCTCAAATCTTTCTTTGAAATTTCCATCAACTCTTAATTCAGATGTAAATACATTTTTAAGAGTGATTGTTTTATGGATCACATTACAATTATAAAACATACTCTCTATTTTATTTTATTCCTCCCATCATTGTTCATATTAGTTTATTAAATCTAGATTTTGGGAAAGTAGAAAAATAGTTAATAAGGTAACAGTATCTAGGAAAAGAGATCAAAAGGAGCTACAGTATTCAAAGGGAAATAATTAAGCAAAATAATCGAAAGTATTTGTTTATACAAAACATTTATCTTCAGTCTTTATGAAATACTTAAATTACTTAAATTTCAAATAAAACTATGTCTTAACTTAGTCCAACTGGAAGTAGTCTTCGTTTTGTCAGAACTCTCAGAACATATATGTGATATAAAATTAATCTTTGTATCAGTATTTTTGTGACTATACACATTGATAAGAATATATTAATTGTAGGGGATTTTAGCATGCCACTCTCATCAACAGACAGATCAGTGAAGCAGAAAATCAATAAAGAAACAAGAACTTTGGATGACACATTGGATCAGATGGACCTCATAGATATATACAGAACATTGCACCCTAAAACAACAGAATACTCATTCTTCTCGAATGCACATAGAATTCTCCATAATAGGCCACATACTGGGTCACAAATTAGGTCTCAACTGATACAAAAAGACTGAGATTATTCCCTGCATATTCTCAGACCACAGTGCTTTGAAACTGGAACTCAATCACAAGAAAAAGTTTGGAAGGAATTCAAACACTTGGAAGCTAAAGGCCAACCTGCTCAAGAATGTTTGGATCAACCAGGAAATCAAAGAAGAATTTAAACAACTCATGGAAACCAGTGAGAATGAAGAGACATCAGTCCAAAACCTAAGGGTTACGCATAGCAAAGGCAGTCCTAAGGGGGAAATACATGGCCATCCAAGCCTTACTCAAAAAAATTGAAAAATCCCAAATACACCGGCTCTCTTTACACCTTAAAGAACTGAATAATCAACAACAAATTAAGCCAACCCCATGCACAAGAAGGGAAATAATCAAGATTAGAGCAGAGATCAATGAGTTAGAAACTAGAGACACAGTAGAGCACATCAATGAAACTAGAAGTTGGTTCTTTGAAAGAATAAGATTGATAAGCCACTGGCCAAACTAACCCAAAAGGAAAGGGAGAGGACCCAAATTAATAAAATTATGAATGAAAGGGGTGATATCAGAACTAACACCAAGGAAATAGAAACAATCATCAGAAATTATTATCAACAGCTATATGCCAATAAGTTAAACAACCTAGAAGAAATGGATGCATTCCCGGAAACCTATAAACTTCCCAGACTGAAACAGGAAGAAGTTGACAACCTGAATAGACCAATATCCAGCAATGAGATTGAAGCAGTGATCAAAAACCTCCCAAAAAACAACAGCCTGGAACTGACGGATACCCTGGGGAATTCTGCCAAACATTCAAAGAAGAAATAATACCTTTACTCCTGAAGCTGTTTCAAAAAATAGAAACAGAAGGAAAACTTCCAGACTCTTTCTATGAAACCAACATTACCTTGATCCCCAAACTAGGCAAAGACCCCAGCATAAAGGAGAATTTCAGACCAATATCCCTGATGAATATGGATGCCAAGATTCTCAACAAGATATAGCTAAAAGGATCTAACAGTTCATTAAAAGATCATCCACCATGACCAGGTGGGATTTCTCCCTGGGATGCAAGGGTGGTTCAACATTCGCATATCAATATGATAGAACAAATCAAAGAGAAGAGAGAAGAACCACATGGTCCTCTCAATTGATGCAGAAAAAGCATTTGACAAATACAGCATCCTTTCCTGATTAAAACTCTTCAAAGTATAGGGATAGAGGGAACACTCCTCAACTTCATAAAACCCATCTACAAAAAACACACAGTGAATATCATTCTCAGTGGGGAAAAGCTGAGAGCATTCTCACTGAGATCAGGAACATGACAAGGATGGCCACTCTCACCACTGTTTTTCAACATAGTACTAAAAGTCCTAGCAACAGCAATCAGAAACAAAAAGAATTAAAAGGTATTCAGATTGGCAAAGTTAAACTCTCTCTTTACAAATGACATGATACTTTATGTAGAAAACCCAAGACTCCACCACCAAATTACTAGAACTTATACAGCAATTCAGTAATGTGGCAGGATACAAAATCAGTGCACAGAAATCAGTTGCTTTCTTATACACTAACAATGAAAATATGGAAAGGTAAATTAGAGAATCGATTCCATTTACTCTAGCACCAAGAACCATAAGATACCTGGGAATAAACCTAACTAAAGAGGTAAAGGATCTGTACTCGAGGAACTACAGAACACTCATGAAAGAAATTGAAGACACAAAAAGGTAAAAAAGCATTACATGCTCATGGATCAGAAGAATAAACATTGTTAACATTGCCCAGAGTAATCTATACTTTCAATGCCATCCCGATCAAAATTCCACTGACGTTTTTCAAAGGGCTGGAACAAACTATCCTAAAATGTGTAAGGAACCAGAAAAGACTCTGAATTGCTAAGGAAATGTTGAAAAAGAATAACAAAGCTGGAGGCATCACGTTGCCTGATTTCAAGCTTTACTACAAAGCTGTGATCACCAAGACAGCATGGTACTGTCACAAAAACAGACACATAGACCTGTGGAACAGAGCAGAGAGCCCAAATATGGACCCTCAACTCTATGGTCAAATGATCTTTGACAAAGCAGGAAAAAATATCCAGTGGAAAAATGACAGTCTCTTCAATAAATGGTGCTGGGAAAATTGGACAGCTATGCATAAAAGAATGAAACTCGACCATTCTCTTACACCTTACACAAAGATAAAGTGGATGAAAGACTTCAGCGTGAGAGAGGAATCCATCAAAATCCTACAGGAGAACATAGGCAGTAACCTCTTCGACATTGGCCACAGCAACTTCCTTCAAGACACATCTCCAAAGGCAAAGGAAACAAAAGTGAAAATGAACCGTTAGGACTTCATCAAGATAAAAAGCTTCTGCACAGCAAAGGAAACAATCAACAAAACAAAGAGGCGACCCAGAGAATGTGAGAAGATATTCGCAAATGACACTACAGACAAAGGTCTGATATCTAAGATCTTAAAAGAACTCCTCAAACTCAACACTCAAAAAACAGATAATCATGTCAAAAAATAGGCAGAACACATGAACAGACACTTCTCCAATGAAGACATACAATGGCTAGCAGACACATGAAAAAATGTTCATCATTAGCCATCAAGGAAATTAAAATCAAAACCACATTGAGATACCACCTTACACCAGTCAGAATGGCAAAAATTAACAAGGCAGGAAACAAATGTTGGAGAGTATGTGGAGAGAGGGGAACCCTCTTACACTCTTGGTGGAAATGTAAGTTGGTGCAGCCACTTTGGAAAACAGTGTGGAGACTCCTAAACAAATTAAAAATAGAGCTACCCTATGACCTGGCAATTGCACTACTGGGTATTTACCCCAAAAATACAGATGTGGTGAAAAGAAGGGCCATTTGTACCCCAATGTTCATAGCAGCAATGGCCACATCCCCAAATGTGGAAAGAGCCAAGATGCCATTCAACAGACAAATGGATAAAGAAGATGTAGTCCATATATACAATGGAATATTACTCAGCCATCAGAAAGGATGAATACCCAACTTTTGCATCAACATGGATGGGACTGGAAGAGATTATGCTGAGTGAAATAAGCCAAGCAGAGAAAGTCAATTATCATGTGGTTTCACTTACTTGTGGAACATAAGGAATAACATGGAGGACATTAGGAGAAGGAAAGGAAAAGTGAATTGGAGGAAACTGGAGGGGGGGACAAACCAAGAGAGACTGTGGACTCCTAGAAATAAATAGGGTTTTAGAGGGCAGGGGGTTGAAGGGATGGGTGAGCAATATTTTTGTGACTATATATGCACACTGTATATTAGAATTACAGTAGTATAAATTTATTGAGGACTGGATCTACAGCTCAGTCATAATCTTTGTGACTTAGATCTTCCTAGGTTGGGATGTTTTGGGGACTTCTGGTTTCAGCACCAAGGTGTAGAGAACTGAAAAGAACTCTGGCCTAAAATTGTAAGAGAAAAGGTACATAAACTTCAAATAAAGGACTTTCATGAACCCATTGTTGATCTGATGTCATAGGGCAGACAACTATTCAGTCAACCCAAGAGAAACAGTCTTCAGAAAAAGAAACAGACGTGAAAGACATCCTGAATTCTATATAAATCAGTTGAAAGACTAACCTTGAAAGGTTTAAGGAACTGCTAACAATGGAGTGTGGGTTAGTTTGAGAGTGTGAAACCCGGGGAAGTGCAGACATAGATGGTTTCTTACTCTTGTGTGGGACTTTCTTCCGGGAAACCCATTAGGTTCTTGTGGGGATGTTTGGAAAGCATCTAGAGAAAGTTTCTTACATGTTGGAGGGAAAGAGGAGTCACTGTCAAAATATAATCAAACTGCCCCCCCCCCCCCTTTCCCCTTCATCTCATCTACACTATAGGAACATAGACTAAAGCTTAAAGGGCAGGCACTGGAATAATACCATTGCATGTGGGGGAGGGGAACTCAGGCCATTAACTAAAACTCCACCCAGAACTACAATTGTTCCTACGTAAAAAAAATAAGCACACACACACACACACACACAAGAGAAAAAGTTTAATCTGCAAGGAGAATGTCCTCAAAATTGTAGACCAAGGATACAAGTGAATCCCCACTGCAGTGAGAGGAGAGGAGCAAAGGGAAAAATATATAAGCTTCAACTCCAGCCCTGGAGGAGGGACAGAAACACTTGTGAAGGCCACATCCCTGAGATAGAGGTCACAGTTTGTATCTAATATAGAAGTTAATCAGAACATCAGGGAATACTTATTCTTCCCTCATCATCATGCTAACAAGCCTCTCTCAAAATGAAAGGGGAATGCAATTGGAGAGAATCAAGGAAAGACTCTGAGGAGCACCACAAAGGGAACACCAGAACCAAGCAAGGAGATAAACATGAAGTATCACTAAAGGAACTTGAAGTCTCTGGTGCCTTTAGCAGCAAAATCCATCCCTGGTAACCATAGCAACAGAAAATGTCAAAGCCCCACAAACTCGACCAGATCAACACAAACTTCATACTATAGGTCTAGCACAAGGAAGGCATACTTATCTCTATACCTAGAATACACTTACTTCAGTATCCATTGTCATAAACAATATCTACAGCCTTCAACAACAACAAGAACAAAAATCCAAGCATAGCATAGCAAAAAATATAGAAAAAAGCAAGACAAAGGATAATTTAAAAAACAGACATTTGTCAGAATCACACACAGAGGAGGAGGGGCAAGATGGCGGAGAAGTAGGAGACCCTGTTTCGGCTGGTCCCCTAAAGTGAGCTAAATATCTACCAGAACATGCTGAACACCCATGAAACCAGCCTGAAATGTAAGATTATACACTTCTGGATCTCTATGAGGGCAGAAGACAGCAGTGGAGAGGTAAAGTGGAGTTGGAACACTCGGACTGATATTGGAGGATAAACAAAAGGGGGAGGGAGACACCAGAAGCAACCCATTGGAAAGTAACACTCCAATATGAAAGTGCCCTGTGATTGGGGATCAACATTAACTTGGAGTCTCATTAAAACACTCAAAAAGAGCAAAAGATCTTCCGGGGCAACTGGTGGAATCGGGAGGTCACGGGCACAAGCCTAGGCCCACGTTCCCAGGAAGGACACCACTGGAGACCACCCGGGTCAGAGAGAGTCTGGGGGCCTTCAGTCCATGTCCCTGAGTCCGGGGCTTCCCGCTGCTTGCACCACCACTCGGGCTGGGTGCACTCCTGCCTGCGCCTCAGTGAGCCTGGTGTGGGTGCAGGCCTGCGATCTCTGGGTCCACAGCCCCCGTGCGCTCCCAGCTCATGCCTGAAAGAACCCAGCTTGATCTCAGGTAGAGATCCCTCCACCAGCAGCCTTCCGAAACCTGCCTCAGGGTCTGTGCGCACCCATCGTGGGCCTGGACCCCAGAGAGAAGTCCTGACAATGTCAGCCACCGGAAGCGGGTTCCCCAGACCAATATCGCTCGTGGTTTTGGTGTTGCGGGGGTGTAGAGACAAGTGGGGGCCTTGGGTGACCACTGGGACAGTGGCTGGGGGTGTGCACTGCCTGTGGGAGGTTGCAGTGTTCAGCAGAGTTTGCAGAGGGGGAGTCTGGGTGTTCTGGACCACCCAGAGGGGAGCAGACGGAGGTTTCTCTCAGAGGCAGAGGTCTGGGTGCAGATTCTTTGCTCTGACCCTCTGAAAAGCTGCAAAAAGCCACCAAAGAACAAAAACCTGAAAGAGCAAAAGCCTGAAAAACTGGTTTCCACAGAGCCCAGCCCCTTGATAGCCAGCAGGGCAACTCAACCCAAGCAAGATTGACTGGAAAACAACGCAGCACGCCCCTCCCCCAGAACACAAGCCAAAAGCAAGAGGACAATAATCACAGGGTCCCCATAAAATGGTAAAACTCCAACATCAGGGGGAAAACAATATATTAAGCTCCCGGTATTGCCCTAAAACCTGTATATTTCATTGATACAAGTTTTTTGTTTTTTTTAATTCATTCTCACGATTCTCGTTCTTTTAACTTTTTTAAATTACTTAACATTACAAGTAGAGGTTTAATACAACATATCCCATAATAACTTTTTAACTTGAACTTTTTCATACATATACCTGTGTCTTTCTTTTTTTTTACCATACATATAGATATAAGCTTCAAGGCAATCATTTTTGCCTAGTCAATGCTATCCCATATATAAACTAGTTTTAATTTCCCTGTATCTAAGGAAAGTTGAGTCCTTTAACAAAGATAACAAGATACACCCAGGAAGAACCAAAATAACCTTCCTTCCCCACATTGAGGATTTATAACCACCTTCCATCTTATTCTTCTGTCAGTGCTTCAGTGTATTTGTTTTTTGTTCTGATATTATACAAATCTTATTCTTGGGGTTCATTTTGGCTGGGTTCTTTTTTTTTTTTCCTTGTCATTTACTTTTGTTGGTCTTTTTGTTTGTTCATGTTTGTTTATATACCTTATAAGTCTTACTTTTGGGGCTCATTTTGGCTTTTTTTTTTTTTTTTTTTCCTTTTCTCTTTTTCTCTTTCTTTTTTTCTTTTACTTTCTGTTTGGTGGTGACTTCTGATTGCTCCAAAGCTTTCCAAGGTGCACCTTGCCTGGATAGTGGTTGGTATATTCAGCTATACATCCCCCCAACTACCTCTTGCCAAATTGACTAAGAGGAGGAACACCCAACAGAGGAAAAATTCAGAGACTGTGCCCTCTCCCTCAGAACTACTGGATATGGACATAAACAGTATGTCAGAAAGGGAACTCAGGATAACAATTATCCAGGCAATGGCTAGGTTGGAGAAAAACATTAGAGACAACATAGAATCTCTAAGGGTGGAACTGAGAGCCGATCTGGCAGAAGTTAAAAATGCTATCAATGAGATCCAATCTAATCTAAATAGTCTAACAGCTAGGGTAACTGAGGCAGAAGATAGAATTAGTGATCTAGAGGACATACTGATAGAGAAGGATCAGGAGGAGGGCTGAAACAAACAGCTTAGAAGCCATGAAAACAGAATTAGAGAAATAAATGATGCCATGAAACATTCCAACATCAGAATTATTGGGATCCCTGAGGGGGTGGAGAAAGAGAGAAGACTAGAAGATATAGTTGAACAAATTCTAGATGAAAATTTCCCCAATCTGGGGAATGGAACAAGTGTTCATGTCATAGAGGCAGAAAGGACATCTCCCAAGATCAACGAGTCTAGAAAGACATCTAGACCCATTGATTGTGAGATTCACGAATTATAATTTTAGACGAGGTCCTGAGGGCAGCTAGGGGGAAGAGATTCCTTATGTACAGAGGAAGATCCATCAAAACAACATCAGACCTGTTCACAGAAAACTGGCAAGCCAGAAGGGGCTCACAAGACATATTCGGGGCACTAAATGAGAAGAATATGCAGCCAAGAATACATTATCCAGAAAGGCTGACACTCAAAATGGATGGAGAGATAAAGA
This sequence comes from Potos flavus, assembly GCA_028534135.1. Taxonomy (NCBI): domain Eukaryota; kingdom Metazoa; phylum Chordata; class Mammalia; order Carnivora; family Procyonidae; genus Potos; species Potos flavus. The sequence goes on along the minus strand of CM052894.1, from coordinate 66,760,123 downwards.
GCTTCCAAGACCAGCAACATTTAAAAGAGTATGTGGCCACCAAGCTGGCACTATAAGAAATATTAAGGGGGGGTTCTATAAAAGAAGAAAGAACCCAAGAGTGACATAGAACAGAAATTTACAGAGACAATCTATAGAAACAAAGACTTCACAGGCAACATGATGTCAATAAGAACTTATCTATCAATAATCACTCTCAACGTGAACAGCCTAAATGCTCCCATAAAAGGGCACAAGGTCACAGACTGGATAAAATGACAGGACCTGTCCATATGCTGTCTACAAGAGACACATTTGGAACCTAAAGATACACTCAGACTGAAAGTGAAGGGATGGAGAACCATCTTTCATGCCAATTGGCCTCAAAAGAAAGCTGGGGTAGTGATTCTCATATGAGATAAATTAGATTTTAAGCTAAAGACCGTAGTCAGAGATACAGAAGGACACTACATCATTCTTAAAGGGTCTATGCACCAAGAAGATCTAATAATTGTAAATATTTATGCCCCCAATATGGGAGCAGCCAACTACATAAGCCAACTGTTAATCAAGATAAAGAATCATATTGATATGAATACATTAATTGTAGGGGATCTTAACACACCACTCTCAGTAATAGATCATCTAAGCAGATGATCTTAGACAGATCATCTAAGTAGAAAATCAATAAAGAAACAAGAGCTTTGAATGACACAGTGGACCAGATGGACCTCATAGATATATACAGAACATTCCACCCTAAAACAACAGAATACTCATTCTTCTCGAGTGCACACGGAACTTTCTCCAGAATAGACTACATACTGGGTCACAAATCAGGGCTCAACCGATAACAAAAGATTGAGATTATTCCCTACATATTCTAAGACCACAATATTTTGAAACTGGAACTCAATCACAAGAAAAAGTTTGGAAGGAATTCAAACACTTGGAAGCTAAAGGCCAACCTGCTCAAGAATGTTTGGATCAACCAGGAAATCAAAGAAGAATTTAAACAATTCATGGAAACCAATGAGAATGAAGATACATCAGTCCAAAACCTAAGGGTTATGGCAAACACAGTCCTAAGGGAGAAATACATAGCCATCCAAGCCTCACTCAAAAAAATTGAAAAATCCCGAATACACTGGCTCTCTTTACATCTTAAAGAACTGGAGAATCAACAATTAAGTCAACCCCATGCACAAGAAGGGAAATAATCAAGATTAGAGCAGAGATCAATGAGTTAGAAACTAGAGATACAGTAGAACACATCAATGAAACTAGAAGTTGGTTCTTTGAAAGAATCCATAAGATTGATAAACCACTGGCCAAACTAATCCAAAAGGAAAGGGAGAGGACCCAAATTAATAAAATTATGAATGAAAGAGGAGAGATCACAACTACCACCAAGGAAATAGAAAAAATCATCAGAAATTATTATCAACAGCTATATGCCAGTAAGTTAAGCAACCTAGAAGAAATGGATGTATTCCTAGAAACTTATAAATTTCCCAGACTGAAACAGGAAGAAATTGACAACCTGAATAGACCAATATCTAGTAATGGGATTGAAGCAGTGATCAAAAACCTCCCAAAAAACAAGAGCCTGGAACTGATGGATTCCCTGAGGAATTCTGCCAAACATTCAAAGAAATAATACCTATTCTCCTGAAACTGTTTCAAAAAAATAGAAGCAGAAAGAAAACCTCCAGACTCTTTCTATCAAGCCCGCATTACCTTGACCCCCGAACCAGGCAAAGACCCCAGCATAAAGGAAAAGTTCAGAACAATATCCCTGATGAATATGGATGCCAAGATTCTCAACAAGATCCTACCTAATAGGATCCAACAGTACATTAAAAAGATTATCCACCATGACCAGGTGGGATTTCTCCCTGGGATGCAAGAGTGGTTCAACATTCACAAATCAATCAATGTGATAGAACAAATAAAAGAGAAGAGAGAAGAACCACATGGTCCTCTCAACTGATGCAGAAAAAAGCATTTGACAAATACAGCATCCTTTCCTGATTAAAACTCTTCAAAGTATAGGGACAGAGGGAACACTCCTCAACTTCATAAAATCTATCTATGAAAAACCCACAGCAAATATCATTCTCAATGGAGAGAAGCTGATAGCCTTCCCTTTGAGATCAGGAACATGACAAGGGTGCTCACTCTCACCACTGTTGTTCAACATAGTACTAGAAGTCCTGGCAATAGCAATCAGAAAACAAAAAGAAATAAAAGGTATTCAGATTGGCAGAAAGAAGTCAAACTCTCTCTCTTCGCAGATGACATGATACTTTATATGGAAAACCCAAAAGACTCCACCCCCAAACTACTAGAACTCATATAGCAATTCAGTAATGTGGCAGGATACAAAATCAATGCACAGAAATCAGTTGCTTTCTTATACACTAACAATGAAATGGTAGAAAGGGCAATTAGAGATTTGATTCCACTTACTGTAGCACCAAGAACCATAAGATACCTGGGAATAAACCTAACCAAAGAGGTAAAGGATCTGTACTTGAGGAACTATAGAACACTCATGAAAGAAATTGAAGAAGACATAAAAAGGTGGAAAAGCATTCCACACTCATGGATCAGAAGAATAAACATTGTTAAAATGTCTATACTGCCCAGAGCAATCTATACTTTCAATGCCATTCCTCTCAAAATTCCACTGGCAGTTGTCAAAGTGCTGGAACAAACAATTCTAAATTTGTATGGAACCAGAAAAGACCCCAAATTGCTAAGGAAATGTTGAAAAAGAAAAACAAAGCTGGAGGCATCATGTTGCCTGATTTCAAGCTTTACTACAAAGCTGTGATCACCAAGACAGCGTGGTACTGGCACAAAAACAGACACGTGGACCAGTGGAACGGAGCAGAGAGCCCAGATATAGAGCCGCAACTCTATGGTCAAATAATCTTTGACTAAGCAGGAAAAAATATCCAGTGAAAAAAAGACAGTCTCTTCGATAAATGGTGATGGGAAAATTGGACAGGTATATATAGAAGAAAGAAACTTGACTATTCTCTTACACCATACACAAGGATAAACTCGAATGGATAAAACCTCAATGTGAGGCAGGAATCTATCAAAATCCTAGAGGAGAACATAGGCAGTAACCTCTTCGACATTGGCCACGGCAACTTCCTTCAAGACACATCTCCAAAGGCAAAGGAAACAAAA
>CM052894.1:66745043-66756440 GCA_028534135.1 Potos flavus | reverse complement strand
TCATCCTTTTAGTTACTCAGGTCGAAACTGTAATTGCTTTGACTCCTCTCCTTCATGCACCACATGCAATCTCAAGAAACTTTCCTCCAAAATATACAGATGATTACCATCCCTCATTACTGCCACTGCTCCCACTCTCTTTACAAACCACACACGTCTCTCCCTTGGATTGCCACATCACTGGAACATGTCTCCTGCTTCCTCTCCCGTCCTCCACAGTGTGCAACTAGAATGAAAACAAAACCAAACCACATGTCTGAATTGCAGCATTCCTCAGCTCAAATCTAAGACTCGTTCTCTCAGAGTAAAGAACCCAGTCCCCCAATGCCTTACCTTCCTAGTGCGACTTGACTTTTCCGATGCCTCTGGGACCTTATCACCCACAATTCTTCCCATCATTCACTGAGTCCCACCCACGCTGACCCACTCACCGCCCATCGAATGTGCCAGACACTCAGCCATGCCTGGAGTTTGCACTATGTATTTCCTCTGTCTGGAAAACTTACCCCAAAGATTGTTTATGGATTCCTCCCTCAAGTCTTCCATGAAATGGCACCTTCACAGGCACCATGTAAACTGTAAATAGCACCAGCTTCCTCAAGCCACTTTTTCCTTTATTTTTTCACTTAGCACCATCTGAAATGATGTGATATTTACTATGTTTTTAATTGTCTTTCCCTGCATCACTACATTGGAATTTAAGTTTCTGAGGGCACTGATATTTTTTCTGCATGGTTTCCTGGTGTGTATCTGGCAAGCTTAAACCAATGCTTGGTACATAGCAGAGATTCAAGAAATATTTCTTGTATTAATGTACTTTTAAAGATCACCCATAATTCAAAGAGAAAAATACAAATAACCTGGAAAATGGACAAAGTAAGTTAGCTGGTATTTACAAAATGAAAAGTTACCACGTGAATCTATAGGCAATTTCATTAGGAATCAAGGAAGTGTGACAATACCCGGAATCAGTCTGTGAATAAGGTAGACCTACAAATTTAAAACAAACAAACAAACAAACAAAAAAAACAAAAAAACTCATCCATATTGATTATATTTTATGAATTATTATTTTGGATCTGGAAAAATGTACTATAATTCATGCAATTTGATGAAATATTTTTATGCATTTCTGGAATTTTGCTGTCTACTGAATTACCATCAAATTTAACTGTATCAAGAGTCTAGATGGGAAGCACAGTGGACAAAGGGAAATAAAAATAAAATTAATTTGGTATAAATAAGTGCTGCTAAAAAAAATGTGCTAATTTATTCTTGATAGTGGAAACACTTATTAACTATGAATACATTAATTACACAAACTCATAAAACAAACCAATCAAAACCCTTAACCAAGGAGGATAGGTTAAAGCAAAATATATAAAAATGTTATAAAATGTGAATTGTTTTATTCTAGTTTGACAGATAAAGTTGCTACAGGAAGTGTTACCTTCCTTTTTTTTTTTTACTTAATCCAAGTAAAAATACGTTTTGCTATTTTTGTGAGGAAAAAAAGGCTTTGCATTTTTAATCCTGTATATGTTTATTCTTGATCTCTCTGCTTTGGCTCCAGTTAGAGTCATTTGCATGCTTAATATCAAAATAATAATGGTTAAATTTATTAGTTGAATTAGCCTAGCACAGCTAGGGAAGAAATCCTAAGTCAAGTAAGTTCTGCCCATTCACCACCTCTTCAAGTTAGAGTTTGAAAATCTTAGCTTCCAATGAAATGTATATTCATTTTTCAGACTAGTCTGGCCAGGATCCCCTTCCAAATCCATCCAGTACCTCGGACCCGTGACTGAGCTCCCTGCCCCAGCCTGGGGTTTGATCCTGGCTCATCTTCTCTTCCCACAGCGATGCCGCAGACATTTGTAGTTCTGCTCTACCTCTACTTTTCCCCTCTCAACTCCAGATTTGAAAAACTTGCAGCTGTTTCTACTAGAGAAATACATTTTTTACCTAATTTGATGATTGTCCATAAAGGTCTTTGTGGCTTAAGAGAAAAGTCATGGGAAGCTTATGGGTTCCATAAAAGGGCATCTATTAGTTATAGAAACTGACATTGTAGAATTAAGAAAATTCCAAGACATGTTATTACTTATGTATATACATTTGTACTTACTTTTTCTCCAGAAAAGATTTAAGATAGCTTATACATAAGCTAGAGGAAGAAATAATCCTCCTCATAAAGTGGCACCTTTAATCCAGCCCCAGTCTTATGTTTTAGAAAATTCCCCAGGTAGGACCAAATCAGTTAACATAGAGATCAAACATAGCTCCTTTCTTTTTTTTTTTTTTCCAAACATAGCTCCTTTCATCTCTGATGTTCTCAGGAGTCCTTGATTGCCTCAGATAGATTCTGTAAGTTACAAAACCTCTCACAACAATGATTTAATGAACTTCTTTTTAAAAATTTTCACTGGAAATAAACACTACACCGGCCAGCTTCTCAAACTGTTATAACAAGACAAGGAAACCTGCAGCGTCGTATATTAAAAAAAAAACAAAAAACATTTATGATCTTACTAGAAAAATAGGATCAGCACAACCAGAAATATGATACATAATACATTATATATATATAATACAATCAGTTGGCTAATGTGAAAGTGATAGCAAAAGTTTCCATATATGCTTTTCTGTGCTTCCTCTCATAAATCTAGGTCCTCCAAATTCAGTGCACTTTTTAGCATAGCAATCCCAGAATTATTATATGAAGGACTATCCCGTGATATGATCTGTTGGCTATCCCCTTCTGACCCAAAACATAATATTATTAGAAAGGTATTCCCCAAATCCAGTGGTTTCATATGCTGGATTTCATGGACATAGAAATATCTAATTCTTAATGAGAACAGGGTCTGAATAATGTGAGTTGCCTGGGGTTTGGGTGTGGTACTGTCATTTGTTTTGTTTAAGATTTTATTTATTTAAGAGAGCGAGCACGTGCGCGCACACAAGCCAGGAGGAGGGGCAGAGGGAGAAGGAAAAGCAAACTCCCTGCTGAGCAGGGAGCCAGAGACGGGGCTCGATCCAAGGACCCTGAGATCATGACCCTGAGCTGAAGGCAGATGCTTAATCAACTGAGCCACTCAGGCATCCTAGGGGATGGTACTGTTTTAATATCGGTACCATATATATAAAATATTACATTTTGGTTTTGTTCTTTAATTGGAAAGAGGGAGACATTTTGACCAGATATGGGAGACCCACACTAGGGAGATCTCCAAGCCATTCTGTGGGGAGAGAAGATGGACCTTTTATGTTCTCTGCTCTGTCTCTGCCTCACACACCTACAGGCAAGTCTCTAGTCTGCCTGTATATAAGCACACTGAAATACAAAAAACTCCAGATAAGGACAACGGGGAGAGGGGAAGGAGAAAATAACCGTTTTAAAATAATGACGAGGGGCGCCTGGGTGGCTCAGTTGGTTAAGTGTCTGACTGTTGATTTCAGCTCAGACCTTGATTGCAGGGTCTTGAGTTCAAGCCTCACATTGGGATCCATGCTGGGCATGAAGCCTACATACATACATACATACATACATAAACAAACAAAATAATGACAAGACCAGCAGAAGAAAATGAAAGGAAAAGTACAAGCACAGGTTAGCCCCAACCCTAAATTGAAATTGAATTACTGTCACAAAAGTGTAAACTATTTTTAAAAGAAGTCGAAGGCAAAGAAATTTAGACCAGAATATGAAAAAGAGAAGCCAGAGATGTAAGCATAAATATAGAAGAATATATTTTGTACACAGAAAGCTAAAAAAAAAATTGTGTTAAAAAATTAGAAACTGAAAATGAAGTAGGCAAGGGCTAATCACAAGCACCAGTATCATGCAATTTAAATGACTATCAAGAGTGAGGCAGAGAGCCCAACGCGGGGCTCGATCCCAGGACCCCGACATCATGACCTGAGCTGAAGGCAGACACTTAACCGACTGAGCCACCAGGCACCAAAGGGATGTATTTTAAAGACAATAGAAGAGATACAAAAAACGAGAGAGCAGGATTTGTTTGCCTGGAGAGGGGGCCCTGAGTGTGCACTGACCTGCTTTCCTGGCAGAGAGGCTCTGGGGTAAAAGCTGAGGCTCTTCACGGTGGAGAACAAAGGCTGTACCTTCCCTTCTGGTCGTTTATTCAAAATCCCAAGTGTAAAAGCCTCCTCGGTACCTTACCTAGCAGGAGAATTTCTCTTTCACAAATATAAACAGTCAAAAATGTGTTAATTCTCAGCAGAATAACGTGTGCCCAAGCCAGGCGACTTTTGGAAGGTAGGCTCTATGTGTTCGTTGAATCTAGTGAAACTTGACCTGTAAGTTCCGGCAACGAACTGGCAAAGGCAGGATAAGGTATGAAGACTTTCTAAAAAAAAGTCTATGTGCCTCCCCAGAACGTGGCATCTGCCCAACACAAGCCATGCTTTTTGCCGATAGGTTTCAGTTCTTTGAAATGTCTTTCCTGCCTTGGAGCCCCGAAGGATGTCATATGTTGTTCCCTCTGTTTCAAACATTTTCCCTCACCTCCCTCCTCATGTAACTTTTCATCTTCATATTTTAAAATAGCATAAAACTGGGAGCTGCTTTCTGCCAACTCTCCTGGTTATAATACACACACACACCTGCTAACTTCTACGGCGGCGAGCCTGTTCAGCTCTGCAGGTTTCTGGGGTGATACACCACTGTCAAACTCGACTAGGCATGGAGATCCGGGGAAGTTTCGTCTTTAATGTGCTCTCCTACTCAGGAGAGGAGGTAAAAAAGAAACTAAAATATTTGTAATTGCAACCCCACCCCTTCCCGGCACCTACAAAACTCTAGACCCAGGCTAGGGGGTTGACTGCCAAGGGTGCGAGACCGTTGATGTCAAGATCACTGTTAGACAAGGCAGCTCTTGGGGACCAGTCCCATCACCTGGAGGGGAAGGCGGAGCTGAGTGCTGCCACATTCCACCTCAGGGCCCTATGACCTCTCTGCTGCGGTGTGCTCTGTTTACTGGAACAGAACAAAGATGCTGTGTTTCCCCCACTCTTTCCCGCATGCAAATTCTGTAGGCTGTCAGAGTCCTCTCTTAACCACAGCTAATGCAAGCAAAGGGAGGATTTTTCTCACTCAGTGTCTAGGGTCCAGCCCCAAATCAGCTGCATACATTCTGGGATCTGCGGAGGTAGAGGCTTTAATTTTCAGAAATATGACAAGCTAGATACTCTACAGGGTCTGGCAACTATAAATGCAACTAGATTCTGGACAATCAAAACAAATGTATCATTTATAGCATTGCTAGGCTAATAAAGCAAAGGGGAAAAAAAAAAAAAACAACTCCGAATCTCTTATTCTACACACGTACACTCCAGTGAACTGAAAAAGGAACGAACAGAGCAGTGAAAAGGAATACATGTTTGCTCCTCTTCCCACCCGCTCTCTCTCTCCTTTTCTCTCCATGATCAAATTTGCCATGCATTTGACCATGTTTAATGTTATTTTTAAAAAAATCAACTTTTGGCTTTGTTGATTCTCAATTATATCTTGCCATTCTAGATCACAGATATATGCACTTATCTTTATCTTCCTCTTCTTCTACTTTATTAAATTTAATTGTAGTATTTGTTTTGCTATTGTCTCCAGTTAGGCACACAGCTCATTAATCATTAAGCCTGCTTGGGATTCCGTCTCTCCCTCTCCCTCTGAACCTCCCTACTCACATGCTCCCTCTTTCTCTAAAAATAGAGAGAGAGAGAAAGAACAGAAAAATGAGAAACGGCAATTCTTAAGGTTTGGGTCAGGTTAGAAGAATTTACTGTTCTGTGAGTATGTAATACGCACTGATTAAAAAGTTAATGAATGGACATTGTTGCAATGCTTGCACAGTCAAGGGGGGTCTCCGGTTTTAATAAATGATTATGAAAATATTAATTTCAATATTTTTGCCACCCAAATTAATGACCCCCAAAAGCTATAAAATATCAATGGGACTGTATATCATTCCTAATTGCAGTTTATATGAAGTGCAAAACTCTGTTTTGCTACACATGGATTTCTTCATATGACAGCTCAGCTCCCCTCCTGGGAGGTAAGGACTTAGGGAAAGACAGTCCCTTAAGTGCCTCTTCTGATTAGTGCCTTTTTTCCCAGTTAAATAGCTAGAGCCCAACCTCAAGATCAATCAGTTTCTTGGGTACCTGGGTGGCTCAGTCAGTTAAGAGGCTGCCTTCAGCTCCGGTCATAATCCCCAGGTCCTGGGATCAAGTCCCGCATCAGATTCCCTGCTCTGCAGAGGAGCCTGCTTCTCCCTCTGCTTGTGTTCTCTGTCAAATAAAAATCTTAAAAAAAATAATAATTAAAAAAAGACAAATCAGTTTCTTAATAGAAAAATTGTTTACATGAAAATGCCTTTTACAAATTTCAGAAAATGTTTTTGTCTTACATCAGAAAATATATATATTAAGACAGAAGATACATATCTTTAAGTCAGAAAATATATATATTAAGGCAGAAGATACATATCTTAAAATCAGTTAATTTTTCTCTATGTTAAATGAAGTCAGCTGGTTCACAATGTTTTCTTAGAAGCTGAGATCATAAAATAAATATATTACTGTGAAAAAATACAGGGTAGTCTTAAAAAGAAAAAAAAAACTGATTGCAGATGCTTACCTCTGCTAGAGATTTCCTTTCTTCCTTGGAAAAGTCATTTACATTTGTCATTTTTTGGTTACTCCAAGAATAAGGAAAGCATATCCAAATCCTGCCTCATATTATGCGATCTCTATGTCTTGTATTTTAAAAAAAAAAAAAAAGATAAGATTAATTGGCGAAACTATGGAAACAGCCAAAATAGTAGTGGTAGCCAGAAGTTAGGGAGGAAAGGGGTAAGGGATATATAGGGAAAGGGATAAATAGAGCATCGAGGATTTTTAGGGAAACGAAAATATTCCAGATGATACTATAATGGTGACTACATGTCATTATACATTTGTCCAAACCCATGAAATGAAGGTACAGCACCAAGAGGGAACCCTAACATAAGCTGATTTGGGGGATGATGTGCCAGCACAGGTTCATCAGTGGTAACTCACGGACCACTCTGCTGGGGAGTGTTGATAACAGGAAAGGTTATGAATGAGGGTGCCCGGGTGGTATAGTCCCTCTCGGTTTCGGCAGGGGTTGTGGTCTGGGGGTCATGGGATTGCCCCCCCGTTGGGCTTTGCACTCAGCGTGAAGTCTGTATGAGATTCTCTCTCCCTCTACACACCTTCCCCACGCTCCCTCGCTCTCAAATAAATAAATAAAACCTCCAAAACTTTAAAGAAAATTTATGCATGAGTGTGAGCCAGGGGTATATGGAAAATTTCTGTACCTTCCTCTTGATTTTGCTGTGAACTTAAAACTGTCCTAAAAGAGTCAAGAAAAAAAAAACTTTAAAAATTAAAATTAATGTATAATTATTTTTCTATACATTTAATTGATGCTGTTTTTGAAACGGTGCTTTCCTATTTAAGACAAATATAAATTTGAAAGTTCTTTAAAAATATAATCAGTCTATTTCACGGAAGCACCATAATAAAATCAAATTTGCATAAACACAAAATGTAATCATGGGATTCACTATCATGAGAATAAAAGTTAAAGTCACAGCTGCTTGGGTAGCAGTATTAGAGTTAATTAGCCAGTTTGAATCATTCTCAACATTGTCAGCTAATTTTATTTCTCCATCACAGGTATAACAAGTAAATCCCATTGATCTGTATTCTCCAACTTCCTCTTGATACTTTCTAGTTAAAAGAGACAATAAAATATCTTTCCAGATCTAGAAACCAAACGAATACATAAGCAAAAAGCAGAATTAGCCCTATAAATACAGAGAACAAGCTGATGGTTGCCAGAGGGAAGTGGGGGGGTGTGGTATGAGCAAAAGGGGTGAAGGGGAGAGGAGAAACTGGCTTCCAGTCGTAGAATGAGTAAGTGACAGGAATAAAACCCCAGCAGAGGGAATATCAGCAATGCTAGTGGAACAACGTTGTATGGTGACAGATGGTAGCTACACTTGTGGGGAGTGTAGCATAATGTATAAACGTGTCAAATCACTATGTTGTACATCTGAAACTGTAACATTGTATGTCCACTATGATATGGGAGACAAAGGCAAAAGAAAAATTAAATTTCCTCACTGCCTACAGCCCACTGACAAGTCCTCGAAACAAGCAGAAATGATCTTCCTCTAGGGACTCAGCTGCCTCAATGTTAATACTTTGCTAATCTTAGCCCGACCCCCAGGATCCTGTTAGTCTACTTTAACATATAAAAATTCCTCTGGAAACTTCCTTTATTTCTACCCCCAAGATGTATGCTAGCAATCACCCTCCAAGCATATGACCCATCAATATACATCTGAAGGGTCTTATGACTGAGGTTTTATTAGACAGTAATAAATGACCTTTTTCTAACAGCTAGCCCCCTCAAAGGCCTGGAAATCTTGCTTCCAAAATTCCTTAGAGACTTAGGCTATCCCTGACCCCCTTCCAACTTGAAAGTATATAATGAGCCACTCCTCATGACCCCAGTGCAGCTCTTTCTGCCCACGTGTTGTGTCCCCATGCTTTAATAAAACCACCTTTTTGCACCAAAGACACCTCAACAATTCTCGCTTGGCCATCAGCTTTGAACCCTAACATCTTTCCTACACCACACTATACTCAAAAAGAAAAAAATAAAATAAGATGTATCTTGCCAGTATCTATCAATCACTTCTGTCTTCATTTTCTCCCTTAAGAAGTACAGTGGGTGGAGGGAAGAAACTTGGAGTCGAGAAAAGTTGTGTTTTTAGAGACAGTGCAAACCACCTCCAGGTGAGGACACATGAACCTGAACTTGAGCACTGCTGTTGAACAGGGTCAGACCGTACTCTGGACGGTACTGTTTTTCCTCATTGACTCAGCATTCCAGACACGCTGATGGTTCTACAAAGAGACCAGAGTCATTCTTGAAGCCCAGGCCACCTTGGTAGGACAGCCACGTTTGCGATGAAGCACTTGAATGAGCTATTTGTGGCTGTTTGTGTCTGTGTGTGTGTTTACTTCATGCATTCTTTCTGATGAGGACGCACCTGACCATGGCACTGAAACTTACATGAGGTAGATCAGCAGGCAGGTATTTCCTTTGATGATCTGACTAACGCTAACTTAAAGTCCCATGAAATTTCTTATGGCATACAAGAGATTTTGAATAAAATTCTCTTCTCTTTTCTCATGGTCTGTGTTGATTCCCCTTAAGTATTATGCAGCACATGCTGTTAGATGAAATGTCATAGTATTTGCATACCCTTAGTTTCCCTTATTATAATAGGAAGAAAACACTTTGAGATCATAGACTGTCAAATTTTATAAAATATATCAATATGAAAAATGTAAAATAGGTTAATAAGTGTGTCTATATGGCAAATACATAATAATAATGTCAAACAGTGGCAAAAACATAAATGCTAACTCCCCACTGTTTTCTGGTAAACATCACTAACTTGGTTTTGTCTAACATTATCAGCTAATGGTTAAAAGTCAACGCCAAGCCTGGGGAGCACATGCCCCTTCTAAATCTCAGTTCTGGCTGTCAGCAGCCATCCAGGAACGTGAATCCAAAATACTCTACTTTGTGTATTTGCTGACTTCTCCAGAGAACCCCAAAATTCATATTTCTATTTGAAATCTCTGGATTAAAAATAAAAATGCCATAGGGCCAAATGTCTGCAGGCTACCTTGTTCTCAAAAAAAGAAAAAATTAGTGGCAAAAGCATGAAAAATGGACACCTTACTCTTCTGTGTCCTTTTTGAGGAGAATTGTCTGAAATTATCCTATTAAAGCACACAGCTGCTTTCTGGTTTAGTATGTCACAACGTGACCCATCTGCAAAAATTGGCACGAGTCCCCATCTTTTTTTGAGGACAGTAAAGTGTCTTGAAACTCAGAAATGCCAGTTCTTCACCCAGGGAAATCAGCCTGCTCACACCATTTTTACTCCGAACCACACAAGTGAGATCAGCGGTAGGTAGTCCTTGCTTCATGCTTTTACAGACTACCAAGTGTTGTTTACTCATTGCCAAAACTTAACTATGATCTTCTGACGATGCAAAAAACAAACAAAATCTTGTAAGCACTGGCATTGGAAATAATTTTGTAAGATTTCGTAAAGTATCAGTTACTCACTTAAGTAATTGGTGGTGACAGTTTCTTGTATCGGGAAGACCAGTTAGAGGTTAGGCAGTGGGGAACTAAGCCCCCAAGGGACACACTTGCGTGAGGCAGTGTTGCTTATTAAGTGCCAAAGCAAGACTTCTGTGCACCCTGGTCCCTGTTTCACAACACCCCACTTCATTTCTTTGAAATCCAACAGTGCATGTGGATGTCCCTCCATATCTCTCCAAACACTTAACCAACAGCCCAAGTTTGCTAAAGAATCGAATATACTTTGCTTTGGAGCAAAAGAAAATACTATGCTTCTTGGTTGTGTTTGGACAAGGCTTATTGGATGTTCCATCGACTTGGAACCATTGTTTCCACTATGCACTATTAAGGGAATAGTAAGACTAAAATAGTGTATCGTGGATATTTTCTGTTTGCGTGCTTATTTCTTCTTCAAATTGATTAATGTATGCAATGCTCAGAGCTTAGAAGAATATCTGGCACATAGAGAACACTCAAATCTTCTCTTTCTCCATCCCCTTCCTCCTCTTCCTCTTCCTCTCTCTCCTCCTCCCCTCCTCCTCCTCTTCCTCCTTCCCCTCCTCTTCTTCCTCCTTTCCTCCTCCTCTTCTTCCTCCTTCCCCTCTTCCTCTTTTACCTCCTCTCCTCCTCTTCTTCCTCCTTCCCCTCCTCTTCTTCCTCCTTTCCTCCTCCTTCTCCTTCTTTATTCCTCCTCTTCTTCCTTCTCCTTCTAGCCATGCTTATCTTCTGCACCATTCTCACAATGATTGTGCCTATGATTATTGATTACAAATTAGTTTTAATCACTTAAAATCTTTCCTGGTCCACTGTACCAACAGTCTACTGCCTACATCTAAATCTCCTACCCCCTTCAATCTCATCTTCTCTAATCCTAGCTAAATCAGGTTCTACTTGCCTGGGTCCTGGGGGGGGCCATATGCCATATAATCACTGCTTATAAGACAATTTGGGATGAGTCAGGTCTGTAACAGAACTCAAGCAGGAGAGAGGCAGAGGGTCTGGAGAGCCCGACAGAGGTTCTGGGAACCAGCTTCGGTCTGAGGAGGAAATGGAAACCAGAGGCCCGAGGAAGAGTAGTCAGCTGGGAGGAGAACGGATGTTCAGTCGTGAGGTAGCACCCTGAGGGCTTTGGGGGACTGTCTGAACATAAGCAGTTTCCCACTCTCTATATTTGATCC
>CM052894.1:66724957-66744943 GCA_028534135.1 Potos flavus | reverse complement strand
GAGCCTGCTTCCCTTCTCTCTCTGCCTGCCTCCTACTTGTGATCTCTCTCTCTGTCGAATAAATAAATAAAATCTTAAAAAAAAAAAAAAAAAAATTATGCACTTCTTCATTGATTAGGTTGCAAAAATATTATAAAAGTTTAAAATTATCTAATTTTTAAAAAGAAGTCATCAAAATTGGGACATATATATAAAATCTAAAGCATTGATTAGAAAGAGATTTCCATAAAATAGGGAATTAAATTTATCGTCAAATCAACTCCTATTCTACTGGTCTCCATAAGACAAGACATACTCTTTCATTTTGGACAATAACATAATTTAGTCTAGATAAAGGAAAAATAAATGAATGAAAAAATATTTGATTTGTCTAATTATAGACTTTTAATTTTTATTTATTTATTTATTCTTTTTAGGTAGGCCCCACACCCAACATGGGGTTTAAAACTCATGTGTCTGAGATCAAGAGTCTCATGCTCTACTGACTAAGCCAGCCAGGTACCTCCATTTCCAATTTTTAAAATTTCAAATAACTCATATTCATTCATGTGACCACTGCTATTTTAGTTACATAAAATTTCCTATTTACTCGAAAAAAAAAAAAAGTTACATAGAATATTCTGTTCTTAGCGGGACCAACATATATAAAAGAAAAAGGAAATAACATCTCTATTCTTTTCAGAGTTCACTACTTTGAGCTCAGGTCCTTGCTCAAAGACTAAAGAAAAGCTTCTCAAACTTAGGAACTCCCAGTAAGATAGGGAAGCTGAAGGGACTCCATTTTGGAAAGGCTCCATTTTTTACATTTTCCTGCCAGGCAGGCCTTATTTTTTCATGGTCTCTATTTTACCTGTGTCTGAGTAAAATATAAAGAAGCTATATTCCTCCCCCAAAGAGGGAAGCAAGAAAGTTCATCATTCTCTGAGTTTCTCCTAGGCCCCCTAACACCTGATAACCTCAAGGAGAGCCAGATCCCTAAGCTAATGTTCCAGGATATTAGCTTTGAACAAACCTCCTTGGCCGATGCTGGCATCAACACCCTCCACCTTAGATGGCTCATAAAATAATACCTATTATTCATGTGTCACCTGTCTTTGATCAGATCTTACCTTGGATTCCTGACAGAACACATATCCTGGACCCCTTTCCAATTTAAACCCCTAACCACGAGTGACAACAAAACTCACTCTCCTTTTCTTCAGAGTCTCCCAGAAACTCCATCTGCTCTACTCTGTCACACTATTTGATAAACTCTTCTTTCACTTTCCCCTGCTCATGTTGGGTTTCTATCCTGCACAAAGCCAAGGACCCTCTTGGCTGGTCTGACAGGACCCTTCTCTGGGTCCTCTGACCCAGCCAGCTTGTATTCCCCATGCTCAATAGTATCTGAAAGCAATATCAGATCAATTATATAAAATCATTCCCTACTTAAAATTTTTGTGTTATTTCAGGCTGGCTTGATTTCATTTTGCTCCAGAGAGCAGCAAAAAACTAGTGCATCACTATTGTAATTACACATTTACCTCATAATAAAAGCAGAAAATATAAAAGAAAAATTTTAAGTAGCACCATGTTGCTTCCGTGTTTTGAATGTGAAATGAATTAGTTATTGAAGTACTAGAATGCAAGATAGTTTTTTTTCAGTAAGTCGTTCTCACTCAGTTTTTATCTTAATTTGAATTTAGAATAGGTCCATTTAGAGAATATAATTACTATTATTCCCATAAAAACTTGCTATTATCAGCTAATTGAAAAATTCAAATAAATTGGATCAGTCTCTAGGAGCTATTGTCACAAAAATAGATGCACACATACAAACAATTAATATGCATGAAATAATACATTTTCAGAAAGGGTAATGTGATATGGTGACTTTTAATAAGAAGTATATATTCAGTCTTCATTCCCTTCTGGCAGAGCTCTAAAAACCCCTGGAATTTCCTAGGCGATAAGAGCCATAAAGGCCTTTTGTTATTCGTAATAAGCCCCTTTCAACTACATTGCATTTGCGTTAACAAGGGGATGTTTGGAGCTCCGGAAGGATGCGGCGACCCCTGTGTCAGGGGTTGGAACTTTCAACCCAAGTCCTGACCCCTAGAGAGGAGAGAGGAGCTGGATGAAAGTTTAATCAGTTGCCAAAACCCGATGCTTAATCAGTGGATGCCTACATAATAAGCCTCCATAAGGATGGGGCTCACAGAACTTCCGGGTTGGTCGACCTGGGGAGGTACTGGTAAAGTCGGGGACCCAGAAAGAGAAGCAAAGCTCCATAGCCCTTCCCCTATGTGGCGCCTTCAGGATCCCTTCCATAACCAGTCCTGTGAGCAGCTCTGGCAAATGATTGCACACACACACACACACACACACACACACACACACACACACAGATAACAACTACAATTTTTCCAACCATGATTGCTCTTTTGTTCTCAGAGAAGTTTTTAAAATTGCTTTTCAGAAGCAAGGATTCAGTTTAGATTCTCAGCAGGAAATTCTATGCCAAGGATGTCTTAAATACAATCTCTGATTCATTCATCTGCAGCTCTATGTTCCCACTGAGGCCCTGTGGAAAGAAGTAATGATGCAAAGGTGCTAGGCAATCATTTCATCCCCAAACTTGGAGGAGTGGGCATTTATCGGCCAAATCGAGAAAATGTTCAGCTACTTCCATACAAATCCGTGTGTGCTGGGCTAGCACTTCCGCCCCCTACTTTGCTTGATTACGGTGACTCATATTTCCCTTTGTAAATTCTCCTGTATACTGTCTCTGCATCTATCCAGAAAAGCTTCCTTTGCTGAGCAAAATTGGATGGGGGGAAGGAAAAGCTAGGAGAGAATGGGTCTCTACCTAGTCCAATCCCTTGATTCCCTACAGAGATGAACACATGTCCCTCTACATTACACAGTACATTTATCTCACCCACCAGGAGAATATTGAACAAAATCTAAAATTCCACACCCTAATGAGCAACTCATGCGATCTTGTCTCTTGAGGGGATTCTGTGTTTGTTGAATCCACAAAATAAAAATGTCCCTTCATTTCGACCATCTTCTTCATTGCTCACATCCTATATTCATCATCAAATCCTGTTACCCTGCCTTTTAAATATTTATGACCCAATCTGCTACTCACCATCTTCATTGCCATTGCGTTAGTTCGAGGCAGTCATTTCTAGTCTGGATCGCTTCAGTGTTCCAGGCATTGTACCAAACCCTGAAGATTAAAACAAATAGTTCAACGACTATTCTTGGCCTATATCGCTTTTCTCTTAAAACTCATCCTTCATGACAAAAGGGATGAATGCAGAGTATGTTTGTGCTATGTATAAGCCTGCTCCTCAGGCAAGGAAGAAGGGCTCAGGGCCGGACTCCTAACATTCCCTGGAACCAAATCCTCAGTCCCAGGAATTTGGATTCGGGACAGAGTTGACTTTATTTAATGCCCGTTGGAACATGGACAGAGGCAACTATTTTCTACCATGTATGAACATAGAATATCTGATAAATCATTTTGTAGGGAATGCAGTGATAAACGCAACAAGCAAAGGGAAGCAAGCCTGTGGACCCAGAGGGGGATCTGGCTTGGTCTGTTGAGTTCCAGGCCTGGCCCTGGGGCCGCAAGAGGCCCAGAGATAACTTTTAGCTTCTATGTCCCATTTTGAAAAAAAAAAGTCATTCTAGGAAATTTTCGTTTTACTTACATGAGTTTGGAAAGGGTTTTTCTTTTTTGTTCTGTAGAACTTATAGGACCTTAACCTAGGAATTGAGCATCTTTTGGGGAAAAAAAGATCAACATTGAAGGGAAGACAAATAGATAAACTGATACGTGATAATTGATATGGTAACTGCCGTAATAGAAATATAAATAAGCTGTGAACAAGATTATCTTACACAAAAAAGTAAGATATATAACATATATGAAAACATAATTCCAAAGCAAGTAATCACGTTGCTCCAGCTAGCAAATAACACTATTTTAAGTTTTTGTTTGTTTGTTTTTTTTAATTAACACATAATGTATTATTTGCCCCAGGGTACATGTCTGTGGATCCTCAGGCTTACACATTTCACAGCACTTACCATAGCACATACCCTCCCCAATGTCCATCACCCAGACACCCTATCCCTAACCGCCTCTCCCCCGTAGCCACCCTCAGTTTGTTTCGTGAGTTTAGGAGTTTTATCCGAAGGGACAACTTCATTTCAGAGCTGTTCACTGTGAGGCCCTAGAAAGCTTAACTAAGGGGCTGTTCCTGCAGACAAGACCTCACCCCTAAGTTAAAGATTTTGTGGTTGAATTGCCTGAATAGATTCTTACAGTGTGAACTGGGTTTGTAAGCCTTGTGGAACTGTAGGGAAGGTGGATTTACCTACGAATATGGCACATGATTTGCAAATATTTTCTTCCTTCCCTTCATCTTTTGACCAGTTGAGGTTAAAAGCTCTCTCTTCCCTTGACATCCCATGTAAGCCTGTATCCAACATTCCTCTCTGTTAGGTAACTTCTCCTCTGTATTTCATACCAAACTATAATCAATTTAAAGTTTGAAATACTTCACATATTTTCACCTGCCTAGGATTTAATACCTATTTGGAATGTTATAGATGCTCAGTAGATGTTTGTTGAATGATTGCATGCAAAACTGAGTAAATACTCTGTGTCGAGGGTCAACAAAACATAGCTCACTGGTCAGAATCAGCCCGCTGTCTGTGTGGATAAAGTTTTATTGTTACACGGTCGTAGTCACTGATTTGTGTCTTGCCTCTGGGGCTTTAGTAATAGAACAGCAGCACTGAACAATCAAGACAGAGACCATGGGACCTGTGAAGCCTGAAATATTTACTCTTGGCCTTTTACCAAGAAAGTGTGCAGACCTCTACACTAAGTTATCGTCTCTGTACAAACACTTCAATTACGTTTTGTAGCTAAACAATTTTCTAGGTTCATATGCAGTCTGTAAGTGTGACGGCCTTGTCACACTCACTGGTTCCTGGATGATGTTAACTGAAATTCTTCTGTATCGAAGGGAACGTTAATAAGTGGCAAGAGCAGAATTAGATTATTTGTTCGGATATGGTCGAAGCAATTTTAAAAGCCAATTGCAATGTTGCTCTTCTTTAACGTATAATGTATATACGTTATATAATGTTTAAGGACTATAATAATAATTCACATATTTACAGTGCTGGCTGATCTAGTATCTTCTCAAATACATTCTGCCTAAAAATCATTTGACTTTTTCTGAAGCGATTTATCGGTGTTTTGAGGAATGCCAATTTTCAGCTTGTCAGGAAGCAAAAATTCCTGCTCCCTTAAAAGTCTTTCTAGCTGGAATAAAAATCAAATTGATGTGAGGCAGATTAACAGGAGAAAATCAAATTTAATAGGTGTATGTACGGGGAATGCATGTAGACATGGAAATTCCAAAGACAGGCAAATTGAGGTCTATATGGCATTCTGAACTAAGGAGGAAGGAGTGGGGCCTGGGATATCAGAGGAAGGAGTGGGGCCTGGGATATCAGAGGAAAGGAATGCACTGCAGAGGGTGATAAGGAAAGCAAATGTTTGGTAATTAGATGTTTGCCCTACCATACAGATGGGTCACTCAGATAAAAGTTATCTCTGTTAATAACCGAGATAACATTCTGGGAAAGACCCCCAATTTAGATTCTCCTGTGTGTGTAATGGAGGGGCAAAAGTTTCTTTTAAGCACAAAGGGTCTCAACTGCTTTTAGTCCAAAATAATCCACATGCCAAAGTGACACATTCTAGGAGGCACATCTGTCCTGAACCCCACCTTTCAAGCTTCAATGATAGTATTCAAATTGCAAACTCATGACTTTAAGATATCAACTTAGTTTAGTATAAATAAATATCCTTTATCTCTAGATCTTTACTGGTCTTTACCAGGAATATTCTAAATGCCTAGGAAACTTCTTCCCATTTTTGGCTACTCAAAAAATATTCATACCTTATGGTAAGAACACAGGACTGCTATTTTTAGCTGACACTCAATATATTACCTTGGGCAGTTCTGTCTCTTGGGAACTTATTAGTAAAGACAAGAACACCTATAAAAAAATTCAAAGGGAAAAAAAAGAAAAAAATTAAACTCTAATTCTCTGTGAAAGTCTGGACTTCACAGAAAATAAAGACAAAACAAATGCAAAGTATTATTGCAATATTCAGGAGAGGAATTCTGGAACCAAAATATGTCTGGCTTATTTTTGAATGTCTGTATATTTAAGCAAATATATTATCACTGTAATCTTGGACGGTATAAGGGAAAGGATGTTGAACTGCCCTCTGGAGCCTGAGGATTGCAGAGAGGAGCCTCGGGGCGGTGCCATGTTACGAATGAGAAGAACTTCTGCCAGAATTCCCACACCTTTCTCTGGTCTCAACCTGAGTATTCTGCCTTTGCACCTAGATGCTGAGACTCTATATGAGATTTTCTTTGGAAAAATGGTTTACATGTTCAAACATATTGCCTCTTAACAAGTATTTTCATTTATAGGATTTGTTACCTATTTATCCCTCAGGGCTGTGCAAGATTTATGCAAAAAACGGAAACAAAACCAGAAACCGTGAACAGACATTTCTCCAAAGAGGATATCCAGATGGCAAATAAGCATGTGAAAATATTGTTTCCCATCATTAGTCATTGAGGAAATAAAAATCAAAACCCCAATCATATCACTGCACACCTACCAAAATGGCTAAAATGCAAAATAGTGACAACACTAACTTGTGGCGAGGATGAAGGAAAGCTAGATCTCACATTGTTTGTTGGTGGGAATGTAACATGGTACAGCCACTCTGGGACCCAATTTGGCAGTTTCTTATGAAGTGAAACACGTAGCTACCATATAACCCGGGAATCACACTCGTGAATGTCTAACCCAGATCAGTGTAAACTATGTCCACATGGAAACCTGTATACAAATCTTCATAGGGACGTTTTGCTCCCTGGGCTTCATCTTTTTGACAAAGATACTCTTATCTTCAGTGGAACTGACCACCAAAATATAGACACAGATTAGATAAAGTGGCACCCTAGAGAAGCACATTTGGAAACTGTACAATAGAAAACTGATAAATACCTACAATATAGACAGCAATTCAGGAATAAGGTAAGAGACCTTCCAAACAAAAATAGAAAGAAAAAAAAAAGTCCGTGAGCAAGTGAATGATTGAATAAATTATAGAAAATCCATACTCTGCAACAGACACATGAAAAGATGCTCAACATCACTGATCATCAGGGAAATACAAATCAAAACTACAATGAGATATCAACTCACACCTGTCAGATTCGCTGAAATCAATAGTAAAAGAAACGATAGGTGTTGGCGAAGATGTGAAGAAAGAGGAACCCTCTTGGTAGGAATGCAAACTGGTGTAGCCACTCTGAAAACAGTATGAAGTTTCCTCAAAAAGATTTTTTTTTTTAAAGTTAGAAATAGAACTACCCTACCATTCAGGAATTGCACTATTAGTTATTTACCCAAAGAATACTAATTCAAAGGGATATATATATACCCCAATGTTTATAGCAGCATTATCTGTAATAGCCAAATTATGGAAACAGCCTAAGTGCCGATTGATGAATTGATAAAGAATATAAGGTACATATAGACACAAGGGAATATTACTCAGCTGTGAAAAAGAATAAAATCTTGCCATTTACAACGACGTGGATGGAGCTAGAGAAGATAATGCCAAGCAAAATAAATCAGTCAGAGAAAGACAAATACCGTATGATTTCACTCATATGTGGAATTTAGGAAACAAACAAAAAACGACCAAAGGGGAAATGCAGAGAGAGAGAGGCAAACCAAGAAACAGTGCCATCTTTCAGTCTGTAGTATAGTCACTGACCTAATAATTTCTGGGGCTGACTACTAATGACCTGTGTTGATAGTAATGGTATATTTTATATTTAATACATTTGCATACAATTAATGCTTAGAAATAGATCTCTCCAGCCTAATATTTACTTATTTATATACTTATTGTTTTTATTTTAATTCATGTTTCCTGACTGAATATATAAATTACTAATACCATGCTGCTCAACTAAAAACTTTTCTCATTATCCGTGATAACAGTGTTTCAGTTTCTGGTTAAATTCATGCTATTTGAAGGTAGTGAGCCAAACAGCTTTTGGAACCCATCACGGTATATTCTTTTTTTTTTTTTAATTTTTTTAAATTTTTATTTAGTTTATTTTTCCCATCAGGGTATATTCTATACTAAAAAAGAAGAGCTATTTTTAAGTATTGGTTTAATCATTTCTTCAAATTGCCAAAATCTCATTTAAGAAAATATCTAAAGTAAGAAAGAAAAAAAATGTTTATTGTTCACCACAAAGATGTCTTTAGGGATCGAGCCGCACCCCTCCCTGTCTCAGCTCTGCACTCACAGCAGTCTGCTCGTCTCTCTGCCTCTGTTCCTCCCTCCATGCTCTCTCTCAAATAAATGAGTAAAATCTTTAAAAAAATTTAAAAAATAATCTTAGATTGGTTATGAGGAAGAATATTTATAGAATTGTCAAGTCACCATATAGTCCATCGGAAACCAATATAACATTGTACATCAACTGGACTTCAAGAATAAGAATATTTAGCACATCATTAATCAATCAGGAAATACTTAAATATCTTCTAATATACTTCGGAAAACAGCCTACTATAACACGATGCAGCTACAGCACAGATACTAATATGCCTTTAAAAATAATTTAACTAAAAGCATCACTGAAACAATAATTTTACTACAACTTGGGAGTTTTCAGTATCTGGCCTTCCTTTCCCAGAGCACCAGAGCAGAGAGAGAGAGCACACACGTACTTGTGTGCCAAATTAGCTCTTTTCATTCACTTCTGCTTTTTGTTTTTTAACTCTTCAGAAGTGGTAACATCCCATTGGTGACATTATGAATCTCCTCCAAGCTACCAATTATGTTGCCACTCTGCATAAAAGCAGTTAGTGAAGTAGCAGCAAGAACAAATGATTTTTCTGAGACGATTTTTCTATATTCTTGCAAGTGTTTCTGATAATAAAAGACAGGAAAAAAACAAAAATGCAAACTGGATATCTTTGATGTCTCATTATAGTAGTTTCCTGTCAAGTAGGATTCTTTCTTTCAGATTTCTTAAACATTCGAGCCATTGAAGCAGCTTGAGTGAAAGCCAAGATTCAGAGGAATGGGGACGGTCAGACCAAGAGTGTGTTTGTCCAGCTGAAGCGTGGGATTGGGGGCAAACACATGATAAACTTATTTATGGAGGTGGATTTAGTTGATTAAACGTTCAATATTTAAGTTAGGAATATTAAATTCATAAATTTGGAAATGTGCAATCGTTTGAAATTCTGCACTTATAGTATATATTTTATACATTTGTTTTCTATTGAGCATGTAGCTCTACTCTTGCAAAATCTGGGAGGGTCAAAAGCAATGACCAGTCTTGGATCTAGGGATTACTAAGAGGTATGCAAAATTTATATATTTTTAATTATAGTAACACCTAGAGAACATATGAACAACAACAAAAATCCCAGATTCATTTACATAAGAATTTTGTAATAAGAGTTTTGATTTCTTCTCTGGGGAAAGAGTTTACGTTTTGAAGTGACTGATTGTCTTTTTTTTTTTTTTACCTCTGGCTTGTATTCACTCATGGTTCCAAAATGAGAAACAGTAAACAAATAAACCTAAGGTTAAAGTGACATTTTGAGTCCTGGTGTCGAATTCCAACACATATTACAAACCAAATTATGTGTAAACTGTAGATGATATTTTCATACAAGTTTCAATTTTTTCCAAATTAGTGATGTCTGAGAATGTTGTTGTTTTCCAATTACAAATGATAATTGAATTCAAGTTGAGTTGACATGACTGGCATCTTGATTCTTTGATTTCTTTGTTAGAGATGATGATAGAAAACCAATACAAAAAATTCAGACAAAAAAGCCAGCTATTTTTTTTGAAAATCAGATAATTGCATGTATATTTTAGGCATAATTTACATACAATAACATGTACCCCATTTTCAATGTATACATGAATGTATGCACTCATGCAGTCACCATCACAGAAAAGATATAAAGCATTTCCATTACTTTCAAAGAGATTTTTTTGGCCTCCTTGAAGTCAATTAATTCCCCTAACTTCCCCAGGAATAGGACCCAAAGATTTGCTTTCTGCATTATAAATTATTTCTCCTCTAAATTATGAATGGTATCTATCATAGGTTCTGTTTTGTACCTAGAATCTTTTAGCATGATTTTTTTTCAAGATTCACATTATAGTGGATATAAGTACTATTCCTTTTTTTATTGTGAATAGTATTTCAACACAATTTATCCCTTCATCTGCTGATGAAAATGTGATTTCCAATTCTTGTTACTATGAATAAAACTGCTATGAATAGTTGTGTGAATCTTTGTGCAGACATATGGTTTCTCTGAGTACATACCCATAAGTGGAATTACTGGGACATAAAGTAAGTGTATGCATATCTTTAAAGTAATTGTTGTTTTTTTCCAAGGAGTTTTATTATTTTCCATTCTCATCTTCAAATTAAGAGGTATTCATAATTTGTTCCTTACAATTCTAATTTTAGACACACTTGGCATTGTTATATTTTTAAATCTTAGTCATTCTGATGGGTGTGTAGTTGTATCTTACTTTTAGTTCTATTTTGATTTCCCAAATCCCTTATTACGCACTCACCTTCCTTTGAAGTCCAGGCTGATTGTAATGTCTTTTTCCAGTTGGAACAAATGAAACGACAGAAAATGAGATCAACAGGTGCCAGCTTGTGGTCCACGAGGGGGAGCATCACATCCACCCCACTGGGGGACAGTCTCCAAGAATTGCCTGCATTTTGATGGGAGTTGAAAGTGGAAACAAGAATAATTAGCGCCATTTCAAGAATATCCTTAAATATCAGCATTACCTAGTAAATTGATTCTTTCCTTCGTTAAAGATAATGCCTTAGTTAGAGATACCAACCTAGTAAAACAAATCAGAAGGCCTAGGAATGCACTGGATAAAGTACTCTTAACTATCAAGATATGCTATAGTCATTCTGCAGACGTGAAGTCTTTAATGTGTCCATACGCTTTTCCAACTTTTAGCAAATGAAAGGGAACATAAGTACTCAAAAGGAATTGACGAATGGATACACGTGCATACAAAACTGAGAGGAGTCCATCAAACTTTGGTTCAAAATGCATCTATATGTGAGATACATAAACCTGGAAAAGATAAGCATTCTGAAATTTTTGAGATAGTAACATTATATTCCAGAAGGTGTTGAGAAAAACCTTACCTAGTTTTCATTTAATTCTGAAATTTAAAAAAGGAGATTAATTTGTATAGAATACTTGAAGTTTTCATTTGGGGGGATAACTAATTAACAGTTTTGTTAAACAATGTCTGTGTTACTTTTAGTAGAACTTACCTGAGAGAGTCCAAAATGGAATTCTAAGAAACACTGGGGCTCTGACTGGCACCCTCATTCTTCATTTGAAGATACTGTGGCAGAAAATAGCTACCTTGGAATTACAGGAAAGGATCTAGGAATGTTGGGGAACATACCTTGATGATTAATCATAATATATAATTCATATTTTAGAGAGACAAGAGAATACATAGTATGATTGAAAGTCCTTATTTTGATGTTTCCTCACCTTTAGTATGTGATGGCTTCACATCTTCGTCCTTGTCAGTTCATGCTTCGTCAATTCCCTGGCTCATATGGGTGAGAATTGCTTATGACATCATATAATATGATAATCTGTCATTCTGGGACCTTCAACCTCTGTTGTGTTACCGCTAGCTTGGGATGGGAGTGAAGTGGGTAGGTAAGAGGAATGAGGCAAGAAGTAGTCTACTTTGTTTTAACCTCTCTGACCCAAAGATAACTACTAACCACAGTAGAAATTATGTCTGGCTATAATATTTAATTTCCTAAAGATCTGAAGAAAACATAATAGAATTACATTAGAGCCCAGATAAATTTAGAGTCAGATAAAGATTTGATCTTAGATCCCTCAGGGCTCAGCCATAATCTACCTGTTTTGAAGGTTCTTAATAATCCCTACTTGATGGAGAGGCACCTTCTCCACCCAGCTCTCAAATATATGTACAACTCAGGAAGACCCTCATTCTGCTCCTCAGGGTGGGCCAAGAACATAATCCTGCCTCACACACTCTCGTGATTACCTTCAGTGTCATTTTCTATGCTAGGGTTCAATGTCATTCTATGCTAGGGTTCAATGTCATTTCTTATGTGTTCTGAGAATGCAACCCTACTAGGCAATCCCACCAGAACAGTAAACTAATATTGCTTCTCTTTCTGATTTCAAGACTATTTTGAATATATATATATTTATATACATTAATATATATTTGCGAGATCCAATTTATTTTCATAAAATTTTATCCATTATTAGGTCAAGATGAATTATCTGTATATTCTTCTTAGAGTTTCCAAGGTCTTAGTTTCTGAATTTGGGAGCAACTGCTCAAAAGAGAACACGGTGATAGTGATATGCTGCCCTAAAGTCATATTCAAAAGCAACTTTCGCATTTTCAAAATAAGATTTTGTAGCCTCTACCATGGTTGTTAGGTTTTAACATTTTTGAAGTGAAGCTTCCATCAAGTCCCCTACTTTCTCCAAGAATAACTTTTATAACCAAAAAGTCCAGAAATAAAATCTCATCCCTGAATGATGTCAATTGGAAAATTAACTTTCCTTTTCTTCCTCTCACATCAGGGAGAAAAGTGAGATTCAGAGAGGTTAGATGATTTGCCAAAGGTCACAGGAGTGACGGAGTTGGGGCACTCTTAGTCCAGGGCCACACTGCCTCATCGGACGTCGCCAAATGTAACTTCTTAGCCCTGACGCTGTGTGCAGCCCAAAGTCCTCCAGTCTCTGTGTTTTGGTGGATCTCTGGGTTTTTCATGTCTCCAGTTATGTCAGCTCAGTTCACTCTTCTCCAATTGACTCTCATTTACGGAGCTTCTGTGGGTTTCAGGACTAAGTGCTAGATGTGTAAAGATGAGCTGCAGAAGGGCGCCTGGGTGGCTCAGTCGGTTAAGTGTCTGCCTTTGGCTCAGGTTATGATCCCAAGGTCCTGGGATCGAGTCCCACGTCGGGCTCCTGGCTCTGCAGGGAGTCTGCTTCTCCCTCTCCCTCTGCCACTCCCCTTGCTCGTGCTGTCAAATAAATAAAATCTCTTAAAAAATTTAAAAAATAATAAAGATGAGCTGGAGAGAAAGGAGCATTTTGGAGTGAGAGCAGATCAGCTTATTTCCTTGTCTTTCCCCTGGTTCGGAGAACGTCTCTCCTGCACATGACAGTTTTCCTGTAACCTGGTGTAGCACTCTGAAATCTCAGTAAAGCACTAGTGACAGCCCTGTAACTCACAAGCCCCACTGAGATTGCTCGGGTATGACAACCTTGTCTCAGCTGTCTGTATATAAATTAGGAATTCCTAAAGCTTTCAATATGAAAGTTGCTGTGAACTGCTTTGCTTCCAACGGAAACCACTGAAATGCTAATTAGGAAGTATTCTTTCCAAAGTAACTTTAAATGACTTCTGTGGAAAGTAAACCCACTTACTCTATTAAGTTTTTATTGGGAAGCCTTCTCCTTGTGAGTGAACAGGCATTTTTGTGAACTACTGTAGGGCATGACATATACATTTTAAAAGTCACTCTAAATCTTGGGATGTGGCAGATAAAATGTTTATACTGCTTATATTTTATTTGAAGCCATAAATACAGATGGATCTAACACAGTATTTAATGAGTTGGGATGCTAGGAGATAGAGGGAGATAAAACAAAAAAAAAAAAAACCTTTAAAATTATTATTTGAATTATCATCTTCCTTCTGGGACACTCAGCTTCCCCCAAGATAGAAAATATCTCTTGGGAAAGAAATAAATTTAATCTAAGGGCACAGTCAAAATTCTAACTATGTTTTTGCTTCTTGGTTTCTTTTTCTCTTTCTTTCCGTCCTTTTCTTTCTTCCGTTCCTTTTTTTTTTTTTTTTTTTACATGTAATGTTTTCTTTTTATTATTTTGGAATTGGGGTGTGATCATGTGAATACACATAGCAGGGAACAGGTTCTCGAGAACCTCGGATACTTTTTTTTTTTTTTTTTTTTTAATTATGGAATGCTCTTAGAGGGCCAAGCAATTACCCAATTTTGAGCTTGGCTGAAGCATAACCACCTTCTCTCTGAACCACATCTCCTGATCTTGTAAATGGCTCTAGTAAGTAACCAACTGTGTAACCTGAAGACTTAGGAGCCATTCTAAACTCTTTTTTTTTTCAACCATATATTTTCCAAACTCCTATTCAATCTATTGGCCAAGAGGGGTCCATCTAATCTTAATTTTGTATCCAAGTACCAAATATTTTCATTCCTATTGACAATCCAAGATATCCAGATCTGCATATCATTAGTATCATTTTTATCATATTACACATATTTTATACACCTTGAAAAGGGATTTTCTTTTTGCTGTCTGGATATTTTTGCCTTATTAGTATATGAAATGGAAAGGAAGGAAGGAAAAATAAGTTGAATAAATCTTATAATTGAACATGTTCAGTATTTTAAACTGCAATATAAAAAAAGGCCTCAAGGCAATGCCATTTTTTTCCTATACACATTGATAAATAAAAACATAGCACTATCATATCCTAGAAAATGGTGATCAGGGTTGTTTCATGGAAAGCAAAATTGAGAGAAAACAGTATTAAGGAAAAATCAATTATATTATATATATATACACATATATATATATAATTAGTTCCTTATAATTACATATATATTATATATATCTATATAAAAATAGTTTCTTAAAAAATGAATCAAATGCTCCAGTTCCTTTAATCTGAACATGTAGTACAAAAGATAATCCAATTATACAAGTGGAACAATGAGATATTTGGGGGCAAGTGTAGAAAGGTTTACTTTTATAAAAGTAAACGTTCTTTGAGATGACTTGGAGTCTCTTTATACAAATATAAATAATTTGACCATCTCTGGGTTTATGTGGTTTTTGTTTTGCTCACTTGGTTGTTTTCTTTAGTTATTTTGTTTTCCTCTTACATCTGGTTAAGAATATGGAATCTGGAATTTACAATCATAAGCTTTTGCTTATGCCGTTTTGAGCTTTGAAAATATTACAAAATAAGTTGTATCTGTAAAGAATTTTCAACTTAATGATTATCTCTGGTTAGTGTTGAATTCATTCCTGAGTAAATAAAAAATAATACTGATGCTATTTTATAAAGAAAATAATTAATTTGCAAGTAACATTACTTTTGGTAACTATTCAGTAGAACTAAATTGTTAGTTTTCATTATAAAAGATCATTTGAAATAGATGTTGTTAACTTTGTACTATTAGTTACTATTGGTATATATGACCTGGAAAAGAGGAGAAGTTTTAAATGTTGATTTGTCATGTAATTGGGGGAAAAGTTCTCAATCTTGGATAGTAAAAGAAAAATTAAATAGATTGCTAAATAGTTGACCTATCCAAACTGGTGTGTCTCCTCTTTAGTAGAAGCAGCTTACAAAACACTCATTAAAACGGACTTCTCTTCTTGTTAAACACATAAACAAACAAAAACCAAAAACAAAACATGTAAGAAAAACATATCAAATAGAATCCAGTCTGGTCATAAAAATAATAAAATACACGAAGTTTATGAAATTGTGTGTGTGTGTGTGTGTGTGTGTGTGTGTGTGTGTGTGTGTGTGTGTAATTTTGAATCCCTGCATAATATTTCCTCCATACATACACCATAAGTAATTTCGGCGCTGGTCTTTACAATGTTGGTGATTTTAAGGACTTCTTTTATTATTAGAATACTAATTCTTTGTGCTTTAGTATAAAATTCTGTGATTTTTTTCTTAAATTTTTCTTTCATGACACAGAAATTTTTAAAATTTATATAAGTAGTCTGTAGATTCCTTTAAATATTATTCATGTCTTTTCCAGCAAATATGGATTTTTATTTGAAAATACTATAATTTACTTTTTCTAAATCTTAATTTTTGCACTAGTTTTCTAGGGCTGCCCAAACAAAATTCCACAGACTGGGTGACTTGAACAACAGAAATTCAGTTGTACACAGACTGAGACTAGAAGATTAACATCAAGATGCGGGCAAGGTTATTTTCTGAGGTCTCTTTCCTTGGGTTACAAACAGCCACCTTCTGGCTTTTTCCCCACATGATGGTCTTCCCTCTATAGTTATTCCTCTTCAGACGAGGATGTCCGTCATAACTGGACTAGAACCCACTCTAATGACTTAATTTAATCTTAATTATTTCTTTAAAAAAAAACCATTTCTTATATATCTATATCTATCTATCTATCTATGCATATGAAAGATTTATTTATTCATTTTAGGAGGGAGAGGTGCAGAGGGAGACAGAGAGGGAGAGAAAATCCTCAAACAGATTCCCCAATGAGTGTGGGCCCGACATGGAGCTCAATCCCATGACCCCAAGATCATAACCTGAGCCTAAATCAAGAGTTGGACACTCAGCTGACTGGACATCAGTGTACCCAATGGCAAACTATTCCTAATTCCTCCCTCCTTCCCTTGTACCATTGCTGTCATTCATTTCACTTACATATGAGCAGAGGGAGGCATATATATATATATGTATGTATAGCTCTATCTATCTGAACCCATCATTGCTATTATTTGAACAAATAGTTATCTGTGAGATCAATTAAGAATAAGAAAAATATAGTTTTTTAAATTTTATCTTCACCTATTCATTCTTTGATGATCTTCCTTTCTTTATGTAAATCCAGATTTCCGACTGGTAAGACCTTTCTTTTCTGAAGAACTTATTTTAATATATTTTGCAAGGTAGGCCTACTGACAACAAAGTCCCACAATATTTGTTTTTCTGAGAAAGTTGATTTCCTTTCACTTATGAAAAATCAGATTTCAAGGTGCAGAATTCTAGTTTGGTCGTTTTTTTTCCCCCCCAACACTAAACATTTTATTCCATTCTTCTCTTGCTTGGGTGGTTTCTGAATATTGGTTAGCTATAATTTTTATTTTTTCTCTTCTATAATACCTGTACACATAAGGTATCCCCCTCCCCCCTTGGGCTTATTTCAGGAATTTTCTTCTTCTTTACTCTTGCTTTTTTGAAATTTAAATATGATAGGTCTAGGTGTTGTGTTTTTTTGGCATTTCTCCTGTTTGGTGTTCCCCCAAGCCTTCTGAATCTGTGATTTGGTGTCTGACATTAATTCTCAGTCATTGGTGCTTCAAATATTGGCTCTGTTCCTTTCTCCCCTTCTTCCCTTGATATTCTCCTTATGTATATGTATATAACTTTATAGTTGTCTCAGTTCTTGCATATTTCTGTTCTATTTATTTCACTCTTTTTTCTCTTTGCTTTTCATTTTTGGAAGTTTCTATTGTCATAACCTCAAATTCAGAGATTCTCTCCTCAGTCATAATCAGCCAGTAAGTCCATCAGCAGTATCACAGTTTATTGATTTTTATAGAGAATTATTGATCTTTAAACATTTTCTTTTGATTCTTTCTTAGAATTTCCATTTCTCTACTTAAGCTATTTATTTGTTCTTGCATATTGTCTACTTTCTCCATTAAATCTCTTAGCATAATAGTCATAGATCTTGGGCTACTTTTTAAATACCTGACCTAATAATTTCAACATTCTTGCCATAAATAAATCTGGTTCTGATGCTTCTTCAGTCTCTTCAGACTGTGTTTTTTGCCACTTAGTGTGACCCATAATTTTTTTGTTGAAAGGCAGACGTGATTGATGTACTGGGTAAAAGAAACTGGTAAATAGGTCTTTAGTAATGAGATGGTACAGTGTGGGCATAGGGAAAGTGTTCTTTGGTCTTAATATCCTATGCAGTTTTTAGTTCCAATACTTGATCATCCTGAGCCTCTAGCAATTCATCAATTATATTCAGGCTTTCTTAGCCTTGTGTTTCCAATGAAAACTTCTGCTCCTGAGTTTTTGCTATGGGAAGTTTTGATTCTGAGTATCTGCCTGTCTCTCCAATATTTGGACAATGATTTGCCCTATGACCTCGCTTCTCTGATTAAGAAGAGTTGTTGATTTTTTTAGTTTTATTCAGGAAAACTTTTCAATGATTATTTTGAATTGTCATTTTATCCTTTTGATTTTTCATGTAGAAAATTCTATCATCTGCAAATAATTCATGTCTCTTCTAATCGTTATATAGTGTCTTGCAATTTTAACTGAAATTTTACCATAATTTTGCACAATAATGGGTAAAGCTAGTTGCATTAAAACTAGGAATCAAACATGGGAACTGATTTTATCATTTAATATAATCATTAGTGTTGGTTTCTGGAAGATAGAAATGAACTAAAGAGAGATAATAATACCTATTTTTTTGCTTGTTAAGATCACTTTTAAGTATAACAAAAATGTGCTGACTTTTCCATGAAATATGTTTTGGCATGTGATTTTTCTTCTTCACATATCTATAATGAATTAAAATTTCTAATGCTGCTTTTTTTTTCCTTCCGCACCTGAAATGCTTAATCTTGGCATATTATTCTTTTAATATATTATTAGATTTTATTTGCTGATACTTTAGTTTTGGTAGACATACTTTATACTTTGATAAATAAGACTGCCGTATACTCATTTGCTTTCCTTTTTTATTACTGCTGTCTTTGTCTTGATTTGGTATAAACAATATGCTAGCTGTAAAGAATAATTTTTTGAATGTGGTAAAATTTATTCTGTCCTAAGGTCTGACACTTTATTCTACTTTTTTCCCCCTAAATTTCTTTTCTCTTGTCTGGAGCACAACCTATTATAGTTTGTTTTTGTTTTTGTTTTTGTTTTCCTTATAGTTTATTTTAATAGGCTTTCTGTGGGTGGGAAGTTTTACATATATCTGAAAATGTCATTATTTTTTAAGTTAAGCTTTTTATTTTGAGATAACTATGGACTCACATTCCGTTGTAAGAAATGATAACAGAGAGATTCCATGTAGTCATTACTCAATTTCCCCCAATGATAACATCTAACAAGACTATAGTACAATGTCAAAACTGGGATAATGACACTGAGATACACAAGATACAGAACATATCCATCATCACAAAGATGTTCATATTTAAGTTTCTTTCTCATTATTGCTTAGTGGTAATCAATGGAGTGGATATACCAGAGTTTGTTTATCCTTTCATCAATTGAAGGACATCTGAGTTATTTCCAGCTTTTAACTATTGCAATGGAGAAGACAGTGCCAAATAATGCCACATGTGATGGGTTCAAGTCAAGAAAAACCATATTTTACCTTGTCTGAGTGCTCTTATAAGCCCTCTCTAAGGAATTGAATATTACTGCTTATTACCTGATATCTGAATATTAAAAAAAAACTTAAAAATGGAGATGAAAATGTTGTAGGCAGGGAAACGATACGTTCAAAGTCTTAAGATAGACCTCGGCACATTTTGGAGAATCAAAGAATTCATAATGGGATGCTAGAGAGTACAAAGGAGGAGTGGTGAGAATTTGAGCAGATAATCAGAGGTGAAAATAGAGGCAGTAAAGGTCACGTGTAGGATATTTCCTTTCCAGAGGAAATGCAAAGCCGTCAGAGTGTTATAAGCAGGTGCTAAGGTCATCAGATGTGATTTTGTTTAAGATCTCTCTGGCAGCAGACTGAGGAGCAGATTAATGGGAGGCCATATTAAATGCCACAAGATCAACTTGGCAGTTATCAGAGTATAGTCTGTGATACTAGGGATCGAGAGTAGCAGATAAATTTTAGAGCTAGTTCGGTGGTACAATGAACATGATTTGATATGGGAAACGTGAGAAAGGAAGGTATTCATGCAATTCCTATTTTGTCGGTGGAGAAATACACAGAATGGAAATAGAGAACAAGGGACAAGGTA
>CM052894.1:66703648-66724457 GCA_028534135.1 Potos flavus | reverse complement strand
TTTTTTTTTTTTTTCCTTTATTTCTTTATCAGAGACTAATCCTGAAAAATGGTAGAAAATTTTTGACAAGGGGCGCCTGCGTGGCTCAGTAGGTTAAGCCTCTGCCTTCGGCTCAAGTCATGATCTCAGGGTCCTGGGATCGAGCTGCACATCGGGCTCTCTGCTCAGCAGGGAGCCTGTTTCCCCCTCTCCCTCTGCCTGCCTCTCTGCCTACTTGTGATCTCTCTCTCTGTCAAATAAATAAAATCTTTAAAAAAAAAAAAAGAAAGATTTTGACAAAAATGCCAGATATTTCCTTGCAATTTAGATAATTACATAGATGACAATATTTCAGAAAAGTTTTGTGTTTTAGTGAAGTCATTAGGATAAATTCACTAGTTTGAATAATAAATGGCTAGCTCATAAACATAAATCTTGCCCCCATATTAAGGAATATCTAGAATTCTGTTTGTGCTCAGCAACTCTGTTTCCCACGTTTTAACATCCCCCCATGTTTTCCTCAAATATCTTCAATCATCTGGTTGTGGAGTTTGGGGTGGAGAAGAAACTTAACATAGTTCATTATATATTAAATTATGGGAGCTAATTGCTTCATTGACCCATAAACCAATTCAAAATTTTCAGCCACTTCAGTGATAGGTATCCTTTTATGTCAGAAAACTATTCTTTGTGTGGCACAAAGCCACACACTCTGTGAGAATAGATACCCTCAGTAGTATCATAGGAAATGTTAGTATGCACCCAAATTTCTGGGTCTTACTACAGTTATTGGATTCATGGTCCAAAAACTTAACCTTCCCCTTCTTGTGTGTAGACGTCTTGCCTTGCCTGCTTTTTGGTCTCACTTTAGGAAAGCTGTCATTAGTATAGTTTTCATCACACGCTATAGTGAAGCACTGGAAATGACAATTACACAATGACAGGTGATATATTTTTATCTTCCCAACCAGTGAGTGCTTGTCTCTTTGCTTTAACTCAAGTTTTTAGTAAAACTGATACCATCAATCACTCCTTCCTCTTGACTTCCAAAAAATCATTCATTCCTGTTTTGTTTTGTTTTTTCCTTCTTACTGGTTATTTCCTTGTTTTGATTATTAGTTCCCCCATGCTTTTCTCTCTCACAACATGAAGTTTCTCCTGGAACAATCCTGAGCTCACTCTCTCTCTTTTTTTTTTTTTTTTTTACTATGTTCAGTCTCTAAATGATGTCAAGCATCCACAATTTGCTATGATTCTCATAATTTTACCAAAATTGTATCACCTTACCTGAGGTCTAGGTTCACATATCCAGCGACTTCTTTTGCATCTGCAGTTGACTATCTCCTAGACATCTTAATTTAAAATGCCCAAATCGAACTTTCAGTGTTCTTTCCTAAACTCCCAGCTCAATCCTCATTTTCTCTGCAGTTGGAACCACCATCCACCAAGTATGTCAAACCGGAAATGTGGGAGGTACCTTGCTTTCTTCCTTTACTCACATAGCAAACTACTGCAAAGCCCATTGTTTATCTGCAATATACATGTGTTCAATATTCGTTCCTGACAGTACCTCCACTGTTAGAGAGATCATAAAGATGGCCATCATCGTGTGTCTGGATAAGCCGTCACTTCCCTCACCCTCCAGTCTGTCCCCCACACAGCGGCAGAAGTGGAGCTCTGTCTCAGACTTGCCTCTGTGAGAGAGAGCAACCACGGAAGCCAAGCTACTTATTTCTATTCTTAAAATTACACATATCCCTTGCACTCCACTGCAAAATTGATAGCAGACAAAAGGCAAACAACCTTCAATTGTGCCTGCACCTTCATTCTCACCAACCTTAAAACACGGACCAATCTTTGAAATGTTAACATTTATTTTGCTTACAAAATTAGGTTTCGAAATCTGCAGTTCAAGGAGGAAACATATCCTTTCACAATCTAATCCTCAGTGCCTCAGATAGAATAGGTATTAAAATATCTGTGGAAAGGCAAAAGAGAGAGAGAGAGAGAGAGAGAAAGACAGGGAGGGAGGGAAAGGAAAGAAAAGAGAAAGGGAGGGAAGTTGTTTGGTTGGAAAAGAAATGTATATGCTTTGTCTCAGACATATCAATAGAACAATTATTTAGAGTAATCATTAGGATTAATGATGAACATGGGGTATTATTTATGATGTTCCTCTTATCAGTGTTAGAAAATAAACCCAAGATAAATTTAAATCACCACCAAAAGGATACTAATTAAATAAATCATTTTAGCTCCACAAAGCGGATTGCTAGGCGTGCATTAAAATCATGAATGCAAAAAAAAAAAAAAAAAAAAAAAAAAAAAAAAAAAAAAAATCATGAATGCAAATGATATTAAGAGAAAAAATGCCCCCAACCTAAGTTTAAGTGAAAAAGTTGGATTCAGAGTACTGGAAATATATGAAATGTTAAATATGCTTTAAGCCCCATTATACATGTTGAAAATGACATAGAAGATTTATCTTTAAATATTTACCTATGGAAGTAAATTATAGAAATAATAATGGTTAAATTTCCCCATTAATCTTCTAAACTTCCTATTACTTTGCACTTTTTGGGTAAATATTGTGTCAATGTTCAACACTTCTATGAAATCCAAAATGACATCTTGAAGGTAATCTAGATGTTTATTGGCATCAACATATCGGTGAGTCTCCAGAGCTGGCAAAGTCCCAAAGTAGAGAGAGCCTATGTTCCTGAATCACATTTGGAGAAGAGTCACCTGCTCGTTTACAAAAATTTGGGTTTTCTGTGACCAGCACTAAGTTTCTATTTCTTTGAGCTATTGAAATTTGGGGGTTACTGCACTTGGTATTATTTTCCCATGAATGCTCTCAGGAAATGTAAGCTGTCATTTTCCAGAATGAAATGCATGTGGGTGTACTGACACTGAAATAACTTATGCTATTCCATTATAAAATGAAGACACGGAGTCTTAGAGCAAGCGGGATGTTCAGTATGATCCCATAGAGATGCAGGTGTATATATCCGTATGTTAATGTTTGTATACACACAGACATGCAGATATAAAATTTTCTTTAGAATGTCTCAGAGACTTTCCATTAATAATTAATTTCACCTTAAGTCGGCAGTGTCCAAGTAGAAGTGCGCATGCATATATTTGATTTAAAAAATACTGAAATTGTTGTTCAAATAACTTTGGACTACATGTTTATGTTTAATTTTATGTAGGACTATTTGCAGAATATATTCAAAGATGAAGTTACAATTCAAATGCAGCTGCCTGTATTCGAGGGGAAAGAAAGGACTGAATGTTAAACTAATTTCTGAGGTTATGAATGACAGATCACTAGTACAAAGAACCCTAATCTGTTCAATAAGGTCAAATCCAGTCTATCCAAAAAATATTGAAGGAAGCTCAACTTAATGAATGTTCCCTACAGTCATACCATTACTGCCACCTCTTGAACATGGAACAAAATCGACATGTGCATTTTGAAGCATATGAATGGAGTTACGAAGATTTTACTTCCAGCGTTGGTCATTGAACTAATCTGGAGATCAATCACTCACATAACTACTTTGTATTCCTTATACCACATTTTCTGACTCCATGGTCTAATTTACATTTAGAGTATACTTCAGATTGGCCTAGTCACATTTTAGGATCTCAAGAGCCACATTTTGGGGCACCTGAGGGGGCTCAGTTGGTTAAGTGTCTGCCTTCCACTAAGCTTATGATCCCAGGGATCTGAGTCCTGCATCGGGTTCCCTGCTCAGCGGTGAGTCTGCTTCTCCCTCTCCCTCTGCCCCTACCCCTAGCCCCGTGCTCTTGTTCTCTCTCTCTCACAAAAATAAATAAATAAAAAATCTTTAAAAAAAAAAAAGCCACATTTTGCTAGTGGTTGCCTTAAGAGATGCTGTATTTTTTTTTTTTTTAAGATTTTATTTATTTATTTGGCAGAGAGAGAGAGCACAAGTAGGCAGAGAGGCAGGTGGAGAGAGGGGGGGAAGTAGGCTCCCCGCTGAGCAGAGAGCCCGACGCGGGGCTCGATCCCAGGACCCTGAGATCATGACCTGAGCCGAAGGCAGAGGCTTTAACCCACTGAGCCACCCAGGCGCCCCTAGATGCTGTAATTTTTAAAGTCATAACAAGAGTCCATGTTAAGAACACTCTACATATATCATGCTTTTTTTTCTTTAGTTTCATCTTCTGCATATGAGTTATATACACTTTCCCTCTAAATAACTAACAGTTGTAGCCACTAGAAAATGATTAGAAATGGTGTTATATTTTTTTGTGTGAGGATCTAGATAAGGTCACATCCTGAGGAAGGTAACAGAAGCAGCAGAGGTATAGATTCAATTATCAGAGGGGAGTTTGATCATGGAAAAAGATGTTAAGTAAGGCAACATCAAGGATGTAAAGTCAATGCTAAGATACAATCTAATTCAGTTGTCTGAATCTTCTCCTCAGGTTTCTTTTGCCAGTGCCTGTGCCATTGAAGCAACTAGGCAAGGGAGGCAAAAAAAATGACAGGAGTCTTTATAGGATAAAGACGATGTTAAGAGGAGATTGAGAGAAAGAGAAAATGTTCTGTAACTCTTAATGAGGACAAAAACCCACTTGAGCCATTTGATGAACAAAACCCCACCTTGACATCTCTTTGCAAGCAAAATCTATGGAAATGTATAGGGAAACAAGCAAACAGAAAAAGAAAAGTTGTATTTAAACTCCCAAGATGGGGTGCCTGGTTGGCACAGTTGGTTAAGTGTCTGACTCTTGGTTTTGGCTCAGTTCATGAACTCAGTGTTGTGAGATCAAGTCCCAAATCGGGCCCTCCATGCTCAGCAGAATCTGCTTGAGAGATTCTCTCTCTCCCTCTCCCTCTAACCCTCTCCCAAACTCATGTGTGCACTCTCTCTAAAATAAATAAAATCTAAAAAAAATAAACTCCCAAGATGAAAATACTTCATGTTAAAAAGTACCCATATGAAAGTTTTTACAAGTTCAAACAGAAAATGATCTAGAATACTTTTTCCCACGCTAGCATGATGATGTTTTCTTTCAAAAGTCAAATTATTATGGCTACCAGAAAATGATTTTGACTTTGAGCATACAAGAACTACTTGGTGGACATGTATTTCAAAGTTTTTGCTTTTTCAAAGAAGTCAGATTTCATTAACAAAATACAACATATGCTCAAAAGATCAATAGTTTTTATTCCTCATTATTAGTAACTCTATTTGCTTAGTAAAATATGATATAAAATTAACAGCTCATAACTTTTCTCAAATGTTATGTGTGAAATTCAGCAGTGCCTCATTTCTAGTCCCTGGTGACTCAATTATAGTCAAGCTGACATGATTTCATAAGTTTTAATGGACTGTGGCACTTAACTTTATAGTCCTGAAACTAATTGCAATCCCAATTTTGCATAAATTCATGAAAAGTAGGAGTTTTTCAATCATGTTCAGTATTTTAATTACTACTCCATAAAATAAACTACTCCATTTTACAGAGGGCAAATGCACATTTAAAAGCATTAAATTGAAGAGCCACTCACATATAAATACTATCAAGTTCTCTCTCAAAATTTCAAGAGGTGAAAATGTAATTTAGAAGACTGAACTAGAAAAAAATTAACTCTATGGACATCTTTTGTAATCTAACAGACTTTTTTTTTTTTTTTTAGCTTTCAGGTAAGTATCCTTTTCAGGTAAGCATCAGGTAAGCATCCATTTCCATATCTGTGCACAAAACCTAATTGCATTGCCTTGTAATTGAACACAGCATTAGAGGATGGTACTTAATAGGCTCACAATACTTTTGTGCCAAAAAGTTCATTCTTTGAAAGGGCAACAATTGAGGAAAATTTATATAAAAATTTATCATCTGAATTTTCCACGCAGCAGGTTTGACACCCCATAGTGAATTTTGGTAATTCTTACACTGTCATTTTGTATTTTGAGTCTTTTTTATTCTAATGTCACTGGGGAGGGATGTCGTGGAAAACAAGGATCTAGATGGGAAAATCAGGACATAGGTAAATTATCCAGGTATGAAATAAGGTTTTCTACATAAAGTTTAGAATAGAAACTTCTTCAAATTATAAAGGATAAGTTGTTCCCAAGTATGTGTCTTGGGTTAGATTCTCTGAGAAGACCTTGAGATGAGGGACTGGTTTCATGGTTTATTTGGTCAGCGATCCCAGGAAGGAAAGGGAAGAACATGAAAAAGCCTTATCAAGCCACTATGAGCAATGGGAGCGCACTAGCACTGGGAATTCTGGGGAAGAGAGAGTTCATGCCTTGGCGTGATCCTTAATGAGTAATGAAGAAACTTGGGTTTTATCTACCAGTCACCGTATTTCTTTAGTTGAGGGCCAGTACCACATTTAAATCTCTGGCCCTTACCATTTACCTGTACTCAAGCCCAGCTTATTCCCGTGGCCAGGAAAAAATGTCTGCAGCCAGAGGTGTTTTCAGAGGAGCCTTCAGCTTTAGAGACCAGGGCTGAGGAGCCAGGGACTGAGCACCACAACATCTGCTCCAGCCCC
The DNA here is from genome assembly GCA_028534135.1 of Potos flavus. Classification (NCBI taxonomy): domain Eukaryota; kingdom Metazoa; phylum Chordata; class Mammalia; order Carnivora; family Procyonidae; genus Potos; species Potos flavus. The sequence continues at coordinate 66,717,934 of CM052894.1, read as the reverse complement.
ATCTTATAGGGCTCTGGTCCATTCATCTAAGTCCACTCCCTTCTCTCCAAAAGTCTGCCTATTAACAGCTAGTCTTAGTTCCTTTAAAAAATGGCCTACAATAAAAAGGATACAGGTTCCCAGAATGTAACTGAGAGTTATCACCTCCATGTGCTACCGGCCATTTAAGTATCTTCTCCACTATGCTTGTGCTCATGTGCCGTCTGTAGCCTCCAACTCTGCCCCCAAGGTTATATCATTCATAGATCATAAATATTTAAATAAACACCAAGCTCGAAGCTGGCTGAGGACAGAGGTTGGAGGACTTCCTCTGCTCAGTTCATTCTACCTACGAGATTATTCAGTTGCTCCGCTGTGGAGGGTACCTTTTGGTGGACGTTGATGGAAGTATGAAGATCCACACACTTCATGCCAACTCCATGGATCTATATAACTCTCCCCCAGGCTTCCTTGTCTCTAATCTTCCAGTCTTGCCTTTTTAGAGCCTGATCAATTAGCTAGAGCAATTTTCCTGCCCAAGAGGGTATTTTACCCTGCCCAAGAGGGTATTTCCTTTCTTCAAGCCATTTCTCCCTTTATGCTATGTGTTCATTTCAAATCTCTGCCCACAAGAGGATTTCCCCTGTAATCCTGAGATCCTGTAAGGGGCATCTCTGACTTGGGCTATTTTATAGTAACAATCATTTTCTGATCACACACCTACAGAACATATCTTTCTATGTACCAGGTTTCCTTCTTAATCATGATCAATTTGTTGTAATCTTGCAAAGGAACTTAAATGTAAGCTAGTTGGAAGAGATGTCTGTGCAATGGGGTAGGTGACATAGGGGGAAGACCCGCCTGTTTGTGTTCTCATAAGTGCCTTTAGAAGCTACATGAACCAATTCCAAAGGTAAAATTTTCATCACATGATGGATTGCTGCTGTGCCTATCCAATGTCATAAATTTATAGATCTGACCCTACCATTTGCAAGATGGGCAGCTCTAGTTGCATAGTCTTCTGAAAGTCCATGATGACAAATTGTGTGTTTGATGCCACCAAAGCCAGAAGCTGCTTTCTGAATGGTGAAAGCTGTAGATGACAGGGCCTTGCTCCCAATTCCTATGTCTATGCTGTGGTTCTCTTACTGGGGTTTCCTAGAGTGTCCAGATAGCATCCTGACCTATGTGCCTGTTCACATGGTCCTAGCAGGACTGCCTTTCTCTAGCTTGAACCTGAGGAGCTCACTTTCAATAAAGCTTACTCAAAGCAATATGCCCAAGCATTGCATATATACTATCTCCCCAATCTAAAGAGATGTAACAAGCCTGTATCTCAGGAGCCCTTGGTTTCCATTCTGGTCTTATGTCCTCTTACAGCAAACATACCCTCTCTTCTTCTGACAGTCACTTGCTGCTGTTGTGGAATTCTATCATACCTGTTGACATTTGGAAGACCTGTTTCATTTAAAAATCTATCAGCCATCCTGGCCTACAGAATATAGTTATCACTGAGATTCTCAATAGTAATATTCTCTCCGTGCTAGGGAATTCTTTAATGCTTTATTGAGTAAGCATATTATGAGCCCCCGAGGGGATTATCTAGAAAGTTCTCTGATATCACATAATGAATCTATTCTAACTTGCCTCAATTTTTGAGCATTTTCACCCCTCCCTCAGTACTCTGCTACAGGACCCCTAGTACCTCTACCTCATTTTTGTAGATGATCTTCTTCACAGGCTTTAAAAAACCATTCTAGCAGTGCATTACTGCCATCACCACATTTCCTAGTTGGGAAGTGAAAATCTGTGTCATAATAGACCCTATTTCAATAAAACCCCATGTGGAGTTTTATATTTCATTACTGTACCTGAAGCAGCACACTCGAGGTACCTCCCAGGATCTCAGTTCCTCCTGGCATCTATCTGCTAGAATTTGCAGTTGTTTTGGTGAATATTTTTTTCTCTCTTGTAGCAGTGCAGAGAGCAAGATGGAGTCCCTCATGTCAAGCAGTAACGAAAGCAGGCAAGGACGTTGCACCCAAGACCAGACACTGCTGACAGCGGCACAGGCTAATGACACTCAGATCCGCTAACCAGAGGCCTTTGCCCAAGACTGATTAAACTCCTTTAAAAAGGAAGGACTTTTCCAGCAAACCAGCAGACTCTCCAGACACTGACCCTTCCACGTCTGAATGCATCAGAAAGGCAACTCCCAAAGGCTCTGCCCAATCAATCTCTGAACAGAACAGAGATCCTCCACTGCTTGAACATAAGCAGCAGCACACTCCAGGAGCTGACCCAGTGGGACCAAGTCCTCATCTCAACTGTGCATCCATGGACTGACTTCATGTTTGGTTTGTATCTCATCCACTGTGTGGCTTTGTATTATACGTTGCTTTGTGTGATGTGGACAAAGCCAAGTTCAATGTGTAGTGAAATGTCAATGAGTTTGGAATCCGGAACCTGCTTTACAATTATGTTAACTTTATGATTGAATAAAGTGGACACTGTGGAAAGACACAGCTCATGGTACAGGCCTTCATAGTGTGCTTGAGACAAGCAGGAATAGTATTTCTGCTGTTGGATCATGCTGAGACCTGATCTTAGTTATTGGTCTAGATTAAAGGAAGTAAGATGGTGGCATTTCTTGAGGAGGAACTCTATCTTAAATCAAATTTTTACCTAGTCTACAGGCCAGAGAAGTTACTTATCACTAGAAAGAGAAGGGGGACACCGAGAGATTACCAAATAATTTGGGCATTAAATGTTATCAAGCACATTCACCTGATGTCTCCAATTCAAGTACCAAGGTATCAACTTCCTCTATGCAAAGCTTTTTGCTAAATACTCTAAGGCATCTTTATCATACAGAAAATAAGTAGCACAGGGATGCCTCGGTGGCTCAGTCGGTTAAGTGCCTGATTCCTGATTTCTGCTCAGGTCATGATCTCAGGGTCGTGAGATCAAGCCTCATGTTGGGCTCCGTGCTTGGTGTGGAACCTGCTTGGGATTTTCATTCTCTCTCCCTGTGTCCCTCCCACCTTCCAACTTGCACATGTACTTCCCCCCCTTTCTCTCTCTCTCTCTCTGGAAAAAAAGGAGAGAAAGAAAGAGAGAAAGGGAGGGAGGGCAGGAGGGAGGGTGGAAGGAAATAAGTGGTACAACATACTTTTGCCATCTCTAAAGTTAAGACAGCTAACAATTGAAGAATTGAAGATAAATTAATTCTAGTTTGCCAATATTTGAATATAGTAATATAGTACTCAAGTACTCAAGCAGATGAGTTTGCTCATTTGATATTAGCAAATGAATAGAAAACAGGTCACTATAGTAGAATAATAGAGTCACATAATATAGTTAACTAATCTTTGACAAAGAAGCAAAAATAATACAATGAAGCAAAGATAGTCTCTTCAACAAATGGTGTAGGAACACTGGATATCTTCATGCAAAAACATAAATATAGACACTGACCTTATGCCCTGAACAAAAAGTAACATAAATGGATCACAGTCCTAAATATAGAAGACAAATTATAAAGTTCCTAGAAGATATTATAAGGAAAACAGAGATGACCTTGGGTATGGTGATGCCTTTTCAGTTATAACAAAGATATGATAAACCCATGAAAGAAATAATTGACAAACTGGACTCCATTAAAATGAAAATTAAAAACTGCTTTGCAAAAAGCAGTATCGATTGAAAGAGAAGACAAGCCACAGAATGGAAGAAAACATTTGCAAAAGACACATCTGGTAAAGGACCATTATGAAAAATATACAACAAACTCCTAAAACTCAACAATAAGAAAACAGAAAACTCAAATAAAAAAATGGGCCAAAGATCCTGACAGGTACTTCACCAAGAAGATATGCAGATGGCAAATAAGCATATGAAAAGGTGCTCCCCACCATATGTCATCAGGGATATGAAAATCAAAGAATGAGATATTACTACACACCTATTTGAGTGCCCAGAATCTAGAACAATGACAACACCAAATACCAGCAAGGCTATGGAGCTCCCATACATCGCTAGTGGGGATGCAAAATGGCACAGCCACGTTGGAAGGAAGTTTGGTGGTTTCTCACAAAACTAACCATATTCTTACTAGATAATATAGTATTGGTATTTACCAAAAGAAGTTGAAAACTTATGTCCACTGAAAACCTGCAGGTGGATATTTATAGAAGCTTTATTCATATTTTTCCAAAACTTGGAAGCAACCAGATGTCCTTCAGTAGGTGAATGGATTAGTAAACTGTGGTAGATACATCTAGACAATGGAGTATCCCTCAGCACTAAAAGGAAATGGACTATTAAAGTCATGAAAAGACACCAAAGAGACTGAAATGCATTTTGCTAAGTCAAACAAGCCAGTCTAAAGAGCCTATGTGTTACATGATTCCAACTGTAGAACATTCTGGAAAAGGCAAAACTATTGGGGATAAAATGATCAGTAGTTCTGTGGGTGAGGTGGCATGGCGATAAGTAGGCAGAACACAGAGGATTCATGCTTTGTCCAAATCAACAGAATGTACGACACTAAGTGTGAACCCAAAGGTAAACTACAGACAGCGGGTGATTGTGGTGTATTAATGAAGGTTCATCTTTGTTATAAAAAACGTATCATTCAGGGCGCCTGGGTGGCTCAGTGGGTTTAACCCTCTGTCTTCGGCTCAGGTCATGATCTCAGGGTCTTGGGATCGAGTCCCACATCAGGCTCTCTGCTCAGCGGGGAGCCTGCTTCCCCTTCTCTCTCTGCTTGCCTCTCTGCCTACTTGTGATCTCTCTCTGTCAAAGAAATAAATAAAATCTTTAAAAAAAAAAAATTGTACCATTCAAGGGAGGCTATGCATATGTGGGGGGAGGACTAAGTAGGAAATTTCTGTACTTTCCTCTCAATTTTGTTGTAAACCTAAAACCGCTCAAAAATTACAGCCTATTAGAAAAAGACACCTTTAAAATAATAACATTAGCATTTAAGAATTCCTGGTTTTCAAGTCAACTTTATCAAATGCAATTTAATTAAGGAGTCCCTAAATAAAACCAAAGAATATTTATTTTTCTTTTAATGTAAATTGCTCTGATACAGAGGCTTCTGTCAATATTTTAAGACTTTTCCTCAGAAAGAAGAGAGGCCCAATAAACCGTAAATTCAAGGACAGGACAAGATGACACATTTTACTGCAAACAAATATTAGTTTAAAAAGCTGAGCCTCTGACTTATTAAAATCAGGCCAATAAACACTACATCTCTAGGGCATTACTCAATATTTTCACAAAAACATCTCACTTATTCGTGGCCAGAACTATTTCCTTTTCAGCATCTCCCTGATGAATTTCTGTGTTTTTGGTGGCTGCAATGGATCTGCCCGGCCCACAGGTGTCCCCTGTCCTACCCCTGCTGCAGTCGACAGGGTGACAGAGTGGAGATTTATGTATTTATCACTCCACGTGCTCCCCCTGGACACCTGAAATGACTCCTGACAGTTCCAGTCTCAAAAACAATTACGGTAAGAAACTAGGTGGGGAAAATGACCTTGGTGCGATTCTTAGGAGACAGAGCAGCCGGCGAGGATGCACAGGAAGGAGAGCCCAGCAGAGCCCTTGGGGGTGAGACAGTGTAAGTGATCTCGTTACTACCACAGTTCAAGCAAGGTACACAAGACTGGTTCAACAGTATGTTCAGAAGGCCAAAACGTCTTATAATCTCTGACAATTTGGGCTGGAAATTGACAAATATCACAGAAGGAGGACGCGCCCTCTGACACAGTAGACTAACATTGCTTCATTACTGTAACCGACGCAGTTCTCTTGTGTAGACGAGCTCGTTCGCTGTGCACACGGGGACTGATCATCCGTGTTATTGTGCAGAGATAAACACTAACCCTCCATGAGCTTTGATTTTACCATCGACAATGTGGAGTCAATGAAATAGCAGAGTAGAAGAGTTGCCAAATCATAAAACTCCCAAGCAAAAGAGTTTTCTCTTATGTTCTTGACATTTATGCTGCAATGAATTTAAATGGGAAAGTTGGATTTTTATTTTGGAAGCTGCTCTGTAACGCACAGAATACACGCTGCTCCTTTACACACACACGTACGTACACACACAGACACACATATACGTGCATATCAGGTATTTGAAGGCTTTACATTAGTAAAAATCTCAATATTTTTAGTTACAGGTAACCACCAACATCTTATAGTGAAAGTTTACCGCTCTGAAAGCCCACAAACCATGTATGAGCTTTCTGGCTGTTAAGATTTATGAAAATCCGTGGTTCGAGGAGCCAGACACCAAAAGCAAGAACAAGCAGAAGCCACAGAAGACACAAAACCCTTCACTTGTTGGAATTCCGAGATAGTTTATTTCATCTGCTTACTTGTTTTAAAGGTAGAAATGAAAGTTATAAACACCCTGAATGGATGTATATATAACCAGATGAGAAGGAAATGACAGAGATAGTAGAGAAAATATTTCACCGAGAAGGACTAAGGATTTTCCACTTAATTTAAAAAGCAAGCAGGCAAATAAACGGAATCCAAAGCAGGGCAGGCATGAAGAAATCCACATGTAGAAATGTCTTGGTGAAGTAAGAGAATACAAAAAAAAAAAGGTTTTTTGTTTTTTTTTTTGTTTTTTTTTTAAGACTTATGTATTTATCTTAGAGAAAGAGAATGCCAGGGTGGGGGGAGGGATGAGGGATGAGGAAGAGGCAGAAAATCTCAAGCTGACTCCATGCTGAGCATGGAGCCCAACACGGGGCTCGACCTCACAACCCTGAGATCACGACTTGAGCCAAAACCAAGAGTTGGACGTTCAACCAACTGTGCCACCCAGGCGCCCCAAAAGACAAAAGATTTTTTTTTTTAAGACAAAAGATTTTAAGAGAGGTCTTAGAAACCATCAAAAATACTTTAAAAGTTATGTTTTACAGATAGATTTATTTATAATTTAAAGATAGATTATTTCTAGCATGAACATAAACAAAAGATACATAGCGAAGCTAGTATAACTTTATTGAAAGGGGTGCCTGGGTGGCTCAACAAGTTGAGTGTCTGCCTTTGGCTCAGGTCATGATCTCGGGGTCCTGGGATCAAGCCCCACATTGGGCTCCCTGCTCAGCAGAGAGTCTGCTTCTCCCTCTCCCTCTGCCTGCTACTCTGCCTACTTGTGATCTCTATCTCTGTCAAATAAATAAAATCTTAAAAAACAAGAACAAAAAAAAAAAAAAAGCTTTGTTAAAATACACTAGCAGAGATTCTCTGAACAAACTAACCAGGCTCCTCCAAATCACCTTCTCAACTAGGGTCCAACATCGGCCTATAAAAAGGCAAAATGATTTGTGGAAAAACAGACAAACACAAATGATTTTATCCATTCCCTTCTTCCCTCATTAAAAGACTTAAAAATAATACATAGTTTCCAATAGCTTAACATTGCACATGACCCAGCCCCTCTTAAAATTCCTGCCCAAGAAAGCTCAAGGCTGCCAAAAGAATTTAGTTTGCTCTAGCCAACACCTAAGGACAGGCCCCTCTGATCATGGCTTGTTAGTGCATTTTCTAAAAAGGACTTGCAATTGTGAATCCTTCCTCTCTTTGGGCTTTATCTCCCACCACTCAGTTTTTCTCAAGGATCTGAAAACCGTTGCTTGGGAATGTGACCATCAGCAAAGGGGCCTCGCACTCCCAGTCTCTGTGAGAAGATGGAATCCTAACCTCGTTAATTATCAGCTAGCAGACACAATTGGCCCAATCAGCATCTACACTGACCAATCTCCTTGTACAACTATTTATAGTCTATTTTTAGAACCAAGGATGAATTATTTGTATTCTTCTAATGAGGATTTACATTTGTTTCTGAGAGATATCGAAGGCCATGCAAAATCCAGGTGATATGAATTTACATAAGAGCCCACGGGATGGATCTTTTCCTTGTGTCCTGTCCAATACCAAGGTAGTTTTTTTCTTAATTGCCTGGAGGAGCTCAGTGACTTTCCCCTTCTGGGGGTGCCTTAACCTACGTTCAGGCACGCTGACTTATTATCCAAACAAATGTATTTGTTGATGCTGTCATCAACATTTAACAATGACTTGTTTTCAACTAGTGAATAGCTTGATTTACCATATTACTACTGGAAATAGTAGTAATATTGGAAACCTATTAAGTATTAAAGAAACTGCACAGGTCCCCAAACTCCACAAGCCTGTGATTTTTCTATCCCTGAAACTACCCTTGGAGGCCCTTCAGCAAGACTGGCAGGGGCTCTTAGCCTTTAAAGCTCCCAAAAAGGAGGCATGTATTCAGAAGTTTATATTCAGAACTTAAAAAAATTTTTTTCTTGAAAAGTGACATGTGAAAAAAAGAAAAAAAAAAAAAGAAAAGAAAAGTGACATGTGAAGTTATAGTCAATGTAGCTGTATAAAAATTTCAAAAATCAGGAAAAGTTTTGCCCCAGTGTTCACACATAACAAGAGCTGTGTTCTAAAGACCTCATGATTCATGCTCTCTCTGAGAAAGCCATAGTTCAATTTAAAGGATTTATCTTAATGGCATTTTTAATCAGAAAATACAATCCCTACAGCATTTAGAGCATAATACTCCTTTTATTGTGACTGGCTGATATTCACGTATGTGTTAGTAATAATATGTATACAATACCAGAAGATGGACATCCTGAATTTGTTGCGTAAATAAAGGGAAAATAAAATCGCCCAGGGTATTTTTCAAATCACATGGGAACTGATTTTATGCACGCTGAGCACAGGAATCCAGGGTAAAATAAATATGCATTGCTCTGCCGAGAATCTGAACGATGTCCACACAGCTAGACATTTTAAACTATGTACCTCTCAATCAAAAATACACCACCTAGAAATGTAATAATTAGGTATATGATATCTTGAGCTACATTAAGAAAAAAGCCTGCCTTGCAAGACAGCCTCTGATTAGCTATTTGAAAGCCGGCGAAACTTTATTACCTATCATCTCACAGACTGCCTGCCTTTTTGAAAGTGGAAATCGCTGTAACTCACCGGGAAACGACGGTCTTGGAGTAATTACATAATGATGGCCTAGTGCTAAATTGTAAGGTCATGAGTGCGCTCGAAAAATGTTTCTGAGAATTCACTGAAAACACTGATGTTTTGGAAATTAATATACCATTGGGGACTATTTTAAGTAGAGAAAATCTAATTTGAAAAAAAAAAAAAAGTGGTCATAAAGTACAAACTCTCAGTTACAAGATGAATTAGTGCTGGGGATTAACAGCACCATGGTGACTACACTTAATGATACTGTATCGTATATTTGAAAGTTGCTGCAAGAGTAGATCTTAAAAGTTCTCACAAGAAAAAAAAAAATGTGTGACCATGTGTGGTGATGGATGTTAACTAGACTTACTGTGGTGATCATTCGCCAATGTATGTGTGTACCAAATCATTATGTAGTGCAACAGAAACGAATATAATGTATGCCATTTATATCTCGATTATTAAAAAAAAAAGGCAATTTAAGGTTTTGCTGTTGTTACTGTAAAATTCTTACTTCACCAGCATGTTTCTACATGTGGATTTCTTCATGCCTGCCCTGCTTTGGATTCCGTTTATTTGCCTGCTTGGTTTTTAAATTAAGTGGAAAATCCTTAGTCCTTGTTGGTGAAATATTTTCTCTACTATCTCTGTCATGTCCTCATCTGGTTATATACACATCCATTCAGTGAGTGTATAACTTTCATTTCTATCTTTAAAACAAGTAAGCAGATGGAATAAACTCTATCCTGGAATTCCAACAAGTGAAGGGTTTTGTGTCTTCTGTGGTTTCTGCTTGTTCTTGCTTTCAGTGTCTGGCTCCGTGAACCACGGATTTTCATAGATCTTAACAGCCAGAAAGCTCATACATACTAGCTTACTTCTTCTTTTCCCACTTGACAGCACTGGCAGATCTACGTCTGTTCTGCTCTACCTGCACCCTACTGGAAAAGAAGGTGTCATAATCGCCATCCTTTCCATCTAATCTGCATTCCCTACTATAATAGGCTCTCCTTCCAGGTGGAGGGCCAGGGCCGTCTAAGCTTCATCTTCTAAAACGCTCTGCCAATCATGACAAACTTGACCTTCAGGCACATGAAGAGCTCAGAATTGTAGGGAGAGCCATCTTGGTACCCAAGCCTGCCAAGGGTGAACATCCCCAGGCAACACTTCAAATATATTAAATCAGAATCTCTGGGCGGTAAAATCAAATATAGGTCTTCTTTCTAAGATCCCAAAATAATTGTGATGTACAGGCAGTTTGAATATTGATCATTCAAACCCATCTTCTCAAGTGTTATATTAAATACTTCTCATGTGAGAAAAGTGACTTGCCAAGGGAACACTGCCTGAATTAAGAATTAGACAGCGAACCCACCTGAACCATTCCCCTCAAAGTTCCTATCTCAGGCCCCCTGGGGGGCTTAGTTGGTTAAGTGTTTGCGTTTGGCTCAGGTCATAATCTCAGGGTCCTGGGATCCAGCCCCGTGTCGGGGGCTCCCTGCTCAAGGAGGAGCCTGCTTCTCCCTCTGCCCCCTCCCCCACTCAATGCTCTCTCTCTTGCTCTCAAGTAAATAAATAAATACAACTTTTAAATCAATCAATCAATCAATCAGACTCCGGTCTCTGCCATCTCTTCACCTCTTGGACAAATTAAACCCTTAACATCTCCTCTCCCACCACCGTAGGCATTATTAAGCCCACTGATTTTGGAGAAACTTGATCTTGTTTAAAATGAAAAATAAATAACAACAACAACAAAAAGCTCCCATGTAAGAAAAAGGAACTGTCAGTTTGGTAAGAAAACACAAAACCAAAACCAGAATATGATGCATCAGAAATCAATGGGAAAAACAATTTCAAGGATGAAGGCATTATAAACTGTCACATGCTGCTGACTGATCATTAAAAAAGACCTATATATGTTCACTGAGGTTAGCAACTTGTAGGTCCTTGGCTATAAATATTTTCTACTTAACCTGTTTGTATTTATTTTGAAGTCCAACGCCTTGATTCTCCTAATCTATTTTATTTATTAATTAGAAATACTAAATTCTTGTTGTAATTATAACAATTCACTATTCTATCTTTACATTGTTTTACTATCTTTACAATTCACTATTCTATCTTTACAAAGTTTTACATACATAAAACTTTTCATTATAGACATAGATTGTTTGCCATTTTGTTTTTTGGTTTTAGGAAAATGAAACTGGTTTTATCTTCTGACTATGATGGTTAACACCTACTCATTAAAAATTAAAAAAAAATAAATGTGTAAGACGAGGTTAAAAAAGATCTAAAATCCTGCTTTTATACCTTAAAATTCATAAATGTGAATGCATTTATAAACGTTCTTCCAGAAATCTTTCTGTACATATACATACTCCATACATATTTAAATAAGATTATACTTAAAATGCTGATTTTCTCGTTATTACATAATAGTACATTATGGAAAATATATACATACATATATATATATTCCATTTTTCTCATGATCTCCAGATGAAAAAGTTTAGAAGTGGAATGGTGGGTCAAAAGAAAGTACATTTTATTTTTCATACATATGCCAAATTTTCTTAAAGTTCATACCATTTTTTTTAAATCCTTCTGTAGTGCTTCCCAATATGTCCATAAATTCTTTGATTCTTATTCCTTCAAAGAAATAGAGCTTAATTCCTGTCCTCTTGAGTATGGCCTGTACTCAGCGATTCATTTCTCATAAATAAATTATGGTAGAAGTGGTGATGTGTAATTCTCCGATTTACAGATTCCTCTTTGGGCGCGCTCTCTCTCTCTCTCTCTCTCTCAGTCTGTCTTCTCTCTCAGATGACTTTCTGGGGGGAAAGGTAGAGGCTATGCTACGGGGATATTCAAGCAGGCCCATGGAAAGGTGCTAACCGTGAGGATCTGCAGCCTTTGACTTCCAGCCACGTGTGTGAACTCAGAAGACAATCCTCCAGTCCCAGTCAAGCTCTCAGACGACTGCAGCCCTGAGAGGCTCTGATTCAGAGCCTCCAGCTAAGTCAGTCCCCAGTTCCTGACTCCCAGAATCTGTGAGACCATTCACGTTTATCGTTCTAAACTGATAAATTTGGTGGGTAATTTGTTATGCAGTGATCGCTAATACAGAAGCGAGAAATTGGGTGCTGCCATAACAAACTCATGAAATGTTGGCATTGTTTTGAAACTGGGCAACAGCGGAAGTTGGGTAAACTTTGAAGAGGATGACGAAGCAAACAGACCTTGAAGAGAGCTCTGGTAGCAATATCATGGCCTGTGGGGAGCCTGCGGGTGTGGGCATACAGAAAAGTGAGGGAAGTAACTTGCCCACTAGTGTGCCTGGTGTAGACAGAATTCCAACCTATGCTTTTAATTCTCATGCAATACTGTAACCAGAACACTCAGAATTGGAAAAACTATATAAAGCTTTTGGACATCATAAGGATTCAAGCATCTAATAAAAAGTAACTAGGATTATTATTTTTTAATATTCTTATTTCTAAAAATTGACAGGTTAAGGGATTTCTAAAACATTTGTTTAAAAATTAAGATATCGCTATCTTCCGCTGACAAACTATCCCTAGATTAAGTGGTATTAGGTTAAAGTATAAAAGAAACTATATAATTTCATGCATTTGTTACTCAGTCTTAAGTTTTAAAGAAGAATTTCAAGAGAAAATTTCCCCCATTATTTATTAATTATACCCCCTTGCAGGGGATAGACAAGGGGAAGAAGAGTTTCAGTAACAAGCTATGTATGTAAATAAACACATACATAAATGTTTAAGACAAAAGAGATGATGGAGGAAACTATATTGCATTTGCTTTACTAATCTTTATTTTGTCTTTTAAGTAAAAAAACCCAGCATACTAGATTCTGGCGGTGATCATACCCAAAAACCAATTTTATGTAGGCTCTTTTAAAGTATGCTTCTAAAGAGAGGAAAAAAATTAAATACCAGTGATTAATGTCAGTGAATAAGAGTATCAGTAGCCAAAGCAGTAAATAAGTTTTTATAAGTGAGATGAATTCTTTAAATGGTTACTGCTATGGAGTAAAATAAGGTTAGACAATAACAGGGAATTGTGTTAATTAAAACGGCAGTGAGAAAAATAAGTTAGGAAGAGCCCATACCACTTAGGGATTGCTCAGGCTTTCATTTCATATTTAGAAGGTGTCATATTTGCAAATACTTTAGGGTTTTGCATTTGGCATAACTAATCTTACTATTAATTTAGTAGGTGATTTTCCTTTTATCTGAGGATGGTTTTGCTCTGACTGAAAAAAGGATTTGATTTACTTTCCCAAATTCGTATGATTTAATCATTACTGAATTAAAGCTTCTACATAGAGTTGCTCGGCTTATTTTCTATGAAATTAGTGCAGTGACTTCTGTGTATTGCAATTCATAATGTGTCAGCCCCTTTTTCACAGCATTCCTTTCCTCCCTCGGGATACAATGTTGCATTGAGAACAGCGTTCTGGGTGTGCTTGCCAATTTAGTGGAGAAGAGTAGAACGAGCTTCTGATTTTCAGAAGCAGTGCCCCATCCACCTAATTCAAACACTCCAGGGGCCAATGTTATGAATTTCTTTTTGACCAAAGCTATTTTCATTCCAGCTCAAGATAAAACAAAACAATATTATCTATCTACATATTTGCATTCATCTTCACAAATGGATTTATGGGGAAAAAAAAGACATCCTACATAATATAGTTCGATGTAAGAATAGAAAAACTTCAGACCTTTGCCCCAGAATATCTCCAAAGGCTTTCTTCGGATCTCTGACCTGCATTCAGTTATATTTCTGGCAACTGTTCTATGTTTCCGCACGTAGCCTAATACCAAAAGCAAACCTGTTACTTGAGTTTGAGCAAATTGCCTTGACCATAATGCTTTGGATTTTTTAAAATTATTCTTTCATTATGGAGCATATTTTGGTTAATTCACAAAACAGATCTGAATCACCACTGCCTATTCTCTTTTTAACTGATCTCATGCTTCTTTGTTCCAGCTAAGAATCACTTCTTTCTTAATTTTTTTTAATCCTATTGTCTAAATACCATTTCAGAAGAGTCACTGCTCATAAGATGATGAAGGAAATAGTGACCACCCAGACATAAGAACATGGATGGCCACATGGATGTCTCTTAAAACTCAATGTCTCAGGCCCATGCCCAACCACTTGATTCAGGAAAATTACAAATTACTATGGTTACTGACCTTCTACATTATTCACAAATAATGAAAACCATAA
>CM052894.1:66686737-66703148 GCA_028534135.1 Potos flavus | reverse complement strand
ATAAAAATGTAGTGATCCAAAGGGGCACGTGCACCCGAATGTTTATAGCAGCAATGTCCACAATAGCCAAACTATGGAAAGAACCTAGATGTCCATCGACAGGTGAATGGAAGATGTGGTATATATACACAATGAAATACTATGCAGCCATCAAAAATTGAAATCTTGCCATTTGCAACAACGTGGATGGAACGAGAGGGTATTATGCTAAGTGAAATAAGTCAATCAGAGAAAGACAATTATCATATGACCTCACTGATATGAGGAATCTGAGGAACAAGAGAGAGGATCATAGCAGAAGGGAGGGAAAAATGAAACAAGATGAAACCAGAGAGGGAGACATACCATAAGAGACTCCTAATCTCAGGAAACAAAACTGAGGGTTGCTGGGGGGTGGGGTTGGGGGAATGGGGTGGCTGGGGGATGGACAATGGGGAGGGTATGTGCTATGGTGAGTGCTGTGAATTGTGTAAGCCTGATGATTCATAGACCTGTACCCCTGAAACAAATAATATATTACACGTTAATAAAAAAAAAAAAAAAAAAAAAGAATTTCAGTAGCAGTGGAAAGTTCATGATATTAAGATTAGAAGGTTCTGAGGATTTGGTGCTATCAGGGTAGACTGTCCTGGTCACTTCCTCTAATGAAAGTTATCTATTCCTCAGGCCATGAATCCAGATGAAAGTGTTCCAAGCTCCTGAAATGTCTGAAATAAAACTGCAGGATTGGTTCTTACCTGCCAGACTAGATATAGTGACTAGAATCCTGTTGCTGATGTTCATTCCAGTGATAAGCTGACTCGGGTTTAAAAATAGACTCCCGGATCTGTGAGGCACTTAAACGGACCTGGCGTGGCTCTGTTCTCTAAGTGTTAAACGTAGCTCAGAAATATCGTAGAGCCCTGAAGAATATTTTCCTTAATTTCATTTCTTCAATAAATTAACTCTCTTCTTTGGGAAAAATTGTATAACCTTTGCCAAATCGTGTCATTCAAAAATATACACTCTTCTGAATCATCAGAGTTGTTGATGTGTGTGTATGCGTGTGTGTGTGTGTGTGTGTGTGCTCATCTGTGAAGTGACTTATTTGGACTGGCTGATTCCAAAGACCCTTCTACCTGGAAACTATTTCCATCTGTTTTCTCTGTTTATCTGACTACCATTTAAAGGGGATCAAATGTAACATAAACTCAAATTATTGCCTCTATTTTTAGCATTATGCAACAATAAAGTCTTCTGATGTCTGATTAGTTGGTAAGGAGGGAGTATGAATAGACATATTGTGATATGGTGTAGAGGCAGATTATTTGGGCTTGTGTTCTAATTCTACCCTTTTATTAACTATATGATATTAAGTCACTTACACAGTTTGCCCGCCCCCCCCATCTTGCCATCCGCAAACTGAGATAATATTACCTCTCCAGAAACCTCACAGGCTTAAGTGAAACAAGAGAGAAATGCATGTTAAAATGTTTGCAGCAGAGGCACTGGGTGGCTCAGTCGCGTAAGCGGCTGCCTCGGGATTCAGATCATGATCCTAGGGTCCTGGAATCAAGCTCCACGTGGGGCTCTGCACTCCATGGGGAGTCTGCTTCTCCCCCTCGCCCTGTCACTCCCCCTCGCTTGTGCTCTCCCTCTCCCTCAAATAAATAAATAAAATATTTTTAAAAAAATGTTTGCAGCAAAAAAAAAAAAAATGTTTGCAGCATTGTAGAGCTGTGAAAATGCCAATTAACTATTCGCCCAAACATAGTGCTTTGTTTAAATTTCTCTCTTGGAAATTCGGGGGTGATTGAGTTGGATGATAAATAAATAAGGTTGAGAAAGATCACAAGAATGAACCAACTGGGAAAGGAAGAATTGTTATAAAAAATAAGACCAATGTGGGGCGCCTGGGTGGCTCAATAGGTTAAGCGTCTGCCTTCAACTCAGGTCATGATCTCAGGGTCCTGGGATCGAGCCCTGCTTCTGGCTCCCTGCTCAATAGAGCCTGCTTCTCCCTCTCCCTCTGCCTGCCGCTCTGTCTACTTGTGGTCTCTCTCTGCCAAATAAAGAAAAAAAAAAAAAAAATCTTAAGAAAGAAAGAAGACCGATGTGATTGTTACTGTGTAAAAAGAATGCCAAGTTATCAATGATTATGTGGGTATAAAGTTGATAAATCAGTCCGAGGCCATGAGTATGGGTTACTAGTATAGGTTACTGATATGACAATACCAGAGTACTGAACACATTAAGCAAATATGCTGCTGTAGAGAAAAAAAAAAATTAGATACTACCATTTTATATAAAAATTTAAGCGGGAAATATTTTCCTATCCACGTTTATGACTCAAGCCTTATATATGTGCAGTCTAAATGCATTCCTCTTATACAAAAAATAAAATAATGGACACAGATGAAATGTGGAGAACGAAAAAGATGAATAAAGTGATAAATTTCCATGGAGAAGCTTCCATGTAAAGTGAGTCAAAATAAAAAATCAGAATTCTTCAGGCAGAAAAATTTTTTAAATGATGGCAGATATCATTCAAGAGCATGGATAAGGTGACTATACATTTTTCTTTAAAAGCCCATCTAAGATACTATAATAAAAGGATGGCAATAATGAAGGCTGCAGCCCGCCCTCCCCACCAGCAGTTTCCTACTGGGATATCCTCAGTCATGTTTTTGTGCTCATCTCTTCCTGCTTCCTTTCCCCATTTGCTACACAGAGGTTACACTTATACCTCTTCTGGATTGTTTCTGACCATTAAATGCATTAGCGTGTATGAAGCACTTAGAGTAGAACCGAGTACATGAAAAATGTCCATTTTTTTTTAAATGGAGAGAGAGCTCAAAATAGGTAGACTTACAGAGAAAAAAGTAAAAAGATGCACTCTTTGCACCCAGGATATTAACATTTGTCATACATGCCTGACCTAGTAGGCCACTGGGCCTTTAACATTATATATATTATATATATATATATATATATATATAATATATATTACAGTTATTTTGATGGGAAATTTGAAATAAAGATGTAGGAATACTTATGGAAACTAAATCCACGATAGGCTGCAATAATTATTTGACATATACATCTAGTTTTTGACAACGCCGTCTAAAGGTCAACAATAAAGGCATATGTGCCAAACAGAAGCAGGATAATGGTGTTGCTGGAATACAGGACTGATTCCATAGAACATTCTGGGGTCATTACATGAATCCAGTGAATACAGCAGACGGTCTCGTCTTTTCTACAACCATAATGTTGTCTTATGAGCCTCCACAGAGATTGGTTTTACAAGTTCAACATTTGTTATAACTCTATGTAGACCATTCAGCCTTAATCTTTTCAATGGACAGGAATATTTAGATGCAAAATCAGACCTCTGAACATGAGGGGCCCAACAAAGGTAAGCAGGACACCAATGCTTGTGCCAACATTTGCAAGAGAGATGTTAAGACAACTGATATAGACAAAAACAGAGAAATAAAAAATGAAAAATGTAGGGCTGCCCTTAGTTAGAAAGATATAGTTAAAATATAGAAATAGAGGGGCGCCTGGGTGGCTTGGTTAAGCCTCTGCCTTCGGCTCAGGTCATGGTCTCAGGGTCCTGGGATCGAGCCCCGCATCGGGCTCTCTGCTCAGCGGGAAGCCTGCTTCTCCTGCTACCCCTGCTTGTGTTCCCTCTCTCACTGTCTCTTTCTGTCAAATAAATAAATAAAATCTTTAAAAAAATATAGAAATAGAGGCAGTTAAAACACCTAAAATAAAGAGTTTTTAACAAGCTGTTGAAAGGGGTGCCTGGGTGGCTCAGTCGGTTAAGCGACTGCCTTCAGCTCAGGTCATGATCCTGGAGTCTCAGGATCGAGTCCCACTTCGGGCTCCCTGCTCTTTTAAGGCATTATGCTAATTTCTAGAGAGGCAAGTGAATCCCAGGCAAAAATGGAAAATTTAACCAACAAATGAAGACAATCGTGTGAACGAACTCTCACAGTGCTACATTAAAGGAAAATGATAAAAGACAATTAGAAAGGATCCCTCGAGAAAAGCGATGCGGTTGCCAGCAGCTGAGAGGTGTGGCATGCCTTCTCAGAAGACCGGGCTGCAGAGTCAGTATACAAGTTTACAAGACGGGGAAAATTCTGTAATGAAAAATCGATTGGCAGCACCAAGACCAACTGAGAAATAATTGCTATGGATTTCCAGAGACTTCCCTTTTAAAAAGTCACCGAAAACAGCAAAACTGATTAAAATGGAGGCTACCTCCTTCAGTGAAACAAGGCTGAAAACATGACTTGAAACCATCCACTTATGAAACTCATCCCCCAAATCCTGTCGTCTTTGAACCAAAATGAAGCAAGAGACTGGGACCCAAAATAGGCCTTCTCAGACCTGAGGCAAAAACATAGATTTGTCTAAGAGGAAATGACATAATGCTCAAAGCTGTCAACATACCCTTGGTTAGGTCGTCAAAAGAAACACGGGCAGGTCCTGAAAGATGTGAGGAAATGTCTGTGTAGACTGTTCCACACTAGCGTCTAGGGGAGTTAGAACTCATACTGCAACATTTTCTCCCTTACAATCTAAAAAGGCTTCATAAAGAATACAGAATACAACAGAAATCACCGTACTTAGGGGGTTTTGCTAGGAGCCACCCTGGAAACTCAAACCTTAGAAAGTATGGCCCAAAGTCAAAGAAATGACAAATTTAATGACAGGATTTTGGCAGGGGGGGTGGGGTAAGGGATTTGACTCAGAGCTGCAGCCTGCCTCAGGTTATCCCCAGCCCCCTCCTCGGCACAGAGTATAACAAAGATCTCCCCCATTTAAAGATGAACTGTGGTAACAAAAGAAAATCTAGAGAAAGTACACATCAATTCAGCGCTCTAAAGTAAGACGACAAATAGCGAGCATTTTGAAGAATATAATCTGGAAAACACAATACAGATAAGCACAAGCTTGAAGAGGGAAACGTTTCAACGAAATGCTGTCCAAAAAGCAATGATACAAAACAAAAAACTCAGGAATGGAAAGGCTCATTTACATAGAATCTATTTAAATATAAACCTTTAAAATGCTGAAATTTCATTACAAAACAAAGAGCACAAGTGCTAACTATTTTAAGCTGACTATAGAACTAGTAAGTTATACTATATACGCAGCACTTTGTAATTTATATACCTATGGAGAGGTGGGAGAACGGGAAAACAGAAATGAATAGATGTTCTATCGTAGATGTCTTAGTCAAAACACCTACTGCATCTATATTCTTGTGACTTTCATAATTGTCTTGTTAATAGTGGCAAAAAACAGTTGTTAGGAAGTTATCTCTGTTGAACAAAGTTTTTTCCTGACATTTAGCAACTCTAATTTTTGCTACAGATCACGTTTGTTTTTTAATTAAAATTGAGTAAAAGGTACTCTGAGATTACTAAAATAGTGTTGGAATAGTGTAGCCTTATTTTGGAAAATCTTGATAGATAGATGGATAGGTATGAAAGATACATAGATACTTCTCTCTCTGTATACACACATACACATTATATATACATATATATACACACACACACATAAATACACACATATATACAATTTATATATAAAATATATAATACTATAATATCATTTTACCTTTAAAAGAGGTCAGTTGGAATATATTACATATATTACATATATATTAAATATTCATCTACAAAATGTTTAGGCTCCAAGTCATTTATTGGCAGTGGTGATGGAGAGAAAGTGCTACGTGCTATGTCCTGGAGATATTTTATTTTTTTTATTTTGTATTTATTTATTCTTTTGGAGATATTTTATATACAGACCTTAGGGTATTTCATGAATATCTGGGTATCAGGGGTTGGGAAGAATAACAGCAAGGATTGAAGGAACTGAGGAAGCAGCATCTAATCAGGAAGAGAGAACAGTGATAGCCTTCTTGAGAGGAAGAAAATTATTTGTGGGATTCCTGGGGGTCAAGTGATCATGCAGCAGTTGGTTGTATCTTTTTAATGGAGGTTAGAAGAAGTCTAAGAGTTTGGCAGTCAACAGGGAATTATTTCCTGAATCCTTTAACTGTAATATAGTCAATGGTGACGGTATAATTTATTTCATTTCAACGGCACATGTAAGTTATTATGTGGGTTTTAGATTATTTTTAATAGTTTTTGTTATGAACTACTTCTCATAAACAGAAAATTCATAGAATAAGGCAGTGTTCCTCATCGATTTAACACCCAGAATTAAAATATAACAGTAACATTTTGTCTTATTTGCTTCAGACTTTATCTAAGAGAGAAAGCATTGCACACTGAGTTAAAGTGCATTTTACCCATACCTGTCCAACCCTCATTGTCTCCTTAATGGTGATCGATATCCTGAGATTAGTATGGATTCTTTCTCACCACTCCTTTCTACAAAGTCTGCATACAAATAGCTCCGTGAAATCTTAGGACTGGTGTGCCTTTTACCCTTAACGTCAATATTAACCTATAGTTTGAACCACTCAGCAATTTTTCTGTCATTTCTGAAAAAAGTTATTTCTGAGAGTTACTCTTGTTGAAATACGTACACCAAGGAGATTCCTCTTAGTTATCACATAACCTCTTGTACCAGCATATCACATTTTAGCCATCCCCTGTTCATGGATCTTTAGCTTGTTTTCAAATAGGGCTATTATAAAGAGTTGTACTTTGGGGGCACCAGCGTGGCTCATTCAGTTAAGCATCTGCCTTCAGATTAAGTCATGATCCCAGGATTCTGGGCTCAAGCCCTGCATCAGGCTCCCTGCTCAGTGGGGAGCCTGCGTCTCCCTCTGCTTCTGCTTCTCCCCCTGCTTGTGCTCTCTCTCTCTGTTAAATAAATAATAAACAAACAAACAAATAAAATCTTTAAAAAAAAAAAAGAGTTATACTTTGAACATTCCTAAGCGTATCTCCTTGGGTGCATAAAAATGGAATTCCTGAGTCAAAGGAAGGTACGAAAAATTATGTCTGAGGAGTATTACAACTATCTTTCTACCAGCAAGTAAAAGAGTAGTAGCTCTTTCCAACAGCCTGGCCAAGGCTTGCTATTGTCAGACTGTTAAATATTGGCTAATCTGATTAAGAGATAAATTACTTTCAGCATTCTCTTATTTTATCTTTCAATTATTTCTTTCATTTAATCTATTAATATAGTATATAATGTCTGATGTAACTTTGGCACATCTGGAATTCATCTTGAATGGTTATAACATATTTAATATACATCATGGCTTCAGCAAGATAATATGTCATTAGGATTTTTGCATTGATGTTCAGAGTGAAATTGGTCTAATGATTTCTTACACTATCATTTTCCAGGTTTGTTATACCTATGTACTCGCAAAATGAGACAGACTTCCTTAATTTCCCTGTTTTTTCAAACAGTTATATCAAATGAGGAGTAACTATTCCCTGAAGGTCTGATAAACTCAGTTATAAAATCCTTCGGGTCCGGTACATTTTATTTCATCAGCTTTCTCTGGATTCTTGTTCTGGACATTATTCATATGGATAGTTCCACCCCATTCGGCCATTATCCAGCTGGGCACTGGGCCATAAAAGTAGAGGGCACATGATATTTGTCATAAAAAAGACATAAAAATTAGAAAAAAATTTGTAGAATCAGATGGAAGGGTACTCAAGAAATGAAAAAGAGGGGCGCCTGGGTGGCTCAGTGGGTTAAAGCCTCTGCCTTCGGCTCAGGTCATGATCTCAGGGTCCTGGGATCGAGCCCCGCATTGGGCTCTCTGCTTAGCAGGGAGCCTGCTTCCCCCTCTCTCTCTGCTTGCCTCTCTGCCTACCTGTGATCTCTCTCTCTGTCAAATAAATAAATAAAATCTTTAAAAAAGAAAAAGAAGAAATGAAAAAGAATTAATGATCAATGAATCAGTAAAAAAAAAAAAAAAACCTAATTTAACTACTTTCTTAACCTTTCTCTTATAAAACCAAAGTTTATATTTTTGCTCAGGATCCTCAGCTATGTGTCTCGAAATTTTTGCCAACGAATTGTCAATTTATTTCAAAGCTTGCCTTCAAAATGAAAACTGCTAGAACATTAGTCTCTGGTCAAAAAAAGCTATTTGAAAACATTTAAAGGAACACTGTCCTTAGTCACTAGCCCTGAAGTCTTACTTTGAATGATCTCTATTCTTTATTTTTATGATAAATTATCCTTGATGTGTAGCTCTCGCATCAGGTGGATCATAAGCAGAAGACTGATGAATGGCATATTTTCAGAGATGGAAATAGACGGCAACTTGTTGACATCGATATTTATCATCTCACACTGAGGAAGAGTAAAATTAACGGAAGACAGAAAGGTAATAGAAATGTCAAAAGAAGATTTGCCATTCATTCATTTCGGTTACTCTTCAGAAGTGCTGATTTTCCATCGACTGCTTATGTGTTTGTTACCATATTTCAAAATCATGCTACTCCTAAGGCAAATGGAGATGGGTTGTATCAAAGCAGGGAGAGACACAGGTGAAGTCTCTGCTGTGATTTCTTGCACCTTCTTCACCCTCATTGCCACAGCAAACAAAGAAATGTGATTTTTTTTTTTATTTTGCTGATTTTAGCAAGAGCGAATGGAGAAGCTATGAAAAAAGATTTTATCAACGCTTTTGTTAGAATATGTTTTATTTGCCATCTACTATTCATTTCCTTTCTTTGGATAGCTGCACACACAATTTTCTTTGATAAAACCTTCCTTCCAACACTTTATTCCATAGTATATAGGTTTATTAATTCTAACCAGAGATCCAGAACTGGATATTCATTGAAATTTCTAATCCCTTGGCCAAATTATTTGATTCAGAGAGGTATGCTTCAAATTGGTCCAATTAGTTATCAGGAAAACATATTACCTTTCTGTTGCATTAGAACCCCCACTGGGTTTGACAGTACAATTTTTCAACTTTAAAATTTCCCTAAACTTGTTACACCAGAATACTCTTAATTAGTGCAAAGTTAACTTTGTGGTTGGACAAAACTAATATCTTTGTGTTCAACATAGATTTGTTAAAGTTCTAAATTTGTAGTTTACCAAAATATACCAAATTTGTTTATAAATGAATAACAAATGGTAGACATATTTCCAGAAACAGGAAAAAAAAGAAAAAAGGAAAACCAGACATCAATCCAAGGTTGGGTTTACTTTTTAAAAATTACTGATTTAACTCTAAAATCTTAGGTTTTTAAATAAAATTTTCAGCTTTTCATAAACCAAGCTTTAGTCTTTTTATATTTCAACATATTTTATTTTTTCTGTTAAAGGTTAAGTCACCGAGGCATAAGCAACTATTTAAAAAGCAAAGATAATTTCCAGGGAGACAATTTCAGACTTTCAAGGAGGCCAGTCTTGATGTATCTCTTTTTTTTCCTATGCAAGCAAATGATACGGGAAAAAAAAAATGACAAAATATTCTTTTTCTCGTATCCAAACCCTATTTACTCATGTGCACACACAGAGCAAACGTGCACATACACACACTTTGGCCACAATATTTGCAGAAGTAGTTCTCTTGGTGACAAGTTAATGGAAGCATAATACACTGGTTGCTGGTTGAAAATCAAAAATGATCCCAGGTGAATAATGATATAAAATTCAGAAGTAGATTTTATTTTCAATCTAAGTTAATTTATTTTTTTTAAAGACACTTTCCAATATTTAAGACATTTCATCATAAGCTTTTTTAGTGTACTTGAAGTCATGATCTAGAGTCCTGAGATTACCTCAACATCTTAGCATCTGAACAATCGTCAGTAGACCTTCTTTGACAGCTAAAGAAGAGGATCTATAGGGTTCTTCTCATTCTGCTCTAGGCTTCACCTCAAGAAAATTCTAGGTGTGTGGGGGTGCCTGGGTGGCTCAGTCAGTTGAGCATCTCCTTCAGCTCAGGTCATGATTCCAGGACCCTGGGATCAAGTCCCGTGATGGGTTCTCTGCTCAGTGGGGAGTCTGCTTCTCCCTCTTTTTCTGCTCTTCCCCTCTGCTCCTGAGCTCACTCACTCAAATAAATAAATTAAAAAAAAAAAACAAAACAAAACGGAAAAAGAAAATTCTAGGTGATGGACAATTTGCTAAGCGGCCATGAGTACAACTAATGACTAATATCTTTTCTGCTTATTTCATAAACAGCTCCAATTTTAATTGTGCTCGCTCTCTCTCTCTCCCCCACCCCAATGGTCATTTTATGTTTTTGTCTCTGCTTCTGTGTCCTCTTCCTCTCTTTCTTTCTCCTCCTCTCTCTTCCACCCTTCAGTTCTCATCTCTGCCTAAGCTAGACACTACAATAGTCTTCACCATGTCTCTGCCGGCCATGGTAGTAGATCCGGGGTTTTGGAGGTTAGGCAGACCAGCCAACACGTGGGGCAGGTAATTCTATTTGCTGCTGCTGCTCGCTCATGAATCTCTTTCAAAGCATCAAAGAGATAATAGCCATAGTTTGCATCAAGTTTTTACGTTCCTAGGTCTTCTAGCCATTAAACTCTACAAAGCTCCACAAAGGGGACTCCTGGATGGCTCAGTCAGTTAACCCTCTGTCTTTGGCTCAGGTCATGGTCCCAGGGTCCTGGGATCGAATCCTGCATTGGGCTCTTTGCTCAGTGTGGAGCCCACTTCTCCCTCTGCCTGCTGCTCCCCCTGCTTGTGCTCTCCCTCTCTCTGACAAATAAATAAATAA
The DNA here is from genome assembly GCA_028534135.1 of Potos flavus. Classification (NCBI taxonomy): domain Eukaryota; kingdom Metazoa; phylum Chordata; class Mammalia; order Carnivora; family Procyonidae; genus Potos; species Potos flavus. The sequence continues at coordinate 66,692,452 of CM052894.1, read as the reverse complement.
ATAAAATCTTAAAAAAATAAATTCCACAAAGATTACTGAGGATATGTGAAGGCTGACAGATTATACTTGAAGAATAAATAGATTTATAAGAAGAAAGTTCATTTGCTTCTCAATCTCGGGTAAAACTAGCCCCAAACAAAATTCTAATGGCAGAACAGATGTCCCAGAAAATGCCATTTCTTACACTGTCAGAAATGCAGATCTGCTGTGACCTAAAGGAACAAAATACTCCGGAACTATTTCTAATACAATGTGAGAGAGGCACTCCTTAATACATCCATCAACTAGAGAATATTCAAGAAGAAACTTAGCGAAGCCCTCAGTCAATGCAGAAATCACAGATTTTTATAAATGATATTTCAGCAAACACAGGATATACATCAAAGTGTGATATGTATTTCAAGGTTCAGGGTTATGTATCGAAAAGCATTTAAAATTATATCCTGATATCCCCTCCTGACTCTATCTTCATCAGTATGAATGTTTGAGAGTATTTCCACAGGTTAAATTAATTTCCCAAAGGGATTAAAGGAGAACTAAATCATACAAGGTCTACCTCAGGGGAATTCAAACTTTGGAAGGTATTTGCAAAGTAGGAAAGTTATAAAATGTTTGATGTGAAAATGGTTTTAAACAACTCAGCATGAAATTGACTTATGAGGTCTTTTGGTCTTGGCAACTGTGAATTTGTTCATAAAATCATCTTCCTAAAGTGCCAAATCATTGCACTCCCTCTACACCCTGCCTTGAGATAAAGAGAAGTGAACTCTAAACAGCCAGACACACAGTTTAACAATATTTTATCCAAGCGATTTTGTTTATCCAGTTATAATTGACTATTTCACACTTCAATATGTTTCATCCGGAGTATTCAACAATAAAATGGAGTGAACAGCCCTGTAGGAAATGTTCTTAGAACTAAATCCAGGAACAGAGTGCACACTGCACGGGCATTAATGCATTCCCTCCCTTGCACACTGGTCTGGTCAGTAACGTTTCTATTGCAGACACTTGGATTATTAAGGATTATGCATTTCCCCCACGCCCACATTGCCAAGCTACAGAAATCTGTCCCCACGCTGTCTTGTCTACATTACTCTTCCACTGCTAGTAGACCACAGAAAATATCTGGTGGGGGTAAGAAAACTGGAAGAGAAGCTTAGCCCCCTAAGAAAGTGATAGAACTTGTAGCCACTGCAGCATCTACCCAAGTCCAAGCCTAAGGGGGAGCATCTGTGGCCTTCATATCAGAGTCGTAGATCAAAAGCTTTCCGGGGCCGAGAATCAGAGTTGGAGAAGGCCATGACAGTTTGCTGAGGGAGGGAGAGAAACCAAGGTAGCTACCTGGGAAGGGAAGGAGGAAGAGGGAACGAGGAGATTTGGGAAAACCTGACTGTAAGCAAGGAGCAGGGAATTAAAATCTATCCCTGATTAATATCCCCTCCCCTCAAATATTGCACCTGAGGGAATGCCAATGGACTGCCGGTTTAATAGTTGTATTTATATATTATGAAATAATTAAGACACAAAAAAATGTATAAGGAGTTGTTTCAGACAAGGAAACCTGAAGGGAAGAAAGTTTTCTGTTTACAAATTGGTAGAGAGGAGAGTCTCCAAAGAAAGTGCTTTGAAACAGGCAGGGAAGGATTTTTAGAGGATTTGTGGGGGGGAAGCAGAGGGGGATGGAGACACTGAGGACACATAGCAGAGGTTCTGGGAATGGAAACTACTTTTCAAGCACTGTGACATTCAACTTTCCAGCAAATCACATTGTTGGTTGGCATGAAAATGGACAAAATGACACTTCTGCTGTTCCCTGGAGAAACACACAGGAAGTTATTCCTCAATGACTTCACTTTGACGAGGCCAAGTGGAATTTTCCAGCTGGCGTTAACTGAGCCTGAGGAGAACGTTACGAGAACAGAGAGATTCCAGATAGTCAGAAAAACTAATTATAAAACAAGGTTTAGAACTTAAGAATAAATATGTGCCCCCACAATTGTATGTTCGTTGTATATCCGCTTTCTCACCGCCTCCCATCACCTCCCTGGTGAGTAACCACTGTTGCTTACATGTTTAATTGAAGAACTTTTTTTTCTTAAAGATAGATAGATAGATTTAATTAATTAATTAATTAACGGAGAGGAGAGAGATCACAAGCAGGCAGAGAGGCAGGCAGAGAGAGAGGGGGAAGCAGGCTCCCCGCTGAGCAGAGAGCCTGATGCGGGGCTCGATCCCAGGACCCTGAGATCATGACCTGAGTCGAAGGCAGAGGCTTTAACCCACTGAGCCACTCAGGCACCCCAAGAACTTTTATTAAAAAATGAAATGAGTATGAAACAATACTCTTATATTTAATATGATTTTTTTTCTGTTTTAATTCTTGTATAAAGAGGATAATATTACATGCGATCTCAACTTTTTTTTGTCTTTTCAAAAGTATGTTTGTGAGAGTCAAGCGTGTTAAAGGGGCAATGCTGGTTCATTCATTTCCCTTTGCAAAGTCTTTCCTTTAGGGATGTATGACTTGCGGCAATTGATGGAATCTTGATTTTTAAAATGATTTTTACAATTGCTAACAATGCTGTTATGGACACTGCTGTGTATATCTTCATATATATATTATATATACAGGATTTTTTTTTTTTTTGTAATGTTAGATTACAGTTATATCTTCAAGGTGAAGAGACCATACATAAGGATTTCTGGAGAGCTATGCAATCTGCCAACACTAAGTATTATCACACATTTTAATTTTTTTAAATCAGTATGTAAAAACTATTTAATTTGTTAGTAATTTCAATTGTCCTAGACATTACTGAGGTTGAACATGTTTTCCTATGTTTATTGAATATTCTTGTGACTTTCTTGTGGATTTTGTTTATATCTTTACCCATTTTGTTAAGCTTTTAATTTTCTTAAAAAGATTTTATTTATTTGACAGAAACAGAGACAGCGAGAGAGCGAACACAAGCAGGGGGAGTGGGAGAGGGAGAGGCAGGCTTCCCGCTGAGCAGGGAGCCCAATGCGGGGCTCCATCTCAGGACCCTGGGATCATGACCTGAGCCAAAGGCAGATGCTTACTCTGCCTTCAGCTCAGGTCATGATCTCAGGGTCCTGGGATCGAGCCCCGCATCAGGCTCTCTGCTCAGCAGGGAGCCTGCTTCCTCCTCTCTCTCTGCCTGCCTCTCTGCCTGCTTGTGATCTCTCTCTCTGTCAAATAAATAAAATCTTTAAAAAAAAAAACAAAAAAACAAAAGCAGATGCTTAACTATCTGAGCCACCCATGCGCCCCTCAAAGCAATATATTTTATGTAGTATATGTTATATAAAATTAATAATACTTATAAAATATGAACTATATAATGTAAACATCAATATGTGCATGTGGGAAACAAAGGCAGAAGAAAAATGATTAAATTTCCTTACTACCTAGAGCCCACAGACAAGTCCTTGAAACAGGCAGAGTGACATTCCTCTAGGGACTCAACTGCCTCGATGTTGACACTTTGCTAAGGGCAAAAGGCAATCCTAGCCAGACCCTCCTCCAGGATCCTGTAAGTCTACTTTAACATATAAAAATTCCTTTGGAAATTTCCTTTATCTCTAAACCCCCGAAGATACATGTTGGCAACCACCCCCAAGCATATGGCCCGCCGATATACATCTGAAGGGTGTCATGACTCAGGTTTTACTAGACAATAATAAATGACCTTTTCCCAACAACAGCTAGCCCCCTCAAGGTCCTGGAAACCTTGCTTCCAAAATTCCTTAGAGACTAATGCTCTCCATAACCCCCTCCCAACTTGAAAGTATAAAACGGGCCACTCCTCATGACCCCAGTGCAGCTCTTTCTGCCCGCGGGCCCTGCTCCCATGCTTTAATAAAATCTCCTTTTTGCACCAAAGACGTCTCAAGAGCTCTTTCTTGGCTGTGGGCTTGGAACCCTAACATCTTTCCTACATCAATTTATATTTAATATTCTTATAAAATATAATCATATATAAAATGCTTAGTATAATGTATAATCATAACTATTACATAAGTATAATATACGATATATAAATACACCATAGTTACATATAATTATGTATTAGCATGCAATTTTATTATAAAATGTACTATTTTAAATACTTTTAATATTATAAAATATTACTTATTATAATTTTACTGTTTATTCTTAAAAGTGAGGTGTTCCTTCATATTGGTATGAATTTGGCAGAGCATCTTTAAGGAGCATTTAGGAAAAACCATGAATAAAATCATCATCTACACTCCTTAAACATAAGAATAAAAATATGTATTTAAAATACTTTTCCATACCACTAATCAAATAAATGGAAAATGGATAATATTAACACTCTAGTGTTCAGATAGTTCTCAAAAATAATATTCAATTATAAAAGAGTTATAGTGCAATGGCACGACCATAGTCTTGTGGTGGTGTAAATTTATATGAACATTCCATAATATTTAATTAAAACTCATTCATTGTGCATATGTCATTTGGAATTTATCAAATCAAATAATCAGATGTACCCAATGATATATGATTAAAAATCCTCGATAAAATGTTGTATTAGCATAAACAAGTTATATTGGAAACCAAATCAATTTTGACAGAGAAAATGATAAGAGATAAAAGATTTATACACTGGGACACCATGTAATGAAAATTTGATGTCATGGGAAATGCTTAGAACATAATGATAAGTAAAAAGCAAATTTACAAACACAAAAGCTTTAAAGGACATATATTGCCAGTTATCCCTAGATGTAGAAGCATGAATTTTTTCACTCTTTGTTTTTTCAATATTTTTTTGGGAATTTCAAAATTGCTATGTCCATATAGTTATTTTATAATAAAAAACTTGAATAGTTCAAACTTTTGAGAAGGAAGAGATATTTTATGGTTGGAAAGAAAAGTGTTAGTTGGAAGGTCTGCAGTCTATTTCTTTTTTACAGGGAATGGCTGGGAAAGAAAAAAGAAAGAAAAAAAGAAAAAAAGAGGAGATGATGGGATCAAATTCCCTTGCACAAAGGTGAATGACAGGGCACTGTTGGTATTTCTACCATTAGACAAGGGAGAGTCCATGGGAAAATCCTTATCTATGGAATGCTTTTAGCAGAATAAACCTTATGTATATAGTAAACCTAATATATACATATCATATATATCATATAATCTATATTATATATTGTATATGACATATATCATTATATATAATATATAAACCTAATATATATCATATATGATATATACATATATGTATGAATGACATGGGGCTCAATCTCACAACCCTGAGATCCTGACCTGAGCCTAAATCACGAGTTGGATGCTTAACTGACTGAGCTACCCAAGCACCCCAAAGTTAATGGAATATTAAAAGGAGATGGCCTTTTGGGACTTCATCAAGATAAAAAGCTTCTGCACAGCAAAGGAAACAGTCAGCAAAACAAACAGGCAACCCATGGAATGGGAGAAGATATTCGCAAATGACACTACAGGCAAAGGGCTGATATCTAAGATCTATAAAGAACTCCTCAAACTCAACACTCAAAAAACAGATAATCACGTCAAAAAATGGGCAGAAGACATGAACAGACACTTCTCCAAAGAAGACATACAAATGGCTAACAGACACATGAAAAAATGCTCATCATCATTAGCCATCACGGAGATTCAAATCAAAACCACATTGAGATACCACCTTA
>CM052894.1:66647393-66686237 GCA_028534135.1 Potos flavus | reverse complement strand
CAAAGAAGACATACAAATGGCTAACAGACACATGAAAAAATGCTCATCATCATTAGCCATCACGGAGATTCAAATCAAAACCACATTGAGATACCACCTTACATGTTAGAATGGCCAAAATCAACAAGACAGTAAACAACAAGTGTTGGAGAGGATGTGGAGAAAGGGGAACCCTCTTACACTGCTGGTGGGAATGCAAGTTGGTGCAGCCACTTTGGAGAACAGTGTGGAGATTCATCAAGAAATTAAAAATAGAGCTACCCTATGACCCAGCAATTGCAATACTGGGTATTTACCCCAAAGATACAGATGTGAAAAGAAGGGCCATTTGTACCCCAATGTTCATAGCAGCAATGTCCACAATCCCCAAATGTGGAAAGAGCCAAGATGCCAGTCAGCAGACGAATGGATAAAGAAGATGCGGTCCATATATACAATGGAATATTACTCAGCCATCAGAAAGTCTATTAGACTTTCACATCAAGTGGTAATGCAAGAAGAGAGGGATCCTCCATTGTTGGTGTCAGGCTTCTCCACGTTTCTTCCTGTTTCTTACAACGGCCTGTAACCTTTGCGTTAATAGTAAAATTTGGTAGTGTTTACAACTATGATTCTTATCATGCTGATTTGACTTGACACCTTATGTTGTCTAATGATAAAGTTTCTAAAGGAGGCAAACATACAGCATGAACTAGAATTACTTTGTACACTGATGAATTGAAAACACTAGATAATGCTTTGCACATTACGAGAACCAAAATATCTTTGTGTTAATTTTCTACCACTCTCATAGTTTTCCTCATTACCCACCTCAATTTTGTCTTGTGTCACAGAATGCCTTTCTAATATTTTTTCCCCTTTCTTCGATACTGAACTCTAGCTTACAGAAAATTAAAGAGAACGGAAGTGAATCATCGAGGCCTGAAAACACAGTAGGGAGGGAGGTTGCGTTTTGCAAATACGAGAGGGATGGGTGAAGAAGACACCTTTTGTTCTCTGCCTGGGGTCCATCTATATCTCAGTAAAAAACAACAAAGAAGGATGCACTTGCAGAAAGTGTAGTGTGCTAATGTGACTCTTGAAACAGTTACACAGGATTTAAGAAGTTTTACAGCATTATCTATTCGTCAGTCGATACAAGATACTTATTCAGAGAGATTTAGTGCAGCTAGCAGTTCTTCTAAGTCCCGGAGAAAGAAGCAATCCTAAACTCACAGCTAAAAAATAATCTTTTTTTCCCCCTCTGAGAAGTTGAGTAATGTATAAACAGGGCAGTAAGTGGGAATTTATAATATGAATTTGTTAAAGAAATAAGTAGTAAATAAAAGTCCTTAGGAAGCTATCTCAATGATTTAGTATAGTATATGCATATATATTTTAAATTATTTGTACCAGGACTCTTTTACACACACACACACGCAACATAGAAAGGGATGTTTGTTAGTTAAATGTGAGCTTATGGTCCCTGAGACCTCAGTTTTACTCTTTCCTTTTATGAGACTTAAGATTCACCTCCTTGCTCCCCAACTAATATCTCTTTTGGCTTTAGACAGCTGTCTGAAATGCTCTACACATTGGCATATCAATCAATATGCACACAAATTCACATGTCTCTGTAACTAGAATTTTCCTAATTGCCCACCCTTCTCCATCTCTGTCTCACTCCTAGGCCAAAATTCCACTTTAATAGGCACCTGTGAGCACACACCTGAGCAGGTATCTATCACATCATAGCAGGTACTGGGATGGGCATTTGGAATGAATGTGTTTATTCGGAGATTGTATATATTCATGTTGTATTTTGATTCAAGTTAAATTTTAAGGCCTTTTAAGGAAACCGGAGTTTTCTCCACCTCTAGCTTGAGATCATTAAAGGCAACTAAATGAATACATTGTAGGTCTCCACTTTCTGCTCATAATTTAAAATAGGTACACAAAAATTCTAGGACCAACATATTTCTTACTAAGCAAATTCTTCATTGTGTTGAAATGTCAGGAGATGATAAATCTAGTCATGAATTAAATACTTCAAGTATATTTTAATTCTGGCACTATTTTACTATTTCCGAAAAGGAAGGAAGGAAGGAAGGAAGGAAGGAAGGAAGGAAGGAAGGAAGGAAGGGAGGGAGGGAGGGAGGGAGGGAGGGAGGGAGGAAAGTTTGAGATTTTCTTCACAGAAGAAATTGTTCAAATACTATTAAATGATAAAAATCAACACTAGTTTCAATTTGAGATGGAAAGATCCTTGGTATGGCTGCTGATATTACAATTCTTACTATTTTATGTTACTGAACATATAGATAGGGGAGACAGTTCACAAATGGTGAAGTAGAGAATGATGAAATTGCATTCAAACAAAAGTATTTTGAACGTTTACTTTCCTTTGAGAACAATAATACGAAAATACTGTCCATATGTCCCAATAGAAGCAAATTTTAATTTCATAGTTATGTATTTAGTGGATTTAGCACATTAAATTTACATCTGATTTCTTTATTGATTCTATGCCTGTCTGTTTAGTAGATTCTGAACTTTTGTCTCCATCTCTGTGGACCTGAAATTAATCTGATTCCTTTTTCTGGGCACTCAAGTGAGTTTGAGTGGTTTAATCTCTATCCCCAGGAGCACAACCAAATTCATCTCCACTGAAATCTTGACTCCTCCGTGACTTGGCTCTGCATCTGGGTTCCCATCTGTCACACATTTCACTGCCTTTGTTCTTTTCTGGGAGACTGCTTGAAGACAATAAGAAAAAAAGCATAGTGGACCCTGTAATGTTCAGCTCCTACAATCACAATATAGCACCTCAAGATTGCAGTGATTTCCACCACTGGATAAATAAGAAATGGAGCAGTGTTTTAAGCTTGATACATTCCATAATTCTCATATGCGTCTGAAATTGCCTAATTAAGGATTTAATAAGAAATCTCCTCTTTCTTACTTCTCTCAAAACTTTGATATTGAAGTACCACAGGCCTCTAAGATTAACAAAATTAATGCAAGGAGCTTTTGTCTCACCCAAGAGAGAATTATGGTGATACAGTCCTAATACTATGAGTTTTTATGCTATTGCTAATTCTTTGTTTTTTTTTTTTAAAGATTTTGTTTATTTATTTGACAGAGAGAGAAGGAACACAAGCAGGGAGAATGGGGGAGAGAAAGAAGCAGGCCTCCTGCCGATCAAGGAACCTGATGCGGGGCTCAATCCCAGGACCCCGGGATCATGACCTGAGCCGAAAGGCAGATGCCTAACGAGTGAGCCACCCAGCGCCCATGCCATTGCTAATTCTTAATAATATTAATAGTAAGAGGGATAATAAGAACATAGCAGGACTTGGAATAGTGTTGGTGCTGTTGTTTATAATTTGAAGCCCAAGAGGGAGATATTGAATTCAGTGTTATTTTCACAGCAATGCCCAAATGTTATATTTAATATTCAGTTTACATGATGCCAAACAACCTATTAATTATGCAAAAATAAATTAATTTGTTGTTTGTACCATAAAGTTAAAAAAAAAAAACTAGGTAGGTCACAACTTTTTTCCCTGGGCAATAACTTCAATGGAAATTTTAATTTATTTATTCATTGCAAAAGTGAACATCTACATATTTCGTCTACCTAGTTATAGCTCTTATATGTCAGTATTTTTATATGTTAGTTTTAGTGTATTGGGGATAACATTTTTACGTTAATATTTACATGTTTCAGAAAATATGCAGTGCAAATTCAAGGGACATCGACAGAGATAAGAGAAATAGGAAACATTCATACCTGCCAGGCTCTTTGTTTAGGGAAGTATGAGCATCCTCCCACAATTTTATAGCAGCTTTTCCTGCTCTCTGTATGTCTGTCTCTGCCTCTCATCTCTCTTCCCTTCTCTGCCTGTGTGTCCATTTACACTATATATCCTGTTTTATAGGATTTCCAGAGAAAAGAATGTGGAAGGTAAGGTGAGATGGGGTACCACAACCAATTCATTAAAAGGGGGTTCAGTTAAGAACAGAATTGGAGAGGACTTTTAGATTAGAGGATCTTAAAAATCAGCTTAAAAATAAAAAATAAATAAAAAATAAAAATCAGCTTAAGAACTTTGTTACTTTGTTCAGTAGGCACAGGGATTTGGTGAACATCTGTGTACAAGGAAGTGATGTGTTAGAGAGAATCCTAATCCTGATTCTTCTGGCACTATTAGCAAAGACTCTATCACGATCATTGGTACGCTTGAGATATGGCAGCCTTAGATCTACTCTGAAGTTAAGCCAGCTCTTACCTCTGAAATCCCCCAAAACATTGTGGACAGAACTCTACAGGTGCCTGACCTGAGGAAGTGGGTAACTTTGGGAGACAAGCTTTGCTGGAATAGATTTTTCCCTTAAAATACATGAGACTATCTCCTGGGACAAGAAAAGTGCATGGCATAGTGAAGGACACTAACTTGAGAGATAAGAATATTGATACTGGTCTCAACAGTTCCTAATTGTGTGAGCAGGGAAAAGTCTCCTAGAACCAAGGCATTCCAATTCTCTATTTGAGAACCATGGCACAAAATTATCTCTAAGAACCTTCCCACTATAGCTTTGTGACATGACATGATGCAGAATTGTCCCCTTGGCCTATGAGTCTAAGCAAAGAATGCAGAACGATGTCACTCTTTGTGCCATAAAAGGCCAGCTTTGCACACTTTAGATGAGCACACCGGAAGGTGCTCCCTTGCATCGGACTCTGCACCAGTCGGAGGCACAGGTGAGGTTTTCCTCCTCCTCCCCAGGCAGCTGGGGGACACACGACTGCAAATGGCCAGTTTTTCTGAACTCTTTTATTAAAGTTGTGATTTCAGGAGCACCCCATGGACCTCCTTTTCAGTGGGACCATGAGTTCTTTGTGTCCTTAGAAAATCATCAGAGAACTCAGTAGTGGAGGAGGTCAAGGCACAAAAGATTTCTTTTAAGTCTTCTGGAAAGTCAAAACTCTCCCATTTCGTTTTCCCACCTGTGGTAGAAAGACCCGGACTTGTTGATATTTAATTTGCTATTGATAACTTCTAAACAATGTAAAGAAGCAATCCATCAGAATAACTCGGCCAAATATCAAGGCTATGAAAATTGTTTAATCGTAAGGATGTCTTGCAGTTGCTTGGATCTCGATTCTCTATTTGGTTAGCAGAGGGAGAAGGGAAAAAATGAGAAAGCATTTCCCTCAGGCAGGAATATTCGCTGATCTTTGAAATACTGTGGATACCCTAGATTAGTAAATGGGTCGACTTCATGCCTTTGTGTCTAAAGATTTCATTTCTGTAAATGTGCTAGTAAACTGGCAGGTGGAGAATTATCTGGGCTCCAGGCAGAACTGGAACCCTCATATTGGCCCGGGATGGAGCTCACTCTGTGTCTTGTCTGGGGGAAAGAGACATTTTCATCAACTGTGGGTGATCTGAAAGCACCCATGTGCACACTAGAAAGGAACACAGTTGGAACTTCTAGAAAAATCTAACTAAGAAAGTTTCTCTGCGAAATCCATATTAGTATGGGCTTCACCTTCTGACTGCAGGGATACAACAGAACTCTATTCTTTCCCATGGTATTAATCTTTTATATTTTGTAACTTAGAATTCTGCTTTAAGAGATCAGCTCAGTAGTTTTGCTCCTAACTTTTCCATTAACAGTTAGTTGTATGGAATGCTTCAACCAAACCTTGTTTATCGTCTGATGTGCAGTGTCTTTTCTGGGTATTTCCTTGCAAAATCAGATCCCCTTCTTTCAATTAGCCACAAATAGAATGTTAAATGGCTATGTGTGCCAATACCACGTTGTACTCTAGAAATCCTGTTAGGAGTTGTAGAAGACATGCTATCGAGTTTCCAGCCACTTCAAAAGCATACAAATGTTGGCACATCGAGGATTCTAATTCATTTTTAAAGTAACACAGAGCAAGTTTTTGAACTTAACGATAAATTGGCAATTTGAAATGAGTAAGCTATGGAATGTTGATCCGCTTTGAGCCTGCAGGAAGAATTGCAGGAAAATGCCCTATTCTGATGAATCAGTAGAACCCAGAAAATAGAAAAGCATATGTATGCTTCCTAAAGTTTGCTTGCTGGCACCATTCCTCTGCACTGAAAAACTAAACTCATTAACCAACTGAATACAAAGCAGTGCATTCCACAGTTAATCATGCTGTTCTGGGCATGGGCACATCAAATTAGCTCTATTCAGAGAAGCATGATGCTTACTAAGTCCATAGCCTCAGAAAATAGTACCTGGGAATTGGGAGTATCCTATGGATAGGAAATCGATCAGAAAGGAAATGGAGATGGAATGTAGAAAATAAAAGCCACTCCATTTCCTAGTAAGAGTATATAAACATCCTGACAGTTCGATTTCTTGTTGGGTTTGGTATGTCTTGTTGGGTTTGGTATGTCTTGTCTTACATGATATGACCATTATGCAATGTGCACTATACCAAGTAATGAGAGGTCTGAGTATAACATCCTACGGTGCAAAGTTTTGCAATATTTTTGGAAATAGAGAAACAAGTAGAAAATAATAAAACACTTCCAGGCTTGCAGTCTATGCAGACAGTACCTGGATAAAGAGATCTAAGAATGGAGAGAGAATGATTAGAGAAATCTGATATTGATGCATATTTTGAAGTAAGGAAATGAAAACCATCGGTGTACAAAAGAGTGTTAAATTCAACATAATTCACACTTATCCGGTACACAGTACACACCAGGCATTCAGCTAGATACTGGGGATGCCACCATGAATTGTACTGTACAAAGGAAAGAGAGGAAATTTTCCCTACGCAGGATATTGCAAGCATTTTGGCTTGGATGATGAATCAGCATTGGGTGGTAAGAAGAAATAAGGCAGATAAGATAGGAAGCTCCAACTAGAACATACACTTGACATTATAAACAGCCATGTGATTATAGATGGGCAGACCAAAATTGATTGGCCTGGAAATACACTGGAAAGTAGTGCCATTAGAATGACACCAAATTGGAAGGGGCCCTGTAGATTCTGTAGTCAAGGCCCCGTCAGTATTCAATGATCACTCAATCTGTCACATTGACCATATGGCAACTCAAGCTTTAAGGAAGCCAGAGTGACACATGTTCTCAACGATACGTTGTTTTCGAGCATGGACTACCGCACTTCCCGAAACAGGGCTGCCAGCTCTGACTCTATCGAGCAGAAACCAATGTCAAGAGGGCAACATTATAAGCAAAACATCTCTTCTCCATATGACTACAACAAAGCACTTGAATTGCTGGTGTATAATCAAGTTAGGCAATTCAGTAGTGGGGAAGTAGATAATAAATGCATACTTCACAACCCAGAAAAAGAATGCTTTTCACAGATGGCTGAGCATGGCAGAAATCATCATAAAACTAAGCTAACTCTTGCCCCTTCATGTAGGAGGGATTCGCTCTAAGTCTGTACCTCCGTCCGTCTCCAACAATGCTGGAGACCAGAACCAGGACTCAGACGCCATTTGCAAATCAGATGCTGCTGTATTGACAGCAAAACCAGGGCCAAGCTCCCAAGACCAAGTTGCCGGCACTGAAGAAGCAACTTTGAAAGAGACAAAGCAAGTGCTTAGCTTGAGGGAACACAGAGTGACCCTGACATCTGGGCTATGCTGCTGTGCTGATGTGTTTAGGGAGCAACATTTCTTTTTTTTTTTTTTTTTTAAATTAACATATAATGTATCATTTGCTTCAGGGGTACAGGTCTGTGAATCATCAGTCTTACACAATTCACAGCGCTCACCATAGCACATACCCTCCCCAGTGTCCATCACCCAGCTACCCCATCCCTCCTCCCCCCCACCAGCAACCCTCAGTTTGTTTCCTGAGATTAAGAGTCTCCTATGGTTTGTCTCCCTCTCCGATCCCACCTTGTTTCATTTTTTGCCTCCCTACCCACAAGCCCCCACCCTGCCTCTCAAATTCCTCCTATCAGAGAGATCATATGATAATTGTCTTTCCCTGATTGACTTATTTCGCTTAGAATAATACCTAGATGTCCATCAACAGATGAATGGATACAGATGATATGGTATATATATGCAATGGAATAATATGCAGCAATTAAAAACAAAACAAAACAAAACGAAATCTTGCCATTTGCAATAATGTGATAGAACCAAAGGGTATTATGCTAAGGCAGCAACATTTAGATTCTGAAATATTTTAACACAGGTATATATTAAAAAAAAAAAAAAAAGTAAAAATAAGGCAAGCGTCATGTTGCCAAAGCATCATTACACTAAAACAATAGCTTAATTTATTTAGTAACTAGCCTCCAAATGACATTTCATGCTAAGTGTATCAAGAATATGATAGTGCAGTTCTCAAACATTATTTGTTTGTGCCTGTCAATATTTTATTGAGCTCAGTAATGAATGGACCAGCAGGGAGATGAAGAAGCTATTTTAAATTTTTTTTAATTTTTTTTTTTAAGATTTTATTTATTTATTTGAGAGAGAGAGAGAGGAAGAGAGCATGAGAGAGGAGAAGGTCAGAGGGAGAAGCAGACTCCCAGTGGAGCTGGATCCTGGTACTCCAGGATCATGACCTGAGCCGAAGGGAGACGCTTAACGACTGAGCCACCCAGGCGCCCAAAGGAGCTACTTTAAAAAGGATTTAAAAAGTGGAGATTTATATAGTCAGTTTTGAAAGTGATACCTAAATAAGATTGCTAAATTAGTTAGAAGACTGGCCAACTTCTTAAAGTTATGAAATCACGGCATCTTTCAATTTTTGCAAATTAAATTCTAACCTTGGAGGATATATTGGCTGAGGATGCTTGGCCAAATTAACTGGCACAATAAATTTCTGATGAGATTCAAGCAGACTTCCTAGAACATGCGTGAACTTGACAGAACACACATCTTGTCTCTCCCCAAGTGTGGGATACATTTTTGTTTCACAAAGAAAATCTTCTTTTATCGTATTCATTTTTTTTCTTTCCACTATATATATTTGTTCCTGGTAATGCAGACACAGCCTCTAGGCTCAGATAAATTTATACACTGGACTTCAGAAATCACCACATCCATTAAAGAAATCTCATTATCTCCTTCATTTTTTTCACATGTAAGTTCATGACCAGACAGGGTTAGCATGTTGCCTGGATCACCCAGCCTTTCAGAAGCAGGAATGGAACTGGACCCCAAGGTGCCTGACTTCTCTTTGGGACTCCTTCCAACATACTATGCTGCTCATCTGTATAAAAAGTATGAAATTTATGCATTCCATAACCTTTATGCACTTCCTGTAGCGTCAAGGGGGAAAAACTTGACAATAGCATTCTTACTGTGTGGTTCTCATTGGGCTTTACTTCTGTACTTCTTAGGTGGCATCATCACTCAGTTTTTAAAGCTAAAATGGAGGAGTTGAGCAGGTAAAGTTGCTAGTTTACAATTCTAGTTGGTGCCATGCATGGGTAGAAAGTAAACCATAAACAACAAATATCCCAGGTGCCCTGGGATGATTTACTACTGGAGATTCATATTCTGGATAACAGTAACTCAACATTCCAAGCACGGTACAGCTAAAAACAAAGACTAAAACACTGGGAATCATAAAACTCTTTATACAATTCAAGATGTGTAGTTTTGGGGAAGAGAACTGAGAACCAATGGCTAAGGCAGTTGAGTCATCTGTTAGCATCGAAGCTCCAAACCATTGCCTTTATTTTTTTTTTTAATTTTTATTTTTTATTAACATATAATGTATTATTTGTTTCAGGGGTGCAGGTCTGTGATTTATCAGTCTTACACAATTCACAGCGGTCACCATAGCACATACCCTCCCCAAAGTCCATCACCAAGGCACCCCATCCCTCCCACCCCCTCCCCTCCAGCAACCCTCAGTTTATTTCCTGAGGTTAAGAGTCTGTTATGGTTTGTCTCTCTGTCTGGTTTCATCTTCTTTCATTTTTCCCTCCCTTCCCCTATGATCCTCTGTCTTGTTTCTCACATTCCTCATATCAATGAGATCATATGATAATGGTATTTTTCTGATTGACTTATAACTCTTAGCATAATATCCTCTAGTTCCATCCATGTCAAACTCAACACCCAAAGAATAATCTAATCAAGAAATGAGCAGAAGATATGAACAGACATTTCTGCCAAGACGACATCCAAATGGCCAACAGACACATGAAAAAGTGCTCGACATCACTCAGCATCAGGGAAATACAAATCAAAACCTCACAGATACCACCTCACACCAATCAGAATGGCTAAAATTAACAAGTCAAAAAACGACAGGTGTTGGCGAGGATGCGGAGAAAGGGGAACCCTCCTACACTGTTGGTGGGAATGCAAGCTGGTGCAGCCACTCTGGAAAACAGTATGGAGGTTCCTCAAAAAGTTGAAAATAGAGCTACCCTAAGACCCAGCAATCACACTACTGGGTATTTACCCTAAAGACATAAATGTAGTGATCCGAAGGGGCACGTGCACCCCAATGTTTATAGCAGCAATATGCACAATAGCCAAGCAATGGAAAGAGCCTAGATGTCCATCAACAGATGAATGGATAAAGAAGATGAGATTATACACACACACACACAATGGAATATTATGCAGCCATCAAAAATGAAATCTTGCCATCTTGCCATTTGCAAACCATCACCGTTAGGAAGGAAAACAAACATCCTTATTTTCCAATTTTAAATTTCAAAGCTAAAATGTTTCTGGGCCTGCATTTTCATATCCATTTTCTCAGTTAAAAGTATTACATGCATTTTTTCCCCAAGTTTTATAATGTAGATAGAACGTCAAAGCCTTACCTTAAACAGGTCTAAATGAAATGAGTGATTTTTCTCACACAGAATGAAAGTTCATACATATTGAACAAGTGGTAACGAGGTTTCCAGGCAATAAATACCAAAGTATTTTCCAAACTTCATTACAAAAACTGACATTATAGAATCTGTAGACTGTCTTCATGTTTTGTTTTGTTGCAGAGTAGACTTCTATAATACTTAAAGTCAATTTAACTTTATCAAATGAGCCATGTGAATATAAATTACTAAAATCCATTTTCTTTCATTTAATGTAATTGAAGGAGAATGAGCTATTCTAGAATTCTGAAATTGGGGAAAATAGGAAGAGAGAAGAAAAAACTATAAATGAGAGTCTAAGTCTTACATCCCTCAGCTACATAAACACTAATCCTTCGTGCATTAAAAAATCAGTTCTCCTTTCTCCATTTCCTTTTTTTTTTTTTTTAAAGATTTTATTTATTTATTTGAAAGAGAGAGAGAAAGTGCGCATGAGCAAGGGGAAAGGACAGAGGGAGAGGGAGACACGCACTCCCCACTGAGCAGGGAATCCGACACAGGGCTCAATCCCAGGACCCCAGGATCATGACCTGAGCTGAAGACAGATGCTTAACCCACTGAGCCACTCAGAAACCCCTCTTCATTTCCTTTTTACCAGCCTATAAAAATATGTGAAACGAATGGATATAATTAACTTTCCTATAGATAATACAATGTAGGGTTCCATCTAATTACGTGGTTTTAGGTTATCTGTACCATTTTAAATAACCAACTTGGCTATTAAGTGCCATGAACACAACACTCTGTCAATACAACTAATAACACATAAAGTTACGTATAGACATCACCATCATAATTATCGCAAGAAAATGAATTTTTTTTTTGAAAATGAAATATT
Source organism: Potos flavus (assembly GCA_028534135.1). NCBI lineage: Eukaryota > Metazoa > Chordata > Mammalia > Carnivora > Procyonidae > Potos > Potos flavus. Next base: position 66,674,536 of record CM052894.1, on the reverse strand, counting down.
TTTTAAATAGCTCCCTGTAACATCAGCAGTTTCATACTTTCTAGAATTTCTACCATCTACAGAGAGATCCATAAAGGTTACCTTCCACAGGTAGACCAGCCAGGTACCGCTTGAAGAAATCAAACATAGTTATACCTTTGTTCTTGGTTTTATGGTGCCAGTGAGAAATATAACATCCAGTAGCCGTCAGTTATAACAACTGCTCACATCCAAGTGTGTTATTTAAAACAACACTTTTTACACAGCCTTGGGCCTATAGCACGCACAGCTTCATTTTAGAAAGGGAACCACAAAGCTGTTCCAGGCAAACAGGAAAGGAACCGGATTTTATCTCTTGTAGCATGAATCAGAAGAATGCTTCTTTTCACATCCTGTCACTGGTCTAGCAAAGTCCCAAAGATGCAACTCTCCTTGAACTATCTTCCCTTTCATTCACATCCTGAAATCCCTTAATAATGCCATCATGCACTTATTAATTCCACAGATATTTGCTGAGCACACACACTGTGTCAACACTGCATGGGAAAGAGGAAGGTGCAGCTGTCGCGGAGTTGACATTCTAGTTGGAGAGATAGATAGTAAGTAAAGAAATAGAGCTCAAGGCAGTGATGAGTTCTAAGGGGAAAAATAAATGGGTAAGAAGTGATCCACCAGGATAGAAGAAATATTACTTTTTATAGTGTCTTCATAGAAGACCACTCTGAAGACACGATATTTAAACAGAGACCCAATTAAAGTAAACGTATAAATGAAAGGATCGTCTTGGGGAAGAGAGTTCGGAGAGTAAGGACAACCAGTGGAGAGGCCCTGAGGCAGGAAAGTGTTAGAGAAACCAAGAAAACCGGTGCAACTGAGCAAAAGGGTTTGTGGTGGGTAGAGGTGGAAGGAGGGTGTATGCAGCATAAGATGGCTTGAGATTTAAGAAAGGATAATTCCACACGGGAGTTACGAGCAATGCAAAAACTTTGGATTGTATCCCAAATGTGCTGGCAAGCCATCAGAGGGTTTGAAAAGCAAGTGATGTGGTCTAATTTACATTTTTAAAAGATCACTCTATTGCTAGGTGTGTACTGAGTGTAGAAGGGAAGTGCAGAGGGATGAACACAAATTAGAATTTCAGTAGGTGAGAATGAAGGTAGATTAGAATTTTGGCAATGGAGGCAGTGAGATGCAATGAACGCTGGACACATTTTTAAGGTAGAGCTCACCAGATAGGCTGATAAATTTAATACCAGGTGGCAAGCAAAATACCAGGTATTTTGAGGCAAAAATAACATGTACATTTTTGGTTTGAGTAACTGGGTTTCTACTGGTGCCATTTAATAAGATAGAGATGACGATGTGAACCAGGTTGAAGGAGGAAACAGAATTCTGATTTTGATGTATTAGGTGTGGGATACTTAGTAGACATAGGAGTGAAAATTTTGAATCACTCATGTTCTGGGCTGTTCAGTAGAACTTTGTGTGAAAACAGGAATGACAGAGTAGCCAATAGCCACATTGGTTATATACCACTTAAAATGTGATTCACATGTGACTGGGGAAATTAAAATTTTAATCATTGTAGTTGATTTAAGTCTAATTAGACACATGTGGTTAGTGGCTACCATATCGGACGCTTCAAATTTGGAGGGATGGAAGGGGAGGAAGAGCCAGCAAAGGAGAGTTGGAAGACTCAGGAAGGGAGGAGGAAAATCAAAAGTACACACACAGGCACCTGGGGGGAACAGTCAGGTAACCCTCCGACTCCTGGTTTCGACTCTGGTCATGATCTCAGGGTCGTGGGATCAAACCCCACGTGAGGTTCCATGGGCTCTGCAGGCTCCGTGCTCAGCATGGAATGTGCTTAAGACTCCCTCTCTTTCTCCCTCTGTCCCTACCCCACTCCCTGCCACACGTACTCTTTCTCTCTCTCAAAATAAACAAATCCTAAAAAAAAAAAAGTACGTGACACATGTAAAGACATTTTTCCAAAAGGAAGTAGAAGTAGAGAAAGTGGAGGAAGAAGCAACGAATATGTGGGGACAATGCAAAAAAAAAATTATATATATATATAGAAATTACAGTATCTGTTGGACTAAGGGAAATGATCCACTAGCAAAGAAAAAGATTTCGATTATAACAGTGATGGAGAAATAAACTTGTTCTCTTCTTTTCTTGCTGATTCTCTTTTCCTGAGTGGTCTCTTTGGTTCAGGAGGGTGGGGTTTTGAATCCCCACTGTACCTTTTGTGCTCAGAGCTTCATCTCGGCTTCTACTTCCCAGAGAACTCAACACTGCTCAGTTAGTACCGGGAGTGGTCCAAGAAAGGAAGGGACAGTAGGGGCTTTGGGACCAGATCACATACCACAGGGCTGGTAGAGAGGACCCCATCCTACTGATACAGCAGCTGGTACTGACCTCCTCCACATCCCCTAGTTGTCTTCTTTTTTAAAAAAATTTTATTTATTTATTTGAGAGAGAGAGAGCCCAAGTGTGAGTGGGGGGAGGGGCAGAAGGGGAGGGAGAAGGAATCTCAAGCATACCTCATGCTGAGCGAGGAGCCTGACAAGGGGCTCAATCCCACGACCCTGAGACCATGACCTGAGTGGAAACCAAGAATCAGACGCTCAGCCAACTGTACCACCCAGGCGCCCCTCCCCACCTCTTCTAAAACTTTTCAATATAATCACCACTGCTCATGATCTAAATTTTTGTCTTCAAATAATGTGACTTCAGCATAATCTTACAGAGATGGCCACTCTCTCCTTCTTGAAATAGTCTTAATGTTTTGGCCATTCATATCAATTCCTTTTCCTGCTCTAATTCGTCTTTGTTCTCTTTTCCAGCCAACTGCTAAGTGATGTCACTTTTCAGGGATTGCTTCCAGGCCTCCTTTCACTTACTCTCATAACTTCTGCGATGGGATCACGCTCTTTTTCACCCAGCGGCAAGATTGGTGTTCTTAAAAATCTAAAGAAGACCATGAGATTTTCCTAAAGTTCTCCAGTAAACCGAAATGCTTTTTCAGCTGAGAAGGCCCTGCTTGAACATACATCCAGCTAGCTAACCAACTTCTCATAAGGAGCCCCTGTCCCTCACCCACTCAGTTTTCTTTTGTTCCTCGAATTGGTCCCACTTTCGTTCTATGCAGGGTCTTCGAACATGGGACCAACATTGCGTATAATATCCTTTCTCCCAAACTACACATCAACTTATTCTTTACTTACCAGTTTCTTTGTTTTTTTAAATGTGACCATTCCAGGGGCTCCTGGGTGGCTCAGTCGGTTAAGCGTCTGTCTTCAGCTTAGGTCATGATCTCAGGGTCCTGGGATCGAGTCCCACATGAGGCTCCCTGCTCAGCAGGGGAGTCTGCTTCTCCCTCTACCCCTCCCCACACTTGTGCGCTATCTCTCTCTAACTCTCTGTATCTAACTTGCTCTCAAATAAATTCTTAAAAAAAATTAAATGTGACCATTCCATGTAAAGAAGTTGCTCCCATTGTTCTTTATTTGATCATTTTATGTCTTCTGTAACTTATTATAACTTGTAATTATTTTATTTGACTATGGGATATTTCTGTCTCCTAACAAAAACAAAAATATCAACCTCATGAAGGCAAGAATTATTTTTTCTATTATATTTCTTATCTACCAAGGATGCAGTTTTAATAAATATTGGTAAAATGCATGAATAAAATGATAATCACTTTACAGCCCTGGATGTTAAAAATGGGAATATGAATATCTACCTAAAATTTTTGTTAAAAATACTAGAGTAAATGTATGCAAACACCTATCACAGTGTCTAGAACACTGTGTTGTGCAGAATATAGTAGATACATTTTTGACATTATAATTCTCATCAGTTTTAAGGATAAACTGCTTACAGCAAATACAATAACAACTTAAAAAAGTAAAAAAGAAATATAAAACAATTGAATGGAAGAAACTCCAGTACTTATTTCTTTATTAGATAAATTCAGTCCAGAGCCAAGGGAAGGACATTTATCATCCACAAGTGACCAAGAATAAAACTTCCCTGATGGAAATTTGAAGTCAAACCACGCTTGACTCTTGTCTAAATTTTTAGAAATCCTGGTTTGCAAAACTGAAGACAATAGTTCTTCAGGATCTCCCTCCTTCTTTCTGCTTTCCTCGCTGAGCCCTGCAAAATTCTCACAGACTCAGCTGTTCTTGTTTCTGGAGGTCAGAGCTGTCTCTCAGTCCTGTCCTGGACAGACCACTGGGACCAAATGTGTTTGGCATCCATAGCAAGAAATCTGAAGAGACACCTCAGAGAAGGGTCTTGGGAGCAACTCTGAATCGAGACCAAGATATCTGATTGGAAAAAAAAAAAAAAAAAAAGCCTAAAGAAACGGGCTTTGGTTTGTGTGTGTGTGTGTGTGTGTTTTTTTTTTTTTAATTTCCCTTTTTCTTTTCCCTCAGAAAATGCATGTCTAAGAGTCAATAATGACTCTTGTAGATGTACATAGTCTATCTATCCAGTAAATATCCATCTATAGCTATGGATATAGATAGATACAACTTTCTGCCACCCAAATAATCTCTCAGTCATTGGTACAATCAGACATTTTCTGGTATTCGAATCAATTCACTTGAGGAAACAAATGATCTCTGATCAACTTATTCAAAACTAATGCTAGATGCTCAACTCACCACAGAGCAACTAAGCAATTTAATGCTTTTTCTTCTGCAACAGGAAAACCAATCGCTTGCTTGAATGTCGTATTAGATTAGCTGCTTCCCTTGACCAGTAAATATTTCAGTGGTCACTTTGTAGCATGGAAATGCTCTTCACCTACCAGCACCATGATGAGGATTTGTTCCCTGGGCAATCTTCTCTATCACTGAGGAAGCACCCCATGCCGCCTGATTAGTGCTGAGCTGAACCAGTTCCAAATGAATTTATTTCCTTTGTACCACTTACAATACTTTCAAATTATCTCTTTCCTCCATACTCCTTCCCCCATAGGATTCCGTAGAACAAAACGAAGGCAGTACGGGCAAGTATGAAAATGCTCAGCTGCTGGAAAGTATTTCCTTAACTAAAACAACTCCGGAGCAATGCGTGCCAAGAAATGCTATTAATAAGGACAGTTCAGCAACCTCGGTATCTATTAACTGATTTCCCAGCAAATCTCCATATTTCTTGGTCTAATGGAAAATTATCATTTTTAATTTTAATGATACATTGGCAGTGGCGTTAAAGACTCTTTCCTTGATAGAATATAAAAAGTGATTCCTTCAAGTAATACGTTCATTCTATATTCACCATCTGATTTCTTTCATGTTAATAAAGTGAACTCCAGCATACGTGTTATTGAAACACAGTTGACTGATACATAATAGCTAATAAAAAGCACAGGGAAGATAAAGTATGAAATTATTTTAGTGCATTTATAATGAAGGTTTACATTAACTTTTTTTTTTTTTTTTTGGCAAGTCAAGAACTCAGTATAACTCAAATATAGTTTGGTCAATATTATCCCACTTCTAGTATATTCAAAGTACAATATTCAAACTCTTACTTTCCTAATTTTGATTTTGAGGTGAAATCACATTAACTTTTTTTTTTGGCCAAATAGGAATGTTATTGCATATAGAAATATAGAAAGCTAGTGACTATTTTTCATGAGGCAGAGTCAGGTTAAGATGAAAGGTAGCATGATTTAAAGCCTGTTGAGGGGAGGAATGCTTCTTTCACTGAGACAGGAAAGAAAACTAAGAATTACATACATCCACAAGTAAACAAGAGATCGATTGATTATTGTCATCCCCCGAGAGCTCTGAATTTTGTGTGGAAGACGCAAATTCATCTCCTGAGAGTATACTGGGGTTACCTTACCTTTTGTGTATTCTCAGAGCAATCACATTTTATTTTAGGAAGTGTTGCCTCAGCTCTTAAGAACTTCTAATAATAAGTTTCAAACCTTTCTATTATTTCCTTAACTTGGCTCATGGTTTATACTAGAAGATGTGTCTTGTGTTTTCTTTGATCTTTCTCATTCATTGATTCTAGGTTTTATCTCATTTTCTTGAGACAGTAACACATTCGCTCTCTTAATTTTCATTGCGTGGAATGGATCTTGGCTTAAAGGAGGAGATCTGTATAGGTAACATCTAGTATATTTTCCCTTAATCCTCAAATGGCAAGAGAGAGCAATGACAGGCACCAGTGTATGTTTATAAGCCATCTCTATTATTCAGGTACTTCCTCAAGTGCTTTTCCATCTCTACCTTAAGAAAAGGAATTGACTTTCCTGACTTTATCATATAATAAATAACATATTGTTGGGTAAATAGAGTATCTTGAACTAAGCTTACTACCTGTGTTAATAATTAAAAATATATTCATTTAGTTTAAAATTAACATCAAAGGATGAATTTTATATGTATTCTCTTGGCTTATACTGTAGTAATGCAAATCACTCTGAAGTACTTGAAAATAATGTGTTCTATTATAGAACATACTCTCTTTATCTATGGTTTATATTTCTTGTTTTATTTCCCCTCTTTAGATAGCACATAAGGACCTCTACTAGCCTGGCATTAGGGATGATGGGTTCTTAAACAGCAAATTCCCAATTTATGGGATTTATATTTTTGATGCGTTTGCTTAGCTCTCATATCTGAGCTTGGTGGGAAAGGAAAGTAGCCTCGTAACTAATATATCAGCATGGAAATTTGTGAATTTTAATGGCGGATTAACATACATGAATCAGTGATTTTCCTTCTCTTGGTTACTATTGTGGATAAATCAAAGCTCGAAATTTGGAAAGGAGCTGGCTTCTTTCTGCACGTTAAGCTTCCTAAAAAAATATACACACTTGGCTACAGAGCATGGCATCCATTTGAGGAAATGGAAAAAATGTAATGCAACCTACAACCTACTACAGATCCTTAATCCTTAGTAATTGTAAAAGAATAGTTGATATGCTTGGTAGTTGGTATTTGAACATAGTTTCTATTTGTACAAAATTTAAGTGGGATTACCTATTTAACAATTATTTTTCCACTTGTTATTCCTTGTGATTTTTATATATCTTTTAACTTAGTTTTATCCTGAGACAGAATCTTTAATTTTCTAGAAAACAGAAATTATGTCCTATTTTAAAACATTCTCAAACATTTTTAAATTGAATCTTCTTGTTAAGAATAAGAAAAAGAGGAGTAGCGAACTTTTACCAGTGGAAGTAACTTCATCCAATACTTTCATCTTACACAGATATTAAAGGTGCATATCTCAGAGGCATGTGGTTAATTTTTGCTTGCCTGGGTTGCCACTACCAAAATCAAGATCAAGGAAGTCTTGAACTGCTTAAACCTAATTTTTCTACTATTCACATGTCTGTTTCCCAATATCTTGAGCCAAAAGTCACCTCACATTATTTGCAATTTAGTAAATATCTGAATTTCTACATTGCATATATAGAATTCCCCAACTTTATAGAATGCTAATATTTTAAGACTTCACCATAAATTTTAAAATTTTATGATCTCTTATAATTTTCCAATCAATCTGAGATAAAAATATAAATAAATGCAAAAAGGGATAGAGGTGAGTGGCAAACGAAGCTAAGGAAAGCAAACACAAAACCCACTGTAGTAAATATTTTGAAGTATCTTAATATTTGCTCAAAGAATGGCGTTCAAAAACTGCTTGCAAATCTATCTTAAAAGCAGACTACAATAACCTAAATTTGAGTAAGTAGTAAATATGCAATGAGGCCAACATATAATAGAGTATCTGTTTTTTTCTAATGTTAAATTTCCTTTCTGTTACCCATTAGAGGGTACTGGTAGCTCTTGATACCAGCAGCAGGATAACTGCATTATTCCCCCCTTCCCACATTCCCACATATCAGTGTTTCTGTTTGATATCCAGAAAGAAAAAGGAAGCAAAGGGGCACCTGGGTGGCTCAGTCGGTTACGTGTCTGACTCTTAGTTTCAGCTCAGGTCATGATCTCGGGTTCCTGGGATGAAGCCCTGCCTTGGGCTCCCTGCTCAGGGGACAGTCTGCTTGAGATTCTCTCTCCCTCTCCCTCTGCCCCTCTCCCTCTCTCAAAAAAGAAGAAAGAAAGAAAGAATTAAAGAGAGAGAGAAAGAGAGAGAGAAAGAGAGAGAGAAAGAAAGAAAAAGAGAGAAAAAGAAAGAAAAAGAGAAGGATGGAGGGAGGGGGAAGGAAGGAAAGAAGGAAGGGGGGGAGAGGGAGAGAGAGAGAGAGAGAGAGAGAGAGAGAGAGAGAGAGAGAGAGAGAGAGATAGGTAGGTTCAAAGCTTGGAGGACTAATATATTCCCTGGAAGCAGCAATGGGGTGGCAGAGTCCTGACCACAACTTTCAGATAAATTATTAGTTGCTTCCATCAGGTTCATAGAAATTTCCTGATGAGCATTTTGCTTCTGTGTCTGCGAACATGATCCAGATCACTGAATCACTTGGTTCTGCTTTCAAGATACATATCCCCATCTTTAAATATTCATCTTCTAGCAAATATTAGTTTTGTAGAAGAGATGTACTGGAACTGACTTACTCATTTGATAATAGGATTCTTCACTAGACTGAAGGCTTACACTTTTTACTAGCAGGTTTCCTCGGGTGTAACAAGGTTTTCTAACAATTTACTATGCAATTTTAGAAATCCACTTCTTAAGAATTCTGAAGTACATCAGTACTATATTTGACCTTCAATATATTGCTATGTACTTGGGTTTTCCACAGCTTCTGTCTTGCATGGCTTACAGCTGCACTGAATAGGGTTGGAGCATCAGCACTGGCATCATTATCAGCAGTTTGGATGCACTGACTGGGGAAGTATTTTTTGCTTATTTTGAAATTATTTGACCAAATCGCGAAATATACATAAAGTTTGGCAGTGCCTAACCCTGGTATCTTTGGAGAGTTTTAGTGATATCATTTAAATTTAAAAGAATTTTCATCTTTATACTTAGTGAAAACACCTCTAAACTGAATTAAGGCTCTGAAGCCAGGGTAGTAAGAACGCATGGCTACCTAGCTCCTGAAATAACTGCGTAAGAGGTTGCCCATGCATTCTAAATAGCCAAACATTCGTTCCCAAATGCCCTGCTTCTGAAAATCTTCTCAAATGAATAAATATGCATCTTGTAAGAGCTGCTACAGAGTCAGTATTAGACACTGGGTGATGGTTCCGATCTGGTTGAGCATTCCTGTGTTTTGCTTGTCACTGAATGACTAATATTTACACTGAGAATTCGTGTTATCAGTGACTTGGAATAAAAGAGCCTCTTGGAACATGTTTCTTTTTACTTGAAGTTTACAAGCAATTAAAATTGGGCTAGAAGCTGCATTACATTTTAAAATACAGATACGTTGTTTGATCATGCATTTTAATGCATTATATATTTCTTAGCAGTAATGAATTCATTCCATGAATAAAGATGGATATCAAGACTAACAAAGATAGATAGGAAGGAACAATAATGTATAATGTTTCACTGGGTTGCAAAGTGAGGAGTATTTCTTTCTGCATATTTTTCGGTTATTTTTTTGTTCACTTAAAAATGAATGAGATCTATACTATTTGGATGTAAAACATTTTTTCACTCCATTCTATATTTAAGTATATAAAACATTTTTTAAAAAGCTAATTAGTCGAGATCGGCTGTTTTTGATGCTAGTGGAATATTATATCAAAGCTACAATACACTTTGGCTTCTGTAGCTGCAATATTGTCTTCAGGCTCTAAGAACTTCTTAAAATGCAACCATAAATTCTGTTTTATTGACTCAATTTAAATATAAACTCTTATATGAAAATTTTCATTTTATCTTGAATTTAGCTTCATTTTATTTTGCCAAGATTACTAACAATCAGGGCGAATTCTTACAAAATGTAAATTTATATTTACACTTTAAAAGAAAAATGATGAATTTCACATGGACGTAGCTTTGCATTTGTTTTACCACTAAATACGCAAGATCCATTCGTCCAACAAAGATGTACGGAGGCTCGACGACATGCCAGCCAGACTTAACCCATGGAGGAAAACTACTGTCACATATTACTGATCAACCAATCTACTCATGTGTGTGCTAATATAGTTACTGTGTGTCACCACACCAGGATACAAGCACAGAATAGGTCCTCGATACACGTTTGCAGAAGGAAGGAAGGGAGGCTATTAATCCATACATAGCTTTAGAACTGAAGACTTCAGTTCGCATCCATCTCAGAAACAAAGATTCAACCAAAAACATACCATAAACCCAATCTTCTCTAATAGTCATGTTTCTTTCTAATAGTTTCTTGATACTCTCTACAATTAGTTTGTTTTCTGTCTGAAACACTGATGTTTTCCAAGTCCAAACATTCTTAACATTTTAAATGGAAGATTTTTCAAAAATTGCAGAGGGGAGAATGTTGAACCAAGAAATGAGACAAAGCCATAATAGCAAGTCATTACACACACACACACACACACACACACACACACACACAGAGGTATATTTTAACAGTGTTACTGACCACATCATGGCTATAAATGTGGTTGAAATGCAGAGATTATGTTTGTACCATAATCATTTTGATTAAAATGTCAAAGTATCTTCATCGCTCACAGGCCTTATGGATTAGCCCCCATAAAAATAGCTCGATATTATATAATTTTCATCATAAATATACGGAGAGGTCTGATCACCATTCTAATCCAAGAACACAAAGGCCAAAGCCTGAAATGATTCCAGCACACTCTAATTGGTTTGTAGATTTCAGCCTCACTCAACACCTCTGCTCATCGTCTTAGTAATCACATCAATTCAGAAATGCAGAAAGTGGGGCACCTGGGTGGCTCAGTTGAGTAAGCATCTGCCTTCGGCTCAGGTCATGAATCCAGGGTCCTGGAATCGAGGCCCAGATCAGGCTTCCTGCTCAGCAGGGAGCCTGCTTCTCCTCCCTCCACCTGCTGCTTTCCCCGCTTGTGCTCTCTGGCTCGCTCTGTCAAATAAACAATTTTAATTAAATAAATAAATAAATAAATAAATAAATAAATAAATAAATAAATAAATATAAAAATAAATAAAAATAAATAAAAATAAATAAAAATAAATAAAAATAAATAAAAATAAAAATAAATAAATAAATAAATAAATAAATAAAGCAAGCAAGCAAGCAAGCAGAAAGTGGGCTTTTTTTATTAAATAGAATTTAAAAAGGACAGGGTTCTAATTTAACAACAGACACTTATTTTAGTCTTACATATACTTCAGGTCCCTGTTTAAAGATTTCAAAAGATGTCTGTATTTAAATTAATATAACCCTCAGTAACAGTTCTTTAGACTCCTAAAGAATTTATTTCCTCAGTAATCAATTAATCCCTAGTATATGCTAAATTTATTGACATGATTAACCTGATTTAACTACTATAAGCTTATGCATGGAGCTCTACACTTTTTACCTTGTTAAAACTCAAAAGCTTTTTTCGTGTTCTGAAGGCCCAAGTGCCTTTGGTAGCTCACTCCAATCTCTCTCACACACACACACACACACAAAATCGGAGTTAGAGAATGCAGCACAGCAAAGTAAAATGAATCATGTAACCAGTTTATTCCATATTGTAAATCTACATTTCACAGTCTGATCATTAGTGCTGGTCTATTTCCAGTGGCGATAAAGAAATGGAATGATCTTCTTATGAAGGGCATGTTTTTTGCATTGTTTGGCTACTTGATGGCAGATTACTAAAATTCCCAACAGACTTCCCCTGTGAAAATGTGATTTCACAATAAGCAAATGTTATACAAAACTCTCAAAACAAACAAACACACCTAACTCCAGAGAGCGGAGTTTTGGTTAATTGCCAATCCAAAATTATTTAATTTGGGGCAGGAGAACTTTGTCAGATAGAATGAAATTTCCAACCTTCCAGGGGCACCTCTCCTGTTTATCCAGCAGTCTTCTTGCTGCAGACTGTACGTAACTATTGGCCATGTCCCAGAGACCTTCAGTACACTAAGTGTATGCTTGATTAACTACCACGTCCAGCTTTAGGGGCCCTTGGCAGACATATTACCATATCGGAGGTCAACTCAGGCAAAGAACTACTGCTTGATTTCTTTTGTTCAGGAAAAGCTGTTTTACTATTGTGCTAAGTGAATATTCTATTTTTCCGGGAGCCTACAGTAATAGCCAGAGATTGACTTGTGACAAGGTGAAGTCTCCCTTTCTCTTAGACTTTCACAAACGAACACCCCTTTCTAGCTTACTCAGGACCATCCACCACAGACATTCTCTTGTGGACACTCTATCGGGGCTGTGGCTTCCAATGCAGGTCATACCTCCTAAGCACCTGTGGAAGTGTTCAAAATACTGAGGCATCTATTCCACAACAAGCCAGAGAATCAGAAAATCTAGATCTTTCCCTTTTTTTCGTGAAGAATTCAGTGAAATGTTTTCTGCTGCGTATAGTGTAAATTTGTCCTCAAACTTGTTTTTGTGCAAATAATTTTGAGATCATTCCTCAATTTCCTCCTCGAGATAAATAAACTCAACCCCACAGCTTCTTTGCTCATAAATCGTACTGATACGTGGAGCACCAACTGTGGAGCTTACCCATGGTACACCCCCCTCTAACGAATGAATCCTAATTATAAAAGAAGTTACCTTTCATTAATTCAGATGGTGAGGAAGAAAGAAACATCTATTTATTACTGCAAAAATGAATAATTCATGTGATTTTGTGGCATATTTTTACATTCATTACTGTGAGTCATGGTTGATACAAGCCCATAGGAATAGTTGACAGTCAAAGTATTAATGTCACTAGACATTACATGGAGCTCATGTTTTATTAGTTTGGATACATACTTTACAACTTGCATTTTATACTTTCACTAATATAGTGGGAAAATAACCTATGGCCCATTTTAACTAATAAAATATCCACTTGCTTACACCTCTGAAACAAAAGCACAGCAACTATGAGAGTGGAAGAAACTGGCTACCCCATTCACTGCTCATATATGATGGTGATAATACTCCTAAATTTAGGGACTTTAGAAGTTCTCCTTTCAGACCATTAAGTGAATTTAAGGGATTTAGAGACCAGCCCAATCAGGCAAATTTTCTGCATTATGCAAGCAAAATTAATAATTTTAACAAACAACTGTAAATGATTTACTGAAATTTATCAATACTGGTTAAATTAGAGTCCTACTTTCTATCAGCTTCCTGGGGATATGTAAATGTCTTAACTAGAACTGAGAGATGGAGACAAGGTCACTGATTAAAATTCATTAACTTTTTTCATGCACGTTTGCAATTTACCCTTCAAAAACAGCCAGAGCCATCCCCTCATCATACGAAATGACTTAAATTTATTTTCTTCCTCTAAACAGCCTCTAGTGGACATAAGACACAAAGACATAATGACAAAATCTGAACAGCAACCATATCAGAATTCCTTAGGTCATGAAATCTCAACTTGCCATGATTTAAACATTGTCAAGCCAGTACTCAGGAACTACAGATTTGACTTTTATTTACTGTATCCACCTGCTCCATTCTTTGGTATAATTGCAGGTACAATTTATATGTGAGATTCAAGATAAGGGCTTGAGTCTTATAAATGGGATTTTAAAATATTTTTAAAAATTAACTTGATTTAGACTACTAAATTTAGACAAACTTAAAGCAGAATTTTAGAATATTGAAAGAAAAAAAGACTATTTCTACAACTTAGTTGCAAACCTAAACATATATATAAATTCTAGCTATTGTTGATGTACAAACTGGAGAACCATTCTTAGGTAATAATAGCATGTAACATAATTTGTTTGGTCTGAAACAAATGACCTCCGAGTTAATGCCCCTGAGGAAATGTGAGCAAATGTACATAGATTTTGTAGAAGATATGTGTTCTATAGAGAGAATAATTCCTCCCGGTAGAAGATAAAGTCATACTTTATTGGTAATTGAAACCTGTCCCCAAAATTCAATATGAAATTTCAGTGTGCTTAGCCACATGATACAGAGATTTCTTTTCCTATTTTGGGAATGCCTTTCTTAGGGGCACCTGACTGGTTCAGTCAGTGAAGCCTGTAACTGTTGATCTCGGGGTTGTGAGATCGAGCTCTACGTTAGGTGTGGAGATTAATTAAAAATAAAACCTTAAAAGGAAAAAAGAATGTTTTCCTTAAATCTAAACCTAATCTTGGATCTTAACAAAGCTCTTGGAGGAAAAGTGGATCTAAAGCATTCTTACCAGCTCTAGGACAGGAAGAGGAGGCCAAGTATGTTAGCTTGGGATGTAATATGTAGTCCTAGGGCCTCTCTCACGAGAGGGGGAGTATTTGTGAGTTCAGCGGCCATGTAGGAAGTTCAAAAGAGAAAGATTATGAGGGCCATCAGGGAGCCTGCTTCTCACGCTGCCTCTGCCTTTCTCTCTCTCTCTCATGAATAAATTTTAAAAATCTTAAAAAAAAAACAAAAACCCTGTAGCCCAGTATAAAGAAGAGAATCAGAGAGAACCTATTCATGTGTTTACAATATTTTGAAATACTTTTGAAAGGGTTGCTTGTTAGGAGTGTGGCTAACAAACTGTCTTGGTATTCAATTACTATGTGTTAGTATTTTTCCTCCTCTTTACAAACAAAAAATCAAGTTTATCCTTTTATCATAAGGAGTTTCTCTCGCTTCCACAGACAATTAATGAATTTCACTTTTTATAATTGTTGGGCAGATCTACAACTTTGACCACAACCCAAAATATTTATTCAATAATGATCATCTTCAATGCTTTGTGCTTGGCATGGTGAGACATATAAGGCAGGCTAGACATCTAACCTCCTCCCAAGGAATTTGTAATACACCTGAGAAAATAAGATGCTAGTTCCAATAAGAGAAAAATATTACGGTAACTATTATTTTAAATATATGGCACAAATAGTATTTACTATAAACACAGAGGAAGATACTATCATTTCTGTTTGGGGTTGTCAAAAAGACTCAACATAGAATTTGAAATTTAAATGGATCTTAAAAGTTGGTTAGTATTTGATTAGGCAGAGAAAAAGGAAAACTTCCCTTCAGGTGGGAAGTCTTGATAAAGAAAGGCATGGTAACAGGAATGAACAATGTATATTTATTTTTTGCAATAAATCTGTAGCAAATACCCAATTTGTTTAAGGCACTGTGTTCCAGAAGGCAATATGCTACCTGATTTATAAGCCTAGAGTTGAAGGTGAAGGGTTCACCCAGGAGCAGAATAAATACAGTCAGTTCTGGTATAAGGGGACTTTTGCATTCCTAATAGTTCTGTGCTATGTGACAGTAAGCAGTAACACCATGGGGCTTATAAGAAAAGTAGGGGTTAGGGTACAACACTCAAAACTCCATCAGTATACAGGAAAAAAAAAGAAATCTAATAAAAACCATAGCAGAGTTTTGCACATATTGAAGAAATACATAAATAATGCAATGAATAGATAGTTTAACTTGAAAAGGACTTGAAATTTGCTTGTGGAGGTGGCTGTTGGAAGGGTTGCATCTCATGAGTTATTGTGAGGTGGAGGAAGGGAGAGTATTTGAAAACAGATGGGAAGTTATAACATCAGACAGGAATGGTGTGGCTCATAAGACCCGTGGTAAACTGAGGTACCTGGAAGTGGGTCAGTGCGTTCATGTGTACATATTGTGCATCGCTACACTGGTGGGTTCAGCTGGGTGCAATTTTCTGTGTTCACCTGGTATTTTCCACAGAAAACAATCACAGGTGAGCATTATTATGCTCTAACTGTTCCACAGTATCTCAATTGTACTGGAACAAATTCATGTTTTCAAAACAAGTGTTCAAGTTCAACTGATCGTGTATATTGTCATGAATGCCCTCTGACCTCCAGTCCACCCATAGGGAAACAGGAATTTAGGATAAAAATACAGGTAAGCCAGAAAAATAGTGGTTAGGACATTCAGTTAGATGAATAAAGGAATAACATGTAACCCTCTAGGCAAAAATTCTCTGAAGTTCTGTGTTGGCAATTAAACTTCTTCCCTTCTCCCAAGCTCATTTAGTAAGATTTAATGGTCTTGGCCAAGTCCCCCTACTTAGCAAGGTCATGCTGTGCTCACAGTCCAGGGAAAAGGAGTTAGGTCAGTCCCTTCCATTTTAAGTGCTGGGTCAAAGGGGTAAAATGTATTCTAAAGGATTATGCAAAATGAGCTTAGGTCCTCTGCATAGAAGAGCAGATAAGGATCTGGTGCTAAAGCTAAGATCATAGTCAAAATTATTTACCTGGCATGTCTTTGAGCAGATACTCTTTAAGAGCCTAATGGTCTAGAAGGAGTAAGACAGGAAACGAAAATATTGAGGTATTCACTGACGTTGACATGACTAACCTTGTTCATCATCAAGAACATTATCCATGTCTATTCATGGTAATGAAAATGTACTTATTAGCAATATAAGAATATCAAAACTCTATCAAACAAGAAATGGTATGAATTGATAAACAGAAAAAATGACTTATTCTCAGAAGGTCAGTGCCCCACATATTTGCCCATAAATGTTATGGGATTTGAATGAAAATAACACAGATCGCATTTGGGAGAAGAGAGTGGACATAAAGTGATAGTTAAGTTTGTTTGAGAAAATATGAACGCTAAAATGAGCAGGATCTATCTGGGGAGAAAAAGAACGGAAGAGATAAGTCAGATTCTTTACATGTAAGACTGGCAAACATTTTTTTAAGCTTAATAAAACAGCTCTGGAGAGCGTGGGGTTAGACACATACTGTTGAATATAAATATACACTGGTGGAATATATTTGGAGGAAATATGTCAATGCCAAGAAAAGAAAGATCACATATGCCTTTTATGCTGAAATTTCACTGTTAGGAGTTTATCCTATAGACCTCCTTGCAAAAGTATATAAGAGTGTTCTTTGAGCATCATAGATATTTAAATATTTTAAAATGTCTTTAAAAGTAACAAAATTGCTAATACTTAAAGATTGGTTATACATTTTATGGTTTTCAAATTCTTTAAGTCAATATCACCCCAGTTACTAGATGATTCTATTGCCACGACAGTGTTTCTTTTAAGATGAGTTCCCAACAGTTCTACAAATCAGATAGTCGATAGATTGTAATTAATACCTGAATTGCTGCAAATTATAAATCATTGGTTATTTTGTATTTCAAGGTCATCTTGAAGGAACTATAGGGTTTTTTAAAAAGTTTTGTTTGGTTGTTTGTAGTTTTAGTTCATTGAAATGGGGGGAGAAAGGCTGTTCAGCCAAACAGTATACTTATTCCATTCAAATAATATCAAATTTGTATTTAAATACTGTATCTTAATCTGATTTACTTCACCTAGCATAACACCGTCTAGGTCCATCCATGTTGTTGCAAATGGCAGGACCTTCTTTTTTATGGCTGTGTAATATTCACACACACACGGTACTTCCTTTTTACCTATTCATCTACAGATAGATGCTTAGGTTGCTTCCATATCTTGGCTATTGTAAATAATGCTGCAATAAACAGAGGGACATTATGTTTTCAAATTAGTGTTTTCATTTTCTTTGGGTAAGTGCACAATAGTGGAATTATTAGATCATATTTCTATTTTATGATTTTATTCACATGTGGAAACTAAAGGAAAAACGAACAAACAAACAAGAAGAAGAATCAGACCTACAAATACAGAGAACAAACAGGTGGTTGCCAGATGAAAGAGAGTGGGGAGAATGGACAAAATGGGTGAAGGGGAGTGGGAGATACAGGCTTCCTATGGAATGAGTAGGTCATGGGAATAAAAAGTACAGCATAGGGAATATAGTCAGTGGTACTGTAATTGCATTGTAACGGTGACAGATGCTGGCTACATTTGTGGTGAGCATGGCATGAGGTATAAAGATATCAACTCACTATCTTGTGCACCTGACACTAACATAACCTTATGTGTCCCCTATACCCAAATTAAAAATAAAAAAGTAGTGTATCTTGCTTGCACAGAATTGGTATTCTTTCTTTTGTGGGACTTTACCATTCATGGCGCTCTCAACCCTTTAAGAAATACTCTTATACACTTCCGAATTTGTGTCACCTGAAGAAAAGGGAATCAGAGAAAAGCATATTAGCTTAAATTAAACTCAATTATTATATGTAAGCAATGGAGTTACTTAATTTTCATTTAAAATATTAAGTATTGGCTTCAAGTTTCTGTGAAAAGAAAAATAAGCTACCAGTCAATATTCTGATTAAGTATGATTAAGATCCATATTCTAAACTCATGTTTTCACATGCTCAGGGAACCAATCAGAAGCCTGCTGGATTTAATCCATTATCATTCCGCCAGACAAGACATTAGTGCAGCAGAAGGATTGCTCAGAAATACATTTTTGATGAGTTAATTCACTGAGCTAACATTAGGTACAAACACGGACACTACAGTGCATGAAAGAAAGGTTGTATGGTCCCTGTTTTCTATAGAAAAAAGAACAGGCCATAGGAAGCACACAGAAATAACTACATGTGAGAGAAATTTATGTGAGTTCAAAGGACCTCTGCCTCCTTATGTGAGCTCAATGTACCCTGTGCCATACACTGCCATCCAGCAAAGGTCCATTAGGTTATGAAATCCAGAACGAGGTAAGGCTTACATGAAAGCCATTATAACAGGGAGGAATATGGTCAGTGCCACCAGAAAGATACCAATGAACCAGAGTGAGTCTTCAAATACGACTGAGATGACCTTTAACTTGAGAGGAAAGGGAGCAAATTAGTGAAGGAAATTCTAGTTAGTGCTGAAACAGTGTAGGATTGAGGCATAGGAAGACTGACACCAGTTAGACATCTCAAAAGAGGTTTTAACAGAATTAGGGGAATGTCAAACGGAAAATACAAATAGTTTGACCCCAAAATGTTAAAAAAATATGTAATCCAGGCTTGTAAATTTAGAATTCATTGAGTGGGCAATCAGAATTTCACACAGTGAAGCAGAAATGTGTATGAACATCAGGGCGCAAAGGAAATTCATCAAGAACCAGTGTATCAGGTGCCATGCAGGAAATACCTATTAAAGATAATAATTCACAACAGCATATTCAATGCAATGTACACACCTCACTTAGATAGTATGAACTGTTAGAGAATTATAGCCTCCAAAAACGCTATTGTTTCTTTATAATCTGGTTTATAATCTTTATAATCCTCCCCCTCCCCCCCTTCTTTCCCCTCTTCCTCCCCAGTTCCCAGTTTGATTCCAAACAAATCAGACAAAAAAAGATTTTTCCTCCTTTTCCTCTCTTCCCTCCCCCCCTCCCCGGCATTTGACAGTTCTTTAACTGAGAGATACTTATAAAGGTATTTTTTTTTCTACGTAGTTCTAATGCTATTTTTTCGCTTATAAAGATAAACACTCCCAGCTCAAAGGCTTCAGGACTATCTTTGCTAGACTCACATCTGTAATGAAATGTCTCCATTTCTCATACATTGTATCTTGGCTTCTGAGATCAGATGAGATCTGATGCGTTCAGAGTGGTATGGCCACAGACTAATACACTGTATCTTGGGAGAGCGTCTGGAGAGTACCTTGAGGAATGTAGGAACCTAGGAACTTTTTCTTCTCTCATTCTCAATCCTACGACTTTAATATGGACCCCAGAAGTTGGCTTTCAGTGGTTTTCCATCACTTACATCTTTTTTTCATATAAGAACCGCACTGAGTATCCCAGTAATTGTATTTGATAAGTTTTTAAAGATTTTGTTAACATTGTCATTGGAGAGAAAAGTTATTATTAAACCAGTAAAAAGACTCAGTCAAACTAATTAGTCACCCTCTAGTTGGAAAAAAAAAAAGAACGATGTTAACATTTCTCTTGGCATACATAAAAATAGTCTTGGATAAATATCATATGGAAATTCAAATACCATACAGAATTTCAAAGTATGAAATATTTTGATGGCAGTGTTACTGGGAAATCTGGAATCTCAGAACTTTTCATATATGTGTACTTGTAAGAACTACAAACAAACAAACAAAAAACCAGTTCTGACTTTCCGTAGCCAGAGAAATGAATTAATTGAAGGGATACTTGGAGTGCATAGAATTGACAGATGTATAGAGGAATGGATTTGGAAGATATGCAGATACCAAGGTAATTCTGAAAGGTAGTTACTGATTTAAACAAGGTCTGACCAAACGGGATGCTGCCACTATTGTTGCTGCAAGATACTGTCAGAATCTGCAGGATGGAAACCACCATACACGAAACTGCACAGTGCGTTCGTCTTTGCTTTTCTTGATTCAGATCCGCCCCCCCGGAAAAGGGGCACCTTAGTGCGGCCAACTCTGATACTCTGTTCTGGCTACCAAGGAGTGGGAAAAGGTAGGCGCTCTCTCCTCCAGCTTGTAAACTGGGAAGCAGAGAAACTTATAATACAATACTTCAATAATTAGAATATAATAATAGAAAGATCAGATTAATAGAGCTATGAAGGGAAGCAAATGCCGAAGAATAAAAAACAAATAAATGCCTCTTCTACCATAATAGGAAGATTAATGGTTTTCATGCTCTCATTTTTACACTATTCACTTTATTATTTATTATAAATATAACGTACGATCAGCAAACAATACTTGAAAATAGAAACAATGATAACAAAATGGATCCTATTTGTCCCATTAAGAAGTAAAATTGCTACTACTGAAGTATGAGAATCTTGGGGCTGGTGTTAACAAAGTATCACCAATCGGATGGCATAAAGCAATAAAAATGTATTCTCTCACAGTTCTGCAGGCTAAAAGTCCCAAACAAAGGTGCCTGCAAGGCCATGATCCCTTTGGGACTCTGGGTAGAATCTCTTTGCCTCTTGCTAGCAGCGGGTGGTGGCAGGTGGCCGGGATGTATTTTGGACTGTGGCTACCTCACCGCAATCTCTGTTCTGTCATCATGTGCCTTTCTCTGTGTCTCTGTCTTCACAGAGTATTTTCCTCTTCTTCTAAGGACATCAGTCACATTGGATTAGGGACCAGACTGATGACTTCACTTTAAATAGATTACTTTTATAAATACCCTGTTTCCAAAAAGGTCGCACCCAGAGGAACTGAAGGTCAGGACTGCAACATATCTTTGTGGAGGAAGCAATTCAACCTATGACAAGTGGTGTGTGTTTTCATTTTTATCTGCATACATCAATTTTACATGGTTGTCTATGGGGACATGATAAGGGATATTTTATTCAGCCATGAGGCTCAAGTGCTCATATGTCTACAACGCAGACCGAACTTGAATATCTTATGCTCAGTGGAGTAAGCCAGAAACAAAAAGGCAAATATTGTAGGATTCCACTTATGTCAAGTACTAGAATCAGCAAATTCGTGGAGAAGGGAAATATAACAGTGGCTACCAGAGGACTAGGGAGAGAAAGAAATGGGAGCGGTTATTTAAGGGGGACAACAGAGCTTCTGTTGGGGGAGTAATAAAGTTCTGGAAATGGGATAGTGACAATGGGTGCACAACACTGTGAATATACCAAATGTCACTGAGTTGTATACTTTTTTTTTAAAGATTTTATTTATTTGACAGAGAGAGAGAGACATCACAAGTAGGCAGAGAGGCAGGCAGAGAGAGAGGGAGAAGCAGGCTCCCCGCTGAGCAGACAGCCCGATGTGGGGCTCAATCCCAGGACCCCGAGATCATGAACTGAGCCGAAGGCAGATGCTTTAACCCACCAAGCCACCCAGGCGCCCCACTGAGTTGTACACTTAAAGAGGATTACAATGATAAATTTTGTGTTATGTCCTTCAGAAATGGACAACAGATACTTCATCTATTAGTTATTTCCTACCACAATCAAGGTTTTAATATTTTTAAAAGATTTTATTTATTTGACGGAGAGGGAGGGGAAGGGAGAGAGAGAGAGAGCACAAGCAGGTGGAGTGGCAGGCAGAGGGAGAAGCGGGCTACCCACTGAGCAGAGAGCCTGATGCAGGGCTCCATCCCAGAACCCTGGGATCACGACCTGAGCCGAAGGCAGATGCTTAACCAACGAAACCACCTAGGTGCCCCCACATTCAAGGTTTTAGTCTGGGGTGTGGTTTCATCTGAGGCATGACTAGGGAAAGATCCACTTCCAAATTCAAACCGCTTTTGGCAAAAGTCATTTCCTTGTGCTATATGACAAAAAGCTGCATTTTCTTGCTGGCTCTTGACTAAAGACCTTTTGCAGGTCCTTGCCACATAAGAAATTACAAATAAAATCACAATGAGACCACTATCATTAGAATAAATCAAATTAAAAAAGCCTGAGGATATCAAGCACGTATGTGAGAAACTGGAGTTACTGGACCATTTATATACTACTGGTGGGAATGTAAAACTGTTTACCAATTTCTTAAAAAGTTAAGTTATAACCACTACATGGTCTATTCCTCCCACGGCTAGTTATTTACCCAAGAAAATGAAAGCACATCCATCCAAGACTGGCACATGAACGCTTGCAGAAGCCTTATTTATAATGGCCAAATCTGGTAATAACCTAAATCTCTTATCAACAGATGAATGGATAAATAAAAGGCAATACATCCATATGGTGAAATACTACTCAGCAATAAAAAAGAATGAAATAGATTCCATTAATAAGAAAGCATGAACTACTGATAAATGTAACAACATGGATAAATTTTAAGGTTTTGCTAACTTAAACAAATCAGACATAAAAAGAGTACATACTATCTGATTTTATTTTTACAGCTTTCTAGTAAGAGTAAACTAACCTATATTGACAAAAAATAGATTGAGGTTGCTGGGGCAGGGACAGGAGGGACAGACCACAAGGAAGCGTAAGAACACTTTTAGGAGTGAAGGAAAATCTCTGTATTCTATTGTGCATTTATTGTGTATTTCATTGTGAAAAAGGTGCATACACCTTTCAAAGCTCCTCAAAATGTAGTCTTCACATTAATCCAAGTATTGTACTTAAAATATCCCTCCAATTTACAAAAATAAAAAATAATTAAATAGCTCAATATAGAAACAAAGTGTTCTACAAAACAAGGAAGAATCTTCCCTCCTTGGTCCCTCACCTAGTTGTTTCTCTGATACTTACAGTGTGAGCTTAGAAGCAGTATGAAGTTTCTTTGGCAATTTCGCAACTAAGAACAATTGTTTGATCCGAGTGATAAAAAGATTACCCACTGATACAATTCCCTCTTCTGTCAGCAAGAAATCAATGCATTAAGTCTTGTCACTCAAGCAAAAGGATTAAAGGGACATGGTGGTGGGATAAAGGAGTGTCACCGACACTCAGTTTCATAAAATAAAAATCCTCCAAACTGCTAAATATGATGATATCTTCTTCTCTATTGTATCCCAATAGGTAGATCAAGATTGATAAGCACTCTATTTATGGCATCATCTAAATGGGAAATGCATGTGCAACTAGCAAGTTTTAAAAGTAGTCTAAATTCAATGTCTCTTCTTGAAAGTAGATCTGATGTAGCTCGATTTGTATAGATTCATTATGGACCCTGTACAAAATTTAGTCACAGAACTCAAGCTCGGTAGTGGAAAAATTGGGTCACATGGAGGAGTCAAACTTGTGTGTGAGAAGAAAAAATAGACTTAAAGTATTGGAAATGGGACTTTTAGCTATCAAGGAAAGTGTAGTAGACAAAAGTAAGAGGGTAAGTCAATCTGTACATTCGGAATAGATTCTAAACTTTTCTTATTGTATCTCTCATCAGTGAAATAGTTTGAGCATTAAGAACCTCTTCATTTATTAATTCATTTACATAGTTGGATGTTGTCAATTATAATCGCAAAGCAATATTATGTATATTACAATAAAAAAAGATGAAATAAAAAAGATTTTAATGTATTACATTTTTATTTTCTTTATTAATAGTACAAAAATGGTTGAGTACCACTTCGTAATACGGTTACAGAAGTGACTCTATATTAAATATATATATTTTAAATGTATCTATTTAAAAAAAATATATTTTTTGCTTTGGCTTTAATCATATCCCAAACAAAAAACAACCTTTCAAAGGTATTTAACATAGATTCAGGGAGTGCCTCATTGGCCTCTTTTTCAATCTTGCATCTACTTTGGAGGCTGAGTTGCTTTTTGACTCTAAGCTTTTATGTAAGAGAGAGGTAAAAATAAATACCTACATACATACTTGCTTAACTTTTGCAGGGAAAACAATAAAAGACTAATCCAAAAATTAATAAGAAGTAGTTACCTCTTGGGGGAAGGAGAGCAAGTTTTCCAAACCTAAATCTGACCACATCACTCCATTATTTCGGTCATTCCCCAACTCAGGAAGAAAACCAAAGTTCTCACTTACTTATTAGTAGTGTTGCCAGTTAAAATGTAGACATCCCATTACATCTCAATTTCAGATCAACAAAAATTTTTTAGCATAAGTTTATCTCACATATTATAACATGTTCTCATTCTTGGCTAAATATTAGCCATAGACTATTATTCTTTTAGGAATACCATGTCATTGCTCTATTTTACATTTACTTGTCATTGTTGCATAGTATGGATTGTTTGATATTTGTAAATCTTTGACTCAGCTGTATAACTGCATGTGAATTTTTTTGTATGCAAGTCTTATGTCATTTTTTTTTTTTTTTTAATTAAGAGTTGTGGATATTCAGTTATGGATATCCTCATTGTCCAAAGTTGATTTTAAAGAAGGAATTGATGCTTCTGCACAGCAAGGGAAACAGTCAACAAAACAAAGAAGCAATCCACAGAATGGGAGAAGATATTCGCAAACAATGCTACGGACAAAGGGCTGATATCCAAGATCTATAAAGAACTTCTCAAACTCAACACCCAAAAATCAGATGATCATGTCAAAAAATGGGCAGAAGACATGAACAGACACTTCTCCAATGAAGATATACAGATGGCTAGCAGACACATGAAAAAATGTTCATCATCATCAGCCATCAGGGAGCTTCAAATCAAAACCACATTGTGATACCACCTCACACCTGTTAAGAATGGCAAAGATTAACAAGGCAGAAAACAACAAATGTTGGAGAGGATGTGGAGAAAGGGGAACCCTCTTACACTGTTGGTGGGAATGCAAGTTGGTTCACCCACTTTGGAAAACAGTGTGGAGATTCCTTAACAAATTAAAAATAGAGCTACCCTATGACCCGGCAATTGCACTACTGGGTATTTACCCCAAAGATACACATGTAGTGAAAGATGGGCCATATGTACCCCAATGTTCATATCAGCAATGTCCACAATTGCCAAACTGTGGAAAGAGCCTAGATGCCTTTCAACAGATGAATGGATAAAGAAGATGTGGTCCATATATACAATGGATTACTCAGCCATCAGAAAGGATGAATACCCAACTTTTGCATCAACATGGATGGGACTGGAGGAGATTATGCTGAGTGAAATAAGCCAAGCAGAGAAAGTCAATTATCATATGGTTTCACTTACTCATGGAACATAAGGAGTAACATGGAGGACATTAGGAGAAGGAAAGGAAAAATGAATTGGGGGAAATCGGAGGAGGAGACAAATCATGAAAGAATGTGGACTCTGAGAAATAAACAGGGTTTTGGAGGGAAGGGGGGTGAGGGGTTGGGCGAGCCTGGTGGTGGGTATTAAGGAGGGCACGTATTGCATGGAGCATTGGGTGTGGTGCAATGAATCTTGGAACACTGCATCAAAAACTAATGACGTACTGTACGGTGACTAACATAACACAACAAAAATTTAAAAATGCATATGGAGGAGCTCCTGGCTGACTCAGTCCCTGGGGCATGTGACTCTTGATTTCAGGGTTGTAAGTTTGAGCCCCATGCAGGGTGTAGAGATTATGAGAAATAAAATATTAAAAGAAAAAAAAATAAAGATAGAAATGAACCATAACAGTAGTTTAAAAAGGAAAGACAACATTGATTTTGGAGTCACATTAGAAGCCCAGCTTCCACCATTTCTTCAGTATTTGCAAGTAAAATGAATTAGTGATTGTTTTCTATAACTTAGATTAAGCCTTGAGCTGGTCTCATTGCTTTTCAAACCGTAGAAATGCTTATTTCCAAGCACTCAAAAGTCCAGTCTGTGTTTTGAGTTCCCTTCATTTTCCCCATCTTCAAGGTGTCCCAGGCAGCCCTTCAGTCACGCACAGGCTGCTGAGAAACCCTGGCTCATCTACTCCTGTGCTCAGTCGCACCCTGGGTCCTGGGGTGCAGAAAATCACTGGGCCTGCGGAGACCTAGGGGTGGGCTCAGGGACCCTGGCTCATGTGAGTGACAGGAGACACAGCTCACCCGGCCAGATGGGGCACCTGTGTAGCTGTGCCGACTAGGATTTGGGGATTGGTCTCAGTGGGAGACTCGCTTGCACCTGTAGGGTGGGCCCCCAAGAGAGCATGGAGCACCTGAGGGCACCCTGTCTGGCTCTGGCAGCCAACCCAGGGGGAAGAGCATGAAGAGACCATATGGAAAGGGGCCATGCAAGAGCATGGCTAGCCTGGGGAGGTGTGGAACAAAAAGACCCATTGAGGCCAAGACATTCACCTCAGGGACTTTGGGGTTCAGGGCCACGTAGAGGTTTGGATGGGTGACCAACAGCAGCAAGATGTGCAAGGACAAATATTCAACAGAAGAAGTCACCGGGCTCTGAGAGGGGTTGTGGCTCCTGAGGGAAGGGTTCAACAGATCTTTTATGCCAAAATCACTTTAAGACCAATCTTAGGGAGAAAAGAAAGTGCCCATTTATCCAATACTCAAACTCCACCCATCACCCAAGTTAGCGCTTTCGACCCCACTGCAAACTTGGCTCTTGAATTTAACCATGTGGCAGGGGTTGGGTGGAAGATGCCTAGACCTGAACTAGCTAATGCCTGTGATAGTCTTTCCTGGAGGTCAGTCTTTAATTTTATAACATTAAAGTCACAACCATTCAGTGACAAAAGCTCCATTCTCCAAGGGCAGGACACAATCCATTATTTCTCTTTCGCCTTAATGGTTTGTGCCTAGGATGAGTGGGGTCCTTTAAAGAGGGGTAGTGAGAAGAGGGGTGAGGGAAGTGACCTATGAGCTAAGAAAGGGAGTAAAAGCAAAGTTTATTCTGCCTCTTTAAACCACAATTACCCTCAAGATACAATGATGTT
>CM052894.1:66630371-66646893 GCA_028534135.1 Potos flavus | reverse complement strand
TTTTTTTTTTTTGGATTCCTTTTCATCTACTCTTTATTTTGAATATTGTGATTTTTTTTTCTTACTATTGACCCTATATAACCTATAATTCTCTATATCCAATAAATTACATTTTTTTCCCCAAGGTAAATCTTTTTCACATTTTCAAAATTGGAAGGAGCCTTTCAATTGCTTTATATATTCATTTTGCTATTGTTGCCTCCCTTGGAAAGTTTATATACACACACACACACGAAAATATATATGTGAAATTATATATACATATGAAATCACATATATATATATACACACACATATATGTGTGTATATATATATATGTGTGTGTGTATATATATATATAAATGTATAAATATAAATATATATATATATATAAATGGTGTTTTTTACTGAAGACAAATTCTTAGAATAAATAAAATATATTATGTATTATATGTCAGCTATATACCAAGTACTGAGTGCTAAATGCTGGAAACATAGTTGTAGACAAAATAAACTCTGTCCATTGAAGTCACATTCCCATAGCAGGTGACACAGTTGTTACCTATGACATTGCACAAATGACAAGTTCTTAATTTTGTTATGTTCTCTGGAAGAAAAACTGCAGTGTTTCCAGAGTTAGAGATTGGGATCTGGATTCAAAACGATTAGTGATGAAAGAACTCTGAAGAAGGGATGATTTAAGATCTGAAAGATAAGAGTCAGGTCGGTTGGAGGTATGTGCTCCTGGGAGGGAGCAGGTAGAGATGAGACACAGGTCTTGTCAACTCTGGAGACCATCCCTTCTACTATGACTTTTCTGACATCTATACTTACAAGGATGCTTACTGAGGACCTAATTAAATAATGGAAGTAGCTGATTTATAATGAGATTACTAATTAAGCTGTAAAATGTGCAAAAGGAAAAAACTTTGAAGAAGGCAGTACAACTTTCCCACCAGACAGTGGGGCTGCAACTCCTCTTGGGAGCCCCCACATGTACTGCTGACCTATATGGGCTTGTTAGTCCACTTCGGCTCCTGTAACTAAACACCATAGACTGAGGGCTGATAAATCACAGAGATGTATTGCTCATTGTTCTGGAGGCTGAAAAGACCCTGAATAGTCAGAGGAATGTTGAAAAAGAAAAGCAAAGTTGGCGGCATCACAATTCCAGACCTCAAACTCTATTACAAAGCTTTAATCATCAAGACAGTATGGTACTGGCACAAAAACAGACACATAGATCAATGGAAGAGAATAGAGAGCCCAGAAATGGACCCTCAACTCTATGGTCAACTAATCTTTGACAAAGCAAGAAAGAATGTCCAGTGGAAAAAAGACAGTCTCTTCAACAAATGGTGTTGGGAAAATTGGACAGCCACATGCAGGAGAATGAAACTGGACCATTTCCTTACACCACACACAAAAATAGACTCAAAATGGATGAAAGACCTCCATGTGAGACAAGAATCCATCAAAATCCTTGAGGAGAACACAGGCAGCAACCTCTTCGACCTCAGCTGCAGCAACTTCTTCCTAGAAACATCACCAAAGGCAAGGGAAGCAAGGGCAAAAATGAACTATTGGGACTTCATCAAGATCAAAAGCTTTTGCACAGCAAAGGAAACACTCAACAAAACCAAACCACAACCAACAGAATGGGAGAAGATATTCACAAATGACATATCAGATCTAGGCTAGTACCCAAAATCGATAAAGAACTTATCAAACTCAACACCCAAAGAACCAATAGTCCAATCAAGAAATGGGCAGAAGACATGAACAGACATTTCTGCCAAGATGACATCCAAATGGGCAATAGAGACATGAAAAAGTGCTCAACATCACTCAGCATCAGGGAAATACTAATCAAAATCACAGTGAGATACCACCTCAGAATGGTGAAAATTAACCAGTCAGGAAACGACAGATGTTGACAAGGATGAGGAGAAAGGGGAACCCTCCTACACTGTTGGTGGCAATGCAAGCTGGTACAGCCACTCTGGAAAACAGTATGGAGGTCCCTCCAAAAGTTGAAAATAGAGCTACACCATGACCCAGCAATCTCACTACTGGGTATTTACCCTAAAGATACAAATGTAGTGATCCAAAGGGGCACATGCACACGAATGTTTATAGCAGCAATGTCCACAATAGTCAAACTATGGAAAGAGCCCAGATGTCCACCAACAGATGAATGGATAAAGAAGATGTGGTATGTATATACAGTAGAATATTATGCAGCCATCAGGAGAAACGAAATCTTGCCATTTGCAATGACGTGGATGGAGCTAGAGGGTATTATGCTAAGCAAAGTCAGTCAATCAGAGAAAGACAATTATCACATGATCTCTCTGATATGAAGAATTTAAGAGGCAAGGTGGGGGTTTGTGGGGATGGGGGGGAATGAAACAAGATGGGATAGGGAGGGAGACAAACCATAAGAGACTCTCAATCTCAGGAAACAAATTGAGGGTTGCTGGAGGGTCGTGGGGAGGGATGGGGTGGCTGGGTGATGGAGACTGAGGAGGGTATGTGGTATGGTGAGTGCTGAGAATTGTGTAAGACTGATGATTCACAGACCTGTACCCCTGGGGTAAATAATACATTATATGTTTTTTTTAAATACATTATATGTTAATAAAAAATTAAAAATAAAAAAAAATAAAATCTGCAACATTTAAATCACAATTGATACTCCCTTAGAGCAAAATGGATATATGTTTTCTTTCAGAATTCCTTATGGTGTATAGTTATCACTTTGAATACATACTCCCTCCTTACGTTGCACACTACAGATAAAATGCAAATAATTAACAGAAAACCATAAATTAGCAAAAGAGAAGGCATTAAGTTTGATTGGTAAACCATCAATATGATAATAAACTACTGATTGTGTTTCTAAGAGTTATTTCAATTAATAGAAACAAAAATCAGAAGGAAATAGAATAACATAAACCTTAATTCTGTATAAATCTTCAATCTCCTGAACAGTGGAAATGTTATCAATGGAATATGATTATTTTACATAAACCCGATGTATTTTTCATTTATATTTTTACTGATCAGATATTTCTTATTGAATTAAAACAGGTTAACATACTCAGGGAAATTGTATAATTTTTAAAATATCAAATCTGTTGTGTTAGAGTGATTTAATTCACTTAGAGCAATGTCATAATTTAGTTATCTGTAACATTACACACATGCTCTTTATGAGTGAATAGTTTTTCTCTAACTTGATGTATTTCATCTAGGAAAAGCTAACTCCTATAAATAGATAAGTAAATCACACATATACGTGTGTGTGTCTGGATATATGTATTATGTATTTAACATCTATACATCTGTCCATCTAAATCCAGATAGAAATGATATCAAACTTTTCCAGAGGAAAAGAGACTCTGAATCAATTTCATTCAAAATATGTCAGAACCATTCTGAAATCCATAAGGCAGCTCTAGAGAACTTTTGCACTAAGTCTCAGAAAGAGAAGTTTGATGCTACATTCTTTGATCTGGTACTGAAATATAGAGTAAAAACATTTCTACAGAAAGTTCAGAGAGAGAAGGAGATTTGTAACTTCTTGTAGAATGAAACAAAACTCATTTTTAAGCCAACATGGAACATACAATATGAACACCTCAGGAATTTGATGGTGATGCTTCATGCCTTTTATTCCTTATAATGCTGTATACAGAATATGATGCATGAAATAAGCACAGGCATGGATGAATTTATTCCTCAATCTAAAATTCAAATAAATAGGGGCGCCTGGGTGGCTCAATATGTTAAGTGTCTGCCTTCGGCTTGGGTCATAATCCCAGGGTCCTGGGATCAAGCCCCACATTGGGCTCCTCACTCAGTGGGGAACCTGCTTCTCCCTCTCCCTCTTGCCTCTTCCCCTGCTTGTGCGCTCTCTCTCTGTCAAATGAATAAATAAAATCTTAAAAAAAAAATTCAATTAAAGAAAGAAATATGTCTGTTTCCCAAAAAATAAGCTGTCTTTATAAAAACCAATGTAAAGTTTTATAAGTCTTTACCGGAACTCTTAGCTACACTGAGACTTCAGGGAGACCCTATGAATAGCAGAAAACAGAACGTAACCATTCATACGTAACTGTGGCACAGCAAGAAAATAATTTAATGCTGGTGTGCCTGCTGCATTTTTCCTTAGTCTAGGACGATATATAAAAGCAGAACGCTAATGATTTAGATATTGCTAATGTGTCTGAGTACTCACTCAGAGAAGGCTGCAGAGGCTTATATAGTACAAGATTGCCTCTTTGAGGGACAGTAAAGATTATCAAGTTGCTATATCTGAAGAATCAATTCTCTTCAGGTGAATTTTTCTTACATTGCTTGTCTCTAGGGAAAGTAGTATACTGAGGGAAAAGATCATCTTGCAGTTTGAATACATGTTAAATTTGCAAAGTTCAAGTTCACAGGCCATGAGAAGAAATAAGAACGAAGGAGCCAACCCTTAGCATTCATCAAAGGAAGAATGGAAAGAAGAAAGAGTCATGAAGAATTGTAATTAGTCTAGACAAAACAAAATCCAGTTTTTACTTGATTTTCATAAACGCCATGACTCTTAATCATATAAAAGTTACTAATTATCGATAGTTTACTATATGCTGTGCAATTTTTTAAATTACTGCTTTCAACAGCACTGCAAATTCAAAATTAATTATATCTTTGAGATGGGATTGCACCAGGGAAAACTCAGTTGTTGTTGGTAATGGTAGATAGCTGTGTACCTACTCAGAAACTCTAACATTACCATACCCAAAATTCAGAAGCTTCTGCTAAACCTTACCCAGAAAACTTATTTTACTGACCATGGATTTCCTCACATTGTTTTTCCAAACCATTATTGACAAAGTTTAAGTCTCATGGCTAGACAGAAGCTTTTAAAGATAGGAAATAAGCTGTGATTTCAAATTCTGAAAGTTGTATTTATAATGTGGAAAATGTTCCCAATACTGGAAGAAGGTTCAAAGGTGGTATTCAGGGTAATTTCCAGTTCAGAACATCAAGGGAGTAACAAGGTACAAAATTACTCTCCTACTAGAAACAACTAGAAAACTAAAAAAAATAAATAAAGAAAAAAATAAGAGATGACTGTTTTCAAATGTTGGATATTATGTATCCTGAGACTACGATTGTTAAGAAAATGAAAGCAAATGAAAGATATCCTGCTATTGGTAATACAGTTGACCCTTGAACAATGTGGGTTTGAACTGCACAGGTCCATTTATACAATCAATTAAGCAATAAATACCATACGGTACTGTAGATGTATTTTCCTTATATTTTCTCTTTAAGATTTTATTTATTTCTTTGAGAAAGAAAAAGTGCGGGTAGGGGCAGAGAGAGAAGCAGACTCCCCACTGAGCAGGGAGTTGGACTTGGGGCATGATCCCAGGACCTTGAGATCACAACCTGAGCTGAAGGAAGATGCTTAATTGACATGAGTCATCCAGGTGTCCCCCCCTTATGATTTTCTTAATATTATCTTTTCTCTAGCTTCCTTTATCATAAAAGTACAGTATATAGTACACATAACACACAAAATATGTGATAATCAGCTGTTTGTTATCAGCAAGGCTTCTGGTCAAGAGTAGACTACTCATATTCAAGTTTTTGGGAAGTCACAAATTATACGTGGATTTTTGACTGTACAGGGGATTGGCATTGTGACCCCCAGTATTCAAGGGCCAACTGCACTTTTAAAATAGAGATAATTGCTGTATTACAGTGACAAAACTCAGCACCCCTGCTGAAGTAAGGAAACAAAAACTAAAGTTTAGAGAAGACAAGATTATCTAGGATTTTTGAGACAAAAATCATCAGGTGTCTGAGTCATTGGCTGAGTGCTAATGTGTGCATGCATAGAATGAAAACCTACACCCAGGAAAGAAAAATTTCTGAGGGATGAAAATTTTTTACTTTTCATAGGTAAAGGACTAATAATTCCCATAGCACAGAGAGGACCAAGAGTCATTTAAATTTCCTCCAGCCAGTAAAGAAAATATATTGAATACATGAGACCTATAGTAGAGACACCAGAATGGCCATGCCTTACAAATAGGACTAACTCACCCTTAGATTTAAGATATTCTAGTCCCATGATAAAACAGCGTAAAAGTGAGCCTTAAAGGCACAGAAGTAATCCACAACTAAATTAACTCTTGGCCAGCAAAGAGGTAAATAAGAGAATATAACAAAATAACATTTCGACAAGATGACATTTGCAATGTCTGTTATTGAATAAAAAACTACTAGACATACAAACAAGAAAAAGAAACATAATCAGGAAGAAATAATAGTCAACAGAAACACAGAAATGACGATAAAACAATATTAGAAGGGCTAAATATGTCCTACCTGCTAAAAAACATAAAATATTTACATAATGAGGAGAGAAATGAAAGATACAAAAAAAGAAACTATGTGGAATATCTAAATATAGAAATTTTTCAATTACTAAAATAAATTTTCATTGGATAGAATTACATCAAATTAGAAACTGCAGAAGAAAAAATAAGTGCGTTAAGACTGGAAACTAGGCAATATTCAACTCTCATCACTTTTCTTTATTGATGACTCGAGTTTTTTGCCAAAGCACAAAGGGGAACATACACAAATAAATGGAAGAGAATAGACCAAAAATCGACTCACATAAATATTCTCAACTAATCTTTGACAAATGAGAAAGACAATTTATTAGATAATGGATAGTCTTTTCCACAAATGGTGCAGGAACAATTGGACACTCATATGCAAAATAAAAAAAATCTAGACAGACTTTATATGTTTCATAAAAATTAACTCAAAGTTGATCAAACACCTAAATGTAAATCGAAGACTATAAAATTTGTAAGTGAAAATCTAGGAGAAAATCTATGTAAGCATGGATTTGGCAATGAGTTTTTAGATACAACACCAAAAGGTTAATCCATGAAAGAAATAATTGGCAACCTAGACCTTATTAAAATTAAATACATCTGCTCAATAAAAGATATGATTAAAAGAATCAAGGGACAAACCACAAATGGAGGGAAATACTTGCAAAACACATGTCTGATAAAGAATTCTGTATTCAGAATATACAAAGAACACTTAAGAGACAAAAATAAGAAAATAAACTATTCAAATTTAAAATGACCAAAAATCTGGAAAGCTTACCACAGAAGAAGATAGATGGCAAATAAGCATATGAAATATCCAACATCACTTGTCGCCAGGGACATTCAATTCAAAACTACAATGAGATACCATTACCCACCTCTGAGAATTTCTAAAACCCAAAAACACTGACATTACCAAATACTGGTGAGCGTACAAAACAATAGGAATTCTTACTCACTGTAGTGGGAATGCAAACTGATACAACCATGTTGAAAGACAGTTTATAAGTTTCTTGTAGAGATAAACCTGATTTTGCGATAAGATCCATCAACTGTCCTCCTAGGTATATACTAAGTTGATTTTGAAACACAGAAACCCACATGCAAATATTTATAGCAGCATTATTCATAATTGCTAAAATCTCAAAGCAACCAAGATAGCCTTCAATAAGTAAATGGATAAACAAACGGTAGCACATCCAGTCAATGTAATATATTTGTTAAATTATTGTTATTTATTTTAGGTTTAGAGAGACAGTGAGAGAGTGAGTGAGAGTGAGAGTGAGAGAGAGAGAGAGAGAGAGAGAGAGAGAGCGAGCATCGGGGGAGGGGCAGTTGGAGAAGGAGAGAGAATCCTAGGCAGACTCTGCTACTGAGGGCAGAGCCTGAGTCAGGGCTCAATCCCATGACCCCGAGACCATGACCTGGGCTGAAGCCAAGAGTCGGATGTTCAACCAAGTGCACGACCCAGGTGCCCCTGTTCAATGTAATATTTTTATTTTTTTTTTTTAAGATTTATTTACTTATTCATTTATTTATTTAAGAGTGTGAGAGAGAGAGAAAGAGTGAGCAAGAAAGAGAGAGTATAAGCCAGGGAGAGAGGCAGAGGGAGAAGCAGGCTCCCCGCTGAGCAGAGAGCCTGATGTGGGGTTCAATCCCAGGATCCTGGGACCATGACCTGAGCCGAAGCCAAATGCTTAACCATCCTGAGCCACCCAGGTGCCCCTCAATGTAATATTTTTAAATGGCAAGAAGAAAGGGGCACCGGCATGACTCAGATGGTTAAGCATCTGCCTTTGGCTCAGGTCATGATCTCAAGGTCCTGGGATGGAGCCCGGGTCAGGCTCCCTGCTCAGCAGGGAGTCTGTCTCTCCCTCTCCCTCTACCGCTCCCCTTGCTTGTGCTCTTTGACTCTTTCTGTCAAATAAGTAAATAAAATCATTAAAAAAAAAAAAATAAGCAGTTATCAAGCTACAAAAAAACATGGGGGAACTTTAAATGGATATTGACAATAAAAGAAGTCAGCTTGAAAACACTACACCTGGTGTGATTACAATTATGTGAAATTTGTGAAAGACAAAACCATAGAGATAATAATGATTAAAAGAGCTCGAGATCTGGGGAAGGGAGATGAAATGGTGAAGCACAGGGAATTTTTAGGGCAGTAAAACTACTCTGTATGACACTGTAATGGTAGATACATGACATCATACATTTGTCAAAACCCATAAAACTTCACAGCACAAAGAGCAAATGAACCCTAATGTGTACAAATTAAGAAAACAAACAAACTCAAAAAAAAAAAACCAAAAACACATCCAGAGGTTGCAGAATCTCAGGAAGGAATGCAGACTATGGACAGGAGAACCTAACAGCGTTAAAATATATAAAGCAACTTCAATGAAGGGGGAGGAGATACTCAGCTCAGTAACTTTCCAAGAACTTAAGCCTTCATTTAAGATCACAGACACTGCCCTACAACACCTTAGTCAGTCAGAGGAAAAAAGGACCCAGCTAACTAGTACCTGGATTCCTGGGTCACAGAAACTGTAATAATTGTGTGTTATGTTAGGTCACTAAGTTTTGGGGGTAATATGTGATATAGCAAGAGATAATGAGTATAATAAATTATTTATCTTTTTCATCTCATTAAAAGGCTTTCCAATTTGACACATGATGGTCTACCATCCCTCCATTTTATGCATTCCCTATTTCTGCCACTGCTGTCATACCCAGACCAGAAACCCAAAGTTGTCCTCAGGAGCTCTTACTTCTCATCTCTAAGAAGTCGCTCGCTAAATCATGTTACACTAATCCACTCTCTGTGCTTTGTCTCTACTAATAAATACTACCTTAAGTCAGGCACCTGCCATCTCCCACCTGCACGATTAGTAATGACTCCGTACCAGATAGGCTTGATTAGGTGACTCAGTTTCAACTTCTGTCTTTAGTCTGATTAAAGAATTTAGAAAACTGAAAACGTATTTCCAGACTCCTTTGAAGCCCAGAGTCTAGAATCCCAACAGCTAGATGAACTCACATTACCTTAGGAAGGCAGAGGCCATAGTCCTCATTTTTAGCATAATATGGGGATAGTAGCTACCCTAAAGTTTTGTTCTTCTGCAAGGCAACCCCACTAGTCTTGCTCAGAACAAGCACCTTTATTACCTTTCCAACTGTATTGCAAGCCTCATTCCCTGCTATTTCATTTTGATTTAAATACTTTGAATAGTGGGGTGCCTGGGTGGCTCAGTCATTAAGCATCTGCTTTTGGCTCAGGTCATGATCCCAGAGTCCTGAGATTGAGCCCCACATTGGGCTCCTTGTTCAGTGGAAAGCCCACTTCTCCCTCTCCCACTCCCCCTGCTTGTGTTCCTGCTCTTGCTGTCAAATAAATAAAATCTCAAAAAATATATAATAAATACCTAGAATAGTTTTTTTTCTACATCTCTTATTGACATTGTCTCCACACTCCAGCTTGCTGCAAGTGTCCCCCCCCCCATTCAATCTGTCCTCAGCTTTTCTTTTTTTGTCCTCAGCTTTTTTCTTAAATAAGAAAATAACTTTGAAATATCTCTGCTGAAAGTTTCTAACCAGGTAAGGTCTAAATTCTTTGGCTTGTGAAACAGGTTTCATGACTGAAATTCTTGAAGAAGCAAATCATATTCATATTTTTTTATTTCCAGAATTTTGCAAGCTATTTGTCATAGGGTTAAGTACTCAATAAGCATTTATTACATAATTAGACATCGATAAGTTCATGATTGTTTTGATTAATGAGCGGATAAGGATAGGTGCCTAGATGCGAGCATAAACTTGAATAGCTCTAGTAACATATATGTATTCATCTGTCTGTATAACATTTTGTTGTATAATGTAGTAGGATTCCATTATACAATTGTGATGGAAAATGAATAAACCTTCCTTTAGGGTGGTAGCACTGAGGTTAGATAATCTAAATCATCAAATAAAATGGCCTCAATACAACGATTAACTGGTTCCAGGTAATCCACTTAAAGGAGCATCTAAAACAGAGGAATTACTTTGATACGTTTAATTGAAAAGTGAACTAGACACACACACACACACACTGCTTTATCTTTGGATCACAAGTTAATATTACCAAAACAGCGACACCTGAGTGACTCAGTCAAGTTAAGCATCTGACTCTTGATTTTGGCTCAGGTCATGAACTCAGGGCTGTGAGATTCAGCCCTGCATCGGGCTCACCCTGGGCACAGAGCCTGCTTAAAAGTCTCTCTCTTCCTCTCCCTTGCCCCTCCCCGCCCACTGCTCACATGCACATGTGCATGCTCTCTCCCTCTCTTAAAAAACAAAATAAATTAAAAAAACAAAAAAACAAAAAACTCCACTGTTTAAAAATATTACCAAAGGAGGGACATCTGAGTGGCTCAGTCAGTTAAGCCTCTGCTTTCAGCTCAGGTCATGATCCCACGGTTCTGGGATCAAGTTGCACATCGAACTCCTAGCTCAGTGGGGAGCCTGCTTCTCCCTCTGCCTGACATTCCTCCTGCTTGCGCTTGCTCTCTCTGACAAATAAATAAAATCTTTAAAAATATTACCAAAGGATATTGTAAGAAGTAGAATAAATTCAGAAGAAGCAATGGTAAGTATAAAATAGAAGATGAAATGTCAATTAGAGTAGTCACAGTATCTTGATGAGCACTGATTACGAGGAAGCCTACAGAAAGATCTAGGATCCAAAGTACTGTGCAAAGGGAAGCCATGATAGATTTTTTAATTTTTTTTTTCAAATTTAAATTCCATTAACTTATAGTGTATTATTAGTTTCAGAGGTAGAGTTCAGTGATTTAGCCATGATAGATTCTTAAGGAGATAGGCAAAAATCAACTTCATGATCAGAAAAGGAGCAGTTTTAGAGAACCGAAGAATCACCTGGAGACCTGGTGGAAATATATTCTGATCTTAGATGAAGTTTTCTGTACTCTTAGGAGGGAGAACAAAGCAGTCATGGAATAAAGACAAGAAGGAGAAAACATTAAAGGAGCATTATTTGTCTTCCAGTGCAAGTTCATAATCAGGAAGAATAATCACTTAAAATTGCATTTCGATTACTTGATTGGAACGAGATTAATGATGTATACAATATAGTTTGCCGATATGAAGATGATATTTACAAAGAACTATTAAAGCTGAGTAACTATATTTTAATGTTTATGATTAGAATTGCAGATAGCACATTGGATTTCAGCTGTCCAAGAGACAGTGATTTTAGTTTGAAATTATTATAATAGGCTACTTCATAAAAAGTCTATGGAGAATTTGACATCCTCAGTTTTTTAAAAATAACTAGCCCATAATTAAATATGGGACTTTAATGATGAAGAACAAAGATTCAGATTGATACATAGAATGAAATTATTTATGTGCTAACCAAGTGTGTGAGAGCAATGAATTGAAAGCAATCAGAAGTGCCCTGCTCTTATGGGAATGAGTCTGAGATACTGGCTTGCAAAGGCACTCAGATCATGTTGTAATTGCAATTCTTGATTGGATCGGGGCAACATGTCCCAGTGTGGTTGCTAATCCCTCCGTGGTATCAAAGATCTATTTTTTGAAGGTTAGTTGTGAACAAATCCATGCTGTTCCATTGAAAGCCCTCAAAGAGCTTTATTTAAAACAAAATTTAATCACTGAATGTGCAAATGAGAAAAAAATTTTTTCACTGAAAAAAAACAAAAGAAATAGAATTTAAGGTATGCAAGGAAAGGTTTTGTCAGTTAAGCTTAGAAAAGATAATGAATCTTGGAACACTGAAAAAATAAAATTAAAAAAAGAAAAGAAATGTGAAGTAGAATTATGTCCTATACTTAATTGGTTCCCATTAAATATTTACATGTCTAAGGAGAACCTGAAACACGTGAGGAAGTACATGGAACTATAAGGTAGCATACTTCCGTAAGTATATGGAATTTGACAGATCAAATGAAAATAGAAAAACAACTGAAAGTAGGCAAAAATCATAGGGAACACAAGATAAGTTGTTTTATGTACATTTGGTGAAGAGAAGAAAGTGAAAACTCAGTACAAGTTTCTCAAGTAAGCAAAGCAAAAACCAAACTCAATATATTAGAGGTTAACCAGAGTGGCCTTAGTGACCAGAACAAACCCACCTGTAGGGATCTATTGTGTTTTTTTGGCTCATATTCACTGAAGCAGAATTTCCATATTTTTACATCTTGTGGATTCTCTTTCCCAGAAGTTAACTTTATAGTTTTATAAACTTTCAAATAACCCTCTTCTCAATGGCTTTCTATTTCCAGTCATTCTACAGTGCCATTAAACGCTTTGCTATTTAAAATTTTCCATTCAAACTCTTTAGAATTATTCAATTATCCCAGTATTACTTGTCGATGGTTGAGCGTGTTCATTCTCCTAATTGGGTTTCTTTTATCATCCCATTTTATGTTTATTAAATTATCTGAAATTTCCTGTGTTTTGAATTCTGATAGACAAGGAAATCACACAATACTTGCTTTCTGTTTTAATTGCTCCAAATCAGTTTTGATGACAAGGTATTAGAAACAAATTCCTTCGAAGCAAATTCCAAAAACCCGCAGGCTTTAATTTACTTTTTCATCTACATCATTTCAATTTAGAAAGACAATTTCTTCTTTTCCTCTTGAGGAATACACACCAGCTCCATTCTCTCACTGATGAACCATCCTCCCCTGTGGTCCCTGTGCTTACACACATACATGCATACATACATACACACACACACACACACACACACGATCTGGTAGGTAATTACAATTTTGGATTACAATCTGTATATTTAAAACTAAACTGTTATGTTATATGCCAGTTATATCTTAATAAAGCTGAAAAAATAAAATTAAACTTTCCCCTTTTGTAGTTACTGAAAAGACAAATTATATTTGTATGCATATATCATTTATAATAATGACCTCTTCAAACATGATCTGGTCAATCATATATTTCAATGATGAGCATATCTAGAAGTAGGGAGGTACTTTTACTGAGGCTGTCTCGTTTTGTCATATTTTGCTTAAAATAAATGTGTTATAAGAAATGCAATATTAGTTTTGTTGATGGTTTTCTTCACTGTGGAAGGAAACCATCAACAAAACTAAAAGGCAACCTACAGAACGGGAGAAGATATTTGCAAATGACATATCCAATAAAGGGTTAGTATCCAAAATCTATAAAGAACTTATAAAACTCAACATTCCAAAAATAAATATAGTTAAGAAATGAGCAGAACACATGAATAGACATTTCTGCAAAGAAGACATACAGATGGCTAATAGACACATTAGAAGATCCTCAACATCACTCATCACCAGGGAAATGCAAATCAAAACCATGATGAGATACCACCTCACACCTGTCAGAAAGACTAAAATTAACAACTCAAGAAACAAAAGATGTTGATGAAAATGCAGAGAAAGAGGAACTGTCTTATACTTTTGGTAGGAATGCAAACTGGAGCAGCCACTGGAGAAGACATACGGAGGTTCCTCAAAAAGTTAAAAATAGAACTACCCTATGAGCTAGCAATCACGCTACTAGGTATTTACTCAAAGGAAACAAAAATACTGACTCAAAGGGGCACATGCACCGTGATGTTTATAGCAATATTATCAACAATAACTAAGTTATGGAAAGAGCCCAATGTCCATCAACTGATGAATGGATAAAGATGTGGCATATATAAATATTTTTATATCCATCTTTACACACACACACACACAGGAATATTATTTAGCCATCAAAAGAATGAAATCTTGCCATTTGTAACAACGTGGATGGAGCTAAAGTATATTATGCTAAGTGAAATAAATCAGGTAGAGAAAGACAAATACCATATGATTTCACTCATATGTGGAATTTAAGAAACAAAACAGATGAACATGGGGAAGGGGAGAAAAAAAAAGAGAGGAAACCAAACCATAAGAGACTCTTAACTATAGAGAACAAACAGTTGATGGAGGGAGGTGGGTGGGGGATGAACTAGATGGGTGATGGGCATTAAGGAGGGCACTTGCTGTGATGAGCATTGGGTGTTGTATGTAAGTGATGAATCACTACATTCTACTCCAGAGATTACTATTACACTGTAAGTTGACTAACTAGAATTTAAATAAAAACTTGAAACAAAAAAGAAATGCAATATTAGTTTGAATTAAAGAGAAAACACTAGGCAGAACTTTTTCCCTGCAGTAGGGGAAGAAAATGATATTAAGTCCCAAGTAGAATGTTGTAATATATTTATGAGAAAAATATTTACTTATAATTCTAGACCTTTCCTAACTGCAAGAGAAGTGAAGATGTCAAGTAGATACACCAATGTGAAATATAACTGGAGGAGTTGAAAATATAAACACAAAGTAATGGAAATGAATCTGTAAATAACTGCTAAGGTTAAAATTAAAACCAAAACAGAAAGAAAGAAGTAAACGAAAACCAAAAACCTACATTCTTCAAAAGAAGCCAGGCACCAGATTTATAATTTAAAGTTTTATCTATTCTGCATATAAAACCAGCTGGCATATCATATAATAAGAATACTGATATTTATAATTATTATTTCATAGAGTTCCGTATGGTAATATTTTCCCTCAAATTCTCATTGAAAAGTTTGGCAATGTAGTTGTCCCTTGTTGTATTCTTTCTTCTTGGTCAATATAGAGGTTGTAAGTGAGGCCATAGTAATCATTTGGATATTTAAATATTTTACATATAAAACATATTTATACTTTTTGTTAAATGTATATAACAGTATTCGTCAGAAAATAATACTTCTGCGGAGGTCACATGCAGGCACAAGTGAGCATCATTTACTGTGGCCAAATTTAAACAGATAACTATAAATTCAGCTATGTGTGTATATACATATACATACACACTTTATATGAGTACTACTGTGTATATTTTATATATACACTATATATATATATATTAGTTCAAATAAAATATCATTAAAATGGCCACTTGAGGGATGCCTGTGTGGCTCAGTCGGTTAAGTGTCTGACTCTTGATTTTGACTCAAGTCATGATCTTGGGGTCATGAGATTGAGCCTCTTCAGTAGGGAGTCTGCTTGGGATTCTCTCTCTTCTTCTGCCCCGCCCTCTCTAAAATAAATCTTTAAAAAAAAAGTCCACTTGAATTAGTCGTATGAGACAAATCAGAATTATTTAGATGAGATTGAACTGAATGATCTCTATTTCTATGTTATCCTTCCTTGGTGTCTTTTATTTGCCAGTAAGAGCCACCAATCACTGTGTAAAAAGAGCTAGTCCCACATTATTTCAACAGAAGTTGAAATAGGAAGAAAAATTTATAAGAAAAACAAGTCACAAGATTTCTCACTGAGTTATCTACACCATCTGGGGAGGTTAGCTACCAGATAACCCATGGAAAATAACTGTATCTCAGTTAAATACAGCCATAATCATCCAATCTTTGCAACGCGCTTGCTGACAAATTCTACATTTTGTTCTTGAGGGGACTTGCAAATATTTAGGAAAATGGAATTTAATGGCTAAAGTAGGAACGCAAATGGAGAAGAAATAGAAAAGGTTATTTTGCAAGAACCAGAAAAAAATGAAAAGAGCAAATTCAAAGAAATAAAGACTGCACCCAGTCATAGCATTGTGCCCAATGATTAATTTGGAAAAAAATGTTGAGATTAGTGACTCCAAATTCGGCATGATTGACATTTTCATGGGATTGAGCATAGTGAATGAGAATCAGGATACTGAATTATCCCAATGGAGTGTTTCCAGGTGTTTTTATTTGCTTGTTTGTTTGGTTTGTTTTCAGCCCTTTGAGGAGCTTCATAGAATCCCAGATACTCCTGAGCAAAGACCAGCATCTGCCCGTGGGTAACCTGCGTTGGCCACGCCACCTGCAGCTCAGCTCCTTAGCAAATTTGACTCGAAAAGCCTTAAAGCTTTGAGAAGTGTGTGCTTTCCTCCAGTAGTTCCCAGTCGTGGTTTGGGGACAGCTTGATGTATTGCGCTCACGTTTAACATATCTCAGGCTTAATCTGACATAACCAACAAAAGTTTCAGCTTGCAAATGAAACCATTACTTCCATTAAAATGATCTGAGAGTTGTG
>CM052894.1:66608066-66629871 GCA_028534135.1 Potos flavus | reverse complement strand
TCGGAAGATCTTGAATTTGTGGAGTGATCTAGTTCTTTATTCTTGAAGGGTTTGAGCCCAAAGCGGTCCTGCTACTGGGTTGCTGTAGGCTTCCATTACATTTTACCACCGGGCTGGAAATATTAGAAGGAATCTCAGAGCATGTTTCCATACTTTCCCAACACCCATTGTATAATGCCAACCCAGTTTCCCCTCTATAATCAGAGGTAATAGCCTGGTCAGCACAGTAACCACGTTGTTGTACCTATTGGTTCGGTGACATAAGGAGTCACAATGGCCAGGTGGCAGTCTCAATCTCCACCTCAATGCAACTATTGATATCGTCCAATGGAAGCATTGTTTCCCTTGCAACTGAGCCCAACGTTATAGGATAAAAAGCAAAAGTGTCATGAGCTAGGCAAGATATGACAGGGAAACATGCCACTCCTACATCTAACCCTTGGTTTCTGGACCCGTGAGATCTGGCTCTGAGAGAAATAGCTCC
This sequence comes from Potos flavus, assembly GCA_028534135.1. Lineage (NCBI taxonomy): Eukaryota > Metazoa > Chordata > Mammalia > Carnivora > Procyonidae > Potos > Potos flavus. The sequence goes on along the minus strand of CM052894.1, from coordinate 66,629,387 downwards.
AAATACCAGTTGCTTGTTCAGAGCATGTAATGCATCTCGGAGGACAGCACACAACCTTGCACAAACTAAGAATTCAATAGACCTGTTCACCATTCTATTAGCTCGGGTGCTTCTGGCTAACAGGGGCAGAATAATATCAATGAATCCCATGGTCGTGAGCTGATTATCTCATTTATTTCTTTACAACATAAACTCCTTATTCAGAAGAATTGTGTGAGACACTGTTGATGGGGAATAAGGCATTCAGTTATTCTGTGGATGGTGATGCTGGCTGACTCTTTGTGGTCAAGGTAAGCAGTTCTGTATCTAGAATAAACAACTCTTGAAGTGACAAACCACTCTCTCCCCTTCCTGAAGGAAAACTATTTTCCCCTTCATTCAATATAAGCAACTTGCCTTCAGGGGGCTAAATGGCGTGGTGCTTTATTGGGGACTCAGCTTTGACTCTACGCCTTGCAAACTGGGAATCAGTAGTGGTGATAGCCATTTCAACCGTGGTGAGGGAAAGCCAATGTAATTACATTTATGCACAATTTCTCTCCCTTTCACCAAAGCCACATTGTTCACGAGACCATCAGTAAGCACCAGGCAAGGAGCCTTAGCAGGCATCTCACAACAAGGCATTTGGTCAACCTGACAATTGAGAACCATTTCTACATTTGGCATCTTTTGGGGAACATTAATCTTCTCATACAAATCCCCTCATACTCTGGCCATTTGATGTCCATTCTTATGCTTTTTCATCAAAATTTCTTATCATCAATATTACTGTTTTGTCCTTATTTCAAATTGTACATCTTTTTGCTCTTTTGTGTGTGTTATAATTGTTAGCTCCTATATTTTTAAATGAATCTAAGCATCTCTGTGTTTCAACTAGAGAGTTTAACTTGTTAACAATTATTATGTTATATAATTGTTATATAATGTTATATAACAATTATTATTGTTATACTAAGATTTAGTTATGCCATTCATATTTTCATCTAATAATATTTATACTTGTTATTTCTTCAGAGCCTGCTTAGGAGTCTCTCTCCCTCCCTGTGCCCCTCCCTGCCCTTCATGTTCTCTCTCTATGTCCAAAAAAGTTACACATTATATTTTTGTTCTTATAGTAGCAGCTTAACTTAAAACCTATAAGTGAGTTTTTTTATTTCTTAGAATTATCGATATCTTTATCTTTTCTCTAATAAAGCAAGTCCTTAGCAAGACTTTATGTCTCTGGTTTATATATACCTTTCATCCCACTTCTTAAGAGAATTCCTTGTGCTGGTCTTCTAACTCATTAATTAATTATCTGGCTGTATTCATCCCACCATGCCACTCTAAACAAACTTACTGATGTTTCATCAGCTTGAAGTAATATTACAGTAACTGCAGGGGGTGGTAGGCACAGATTAATGGGAGATTGATAGTGGATGTCTGTCAGTGTATTTCCAGATTCCTGAGAGACAGTTTTGATGCACAGGTTTTGATGTAGGACTTTGGTATAACTACCCAACCTGGCTATATCCGATAAGGCATTAGGAACATTCAACATCACCAAGCATTTAATGGTTACTTGAGATCCTACAAAGAGGCATATCTACAAACTTAGAATTGGGAGACAAATGTTTATCCAGCTGCATGGAAGTTTTACTTCTCATGATAACTGACATTATTACTTTATGAGTTTTATTAACAAACATGAGTCCTTTAAGTCTTTTACTTATGGTTCGGATTAATAGACTTCTTAACACTGAAAACCTAGAAAACAGTGCCCTCCATGCTAAGAATGCCTGGTGTGAACTTACATACAATATAAGTGCCAATATTACTCTTTATCTTGTGTTATCTGTCACAAGTTACATCAGTGTCATTTAGCATTTTGGACGAGTGGTAACTGTGAGTGAACCAATGGTCTTTCAAGAGTTCAGAATAAATTTTTCATTTCTCTTTTACTTTCTTGACTGAGTCTGGAAAGTATGAGCTTTCTTTCTTTCTTTCTTTTTTTTTTAAGATTTTATTTATTTATTTATTTATTTATTTATTTATTTGAGACAGAGAGAGAGCACGAATGGGGGATAAGAAGAAGGGAGAGAGAGAATCTGAAGCAGACTCAGTGTGGAGCCCGATACAGGGCTCAATCCCATGACAAGATCATGACCTGAGTCAGACTCTTAACCAACTCTTAACCAGACTCTTAACCAACTGAGCCACTCAGGTGCCTCAAGGTATGAGTTTTTTAAAGAATTGAAAAAAAAAAAAATTGTAAAAAAAAAAGAAAAAAGAATTGTACTGACAATGACTAAGAGAAGAGTCTAGAAAACTGGCCTGCAGTAGCTGTCTGCACATGTCATTGGATGTTGTTGTCCATCAGGGAATCAATAGTCATGTTGATTTTGTTCTGTTAAATGTGTGTGTTTGTGTACAATTTCAACATGGAACCCAATTGTGTGATAAGCTAGCTCGAACATCATACTTTTAAAAGGAAAATATTTATTGAAGATGGAAATGAACTAATATTCTCCAGCTTATCTCGAATTGAACATTGAAGAGCAAAGATTCAGTACTATGAAAAAAAAGTCCTTTTTAGAGTTAAATTGTTTTCTTCTCAATAAATGACTATATATATATATATATATATTTTTTTTTTTTTTTTTTTTTTTTCTCATTTGACTAGGACACTTTAAGAGTTGTGTTAATTACTTTGGGCTCTCACCAATTCAAAATGGAAAGCAAGAACAGAGCCCACTAGAGCTGGTGGTTTTAACATACCACTTAGAGAAAAGTGGTCATATTTTGAACATAAAAGCATATTCCTCCCTTACGCTAGTTTGCAAGTTTGTAGAACTTACATCTTATTCTTTTCCCCCTGCCCCTCTGAACCTTGTACTGTGCACTACAAAAAATATTCAATCCACGTTTCTTGATTAATTGTCTTTTGTTGTTTTTGTTTTGTTTTTTAGAGAGGGAGCGAGTAAGGGCAGAAGAAGAGGGAGACAGAATCTTAAGCAGGCTCCACACACAGCATGGAGCCTGACACAGGGCTCAGATCTCACAACCCTGAGATCATGACCTAAGCTGAAATCAAAAGTTGGAGGCTTAACCAACTAACTGAATCACCCTGGCATCCCTCTTGACTGATTGTTTGATACAACTGTAGAAGGGTCTTTTTTTTTCACTAGAGTCTATATTACATAAGAGATCTGGAGCCAAAGATACTTACGAATCTTCATATCCCCATAACTCCGCATCTAGCTAGAATCACACCATGAATTAATAAAAGCTTCTGAGTCTCTTAGAGCAATAGATATAAAGACTTTCCAACTATAGTAATATTTATAAAGTTCCCCAGTGCGTATGGTGTTGCAGCAGACATAAAACAGCATGCATCAAAACGATTCTTAGTTCTTTGAGGATAATATTTTAACACAACATGCTTTAACTCACCAAACAACAAACAAAACCAAGATAACTCTGTAAATTATGCTTGGAATCTGCCTCTCTGTTGTTTACAGTTGCAAATGCGTCGCAGTTACAAATTCACTTTCAAAAATTTCTGAGAGAATGACATGGTTCCTTCTTTCCGCCTGCTCTGTGACCCCTGCTTCTTGTGGTTCCATTTAAATTAATATTCTGGAAGGGGGCAGTGGTGGACCCTTGGGAAGGATGAAACAGCAATGACTCTCTGACAATAAAAGGGTGACCTCAAAAAGTGAAATGAGTCACCTACCCAGACAGTCCCTGAATGGCAACAGCATAGAGGTAAAATGTTAGTTTAAGGATGAGCCCCTTGCCAGCCCTCAGGGAGCCTTACTGTCTACAGGTTCTAGATTATTTTTATTTTTTCAAGATTTTATTTATTTTAAAGAGAGAGAGAGAGTGAGCAAGGAGGAGCAGAGGGAGAGGGACAAACAGACTCCCCACTGAGCGTGGAGCGTATGTGGGGCTCCAACTCATAACCCTGAGATCATGACCTGAGCTGAAATCCAGAGTGGAGGCTTAATCCACTGTGCCACCCAGGCGCCCCTGGTTCTAGATCCTTAAATGTGCTCCGTGAGACATTCGTGCTGTTGTTAACACTAGTGTCATTAGCTATGTGGAACCTCAGCACAGTTGGCATTAAATAAAGTTAATAAATGTCAATAAAATTGATACTAAATAAATACGTTTTAAAATTCAATATCGTGTCCCCTAAGAAGGCCGCGGTTATTTCTTGGTTGTTGTGTATTCCGCTCAGGACCCAAAGCCTTCTGACCTTCCCCCTGGCTGCTACCACAGACATACAGCATTTTGCTGTTGTGTTCAGATTTAACATCTTTCTTCTTCTCAAGGCTACATTTAAAAAAAAAATTACTTAATCAGATTTTTTCTTTTCAAAAATTAGGCTACAAGCTCTCTCGGTCTCATCCAATGCTAGCTTTTAGAGCTTTGTGAACTTCTCATTTCCGCAGCTCTCTTCATATCCCTCCTCCTGTCTGGAATGCCATTCTCTTTCCTTTCTCAACCCCTTTGTTGGACTCCTGCCCACGAAGTAAGATATTGCAACACTGTTAGCAAGGACACTGCTGGAACTCTCTCTCCCCATCAAGTTGCATTCTCTACAAAATATGCTCTTTCCTTCCTTAGGATTCCTTAGGATTCCCCATATCTTCTTGCACTAGAGCCCTGTTTGTTCTTGTCTTAGGTTTTTCTTTTTTTTTTTTAACCTTTATATGGAAAGAGATGGAGTCATGATTATATATAAACTCCCTAGAGAAATGTGATGTCCTACACATATTTTCAAAATAGAAATGATTGAATTGAATTGCTCTGCCCAGCCTGGGATTCAGATGCATTTTACCCAGCCTGCGAAGCTTGGCAAGGGTGGAGACCGTAACGTAGCCTCCTTTGAAGAATTACGGTTTAGAGTAAGGAGGGAAAATTCTGGATTGAGATATACCACAGGTTGGAATTCTACTCCATTTTCTGACATCTCTGGGATCTTTGACAAGTTATTTTGCCACTCTATATCTCATTCCACATTATTCTTTACATTGAGCCATCTTACGGACTAACGGAGGTCATGCACGTAAAGTAGTACCACCACCATGAGATGAAGGTAATCAATAGTCATTATCGTTCAACCAATTAGCACTTTAAATATTTCTCAAAAATTTTACCAAAAATTTTGATGTGTTTTTGCTTTATATAGTTTAATCCATGTATAATGCATTAACTTGGCTTCTATTTTGGGAAAAGCTTATTGCTGTAACAGGCTAGGCTATGGAAGTAAAAACATGGACGGGACCCCTGAGAGATAGACACATTAGAATAAAATAGAAAAAAAGAGGCCACGGGTGGAGATGTGCATTTTGTTCACACTGTGATAAGTGTGACAGGATTTAAAAAAAAAATAAAAAATAAAAAATAAAATACTGCCCTGAAACGTGCAGGTATCTACTGGCACAATCTTTAGGCACTCTGCTAGACTGTGGGGTCACCAAAGTGAATAAGATCTGGTGTCTGGCTTTCGGGCGTCCACAGTTCCTGTGTAATTTGCTGCCTGCCACCTTTCTAATCCTTTAGCCCACCTCTATAGAGTGCACGGAAAAGTGGTATATATGACATAAAGGTGGACCAAATGAAGGGCTAGAATCAGCAAAGTTAAACAAGTGTTGGCCAAGTTTAGGGATCACATACGTTTTAGCCAGACAGCGGCGAAAGAGGGAGGAAGTAAATTGTTTTTGAGACAAGAACATTTGTGAAGTTATCTGAATGGAAACCACAGATGAAATTACCCAGAAACACACAAAGCAACTTGCTTCTATTTACAGCTAGAAACAATTGTGTTCACAGCTCCGTCTCTCTGAACATTTGCTGAATTACATAAATGAGGCAGCTGCAGTGCAGTGCTGACCTCCCAGACAATGGATACAGAGAAGGCGGGTAGGGATAGAGACAATCAGCACAATTAAAGGAAGGTCAAAGATTTGTGTCCAAAAAAGGGAGCAACAAGCTTTTGCCTAAAAATAGTGGGAACCTCCTATTACTCTCTATGCCTACTATGTAATTTCTCGAATATATCCTATAATCAAAGTCAAAGGAGAATTCAGAACTGGGAAAGACTCAAGTAATGAGAGACTAGAAACATCTAAGAAATATGAAAGGAGTGGAAATATAAATAGTGAGAGAACCAGTGATGCGTTACACTGTTGTTCTAGAGATCGTAAAGTCCCTTGGCTTTAACACCTGCTCCTGAATCACACCGGATTCGCCCCCATCCTTCCTTTATGCTGATGCTAACAGCACTTCCTTCCTTTTTGTATTGCCTGGTTCTGTGCATTTCTGTGAAAAGCTAATAGGCCACCCTTTAACTCTAGAAAAAGCATTCAAATGATAGTTTTCAATGGTTTAAAACCAAATGATCTTGCAAACCCAAAGTCTTGGCTAATAACAAGTTATTTTGAACATGATCATCAATAAAAATACTGGTAATATTCTACTGGTAGGCATCTATCTTCAGTTTGCAAAAGTATATATGGACCAGAGATAACAAAATTCTTAGGAATAAATCCCATGCGGCACCTGGGTGGCTCAATCCGGATGTTAAGCGTCTTGACTCTTTTTTTTTTAAGATTTTATTTATTTATTTGACAGAGGAGAGAGATCACAAGTAGGCAGAGAGGCAGGCAGAGAGAGAGGGGGAAGCAGGCTCCCTGCTGAGCAGAGAGCCCGATGCGGGGCTCGATCTCAGGACCCTGAGATCATGACCTGAGCCGAAGGCAGAGGCTTTAACCCACTGAGCCACCCAGGCGCCCCTAAGCATCTTGACTCTTGATCTCAGCTTGGATCTTGATTTCAGGGTCAGAAGTTCAAGCCCTGTGTTGGGCTCCACACTGGGCTTGGAAATACTTAAAAAATAAATGAAGAAACAAATAAATCTCATGTATATTATACTGTTCCATCTCCAGTGTACTCAGGGTAGCACTCAATAATCTTTAGTGAATCTATTTTAAATGCTGAGAAAGAAAGGAATGAAAATACTTCTGGATATTTGTAGACCTTCCTCCTTTAAAAAAAAAAAAAAAACACTATCCATTAGACAAAAGTTTAGGGAGATTTTTTTACAAATTTCATAAAGCAAGAATTTACTATTTATATCTTCATTGAATTATGCAATAGTACAGATTTGGAATGTTAGGACTGTCTGCCTAATCTTGAGCAAGTCGCTAACTCTTTATAGTATATTATTTATATATGAAATAGAAATGATTTTTTATATGTAGGTTGCAACTTTCTTATGAGAATAGAATTAACTCATATTGTGAGAATGTTCACAAATGGAAAGTATACCATTAGAACATAGAAAGAAGAGACAAAACTTTTAGTCATTCTTTCAGTATTTATTTTTGAGAACAATATTGCACAATATTCTTAAATCTGGTAGATAAAACAATGAATAAGAGAAATCAAAATCTGTACTTTCATGAAGCTTAGATTCCACTGGAGGCAAGTGAGAAGAAACAAATAGATTTAAAAAAATACACAGGATGTCAGATGGTGTTAAGCTTTCTGGTAAAAAAATAAATAAATAAAAACAGGGAAAGGGAAAAAGGAACACTGAGGTTAGGGAGAGTTCCAAGTTTAAATTGGGTGAATAAGGAAGATGGAATTGAGATGGTGAGATTTGACTAAAGGTGTAAAAAAGCAAAAGAGCAAGTCATGCTATCTGATGGAAGAAAATTCCAGCCAAAGAAACTAAGAAATATAAATGCCTTGACTTGGGAGCATGCCTTGTGTGTCCAGTAGGGGCAAGAAAGCAGTGTTGCTGCAGCCACAGAATTGAGGAAATCACGTTGGTATTGGGAGATTGTCTAAGTCCTTGGAAGCTCCCAGAAAGACTTTGCATGTTCTCTCCCTGAGATGAATACCAGTAAAGGGTGTTAAGTACAGAGCAGACATGATCTCTTTACATTGGGAAGGATCTCTCTGTTGCATGCACAGACTGAAATGAGATCAGGGTGGAAGTAGGGAGATCACTTAGTAACTACTGCAAAAACCTATACCAGAGATGGTGGCGGTCTGGATCAGGGTGGCTATGTTCCAGGTAGTGAAAAATGGTTAGACTCTAGATACACACAGCTAAGAGTATTTCCTGTTAGATCTTCAAAGAAAAGATAAAGGTCAGAGATAGCACGAGGATTTGGAACAGAAAAACTGGAAGGATGAGCTGGCATATACTGAAAGGGGTATGAAAGAATTATCTTTAGGAGTTTGGATTTGTTTATATAATGTAAAGGACTGTAAGATATCCCAGAGGAGATACTGAGTGAACAGTTGGAAATCTGTGTCAGGAGCTCAGGGGAGGGGCAGACTAGAGATGTACATTTGGGAGCCATCGGTTTATAGAAGGCATTGTAAAGCATTGACACTGGATGTGGTCACCATGTGAGTGAGAGTGGATAAAGGAAAACAATCAGAAACCCAAGGACTGAACACTGTGGCATTTGGTCATTTAGAACAGATGAGAAACCTGCTAAACCAGATCAGTAGGAGAAAAATCAAGAGAGTATGATGTCCTGGAAGCCATGTGAAGAGAGTCTTTTGAGAGGGGCCAGGTGTCCTGTTTAGACATATCATATACTGATAAATCAAGTATGGTGAAAGAGGAAAATTGACTATTGGGTTAACAGCATGGATGCTATGGTGACCATGGAAAGAGCAGTTCGGTGGAGAGAGAAAGAAGGAAAATCAACTGGAATATAATGAAGAAAGGAGACCACCATAATCCTACAATCCTTCATGGAGTCTGGTTTCAGGGAAGGAGTTGGGGGCAACACAAATGGTAAGACAGAGACATGGAAGGGACCCCATGAAAACAAAAAGCTGTGTTTTCCTTTGCTTCTTTTCCTGCTTCTGTTCTTGCTAGGACCTGCACCCCCACCTTGCACATACCTTAATGTATGTCCTCCTTGTAAAGGTCGAGTTATTGATTTCTTCAGAATCTGCCAGCACAATAGATAATAGCTAAGGAGTCACTGGGTGGGGTTGTCATAAATGTTTTCCAAGACCACTGACTCTAAATACCTTAATGCCAAGACCCCCAGCTCTAGGGCACAAGTGACTTACAGAGAATATCTGAACACTCGTCTTTGTCTGACCAGTTCTTGGACGCCCGAGAAGACACGTGCATCAGACCACAATCGCCAATCAAAACTCCAAGCCCCCAAGCAAAGACAAGACTTATGCTCCTTTCCAAGTCTCCCAGACATTCCTTCAGCCTCCTGGCTTATCCTGCAGGACACCCTCCAGATACTTGGACCCGACCCGCCAGCATCAATGGGACAAGAAGGGACTGTGGCATTTTCGTTTGTAACAGTGATCCAGCAGGGGAAGAACCTTTAATAATGCATAGAGATAAAAGGATGAATAGCTGAAGTCGTGACCTTGAGTAGGGTATGCATTACAGTTTAAAAGTAGAAAAATTGGCCCTAGATAGGAACAAAGATCTTCACCACAGTCACAAGAGGTCTGGCACAGGATACAGATATTAGGTGTGGTCAGATGACATAAGGAAGTGCTGTTCTTTGGATTGTTTTCTGTGAAGTAAGAATCTCAATTGCTCTTGTCGTGCCTCAGGCACTATTCAAAGGGCTGTATTTTTATAACTTTATTTCATGCTCTTAACAACCTTGTAAGTTGAGTATTGTTATTTAGTCTCAGTTTGTAGACAAGAAAACTAAGACAGAGGGGCTCCTGGGTGGCACGGTCAGTTGAGCATCGGACTTTTGGTTTCTGCTCAGGTCACTAGCTCTCAGGGTCTTGAGATCAAGCCCCATGTCAGCTCCAAGCTCAGCGAGAAGTCTGTTAGGGTTTCTCTCTTCCTCTCTCTCTGCCCCTCCCCACGCTCGCTCACTCTCTCTTTCTCTCAAATAAATAAGTAAATCCTGAAAACAACAACAATAAAACAAAAACAACGACAACAAAAAGACAACAAAAGAAAACTAAGAGAGACTTGAAGTGACTTTTCTGAGGGCACACAGCCAGTCAGTGGCGGCTAACTAAAGAGGAGGGAGGTGGACAGATGAGAAAGCATAAGGGAATTGCAGGCCCCCTGAGAGCCCCTGTGAGGTTAGAGATTGCAAAATTAAGGAGGTGAATGCAGTTTACGGGGACTTGGAGAAACCTGAATTCAATCATGGACCAACCACTGGCTATTGGTTTCACCCTGGGTATAAAGCTTAATTTCTGTTTCTTCATTTGTGAAAGAACAGATAAGGAGTAAAAGTAGCAACATATGTTAACTGAGCAGGTGCTCGGTTAATATGGCCTTTTCTCTTATTTTTATTATTAGTGGCAAAGTTTTTGCTTGTCGCTTCCGCTCAGACTATCTTGCCCTTGCCAGTGATGGCTTGGGACTGTTTATTGGGCAAAAGCCAACAAAGCTTGTCTTTTTCCTTTGGCACACATTTCAGGAGGTAGCATTTAGTTTTCATGACTTTACCACAAATACATAAGAGCTTTTGGTTCTCTTCTACATTTCACAGTAAATTAGTTCTCAGGCTCCCAGTGGATCAAGAGCCACAGAAGTGAGGCTGGATCATTTCACATTAAGCCTGTGGCGGGGGCTTACTTATAATTTTAAAGGATTTTTAACTCCTGATTCCAGCACTTTGTAGGAACCCTATGCATGAAGGATCGTCCTCAGACTGGCAGAATTTGGCTCTCTGCCTCCCCCCCTCACAGGAGAAGCTCTCACTCAGAGCCAGCTTATTCGCATTCTGGGTGAGTTCCCAAGCCTCCCCGAGAAGTGTGCACGGTTAGCGTGCTCGTGTTTGGGTCTGGAAGCCGTTCAGCGATGCTGGCCTCATTAATAATAGGAAGCACAGAGCCAGGAACCAAGTTTGTTATAAAAATGATAACAGGGAAAAAAAAAAAAAAATCCAACAGCCATTAAGTAAACATTCTGGCAACTTCTAAAGTGAGATTTGGGAAAATGGTTATCTGTATTACGCTAGTGAAAAATAAAATAGAGATGAGTAAAAGCCAAAAGATAAATAAGATAAATAAGTAATTTTAACCTCTTTTAACCTCTTTAACCTCTGCGGCTCATTTGGAATGGAGGTAGTCAACTTATTCAACTTGGCGTTTAAACCTTTTATATAATTGAGGGTTAATTTATTAAATTATTTGTAGAATTATGGAGCCATCTATCATTTGGCAGCGAAGTTATCCAGAATTTGGCATTAGTCACCTCAATTCAAAACGTATCCCTTATTGTACACCTGAAAATAATATAACACAGTAGGTTAACTAACCGAAATGAAAATAAAAACAAAAGACCCCTCATCCCTTATTATTACTTCTTCCACACATACTATCAAACCATTTAACTGATTGTGAAGAAATACTTTATGTGCAACACTGATGAACATTTGAAGTGTCTGTACCACTTAATTCTCTATGCTGTAGTAGAATAACATTAACGCAGGTGTAAAAAGTAATGATATTTAATAACTCGTTTCTTGGGGGTGCTGGGTGGCTAAGCCTCCGACTCTTGGTTTCGGCTCAGGTCGTGATCTCGGGGTCGTGAGACTGAGCCCCACGTGGGGCCCTGAGCCCAGCATGGAATCTGCTTGAGATTCTCTCCCTCCCCCTCCCCCTTGTGCCCTTCCCCCTGCTTGTGTGTTCTCTCTCTCTCTCTAATAAATAAAATGAAATGTAGAAAAAAACTCACAAAACAAACCAAAAATTCACTTCTGACCAATTAGCTTGTCGTCAAGAGTGCCAAGAGCAGGGGCAAACATCTGAGTTGGAAACCCAGCTCTGATACCTCACGTATGTGCTCTGTAACTTTGAGGTTACTTTACTGGTCTGTGCCTCAGTTTCCCAAGCTATAAAATGAGAAGAACAATTGCTCCTACTTTATAGAAACACTAGGAGGCTGAAAAGAGGGAATACATACAAAGCAATGACACACTCCCCACCTAGAGTAAGTGCTCAGTAAGCACTAGCCGTTTTTTTAAGAGTTTTTATTGTTACCGTTATTTACTATTGTAATATTATTATTATGAAGTTCTGGGAACTGATTCTGATACTTTTGAGGACGGACTCAAATGCCACAGAGAATCTTGGTGGTGGAATGGTGCGTATGAGGTCGGCCAGGTCACGGGGTGCTGCCAGGGCGACACGGACACCTATGCTGGAGGGATACATCAGGATGTAGAGCCAAATTATGTCTCTTGGGGGCAAATCATCACTGATATGGCAGCAAATCTGTCCTTGGGGTGCCCTTTTTGGGTTTCCCTCATCTGCCTCAGAGCATCCACTAGAATAAGTGTATGGGAGGGTTGTGGGAGGGGAGGCTCTAAACGCCCCTAGAAAGACAGTCATGGCTAAGCTTTTACCCAAGAAAAATATCATTCTGTGGTGCTTACGAGAAAATACAGGATCACAACATTATAAAAAATATTGGATTATTAAAAAAACAGAATATATTGTGAAATATAGCTTAAGTGTACAGGAGTGAATTAAACATGTATTTGTATATTTAAAAAAAAACAAAACAAAATGACCATTCATGTAAAGCCCCCGGGTCAAGAAATAGAATATTGCCACACCCCAGCAGTGGTACCCAGCCCTCCAACCCCATTGCGAGTCCTACCCAATCACAGCACCACTGCTTAAGGGGACCCTTATCTTCGCCTTGGTCATAATCATTTCATATTTTGTTCTGCATGATTTTACCAATGAGGTATGCCTTGTGAATCGATATAGATCAGGACTGCCTATTTTTGAGTTCTTAATGGATAACTTGTACCATTTGTTTTGTTTTGTTTCTTGATACTTTTGTTCAACATTATGTTTATTTTCCAGGTTGGTTGGTCGGTAGGTTGGTTAGATGTTGGATTTTTTTTTTTTTTTTTTTTTTTTTTTTAGGGTAAGGGCTAAAGTATACAAAGCTGACTTACAACTTACTATATATGCAGCTTGGAACATATATGTGAGATTTCCTCTACTACATACATATAGGGATGGAGCTGTTATGCCATAGAATGTGCTTGTATTTGACTTTATTAAATAATGCCAAATAGTTTTCCAAAGTGACTTTACCAAATACCAAGAAATGTTGCATCACAGTTTCATTGGTCCACATCTTCAATAGCATGATCTGTTTTAGACTTTGTAATTTTACACAATCTGTTGAGAAACTTATGCTATCTTCTTGTGGTTTTAATTTGTATCTATTAATCTTTAAGTTAACTATTTTGATTGCCTTTTTGGTGAAATACCTACCCAATTATTTTGCCTACCGAATCCTTGTCGTATTGTGTTATCTGACTATTTTTTAAAAAATTGATTTCAAAAAAGAAGTTCTTTGTATGGTTTGGAAACTAGTTCGTCAATTATATGTGTTGCAAATATCACCTTGTATTCAGTCGCTCATCGTTGTGCTCCATTAATGCTGTCCTTTGATAAAGCTGTTGAATTTAATGTGGCTGATTTTATCAATCCATTGTTTTATGGTTTGTTCTTTTTATGCCCTGTCCTATATAAGGAATCCGCAATGTCATAAAGCATTTCCAGGATTAACTTCTAAAAGATTTATAAGTTTGGTTTTAACATTTTCACTTTGTGCTGGTAGTTTTTCAAAATTTATTATGAACAATTTCAATTATAGAACAAAACAAATCATTTTACAATGAATGTTTGTATGCCTTCAATCTAGATTCTATCTTAACATACTATTATATGTTTTATCAAGTACTTATCCATCCAACTATTTACTCTTGTATAATCTATTAACCATCCTCTTTCTTTATACATTTCAAAGTAAACTGCAGATAGCCAAAGACCTCTATACAGGTAATCAGCATGCATATTATTAACTAGTGTTCAATACTTGTTTATAGTTTTTTTTTCCTTTAGATGTGAAATTTACTTAAATGAAAGGAACCAATCTGATGTATACATTGACTTTTAAAAAACATATACACCTCTGAAATGCAAACTATTATGAACATATAAAATATTACCACAAACTTATAAAGTATCCTCATGTTTCTCTCCAGTCAATCCCTGTGCCTACACTTCCAAAAAAAAAAAAAAAAAAAGTACTGTTCTGCTATTTTTCATTATAGACTAGTTTTGCCTGTTCTAGAACTTTATGTAAATGGTATGAAACAATATGATAATGTATCATTCAGCAAATCTTTTTTGAGATTCATTTACATTGTTGTATACATCAGTAGTTTGTTCCTTCATATTGCTGACTAGCACTCTGCCCCGTGCCTGTGCCTCAGTTTACTATTTCTGGTACTGTTGATCATTTTGTGTAGACTTAAATGACACACAATATCATTTACCTACTGCCTAAGCAAACTACTTCACATTTCTTGTAGGACACACTGCTGGTCATGCTTCTTTCATTCAACTTTTTTTCACTTTCATGTTTGAAAGATATTCTTTCTGGGTATACGATCTCTTTTTTTAATTCTTCAAATATTCTGTCCTTTCCAGGTTTCATGGTTTCTTACAGGAAGTCTTTTATAATTGTCATTTTTGTTCCTCTGTATATAATATCCTATTTTCCTTTGCATGTTGTAAGATTTTTTTGTTCCTTCATCACATGTTTTGAACAGTAGATTACGTCATTTGATATCATTTTGTTTCTATTTCTCTTCCCGGGTTTCTCTGAGCTTTTTGCATCTGTCAGTTCGTAAGTTTCATCAAATTGGCAAAATGTTAGTCACTATTTCTGCAAATATCTGTCAACCACTCCCATTTCTCTGGGACTCCAGTTATATGCACATCTTCCTTGTCTTCTTACCACATTTTCATAGTCTCCACTTTCGTTTATTCCTCTATACTATCTTATCATTTTTCTGACCCGTCTTCCACGTCCTTGATTTTCCTGTCATCAGATTCTATTCAGCTGTTATTCCTTCCACTGAGTGTTGAATTTCAGGTTGTTTTACATTTTTATTTTAATTTCTGAAAGTTCTCCTTTCTCAACTATGCTTAGTTATCTTTTAAAGTTCTCTATCCAGCAAATATATTCAAGCTTTTATTTTTCCTTCCATATATAATAACTTAGTTGTTGTATAATCGACTGTAAGTCTGATATCTTAAGTCCTTATGAGTCTCAGTATTCTTTTTTATTATTTCTACAGGTTGTCCCTCACTGCGCCTCCTTAACTTCACTTTTTCCTTTTTGTGTGTGTGTGTTTTTTGTTGTTGTTGTTGTTTTTTACTTTTTCTCCATATTGTTCTGTTAAAATATACAGGTGGAGATTTATTGAGTCTAGGGAGGCAGAGTCTTCCTTTATAGCAGACTTGGATTTCCTTCTGTCAGGCTCTTGGAGGCACTATCAGTCTAGAACCACTTAAAGCAAGTTCCTACATAAGGTTCCCTGGACCACAGAGAAGTAGTGTGTGAGGAAGATGTAAATTCATGTCAGGACTGGATTTCTGTCAGAACCACTCAGGATGAAGTGTTTCCCTTTCCTTATTTTACTCTGCTCACCTATAATCAACGTATAGTAAATGGCATTGACATCCTGTCCACACTGCGTCACAGCCCATCATTTCCGTTCATGACAGTGGCATCTTACGTCAAGTAAGAGATTCCTCCTCGGACCATGGGAGAGTGCTGGTATATTTTGTGGGAAGGCTGGAGATGCTGAGGACATGACAGTTGACAACTCTGAAAGCAACCCTCAATCAATGATGAATGGAAGTTGGTGGAAAATATTGGTTCCCTTCTTCCTCTGAGGAAAGTTCTGCACTATGTCCCAAGGCTCCCCAGGGAGACTGAGCCAAAGTTGTTCTGAGCAGTAATCAGTTGCTTTATACAACTTACGTTGACCCTCTTCCCTTCCCGGGCACATAGCCTCACTCTCTGGAATCACTTCCTGTCAGTTTGGTTTCCTAGGAAACAAACCCTGAGGTTCTGAGATTTTATATACAGAAGGCTTATTGGAGAGTACTTTCTCCATATGTGAGGACAAATCAAACAGGATTGGGCAGAGAGAAAAGCTGAACCTTACATGATTGTACCTGAGGCCCCGGGTGACACCACATGGAGGGAGCTCCAGAGTTAGAAAGGCCTTCAGACATTTCCCTCACTGAGACAAAGATGGCAGGCCTGTGTATCCCCTGCACAGACCACTCATTGAATGTGGGCTGCTGCCAGGGAGGGGATGAAGTCCCATGAGGAGCTCTCTTCAGCTGAGGATAGCTCCTGAGGAGGGTCTCACCTGAGAGTCAGCTGCAGCCCACACTCATAGGTGTAGTGGAATGAGTGTGTCATTCCTGAAGGGGGGATATAAGCTGCATAACACAGCATCCACTACACCTGCCAATAAACTATCTGCACTCAACTCTGGCTCTAAAGTCAGCTTCTGTGGAAAACCAGCAAAGGTGCAAAGTAACCATTTCCCTGTTGCCCCTGCGGTGGGTGAGGTGTAAGTGTACACCTAATTCATCTCTACTCGAGAGTTGCCTTTTGAGATCTCAGATTAAGGTAGAGCATTCTCTGAGCAGACAGACCATATGCCCACCTTTGCTGAGACCCATGAATAACCTCAAGACTAAAGAGCCTGTGGTCATATGGTGTCCTGGTTATTACTCTCCTTCATTCCCTCTTAGATGTTGGCCAAGGAGCGCCTTATTTTATCAGCAATTGGATACTTTTAAGGAGTTTCTCAGCATTTTCACAGAAGGTTTCATCTGAATATCCCCATTTGACATTACTGGGAATAAGAGTCTCTGATAAAAAAAATCTTAAATGAAGAATTTCTAATAGTCAGTCAATAGTAAAATGGGGGCCATTTGGTCTTGAAAAATGTTGCACACCATTCAGTTATTTGTAAAGCAGATCTCTACCAGCTTAAAAGAAAAAGAAGCATTTTCTTGACTCAGTGTCAAGAGAAGGAATGATCTCTATACTTATCTTTTTATACCACTAAGAAAAAATGCTTAGATGTCTCAGGACAGGACCCGCAGGACTGTGTAAGTTCAAGCTTATGGAAGGGATCAGATACATCTTTGTGGGGGTTCCTGCAAGGGTTTAGAATATATGGCCTATGCATATTCTGCAGCCGATGCCTCAGAAACAGCGTTCTGAGCTTGAAACTGGATGAGTGAGTGTAACTCAGGATATCAGAGTATGCTGATCTCTTATTTTTTAGATATTATAACATATTTAAAAGAAAATAGCAAAACCTTAGACAGCCAATTTTACTATCAGCTCTACTATAAATTTAAAGTGCCACCTATTGGGGCATCTGGGTGGCTCAGTCGGTTAAGCGTCCAACTCTTGGTTTCGGCTCGGGTCATGATCTGAGGATCATGATCTCAGGGTCATGAGATCGAGTCCTGCTTCAGGCTCCCTGCTCAATGGAGAGTCTGTGTCCCCCTCTTCTTCTGTCCCTCCCCCCAACTCATGTTCTCTCTCTTGCTCTCTCTCAAATAAATAAAATCTTTTCTAAAAAAGTGCTACCTATTGTGTGGGTAGTGATGCATGTTTTGCAAGCTTTCCCTCATTTTATGACTTGTGGCAGCCCTCTGAATTGTTGCCTTGTGCCTCCGTGTGTTCCTCACCACCCTCCTTCAGTGTAGCACATGAGCTCTTATACAAGTCCACTGGGGTCACAATATGTAGGAAATCTATCGATATTTGAATAAATGAAAAAAATCCCATGGAGATGTAACTTCAAAAATACTGGAAGAGACGGTATGAAAAAATAAGAAGAATTAGGAAGAGACTTTTAGGGGCAGATAAGTGACTTTTCTGTTTAGTATTACCTACCCCCTCCTTTTTTCTTTTTCCTTTAGATTTTAACACCAATAAACCAAAACTGAAAATAAGCCTAAATGGTATAAGATCACCTTTACGACTTGTTCATCTCTATGTCACTGTTTCTGTGATTTTAATAAGTTATTTGCCTTAATAAAGTTTTAGGAAAAAATTTTCAGGCTATAGAATTCTTGTTGGATCGAGTGCAAAGTTTATTCTCTATAAAGAAATCCATTTTGTGATGAATTTTTCAGGGGTGTGCCTATTACAGCAAAGTTAAAACTTCTGTGGTGATGTTATATGTAAAGCAAATATTCCCCTCTCTCTTGGAGTCTTTGCAATCATGTTCATAAGAGCCGTCCCTATGAGTGCTAACCACGTCCTAGGTGTGCACCTGCAATCCGGACACTTACCCTCCGAGTTTCTGACCAACACAGGGAGCCTGTACTTGATGCGGGTGCCCAGGGGGTGGAAGGGTTAAGAAATAGAAGGAAATGGCAAACATGTTTTCACACTGATGCTTTCGGCTGCCAAGACCCTCGATTCAAAAGCTGTGTGTCGGAGAGCAGGGGAATTTCTCTGAGAGGCACTTTCCAGACACACACACTGGATTTTGCCTGACCTCTCGAAGCTTCCTTGTCACCAGCTCCAGCTCCACAGTCAGCTTGCCTCTTATTGCTAAAATAAGCCTGGATTGCTAAAATGGATTGCTAAAATGGAGCCTGGATGGCTGCATTGGTTAAGCATCTGCCCTCGGCTCAGGTCATGGTCTCAGGGTCCTAGGATCAAGCCCTGAGTAGGGCTCCTTGCTCAGAGGGGAGTCGACTTCTCCCTCTGTCCCTTTCACCATTTGTGCTCTCTCTCTCCCTCTCTCACAAATAAATAAAATCTTACTCAAAAAAAAAAAAAAAAAAATCTCCTTGTCCTAGAACCCCCTTATTCAACAGCACCCAGCTGGTACCCAGGAGATGTAAGTATTCTTGCCTGGGGGTGAGAGTGCAACCCCACCCTGACCCTCTCTCCTCACTATGCCTGCCTCTCACTCCCAGTATCATCCTAGCCGTGTCACTATCCCTTTGTATGGGCCTCACTTCTCAGGACACACTGCAGATTTCGTTGTCACCTTGTCCCTCCCCCCGCCCCCCCCCGCGGAGAGTGCGCACCACACACCTCCAGCCAGGACATCTCTGTGAATATCCTCTTGAGATCTCTCCCTTCTAAGTTGAACTGAGCTTGGGGAGCACACCCCTCACTCCTTCCAAAAGAGAAAATGCTCCAGCATTGCTCCTGGGCTGACACTCTTACTCTCACAAATGTTTCCCAAATTCTTTTTTTTTTTTTAAGATTTTATTTATTTATTTGACAGAGAGAGATCACAAGTAGGCAGAGAGGTAGGCAGAGAGAGAGGGGGAAGCAGGCTCCCCACTGAGCAGAGAGCCCGATGCGGGGCTCGATCCCAGGACCCTGAGATCTTGACCTGAGCCAAAGGCAGAGGCTTTAACCCACTGAGCCACCCAGGCACCCCATGTTTCCCAAATTCTCTAGTCTTCTGTTATTAAAGGCCTACTGAGATGGGAGCTTGAAGGTCAGAGTAAACCCTGGAGAGACTCCTAGGCTTCTGCTTAGCTTTACCTTTAGAATGAAAGGGGATTCATTTATCACCTATTGTTCTCCGCCTTGCAATTTTTGCGGAAACTCCAAGGTAATAGGAAAAATATCATTTAACAATCAATAAAGTAAGAATTATTATTCCATTTTATCCCCAAGAAAACAGAAGCTCAAAAGGTAAAATAATATTTCAAGATCACTTGATGATCAGTAACACAGGTTGTTTCCACTTAAATGAACTTCAGATTTCCAATCCCATTACATTTCAGTCTGAACAGGCTGGACACACATCAAGCATCCATGAATAAACATTCGTTGAAAGTATGCATTGCCGTTGTTCTAAGTAGACACGACACTACTTACAATTTACTTCTCTGCAAGCGTTTTTCCAATCTGCATTTGAGTTTGACCCTTTAATGAATTTCTACTATTCTTTTTCTCTCTCTCTTTCTTTCTCTTTCTTTCTTTTAAAGATTTATTTATTTGGGGGAGAAAGAGGGAGAGCATGCATGTGCATGAACTGGGGGAGGGACAGAGGGAGAGAGAAAATCTCAAACAGGCTCATTTCTGAGAATGGAGCCCCATGCAGGACTCCATCTCATTACCCTGAGATCATGAACTGAGCCGAAATCAGGAGGAGGATACTTAACCGACTGAGCCACCCAGGCGCCCCCTTGACCCTTTAATGAATTTTTAAAAGAGGAAGATCTTTATAGGGCACACCTCATAATGGAAAGATCTCTTTCACGGCTAGGCCCCCATTCAGATTCCTCCCCAATAATGTGCCCCTGTCCTCTATGACTTCTGTCACTGGTATGGAATAGCACCACACACGCTTTCCCTCACAACCACAGAAACTAATTCAAATTCAGTGAGACTCCCCAGACTGAAATCCAGAGCTTGCCTGACTTTTCTAATGATTATTCTCTCTGGCAGCGTGTGGGCTCTGAAATGTAGTGTCAGAGCCAGCGTGAGCGGCATTCGCCTGCATTTCCTCTACTTCCACTTAACAGAAAGTGGCAGGATAAAGCCCTCAGTAAATGGGCTTCTGAATTGCCAGTGCATCTAAGAATAAAGGGCAAGTTTATTGGTCTCTGGCTATACTCGACTAAACATGTGCGAGGGAAAAGGATAAAACCTTAATACAGAAACAGCCATCTTGGCGAATTGAATGAGGCCAACTGGACAGAAGTCAGGAAGGCGAAATGTGTAAGGAATACATCAAAGCACAACTCTGCCAGCATATTCATCATGGAGAAATCACAGGGCAACGGAACCCCATTCACAGGGCAGTCAGGACGCTGGCCCTTCCCTCTGAGCCCAAGTGCCCCACTGTCTGCAAGGTGCAGGTACAGCAGTTAGGTTTGCAGGCAGCAGGCCCAGACGGAGCTGCTAGGAAAATGAGCCTGAGCTCTTCCAGAGGATTCTCAGCTCACCAAGTCATCCTAACACATTGCCATCTAATGGTAATGCTTATAACGCTTACAATGTTTACAATGCTTATAATGGTAGAATAGTGTTTTAAATGTGGCCTGTGATACATCACGTCATTTTCATAACTTTTCCAGGCAGGGATTCTGCCCTGTTTTACAAATGAGAAAATGGAAATTCAGAGAGGTAAGGATTGTGTATGCTCATAGAAGTGAATAATGAATAAAGTCAGCACTAAAATAATGGTCTCTGATATAAATCTCATCTTGCAATGTAGCGGAAGTTGGAATGTGACCCACTGCCCGTGTCAAGCCAGTGGGTGATGGAACTCTAGGGGATGATGTATTAATCTTGGAGACGGGAATGGGATTTTGATGGGAGGAGCTTGAGCTCTGGACAGGATGGAAGCAGACAATACCTCCCATATCTGTCTCAAGAATCAGTTGTTCCCTTGAGTGAGACTTCACAGACTTTTTACTAATCCTTACTGAAGAAGGGGCTGCAAATCCAAAACAAGC
>CM052894.1:66554858-66607566 GCA_028534135.1 Potos flavus | reverse complement strand
TGTGTGTGTGTGTGTGTGTGTGTGTGTGTGTATTTGATAATCATCCCTAGGCTCAGTGTCTAGAACAGTGACAATCAACCATTTTGGTACATTTCTTCAGAAACTTTTTGCTGAGTATAGTTTCTACATAGCTGCAATCTTGTCAAAATTAACAACTATTAGATGTCTACCTGGAGGGACTGGAGTAGGTGGTACGTGATAAAAGGAAGTCAAAAAGGTAAGAACGGGGATTAGTACAGCTAATGCATTTTAATCAATACAATAAATAAGACATTTTTAAGTGAGGCATACATTCTAGAGCCGCCTGGGTGGCTCAGTGGGTTAAAGCCTCTGCCTTCGGCTCGGGTCATGATCTTGGGGTCCGGGATCGAGCCCCACATTGGGCTGTCTGCTCAGCGGGGAGCCTGCTTCTCCCTCTCTCTCTGCCTGCCTCTCTGACTACTTCTGATCTCTCTCTCTGTCAAATAAATAAATACAATCTTAAAAAAAAGAATACATTCTAAATATCATTAATTATTTCAGTAAATATTTACTGTTTACTACATCACGAGGCATTGTACGGGCGCATTCAGTAGCTAATCAAATCTTTTGTGATTCATGATGGAATGTGTTTATTATTATGAGTATGAAGAACAGTATCTGGAACTATCCATTCTTCTGTCTGGAGCATCTAATTGTAATATGTCTACTGACTGTGTCAGTCCTCTGGTTTGGAAAGGGTTAAGGGTTTGACTTGTTCTATGCTCACTCTGTGTCTCTCTGAGGCACAGGGTGCCCATTTCAAAAGGCAGGTAAAAGAGACTTCATGGAATACAAAAGCATATGAAAAGTCCAAAGACTTTTTTTCCCTAATGAAACAAGAATACTCTAAGATCTTAGACAATAGAAAGATCTGAAGCATGATGTTCTGATCCCATAATTCACAGTGACCAATACTGGAAGCATGGATGACTTCACAAAGTAGAACATCACCTATAACCTATGCCCAAACCCCAAATTCACACACCTCTACTGCTGGTCTGGTTTATCCTCCCTCTGATCTTTAGAGAAAATGTGAAGGGGGATCTCCAAGAGAGGAGTTACTCTTTGCTTTATAAAACAAAATCTACCAAAGCTGAAACAATTAGAAAGACAAAAGAAATAAAATGGTATTGGAGTATAACCCAGAGTATAAAATAAATATCCATGAGTCCATACTGATATTTTTTAAAGGATGGAATAAATAATTAAATGGAGAAGAAAAGATAACTATCTCCCACAAAATTCCAAATATGTATGTAGAGGTTCTGCTCTCAAGGAGGTGGACCATAACTCCCAGTCCTTAAGTATGTGCTGTGCAGTGAACTTCCTTCCAAAGGGCACACGGGGGATAAGGAGGGAAAAAAGGAGTGTCCTTACAGTGGAGAAATCTGACAAACCCTACATGGCCAGGTGATCAAGATTAACATCAACAGCAAGAAGTCATGTCAATAGTAGGTACCCTTGATGCGACATGAAGAAAATGACACTTTGTATCCGTGATCTTCCTGTTCAAAGCTCAGAGCCTCAGTCTCATCATGAGAAAAACAGCAGGAAGATCCCTACTGAGGGACACTCCACAACATACTCGACCTCTATTCTTCAAAACTGGAAAGGTCACCAAAAGTAAGGGAATTGGGAAACGACCACATCCAAGAGGACCTTAAGTAGAAATGACAATTAAATGGAATGTAGTATCTTCAGTGGGATCGTGGAACAGAAAAAGGTTAAAACCAAGGAAATCTAAATAAAATGTAAACTTTGGTTTTAGAAAGTCTAGAGGATTTTCCTTGGAAAGTGTGTTTTAAAAGGCAGGTGCGTCTAGTGAGTTCTAATCAAAATAGTGGGACTGCACCTCTCAGGTGAACTCATCCACATTATTCGTGGACAGCAGGGACACCATCTTCGAAAACCAGTATTATTTTGACAGATGAGAGCACTCCAAAGGAAATGCTGGGACCTGAGAAGAGATTTTGTTTGTTGGTTGGTTTGTTGGGTTTTTGTTTGGTTTGGTTTCATTTTTGTGTGTTTTGTTTTTGTTTTGGGTGGGTTGTGTTTTTTTTTACAAAGTAAAGAAAAGAAAAGCTGTTTGGGTTAAGAAGAAAAGAATACTGTATTCGGTTGTGAGATGAATGGCAATTTAGGGGAAGTGCCGGCTGGCGAAGGGATCACACTAGAGTGCAGTTGCATTATTCACTGCAGAAGTCAAAAGCAAGCATAGAGGGAAAGGCACCAAGAAATTCTGACCCAGCAAAGAAGCTGTGGTCAGTGCCAGAGAACTGGCATTTCAGGTGCAGGAGACAAGAGGTCAGCAGACACAGCAACCAGAGCAGGTAAAGAAACAGTACAAAACTTGACAACGGAAGAGGGTTCCAAATACGAGCCATGAACAAAGCAGGACTCTTGAGATCTCATTTCTGTTTGGATTCTGCCAGCTGGGTGGCCAGGGTTCACGTTGGCTGACTTCAGGGCTCACGGTGAGAACGGAGAGTGGCGGGAAACATGAAGACACAATAACGTGCATCAGGGACATTGTACGCTTTCTACAATTTGGTCTCATGCTCGGCTAGTGGCACCAATGAGAGGGCAGGGAAGAAAAAAACCACTTTCTGGTTCTACTTTAGCAAATGTCATTCAATTGCTGCAGTTCTGAGTGGATGCAAATGGCTACATTGTAATCTTATCGTGCACTCTTATGCACAGCTCAAGGTGTGGTGTGTGGAATTCGAAGAAAATTTTGAAGCCAGGATTTTCTTTAAAAAATGAGTGACATTGGCCCTTGATGTTGTGTTCTCCACTCCCTTCTAAATTCTATGAATTTCATTCTCATTTATTCATCACTTCTATAGTTATCCGATCACTGTCTTTAATACCTAATGCATTACTGAAGACAAAAATTGATAGGAAACACAGAAACGTAGGAGTTGAATAGTTTTTCATAGGTCAGTCTAATATGACATTAACACTGACAGTAAATTCAAAATGGAAAATAGGTTTGGTCCATTTTATGGGTCGTGGCTACTGGAAAACCGTGTGAAGAAGGTTTGCAAAATGATGTTAGTGGGGGAAGAGGGTGCTGCTGCCTGATGGCCACACCTGCCATGCCCGAGGAGGGGCAAGTGGGAGAACTGGAGTTGCAACTGGCAATACTTGTCCTCTACACTTGGGAAAAGAAAGAAAATATTTAAGATTCTTGCTGTCCATAGATGTCTACTTAAAACCTAGGTTCACATTTTTTATCTTATTTGTTTTCCAATCTAGATCACCATTTATAGAAAGATTGACCAAATTTGGGAGTCCTAGACATTCCTAATAGACCACGTTGTTTGTGCATAATATATGCACGCAGCGAAGCATCGTGTTGGAGCCACAACATGCGAGACATGCAATAACATGCGAGACCATGCCTTCGTAAAACAAATGATCTGGTTTTTTGCTCCAGATTCATGAACTGTAACATCCTAATGAGGTTGCTCGATGGTATAGTACAGCATGAAATGGTCATGACTAATTGCAGGGTTTATTTTCAGGAAGAATTTCTCTTTACTTTGCATTATATCTCTTGGGGGGGGCATAAAACACATCCCTGGATCTGTTAGCTTTTTATCCAATTTGTCAAATCTGATTGGTTTAATTGGTACATTACCAATTATGTACATCAATATTGGTCATCCTCTCTCTTCCCCCAATTTCCTTCACTTGCTAAAAACATTATATAACTTTTAATTAGATAACTGATTAATCCAATTAATTAATCCAATTTGGATGAAGTACATTTGCTACTCAATGATAAAGAAGAAGTAATGAGGCTTCAAATCAAAACACCCAACAACAAGGGAATCCATCCAGCTCATTGGGTGGTCATCACTGTGGAATACTACTGGGGTTTGTATTCATTCCCTGACTGAGACTTTGTAAAGCTGCCTTTGTTTTCTACAAATTCAACAGGGATTTCTCCTAGAAATTCAGTGAATAATTAAGGTCATCTATATGCTATTTAAATAATAGCACTTACATTAAAAAAAAAAGACACACCATTAAGAGAGCAAGAACTTTGAACTACAATTAACGTACAACTCTAAATATAATTCAACCTGGAGTTATCTCCAAGTTGGTAAAATTCCTGATGCAGGGACCTTTGCTACTTGGATCTATCTCTGTCCTCTTTATTTCTCCTTTTATCTCTCATTCCTGTGTTTTGTTGGTTCTTTCATGTGCCAGGATGGTACCTGCTTTTCAGCTTGGACTGAGCATATATTCTGCCACTGTCAATACACCCACTACACACAAATATCAATCACTTTCACATGAAGGAAATCCAAACATCAAGTACAGAGTCTTCCAAGTCAAAATCTTCTAATGTGCATTCTGCCAGTCTGTGTGTTGAATGAGTCAACTAATACTAAACTTTTCTCCTTTTCTGTGATGGCCACAAATAATGGGCTGACTTGACTTTTGCCAAGAATGTATCTTCTAGATGAAATAACACTGCATTAAAATATCCTGTTTATTCAACGTGTTTCCTCACATTTTTGCAGCTTATGCATTTACCATTTGGCAGTTTCCTTCTGGTTTAAAAGGCATCCTTGCAAGGTTCTGGGAAGATTAAAGGCATATAAAACATGGCACCTTGTGTCATTGAAAATCCACTGAAGGATATAATTACCCAAGTATAAAGTTCTGCCAACCAAAAGAAAGTCATGAAGAATGTTGGATTATTGCCAACAATGGCTTTTAAATTTTAGTCTAAAAAGTAAATTTTAGTCTAAAAAGTAATTTTTAGTCTAAAAAGTAAATGCAGCTTCTAGATGCACCCAAAATTCTAATACTATATATTTGGATGTTATCCTCAATCTCCATAAAGCCCAACAAATCCAAATAAATAAAATAATTAGGATTTGATCTCAAACACTGTTCTTTCTTACATAATGTCTGAAAAAAATGCCATTGGGAAATACTGCTATTTTTGTTAATCTGTAGCATCCAATACAAGTACCAACAGCGTCTATAATATGTTGGTGCCACGTTAAGATGGAACTTTTAAGCACTGTGACTCTTAAAAATCTTTTAAGAGGATGTCTTCCATATGTACTTTTTATAGAAATGCTGAAACTGCCTCTAGGACAAGAAATCTGTATTATTTAAGAAGCTCCTTCCTGCCCCCATCAGGTGAATCTGGGGAACCTAAAGATACAGAGATCAGCGAATCCTTATAGACATGGTAGAAAATTTCAAATTGAGAAATTTCATGCAAGGTACTGTGAAAAAGTACATAGATAACTCATCAGGAGTGCAAGTCGCAGGCTAGATAGTGAGTGAGAAATGAAATGGTAAACTGTAGACACAGGGCAGATGACGTCGGCAGAAGCCCATAGCGGGGGCTGCGAGAAGCTCCAACGTTTTGAGCAGGTGAATACCATGATGAGAAGTATGCATTACCGTGGAACTGCGGGTGGCTGGATGGGTGTGGCAAGAAAACAGATGGGAACAGCAGTTTTAGAACAGTTGTAACCCGGGAGAGAACGGTGGTCCGGAGAAGAGAGAAAGAAAAGCAGGAGACTCTTCGAGAACACACCATCTAACGTAGGGTCCTTCTTACTGCTTTTCCCTTTGAGAAGCTTGGCTTCCTCTCTTCACCTGAAGGTGGGCTCTTCCCCCAGTGTTCCAACCCCCTCATTGCTGAAGTCTTCATCAGAAGAATGGCAAGTATTTACATTCCAGGACACAAACAAATGTTTCGGAAAGAACCCCTTATCTGCTTTTGGTTGTCAGGCAAAGAGCAGCTTTTGCTTTCCAACTGCAGTTTGTGGACTGCTCAAGTGATACTTAACCTCAGAATAGAGACATTTTCTAAAATGTCACAAAGGACAGACTGAAAATGTCTTAATCATTTTTGGTTCCACTCCACCACTTGAATTTATTTTCCAGCATTCATTTTTAATGTCACATTTTCATAAGATGTGATATATTGGAAAAAAAAAAAAAAAAACTCTCAGGCTTAAGTCAGAACACTAAAACGTTGGTCCTAATCCCCAGCTCTTGTTCAGTGTAGTACCTCAACCACGTGCTAGGAAGCGTGCAAGAGTCTGGGAAAGAGGGCACATAAGGTGGTTTTTACCTTCAGGAAGCTCACTGTCTGGAAAAGGGGAGAGATAAACACGAACACAGAATTGCAATATGATGTGGGAAGGGGTCGGGCAGACGTTTGCACACAGTGTTCTAGGAGCACAGATGAGGAGCCTAATGACTTTGGGTGAATGCTGTGGGGAAAGACAGCCAAGCTGAGTGGAAAACCGGGGGAAAGACAAGAGCAGTGGGATGGAGGGTATTCCCTGCAGAGACAACCATGAGAGAGCTGACAATGTGTGCAATGGCAAAGCGAATGTTTTTTTTCTTGCTGTAGGATACAGCAGCGCTTCTTGCAAAAGTGTCTTAGATGGAAACACAGGAAGGAGGAGGACGATGGTGTCCTTGAGTGCCCTGCCCAGAGTCTTTGAATCTGTCCTGGAGACATGGGGAGCCACTGAAGGGTTTTAAGCAGAGAAGTAACCCTCTACAATCTGTGTCTTAGATGTGTCACTATGAGAGGAAGGTGAGAGACTAAAAATACAAATGGACAATGGCCAGGAAGACAGACTGCTCTCTCCAGTAATAATCCAGGAACTCAAATAATAGCTGCTGTAAAATTGGCCCAGAGTGGCCAGGACTTGATTAATAACTGACCGCTTTTCTAATTTCTGTCCCTACTTCCAACTTAGAACCAACTGGACAAAACCATATATGCTCCTCTACCCACAGGATGCCCTCTTTATAGTTAACCTGTCTACAGCTTCCCCAAGCCAAAAGCCTACAATCGGGATGTACCTGAAGCTTCCCATTTTCCCATTATAATTATAAGCTTTCCCACTCTCTTGCCTGTCTTTAGTCTCTGCCAAAATGTCTGTGATGGTGACTGACTTCCTTGCTACAGCAGGCTCTGAATAGTCTTTGCTTTTCTCATTTGCTTGGTCTTCATTTATTTTTATAAAGGTCAAGAATAGACTTATAAATGCTAAAGAAGGACAAGCCTGGAAGCAAGGGGTGGGGGTCCGAAAGAGGTAATCATAACCGATTATAAAATAATAAAAATAACTAACACGTTCAAAGCATTTACTATGTAACTGCACCGTACCAACCATTTTACCTCTTAGAATTTCACTTAATTCTTGAAAGCGCCCCTGTCAGATATACTACGCGATACCCACATTTTAAAATAGAAGAAACTGATGGGGTGCCTGGGAGGCTCAGTCGGTTGAGCAGTTGGCTATTGGTTTCAGCTCAGGTCATGATCTCAGGGTCATGAGATTGAGCCCCATGTCGGGCTCCAGGCTCAGTGTGGAGTCTGCTTGAGATTCTCTCTCTCTCCCTCTGCCCCTCCCCCACCCCTCAAATAAATAAATAAATAAATAAAATCTTTAAAATTGAAGAAACTGAGACCGAGGAAGATAAATAACTAGTTCATCTCCTGATTTTTACATCTACTTAGTAACTACACCTAGGTCTTTCTGACAACAAGGCATACCCCTAAATATTCTGCAAGTTGCTTCAAAATCAAAGTCAACCTAGAGTCAGAGCTCACACTAACTCAAGCACTTCACTGTCTCTCTGTAGAAACACAGATGTGAGATAAAAATGATTAAGTGGTAAAATATTGGGGAAATAAAACATGAGAATTTGGAAACTGACAGAAAAGAGTTGGTGGTAATAATGGGCTGAATAAGGAATTCGAGGTAATTCCATGCCCTGAGTTGTTCCCCACCCCAGCTGGTTTACCATTGCCCCAGGACACCCCCCACCTACACACAAGCTTTGAAAGAGGAACAAGGGGCTTAGGGGCTAACTCTCGCCGGGGCCTTGGCTTAGTCACCTAATTATTCTAAATATCAATTTCATCCATAAAATGGCAAGAACGACTGTCTTGCCTATCTCCCATGACTGTTTTCCATATAAAATAAAATAAATGATATAAAAACACTCAAAAGCTGTATGCAGATCCTGGTTTCACATAATTTCTGGTAATATAGAACATACTTTGTGACACATCTGGTTCCATTGTTTTTCAAACTTAAAATGGGCTCTCAAAAAATTTAATATGCATATTTCTCACTCAGTTATGTGATTTAATAATTAACTCTTATTTTGCATGATCACTTCTGTCTTTTGTTTTCATACTAAGGACCTAAGAAATTGCCTGAAAATGTTTTTGCTTTTCCAGCAAGTAAACACAGCTGAAAATTCTTACATGAGAGTATGTAAAATGTCAAATCTCACTTGGCCAATACTATCTGTAACATCAGAAAAATAATGCAATTTAGAAGATACAAGCAGGCAGAACCATTCAAAGAGTAAGATTTTGCCTCAAAGTAGCCACAATACTCGAGCTCCCTTTCCCCTTCTTGACTATTTAGCTTGCCTTC
Source organism: Potos flavus (assembly GCA_028534135.1). NCBI lineage: Eukaryota > Metazoa > Chordata > Mammalia > Carnivora > Procyonidae > Potos > Potos flavus. Next base: position 66,599,092 of record CM052894.1, on the reverse strand, counting down.
CTTGTCACAGTATAGTCCTTATTTTCCAAAATGGTAAACATAGAGATAGATAAATCTAAATATATACACTTATACATATAGGTATACAAGTATAGATATATAATATTTTCCACACTAAGTAAAAAATATAAAAATAAATATACACATACCTTCCTTTCTATGGAATTCAATAGTCAAATCAGGAGTGCTTATAAAATCCAGTGAAAATCAAACACTTGGAATACAAAGGGACAATGTGCTAAAATTACCTTTAGGAACTACTCTATTGGTAACTTTGGACCTACTGATCTGAATTCTGTGTTCTGTGAATCCTTTGCCTTCTTGTCTTGGCCAGCTAGATCTCAGAGGCAAGGAAAACTCATGGGATCAGAAGATTACAAGGTGGCAAGAGCAATGAACAGCTACCACATACCAAGAACTGCACCATTCCACTTAAAAATTTTTATCTCATTTAGTCTTAATAACCCTAAAAGCTAGATACTATTATTTCCCCCATCATGTAGCTAAGAAAACAGAATAAAGAAGTGGAGTGGTTAGCTACATTTCACATAGCTAGTAAATTGCAAAGCAAATGTGTAAACCACTTATAAGTCAGCGTATGTAATTTTGGCTGCAGCAAAAAGTAAACCCCAAATTTCAGTGACTTAACATGATGAAAGTGTATTTCCCTTTCATGCTCTATGTCCCTCATGAGCTGATAGCTGGGATCTGCTCATCACAGTTTTTCAGGAATCCAGACTGATGGAGCAGCTGCTAGGTGTAGTTCACCATTTATTTCTTACAACAGAGGGACAGAAGATCTCAAAATAGTAACTAAGTGCTTCAGCACAAAATGAACCATGTCAACTCAGAATTTATCACATGACCCCATTCCTGACTCACAAGGAGGTCAGGAAGTGCGATCAGAAAACTGGAAACATCTGGAGAGCAGCAGTAACAGCTATCCTAAATCGTATCTATTGAGAACCTGTAGTAGTGCTCTTTCCACTCCACTGTGTCAAACAAAACAATCATTCCCTAAAGCACCTGGGTCTTCTACAGCATAAAAATAAAATTTCCATTTGGAGTCTATAGATTTTAATATATATTACAACAGTTTTCTGGTCTCCTTTGAATCAAACAATAATCCCTCAATATAAAGATCTAATTGAATCACCTATTTTTTTCCCTTTTATTTTCCTCAAGTTTTATTTTTTTAAAAGTTTTCTCAGACGGATCAATCCATCAACATTGTTATCAATTGTACTGGACTTTTAGTGCCAGGTAAGAAACCATCAAAAACTTGGTGGTCTACAACAATACATATTAGCTCACAGGTTCTGTGGGTTAGGAGTCTGAGCACAGTTTAGCTGGGGCCTCTACATAGCGGCTCACAAGGCAGCAGTCAAGGTGCCGGCCAAGGTGAGTTCTCATTTGGAGGTTTGACTGGGGAAAAAAATCCTCTTTCACACTGAATGAGACATTTGGCAGAATTCACCTTCTTGGCTCTGTGTAACTTAGGGCCCTGGCCATTTGCTGACTGTTGCCTTAAGTTCTACAGGCGACCCACGGTTTCCTGTCACATGTCCCTCAAGATAGGCAGTTCAGAACAAGACACCTTGCTTCTTCAATTTCATTAAGAGTTTCTTAATTAATTCTTAATTCTTAATTAATTCTTAATTCTTAATTCTTCAATTTCATTAATAAAATCATTAGTGATACTTCTGCTTCCAGCTCCAACAGGTAAAATTCCTAGAAGTCATCACTCATTGCACGAGAAATACATGAACAATGGCTTTTCCGGGACACCTCAAAGAAATGATGTTGCAGAATGAATAACTACTCCAAAATCCGGGGAAACAGAGAATCTAGAGAGGTTCAGTTGAGATCAGCTTACCGGGAACAGAAGCCACTGGAGCCATAAACCAACAGGAGCACTTTAATGGTGATTCTGATAAATTGCTGGAGCTTGGTGTGAATTAGTGTGAGAGTAAGAGACTCTTGGTGGGCACAGGCTGTGGGCCGAGGTATTGTGGCTTTTACGTTCAGAAACCACACCAGGTTCTCCTTCTGAAGATCCAAGAGACTTCATCATGGCTCTGGCAGGGGGAAGGAGACAGTAATCATTGTAAAACACACTGTTTCCTTTTTAACAACGGCTTACTCTTCAGGGTAAAAGACTTTTGCACAGCATTATTCCACTATTCCTCCCATTTAGGCCTCTCTGTTGCAACTAAGGAACGGAAAACAAAAAACAAAAACATAGTCAGTAGGACAACAGGGATTCAGGGAAATAGAACAGAGATCAGTGGGGGGAGAAAAACACTGGAGAAACATTTATGAAGGTTACAAAATGCAAGAATAGGTAATACGCAGTATACGATGCAGAGAGATGGGAACTCTAAGACAATATCAAAAGGAAATGGTAGATATAACAAACATAGTAGCAGAAATGAACAATGCCTTCCACAGGTTTATCAGGGCTCCTGACGGGGCCAAGGAAAGAATCAGAGAACTGCAACATGGGTCAAATAGAAACTTTTCAAGCAGAAATTCAAAGAGAAAAAAGGTTGGTGGAGGGGGGAAACAGAGCAGAACATTCGAGAACTTCAGGATGATTTTAAAAGGTATAACATAGGTGTATTGAAATATCAGAGGACAGAAAGTTGGGAAAGAAGCCTGGGGAGACAGGAATCTTAACTATAGAGGGAAAAGAATAAGCAGTTATTCAGACATCTTGTCACAAATGATGCAAACAAGAAGAGAGTGAGATGAGATACATGATGGGTTAAAAGAAAGAAAAAAAACTCCCACCAACTTAGAATTCTATATCCAGGGAAATTGTTTTAAAAAAAAATTGATAGGGAAATAAAGACTTTCTCAGACTTATGAAACTGAGTGAATTCATCTCTAGGAGACCTTCTTTCTATAAGTGTTAGAAGTTCCTCAAGTAGAAAGAAAATGATGTAGGTAAGAGAGAGGGATCTATCTGAAGGAACTAAGTGCATCAATAAGAAATAAATGAAGATAAAATATTTTATTTTTATTACCTTAACATATCTAAAAGATATATTTCTGTTTAAAATGATAACAGTAACAATGTATTGGATGATTATAGCATATGGATAAGTGAAATGAATGACATCCATGTCATAAAGGATGTGAAGAAGGAATCGGAATATTCTGTTATAATAATCAGCACTCCACAAAAAGCAATACAGTGCTACTAGAAGGAGTATACATGTTAGCCCACCTATGATCATGCCAGCCAGTAGATTATTTTAAAGTATAATTGATATGCTAAGAGATAAAACTGAATTATATAATTACTCAATTAAGCCCAGACAAGGGAGAAAAAAGCAAAACAAAAATATACTATGAATGGAGAACAGTTACAAACACAGTAGATATCAACCCAAGAATATTTAAGCTATCTTTAAATATGAATGATATAAATACAGCAATTAAAAACCAGGTCATCAGCATGGATAGGAAAACAAGACCCAAATATATGTTTTCTACCAAAAGAAAAAAACAAAACAAAACCCAAACAAACTTTAAATATATAGACACAGGTTAAAAGTAAAGGGATAGAGGAAGATATACCAAGCTATCACTAACCAAAACAAAGCTGGAGAGACTATGTTAATCTCAGACAAATAATACTTTAGAACAAGAAAGATTGTTAGCATTAAGGAGGGGCATTACATAACAATAAAGTGGTCAATGCTATGAAAAGATATAACAATCCCAAGTGTACACGTACCTAATAACTGAATGTCAAAATACATGAGAGCAAAACCCACAGAAATGAAAGGAGAAATAGATAATCCCATTGCTGTATTTGGAGTCTTCAATACTCGCCATCAATAATTCATAGATCAAGCACACAGAAAATCAGTGAGGATATAGAAGTCTTGAAAAGTACTATTGATGAACTTAATCTAATTGACATTTGTAGAATGTTCCATCCATCAAGCACATCATTTTCAAGCTTGCATGAATCATTTTCCAATAGAGATAAGATGATACTCTGGGCCATAAAACACATTTTTAACCAATTAAAAATGGAAATTGGGAAAAATATGGTCTTACTCTACAATGAAATGAAACTAGAAATCAGTAACAGAAAGATAGCTGCAAAATTCCAAAATAATTGGGGATTAAACAGCATACTTCTAACACATGGATCGAAGGATAAGTCTTAAGGAGAAGATAAAATATATTCATCCATATGAAAATAAAAATACAACTTAACATTCGTGAGATGCAGCAGAAACAGTGCTTAGATAGAAATTCATACCATGACATATATATATCAACAATAACTAAAATCTAAAATAAGTAACTTAGCCTTCATCTTAGGAAACTAAAACAATAAGATCAAATCAAGCCTAATAAAGCAGAAGAAAATAAAAAGTAAAGTTTAGAGCAAAAACCAATGAATTAAAAACAGGAAAACAATAAATTCAAGGAAACCAAAGTCTTGTTCTTTGAACAGATAGATAAAATGGACAAGCCTCCAGCCAAGCTGATTAGAGGAAAGAGAAGACACAAATTATTAAAATCAGAAACGAAAGAGAGGTCGTCTACTTATCTCAGGAACATTAAAAGAATAATAAAGGATTATTACAATTCTATGCCCACACATTTGGTAATTTAGTCAAAATGGACTAATGTCCTAAAAGATATAAGCAACCAAAACTCACACTAGAAGAAATAGGTAAGATGAACAGCTCTATATCTATTAAATTGAATCAACAATTAATAAGCATTTTAAAAAAAAGCCACCAGTCCCAGATGATTTTACTGGTGAATTTTACCAGACATTTAATGAAGAAATAACACCAATTTTCCACAAAATAAAAATAAAAATCCTTTCTGACTTATTCTATGAGGCCAGCATTACCTTAACACCTAAACAGATAAAGACATTACAGGAAAAGATAACTACAGACCAGCAACTCTCATGAATATAGACATGAAAATCTTCCACAAAACATTATCAAACAAAACCCAACAGTGTATGAGAATAATCACACACTATGATTAATTAGTGTTTATTCCAGGTAGACAAGGCCAGCTCGGCATTTTAAAATCACTACTGTATTCTCGGGCTAAAGAAGAAAAATCATATGAACATAGGACTTGACATAGAAAAACTATTAGAAAGACTCCAACACCCATTTATGATAAAACTCTCAGTATACTAGGAATAGAAGGAAGTCCCCAACTTGATAAAGAACATCTACAAAAGTCTTAGAGTAAGCATTATACTTAGTGGTGAGAGACTCTTACCCTTTAAGATTGGGAATAAAGCAATTATGTCTTCCCTTATCATTCCTACTCAACATCCTACTGATATTATTGTCTATTAGGAAATACCAAAGAATCTACCCCACACCCACCTCCTGACAAAACAGCAACAACAAAGACAAATGAAAAAATAAAAACCCTTGATTCTAATAAAGAAAATTGGAAGGTCAATACACAAATGTCAATTATTTTCCTGTATACCATAAATGGATAAATGGAATCTTAAATTAAAAAAAAAAACAAAACACAAATATACACTGGCACCAAAAGAACAGTAATAAGAATATATATATATTTGGAAACCATTAAACTATAAAATGTTGACTTAAAATATGAAATTAGATACAAATAAACAGACTGAAAACATAATATTGTTATAATATCATTTCTACCCTACCCAACTGGATCTGTAGAATCAATGCACTCTCAATTGAAATCCCAGCAAACTATTAGTATATAGAGACAAAATGATTATAAAGTGGAACAGCCAGAGACCTAGAATAGTCAACACAACAGCTATGTCATGAGAAAGAAGTCATGTTAATATTAAGTTTACTTATTATGATAGATAAAAATGGCACTTTACCCCTGCAGTCTTCCTCCCAAAGAGACAGAACCTCAGTATAATGAGAAAATCCATCAAGAAAAAGCTAATTGAGGGTCATTCTACAAAATATATGGCCAGTATACCTTAAAAATATCAAGGTCATGAAGAGACACTTCTCCAAAGACATACAAATGGCTAAGAGACACATGAAAAAAAATGTTCATCATCATTAGCCATCAAGAGATTCAAATCAAAACCACATTGAGATACCACCTTATACATTAGAATGGCCAAAGTCAACAAGACAGTAAACAACAAGTGTTGGAGAGGATGTGGAGAAAGGGGAACCCTCTTACGTTGTTGATGGGAATGAAAGTTGGTGCAGCCACTTTGGAAAACAGTGTGGAGATTCCTGAAGAAATTAAAAATAGAGCTACTCTATGACCCTGCAATTGCACTAGTGGGTATTTACCCCAAAGATATAGATGCAGGGAAATAAGGGCCACATGTACCCCGATGTTCATAGCAGCAATGGCCACAATCGCCAAACTATGGAAAGAGCCAAGATGCCCTTCAACAGATGAATGGATAAAGAAGATATGGCCCATATATACAATGGAATATTACGCCTCCATCAGAAAGAATGAATACTCAACTTTTGTATATCAACATGGACGGGTCTGGAGGAGATTATGCTGAGTGAAATAAATTAAGCAGAGAAAATCAATTATCATACAATTTCACTTACTTGTAGAACATAAGGAAAAACATGGAGGGCATTAGAAAAAGGAAAGGAAAAGTGAATTGGGGGAAATCAGAGGGGGAGACGAAGCATGAGAGACTGTGGACTCTGATAAACAGACTGAGGGTTTTGGAAGGGACGGGGATGAGGGGCTGGGTTAGCTTGGTTGTGGGTATTAAGGAGAGCATGTATTTCATGGAGCACTGGGTGTGGTGCATAAACAATGAATCTTGGAACGCTGAAAAAATAAAACTTTAAAAAAATATCAAGGTCATCAAAAAGAAGGAAAGCCCAAGAAACTGTCACAGTGAAGAGTTCCCTAAAGAGCCATGATGATAGCTAATGGTAATGTGGTCTCCTGTGTAGGATCCTATAACCAAAAAAGGACATTAGGTAAAAACTAAGGAAACATGAATAGCATATGGACTTTAGTTAATAATAATATATCAATATTGGTTCATTAATTGTGACAAAATGTACTATAATAATGTAAGATGTTCATGATAGGGGAAAGTGGGTCCAAGGGACTTTCTGTACTATTTTAGGAACTTTTCTGTAAATCTAAAACTTCTAAAATAGAAGTTCATTAAAACAAAAAAAGTTATTGATAGTTAAATTACCCTAAATTATATACATATAAGACATCTATATTTGTATAAATTGCTACCCAACTTTGCTATATAAACACTGAAAGTATACATGGATGAGCTTTTATGTCATTGTGTAAACTCTAAATATGATCTGGAGGTCTGAGCACTTGTTCAGTGTTAAGGGTTTTTATTCCAAGTTCACGTTAAGATGAGAATTACAAATTCAGTTGTGCTTTGGATTGGGAAAAGGTTTCTTACATGTGAGAGCAAAAGCAGGGGCAGCAAAAAATACATCAATTGGACTTCATCAAAATTAGAAGCTTTGTGCTTTAAAAGACCATCAGGAAAATGAAAAAACAACACAGGATGGGAGAAAATCTCTGCAAATCATGTATTTGATAAGAGACTTATGATATAACTATGATACACAATGAACCCTTACCACTCAATAAAAAAAAAAAAAGACAACCTAATTTTTAAATGGACAATGATTTGAATAGACATTTCTCTAAAGAAGATATTTAATTGACCAATAAACACACGAAAAGATATTCAATATTATTAGTCCTCAAAGAAACACAAATCAAAACCACGGTGAGATATCTCTTCACACCCACTTAGGATGGCTATAAGACAGATATAACAAGTGTTGGCAAAGAGGTGGAAACACAGAAAACTTGATATACTGATGGCATAAATATGCATGACGCACTTTGGAAAACAGTCTGGCTTTTCCTCAAAAGGCTAAACATAGAGTGACCATATGACTCAGCAAACCTACTCCTAGTTATATACCCAAAAGAAAGAAAAACAAATATTACTAAAAAAGTTTGTACATGAATATTCATACTAGCATTATTCATTATAGCCAAAAAGTAGGGAAAAAATCTAGCTATCAACCAGTTGATGAATAGATAAATAAATGATATATCAACACAATGGAGTATTATGCAGTCACAAAAAGGTCAGAAGTCTTACCACATTCTGCAAGATGGATGAAACTTAAAAATATTATCCTGTGTGAAAGAAACCAGTCACCAAGACCACGTGCATACCATTCCATTTACAAGTGTTCAGAATAGTCTGATCTACAGAGACAGAAGTTGTTCCATGGTTTGTAAGGCTGGGAGGGATGGGAAGATTGGGGTGGGGGTGATGGTCAACACTGTGGACTCGGTCATCGGAGAGATGTAGTTTGTCTACCTTATCTGACAAGTGGGAGCACTCAGATTTGGGAACTGAAGCGATTTTTCTTTTCTTGTATCAGTAATTGAAACTTTTTCAAGAATCAAACCTCAACTCTCCTGATTTCTCTTTCTCCTGATTTCTCCTTGCTCTATACCATACAGCACTATTTGCGGGGGAAGAAAGGAAACTTTATTTTCAATCTGCTACCCGTATTACCACCAGGTTGATATAGAAGGTAATTTTTTTTTGGTTTATCTCCAGGATTCATTTATTAAATACAGTTGTATATGGATTGGTACACTGATAGATGTTCAGAGCTGTACAAAATATGATATGGAAATATTTGTTAAACTATTGTTTACAAGAGCCCTTTTAAATATGCAATGATTTATGATGGACAGTATTGAAATGATATTGTTTAACTATAATTTTATGGATTTAAGTTGTCCCATCTCAAAGTGTAGATGAGTAGCGATTTAAATCTGAATTTCAAGTAACCACCTATCACAAAAACTATTTTGACTGAGCTTACAAATTGCAGCGTGTGTCTAAAATGATGTTCTAGTTATTTCATTCTTACTATAATGATCCTGTGGTTTCTAAGGACTGCAGTCATAATGCATAATGATAAAGACCTTAGAAGACAGAAGGGAATAAATGTGAAACCTCATCTTTTTTAATATTATCTTTATTAAGCAAAAGAAGCTGTTTTGATGAAAAGGACTGAAATTGCTTCAGCTCTGAGATGTCAAATGGAGAAAAGTTTTCTTTTCTCTCTTTTTTACCCCCCAAAGTGTGAGTTTATATTAATTATTTCATGGATTGCCTTAATTAGATCTCAAATGAAACATTCTGGTGTGTTTTTACAAATACTGCTATTAACAGTCTTTATGCGGTCTACTCTAATCTTACAAATTACTGGAAATCACAATGTTATAATAAATAATAAATACTATTGCTTTCTTAATCACTATGGCTGAAATCTAGGCAAAGTAATAATTATGAAATAGTATAATTAAAGTTTGAGATTGATTAATGAATACTACCGGCTCTTTTCTCCAGCGGTAATATCTGTCTCACTGAAGCAACAACAGTGAGTCATTGGTGGAATTGACATTTACAGAAGTGATCTATCTATTCTGTTCACAAATAGGAATATGCCAGAATTATGCCAGAAAATGAGAGCCAAAGCACATATTCTGATCTCTGTTAAGTTGCTGTGCATTTTTCCTTGAAGAGAAAATTCATATTTTACAGTCTTTATATCACAAAACTCCTTCATCTATTAAAATTTTTCCTACCTTGTATCTTTAAATTTTTATATGTTTTACATAATTTATCTATAATGACTCATTGGGGCCAATGTAATTTGAAGATCTTTTCTAACTTTAAACTTACAAAAATTCATGAACAATAAATAGTGAATTTAAACTGCAATGCTCCCTGGCAAATATAACACTTTGTAACTAGATAATATTTCTTTGTGTAAAACTGTGGAACTTGGTAGACTGTGTGGAAATGTGCTTTTCATAGGAAAAGCTTATGTGTTAACCTAGCCACTAACCAGCTATGTGACCTTGGGCAAACCCCTTGACAAACATTATCATTCACTGCAAGATAAGAACCAATATTTCTTCCAAATTTTCTAAAGATATGGGAAGACTACTCGGAAAGCCATTATCAACCTCTAGGACTCTTTGATTCTCTAAGTACATTCAAAATCTTAGGTTAGCAGTAGACTAAAAGCAGTAAGGATGTAAAAAAAAAAAAAAAAAACACAAAAACAAAAACAAAAAACCCACAAATCTTGTATTTGAATTCTGTCTGTAAGTTTTAGTAGCTGTTTGTCTTTTGGGTCAATTACAAAATTGTTTTGAAATCCAGTTTCCTCACGTAAAAATAATGCTAATACCCAAGTAATTGTTATCTTAAATCTCTTGAAGTTGATGAGAATTTTAGAAAACGGTGTTATTCTGACTCTCTGTCAGCCCCTTGGATCAGTCCTCTGCATAGCTGGCTGAAGTCATAGCAGGATAGGCCGTAGCTATATCCTGTTACTCCCCCCACCTCCCCCACCACCCATGTGCAGTCTGAGGCTCTCTATTCTTCTCCCCCCATTCCAGAGATGTCATTTACACCCCAGGTTCACAACTTCTAAATAGCTGAAAACTTAAAACCCAGCACTGAACCTTTAAGTCAGTGGATCCATGACAATACATATTTATATAAATAAATATAAATATTTATATAAATAAATAAATCATGTAATAAGTGAAACAAATGAAAAAAATGAATACCCATAAATTTTTAACAGAGGGAAGAATAATATGTAGTAAAAGAAAGACTCTCCAACCTTATTGCGTCCCACTGTACATTATGAGATACTCCTTCCACAAAAGTTGCTATGATTGAATTAGTTTCACAAATGTTCCATATTGTATACGTCAACATTAGAAAACCAAAGACTCTAAGAAATGCTCCAATGTAGAAATACTAGCTTTGTTCAACCAGAATTTCCAAAGTTACTTGGTAATATAAATCACTAATATGTAGTATTTATTAATATATTACACTATATAGCTTAGGAAATGTCAAAACCTATTCTTTTTAAAAACTTTGATTCACATATGCAAAAGTCAACAGATTTTAAATACCAATGGTTATATCATCCAGTCTAAGAGAAGCACGATTGGAACTCCCATCAGTCATAAACTAGACTGTAAATTCAGAGGATAATTTGATCTGAATTCTCTGCTCCCATATGGAAGAAATATCAGTTTATACCTTGAAATGAATGAAGATTGCAATATTTCTTATATAATATATCACTGAAGAATATCACTGTCTTTTTGGAACTGGGAAGTTCCATAATCTGTACAATGAAGAGCAAGAAAAAATATACACGGAATTTTAATTTTTTTGCACATGGTAGAACCATAGATAAACAGTATCTTTTTTCCATGACTAATTACACTTATATAGCGAATGTGTGTATTTTTACCATGCACAAAGCAACCATTCTTTATATAGATGTAACTATCCGGATGGCTGAACTGTGTCTTTCCCAAATTCATATGCTGAGGTCCTATCCCCTTTCATACATGGCTATATTTGGAGAGAGGGTATTTAAACATGAAATTAAGGTTAAATGAAGTCATGGAGATAGACCTTAATCCAAAAGGACTGGTGTCTTTATAAGAGGAGATGAGGATACAGACATACGCAGAGGGAAGACCACGTGACGACACAGGGAGGAGGCCATCATCTACATACCAAGGAAGAAGGCCTCAGAAGAAACCAACCCTGCTGACTCCTAGCCTCCAGAATGGTGAGCAATGATTGTTTGTTACACTGAACAGTCTGTGGTATTTGTGGAGGGAGCCACGGCAGACTAATACACTATCCAAGTAAAAATGATACTTGACTAGATGAAAGTTAACACAGAGCTAAATTTTAATTAGTCACTTGAAGAATTAAACACCTGTTATCAGTGAAAGAGTAAAACATGACCACAGAGTTAGCATCACAGAGGCACCATTATTCTTGGTGTCCAGATTCTGTCTGTGGATGAACCTGTGCAGTATCCGCTCTCACAGTTCAAACCGGCACCTTGGAATCATCTTAGACTATGGGAGAAAGTTATTTCTAGTAAGGTCACGGAAAATAAGTTTGTCAACATTCATTTCATAACTTAATGGTTGTTCACTGAACTGCTAATTAAATTTGTACCATTTTGAAAGACTAATATAAACTTAGATCAAAACAATGCAAATATCTATTTCTAATTATGTCTAAAAGTGGTGAAGTAAATTTCGAATGACAATACAGTACACCTCAGGAAAATTTAATAATCAATGTACTTGACATTTTACCCCAGAATTAACCACAAGACACTTGCAACATGATTTAATTGATAATGTTAAACATACCCATAACTTTCCAAGAATAGGTCTTTTAGAATCAAAGTAGACCTGTCTGCCCAGAGTTTCATTTCAGATCACTAGGCTGTCTAGCTTTTTCTAGACAGACTTCAGTTTTTCCATCTTTATATTGATAACTATATTCTCATTATGCAATAAATTATATATTATTTCAGTCTTAGTGTTTATGATATTACCTGTTTATATTATACAACACAGTTAAAAATTCACATTGATATTTTAGTTGTTTATATCGTCTTTAATCTATAAAACTCAGAAAGCTTCTGTATTAGGTCTCTGGAGCTACTCTACCACAAACTGGATGGCTAGAGACTACAGATGTTTCGGGCACCTGGGTGGTTCAGTCATTTGAGCATCTACCTTCAGCTCAAGTCATGATCTCAGGGTCCTGGGATTGAGTCCCACATAGGGCTCCCTGCTCAGTGGGGAGCCTGCTTCTCCCTCTGCCTGCCACTCTCCCTGCTCGGGCTCTCTCGCTCTGTCAAATAAATAAAATCTTTAAAAAAAGAAAAAGAAAGAAAATAATAAACTACAGATGTTTATTCCCTCACTGTTCTGAACGCTCTAAGTTCAAAAGGAAGGTGTCCTCTGAAGGCTCTAAGAAAGAATCTGTCTTTTCCAGCTCCTGGTGGGTATCTGCATTCCTTGATTTGTGGCCACATCATCCCAGTCTCTGCATTTGTGGTCATATTGCCTCCTCTTCTGTCTGTGTTCTCCCTCTTTGCCTCTCTTTTAGAGGATGAGTGGCACTGCATCTCTAGCCCACCTGGGTAATCCAGGACAATCTCCACATCTCAGGATCCTTAATGTAATCACATCTGCAAAGACTCTTTTCTCAAAGAAAACAACATTTCCGTATCCCAGGGATCACGACTTGATATCTTAGGGTGACTCTTAGTCTATTACACCTTCTTTCCCTTAAAAAATGTAATACCTCTCTATTAATTACATTATTGTTCAAAACTGTATGTATTATTTGTATGAGATAAAACACACTAAGTTCTACATTTGTATTAATTGATACATAAGCAAATTTTTTAGCCCAGTACATAATTTTTCTGATCTACTGAGATGCTAATGTGTAATTTCCAATTTTTAATTTACATTTTCCGTAAACTCTACAGATCAGATAAATGGGAAGGTTGGAATTGTTTCTCTATTTTCCTTGATCTCTCCTCCTCCAAAGCACTACACAGATGATAACTACTCCCACCTCACTTTCAAACCTTCTCACACCACGGTAAGCATCAGTCTGTTTTTATATAAAACATCCACATAAATGAAGTTTAATGAAAGTCAAACCTTGTTAAACAAATACTATACAACATTAAACATCTTCAATTAGTGAAAAGATTACCAAAAGTCTATTGCTGATCTGCTTCTTCCAAGAATTTCCTAATATGACAAATATAGTACAACACAGATAATTTGGCAAACCACTCCAAGCATATTTTAATGAGATTTGACCTCTAATTCAATGATATTTGATGCTATCGATCCTTCCTTGACTTTTTATCCTCTATTGAAATTAACACCAAGTTTCTGTCTCATCTCATAAATATTATCTCAGATTTTGCTGCATGTGGCAAGAAGGCAAAAGATTCATTACTAGATTAGGAGGACTTTAAACTTACACCCGAAGGAGAGTGATGCAAAGATGAATCATCTGAGATGTAGTTGTGCTCTCAAGGAGCCTACTGTTTGGGAAGTGATACAGTTAGTCACCCACACAGTCATACTACAAAGCAATCAGGGATAATTGATACCATAAATCTGAAAACAAAATACGGAAGAGTAGGCAACAAATTCTGACTGAAAAGACTGGGGGAGACTTAATGTAGGCTTGCTATTTCTTCTCCATCTACTAAATGATTCTCATTCTTCTATCAAGTCTCAAGTATATCACCTCCCAGGGAAGGTTTCTCCCATGTCTTCGATGAGAATCAGTTGATGTCATTGGGGCACTCATTCTGCAAATAATTTTATAAGTAACATATTCCAATTGGTATATAGTCCATCATAGTCTACTTAGGCCTCTTTTTGTTTTTGCTTTTGTATTACCCTGAGATTTTAAGATATTGAAAAAAGAGATTATGTCTTACTCATATCTAAATCATATACACGAGCATACCACCATGTTTGATGAGGAATTAAATACACATTTATTGAATAAATCATTAAAGAATACTTTGAGATGTCCACTTTTGTCCATGAAATGATTAAAAGTTGTCAGAATTTCTCTCCCACTCTTTTAAACTAATAAGCCAGAAAAAAAAAATATGAAAACAAAGGAACCAAAGGATGTGACTCCTGCCATCATGTCAGGTCACTACCCGGAAGTTTGCATGCCACAGGGCAGAAAAAGAAACCCTAGGGAAACACGGAGGTCTTTATGAATTGAGAAGACAAGGATTATTGTTCAGAGAGGCTAAGGTGATCAGGGAAATGAATGCATAAATGAACACATATTTAGCAGAAGAGAAAAATAATCTCAGAGAAGCTAAGTCATTTGTCCAAGTAAATACACTTAGATTAGGTTAAACAGTTTCTAATACACGACTTCGTCAACACCTTGAGATAGAAATCTTTTTAACTTCCATTTTGCAAACCAGGAAAAAAGAAAAGTTTAGAAAGGATATAAGCTGCCCAAACGTACAAGGATGGAAAGAGAACAGAACAAGCACTTAAAACCAAATGTTCTACTACCAAATTTATCCTGTGAAGCTAAAGGCGATTTGACCTATCATCAACCCTCTTCTGATGACTGATCCCTAAATACATGAATACAAATTATCCTCTCAATTTCTCCAGACAAAATGTCCTCAGTTACTTTCATCACATTAACTTTTTTGATGGTTAATCACAATTCTGAATTTTATTAGGTTGTTGGCAAACAAATACTCCTAAGTGCTTTTTACATATTGACTCAAGAAAATAAGATCGAATGGTCAGCTATATATGCATAAGATGAAAGAAACTTAGCTTACTGGCCAGTGGCAGTGGGTAATAACGCCTACGAATAGTAATTGGTTATTGACTATTAGCTCAAGCTGAGGCCGCTCTGTTGCCTGACTCCTGGAAATATCTACCATCAACCTTCAGCAGCATTAGGGGCAGAGAGCACAGTCTCCAATTTGGAAGTAATAATCCCACTTCCTCTGATAAGGAAAAACTATTATATGATGTTCATTTCTAGGTAACACACAGAGAAACAGAAGTATGTGCAAATACAAGGACAGATTTCATTTTAGGGATTATTGAAAAGTAACTGAGGCATTTAATCCAATAAATGAAAAATCTGGACCACATTCAATGTTAATATTTAATATTTAAAAGTGTTCCTACAGAGAAAATACCAAGCTTATTTTGCATAGTTCCTCAGATAGATACGTTTCGAATTGTCAACGTGAGAATTTGGGGTCAACAAAAAGACTAGCTAGCATCCCAACAAAGTAGTAAAAATTAGTTTCCAATGGTTACTGGGAATGTCAGAACAGAAGCTGTATGATTTTTCAGAAATGTAATGTGGAGAACATATATACACTCTGATCCAGATTTCCTTAAGCTAGCCCTAAATTTCCAGAGACACCCATGCGCCCATTGAGTAATAGATGTGAGCTGTGGCCACAGAGCTTCTTCAAGATGATGACATGGGGTCTTTCTTCTGTTTCAAATATGCTTACTTTCTTAGTCCTGGCTCTATTTTCTATTGAAAAATGGCTCCTGTGTTTTGTATTTGTTACTGATATTTGAATTCTGATTCTGAATCTGATTTCTTGTTCTCCTTAAACTTTTTATGTTGGAGTTAGTCTTTCCTCTTTGGAAACTCCCTATTAAAACACAAGGCAGTCTAAGGAGCTAACATTAAAAATGTGATTATACTGGGGGGGGCGGGCTGGGGAGCTCAGCTGGTTAAAGTGTCCAACTCTTGGTTTCAGCTCAGGCCATGATCTAGTTCTCGGATGGAGACCCGTATTAGGCTCTGTGCTCAGCATGGAGTCTGCTGGAGATTATCTCCCTCTCCCTCTGCTCCTACCTCCCATCCCCTGCTCACTCTTGCTCTCTCTCAAATAAATAAATCTTTAAAAAAAGGGGAGGTATTATATTAACAGTACTGTATGGTACATTGATTAAGATAACCTACAAAGTCCCAGTTTCTCTAAGTTTCCATCATTCTATAGTTACTGTTCCCTGCATTTTAATCAACAGAACTTCCAAATTCTTAAATGATATCTGTAATTAATTGAAAAGGTTATACTTACAAATCTTAAAATAGTGAGTTTGGTTATTGTTTTTATAAATTAAAATTTCAGTAAGGATGTTTGTAAATTAACCTCTTCTTTTCTCACCAACAAACATCATTGCTTTGATTTCTGTTGTTGTTCAATTAAATGTAAAATGGTATCTGGACTTGCTCTGGGTCCGAACTGAGAAATTATTTTGTCTCAATTTGATCTCTCCTCACCGTCTTCTCCCTCTTTCTTCCCCTCCTTCTTCATACTTAGATTGGTTTGTTTCTTTTGTACACTGCACTATTTCAACTTTATTCTTAATGAAAAATAATCATGTCCCTCAATGTCATCTTCCTACACGTGACCAGAATTTCACTGTATCTGAGATTAATAAATAAGATACATTCTTTATTATCTCTTTGTAGTACAGGCTTTTTCTGTAGAGTTGTCAATCTTAGGCCAAGTTTTCTATAAGGTTTAATACATTTATTGGGAATCTCATTCTCCATGAATGTAGCAAAAGCAAACACCATGCTGTATATGATGATCTTTCTTTGTTTCGTTTTGTCTTAAAGATTTTATTTATTTATTTGGCATAGAGAGAGATCACAAGTAGGCAGAGAGGCAGGTAGAGAGAGAGGGGGAAGCAGGCTTCCTGCTGAGCAGAGAGCCCAATGCGGGGCTCGATCCCAGGACCCTGAGATCATGACCTGAGCTGAAGGCAGAGGCTTTACCCCACTGAGCCACCCAAGCGCCCCATATGATGATATTTTAACAATTCTGTAAGAATTTTCTTCTAAATTTTTCAAAAATATAGCTCAGAATTTTCTTTATATAATCATTTCTTTCAACATTTCCAGGGTTTCTTGAACCAGTTGAATGAATAATAACATGAGGTGGTAAAGAAATGACTAGTTCTTTAAAACTGCAAAGAAATGCTATTAAGAAATGCTCAGAGCAACAGACTGAGGGTTTTGGGGGGCGGGGGTTGGGTGAGCCTAGTGGTGGGTATTGAGGAAGGCATGTATTGCATGGAGCACTGGGTGTGGTACATAAACAATGAATCTTGTAACACTGAAAAAATAAAATAAAAGTATTTGGGAAAAAAAAAAAGAAATGCTCTTTCATGTAAGTTATTTTTTTTCTTTAAGTGTGTAACACGACATATAAATCCATGAAAACCTTCAAATGATCTAAAATCAATCCATACTGATTTCTGTAAGAATAGTAAATTAGAAAAGATAAACCACAAAAAATTTTGAAAGCCTTAAGGTTTAGTGATTTTCTGATAACTTCAACAATATAAGAGAAAAAACCTGTAAGTTTTGGTTACACAGGAGGCTCTTGTGATTTATAATTTTAAAATTTATTTTGATTCTGCTCTGATTTTTGTGCTTTCACTTAGAATGGAAGTAAACTTTAGATACATTTTATGTATAGTTTGAGGTGGTTCTTTGATTGAGATTAATCAACTTTAACTTATTTTTGAGCACAGGTATATCAGTGGATAATTTTGTTATCTCATTAGTGCTCAGTAAATGGCTTTTTTCCTTAATGCCTAAACCACTCATATTTTCGTGTAAAAATGGAAAATGTCTGAAAATCTTCAATGGAAGGCCAAGCTTGTTCATTGACTATGTTTCTACTGATGACAGTTCCTCATCATTTGAGTGTGTGTGCATGTGTGTGTGTGTGTGTCTGGTATGTTTGTGTAAATTGCACCTCTGCTATGCTGCTTACAACTTTTAAGCTTCAGTTTCCATGGCCTGGAGAAGAAATGGAAGAAAATTGTAAAGGAATATTAGAATCCTGGATTTTTTTACATAAATATCTACAGTAATAAAACTGAAAATAAGGATCAGGAACAACATAACTGCCTCATACATTTCAGAAAGTGGAAATCTTCTAGTATAGGGGATGACAAACTTTCTGTTAATGGTCAAAAAATAAATACCTTTGGCTTTGTGGCTGAGAGGATCCCGGTCACAAAAATTCAACTCTGCTGTATTAGTGCAAGGGTAGCCATACATAATAAGCTAATAAATAGTTCTCGATGTGTTCCAATAGAACTTTATTTGCACAAACAGGCAGTGGGCTGAGTTTTGTTCAAGGGCCATTTTTGCCAGTGCCTATTTAGGGCATAGTCTTCTAGTGACAAGTTTTAGTGTATCTTAAGTACCAGTCGTTACACTTCAGAGAGAGAGAGAACACAGTGCCAGTTAATCCAGAGAGTAAATTCAGTAAAGAACAGTTAAGAGTTTTCTAGTATAGTTTGTATCAGAGCTTCATTCATACTGTCAGAAAAAATGACCTTGATTTTAATAGTATAAGTATAAATAACATTGCTGATTCATAATTTGGTCTTTTTTCAGTATGCGATTTTTGACCCTTATTTTGTCTTTGGCCCATATTCTAATATAACTAAGCAAATGACTCACAAAGCTATTTTGCATTTATACTTTTTTTTAATTAATTTAATTTAATTTTTTCAGTGTTCCAAGATTCACTGTTCATGCACCACACCCACTTTATATACCCACTTTATTTTTTAATGTAGATTTTCAAATATATGATCAGAAGTTTAGTTTTCCTTAGGCATAAGGGGTAAAGTTTAAGAATGACTCTTCAAAACATTTGTGAGAAGGAAGTTGGGCTGTGATGCAACATCGATTTTATGATGTATCAGTCATCAGTTAGAAATGGCACTTAATCCTTAGGATGTGAGTCATCTCAGACCCATAGCTTCCAGAAATTTTTCACAGAGGCATATGATATAGGAAGCCATTAGCTGAGGGACAGTAACTCTAAAATGATGCATATGTGCTATTGGCAGCCTCTACATCGCACCCCTTTGGCAGAGCCCTATCATATTTCCGGTGCCCTCTATAGCTGAAAAATCTGTCCATGCAGATGAAGTCCTCATCTAACCTAGATTTATGTAATGTTCTTGGATTCTAACTTAGCCCTCTACACCCCAGCTTACTGATATAGTTTCCTCTCTTTTTCAAAGCACAACTAGAACCTCCCACCTTCGCTTGTTAGCCATATTCCCACAAAAAATTTAACTTAGGAGGGTCTGAATCAAAACTAAACTGCTGAACTTTTCAGAATTCAAGATTGCCTTCACAAGGGCAAAACTCGAGCTCCATAGCTAGGGGTTATTCATTCAACAAATGTGCATGTATTGCCAAATATGTAGCAGGGCATTTTCAGGTGCTAAGGGATCAATTTAGCCCCTGGCCTCGAAATGCATAGTTAAGATGTGTATTTGTGTGTGCGTGTGTGTGTGTGTGTACAGTAAATATGTAAATCAATTATTGCAGGAAACTGACATTATTACAGCATAATATTGTGCCATGGACACGTACAATGAAAGTGCAAATAAGTAAATCATTACTATCCTGGCATGGAGCAGTGCAGAGAGGTATAAGTCTGAGGCCTCACAAAGAAAATGAAATAGATTGAGCTTTAAAAATGAGAAGGAATTTAAAGAGAAAAGAACTTTACAGAGGGAGGGAACAATATGTATGGAAGTTAAGGGCTGTGAAATAGCATGATGTAATTTTATCTAGGAATGGAAAATAATCTGCATGATTAAGCTAAGAGTATAAGTAAGGGAAAGACAAAAAATTAATTTATAAGCAAGTTAGGCTTAGAGTTGATAGCTAATAACTTTTAGGCTGAAAGTAGTAGGGACCTTTGAAAGATGGAAGCCCGGTTAATGTGTTGGTTTCATGATTTATGTTGATTACTCAATGATATCCAAATAAATGTGTTGGATATAGAACTCACCAGCAAGAATTCTAGATTGGAGATTCAGGTTTGAGAGTCACCCACATGTATAGTATTTCTGAAAACACAGACTTAGAGAGTAAACAAACAAATGAACAAATAAAATAAGTACAAAGAGCAAGAAATGCAATTCTAAGAAACACATGCACCTATAGAATGGACAAGGGAAATTGGTGAGCAGTAACCATAAAATAAAAATAGAAAACCAGGAAAGCACAGGTCTAGAATGTGATCATAATTAACAGATAGTATGTAAAATAAGGAGTGAAAAGATGATACAGTATGAACACCATTATTTTAATAGGAGAGTTATATGAAGTGAGAGGTATGGATGATAAACAGCAATCTGTTGAAAGGTTAATGGGAGATAAGAAAGTATAAACAAAAATAAAAAGCTTCCGCACAGTGAAGGAAACAACAAAAAGGCAGCTTATGGTATGGGAGAAGATACTTGCAAATGACATATCTGACAAAGAGTTAGTATCCAAAATATATAAAGAACTTATAAAACTTAACACCCCAAAATCAAATAATCCAGTTAAAAAATGGGCAGGAGACATGAATAGATATTTTTCCGAAGAAGACAACCAGATGGCCAACAGACACATGTAAAGATGCTCAACATCACGCATATTCAGGGAAATACATATCAAAACTACAATGAGATATCACCTTGCACCTGTCAAAATGGCTAAAATCAACAACACAAAGAACAACAGGTGTTGGTGAGGATGCAGAGAAAGGGTAACCCTCTCACGCTGTTGGTGGGAATGCAAACTGGTGCAGCCATTCTGGAAAGCAGTATGGCAGTTCCTCAAAAACTTAAAAAATAGAACTATCCTATGATCCAGAAATTGCTCTACTAGGTATTTACCCAAAAATACACAAATAATGATTGAAAGGGATACATTCACTCTGATGTTTCTAGCAGCATTATCTACAATAGCCAAATTATGGGAAGAGTCCAAATGTCCATCAATTAATGAATGGATAAAGAAGATGGGAGATACATACACACACACACACACACACACACACACACACACCACACAACACAATGGACTATTACTCAACCATAAAAAAAGAATGAAATATTGCCATTTGCAATGACATGGATGGAACTAGAGGGTAGTATGTTAAGTGAAATAAGTCAGTCAGAGAAAGACAATTACCATATGATTTCACTAATATGTGGAATTTAAGAAACAACACAAATGATCATAGGGGGAAGAAGAAAAGGAAAACCAAGAAACAGACCCTTAAATGTAGAGAATAAACTGATGGTTACCAGAGGGGAGTTGGGTGGGGGTTAAATAGGTGATGGGGATTAAGAGGTACACTTATGATGAGCACCGGGTATTGTGTGTAAGTGTTGAATCACTAAATTGTACACCTGAAACTAATATTACACTGTAAGTTAGCTAACTGGAATTTAAATAAAAACTAAAAAAAAAAAAAAAAAAAAGTGTAAGGCACCCTACTTCAACTTTCAAAAATCAATCAATATAATTCAACAACAAAACACTGATGAAGAGGGGTGCCTGAGTGGCTCTGTCGTTAAGTGTCTGCCTTCAGCTTAGGTCATGATCCCAGGGTCCTGGGATCGAACCCCACATCGGGCTCTCTGCTCAGCAGGAAGCCTGCTTCTCCTCCTCCCACTCCCCCTACTTGTGTACCCTCTCTCACTGTGTCTCTCTCTGTCAAATAAATAAATAAAATCTTTAAAAATAAATAAATAAATAAATAAAACACTGATGAAGAAAAAATATGACCTTCTTAATACAGAAAAATCATGTGACAAAATTCAACATCCTTTCTTGATAAAGCAAATGAAAACTTGTTGCAACCTAGGAATGGAATATAAGGGGGCTTCCTAACCTGATAAAAGGCATCTAGGAAATACTTCTGAGTTAATATCATAATTAACTGAGAGACTGAAAATTTTCTATTAAGTTTGGGAACAAGAGAGGGATGTCTTCTCTTACCACACCTATTTTACATTATAATGGAAGTTCTTGCCAATGCAATAAGACAAGAAAAATAAAGTCATACAAATAAAAACATAAAATTGTCTCTATTCACAGACAACATGATTGTTTATATAGAAAATTCTAAAGGATCTTTAGAGAAGCAATCCCCAATCTAGCTGTATACCCAAGAGAAATAAAAGTGTATGTTCATACTTGGCAATATATATAGTAGGCAATAAAATAAAGTATTAATCATACAACATGGATGAATCTTAAATGTATTTTGCTAAGTGAAAGTGGCAAGACTGTAAAAGTTACATATCCATGATTCCAATTTTTTCTGACATTCATGAAAAACAAAAAAATGTGTTCTAAGGCAATCAGTGATTGCTGAAGTCAGGAGTGGAGGGAAGTAGCTGTCTGTGAAGGGATAGCACAGGAGAATTTAGACGTGTTGGTATGGTTATATATGAAGTTTACAGTAATGGATATACAATTCCTTACACTAGTCTAAACTGAACTGTATATTACAAAAAGTGAATTTTACTATGTGTTAATCTTTAAAGATCTCCCAGATTGTGAAAAAATTGCATTACAAATGAATCACATAATCATACTTAAAGATATGGGGAAGAAAGAAATGACTTAGGTAACTGAAAAAAATGCTGTTTTAACTAGATAATGTAAGGCTAAAGAAAAAAAGGAACTCTATACAAATACTGTACTGTAGTTAGTAAATTTGTTTTTCTCAAGGGTTTGGATTATGAATCCTAAAATTACTTTAGCTGTATACCCGGGTTGAATAGATTAGTAAATAGGTGGTAAATAATTACAGCAAGGCTTCTCAATGTTGAAGAAAGAAGTTAAAAATTTAAAAAATGAGAAAGCTAGAATGAACTCTATGGGGCTGGATTGGGATCAGAGGTATTAAGATGGGCTCATAATTTAACATATTTATGCCAATAGACACAGAAATGCAGTTGTATGTGTATGCACGAGCTATTATAAATACATGTGTATCTTAGTTCTCTTCATTGTAAGGTGTTTGAAGAGGTGCTGTTGCAACAATAAGCATATCCTGTGCCTAGATCTCTGTTTTTAAACACCATGCACCTGTTAAGGATCTAGGGCTCATGGGCTCATTGGAGAAGTGGTTGATTCCAGGACTGCAGGAAAAACACGAGATAGTCCTGAAGTGCTGTGTGTACTGGAAAGTAAGGAAGGGCAAAAAAAAAAAAAAAAAAAAAAAAGAGAGAGATGATATAGAGATAGATAGATAGATAGATAAACAGAGACACAGAGGGAAACAGAAAATCACCAGAATAATGACCACAGGCAAAATTCACCAATGAATATTAAATCAGATAATAAATCAATAAAATCACTGTGCTGTTACTGCACAAAACAATAAATAAATTCAACTAATTCCAGGAAAATACATTTCAACATCTATTTAGAAATAGCTATAGAAGAAAAATAGGCAATTCAGAATTACTTGCATATATGATAAATATTGGGCTTAAGGTTTGGAATTTGTATGGATTAAATGATTGGCTAACTCCATGAACATTTCATGTTAATCTTGATTTTATTAGTAGAGTCACATAAAAATTAATTACTTTATTTCAAACACACTGATAAAATCAGTCTGGTTCACTCCACTGACAAAAAATAATCACTAAATATTATTAAACAAGTGAAATTCTTTTACGTGGTCTTATTCTCTGCTTCCATTCCCCAAGATCCCTTCCCTTATCCTTATGCCTCTTCCTCCATTTCTTATTTGGTGAATAATAATACCACCCACTGAGTTGCTCAAGCCAGAAATTTTGATGCATTTTTCTCCTCATTCACTTCATTCACTATATCCCCAAGTTATGTGGATTCTCATAAAATTAATCATATACCTCCATCTCTGCTGCTAACACCTCAGTTTAAGACTGTTTCTTTACTAGGTTATAGCAACCACATTATCTTATTTTCCTATCTCACTTTACTCAACTGTCAAAGTGATCTTTCAAAGACACAAATCTGAATGTCCCACTCTCTTCCTTGAGATTTTCCGGTGAGTCATGAATCTATAGATGAAAGCTCCTTAATGGGTTGCCCTTCCTGATATAACTCCTATTTATATTTCCGGCCCTAATGATTATTTGTGGTTCTCTGAAGGTCACATTTTTCTAAAATGGCCTCTGTGCCTACTCCTTCTCTCCAAAGAGATTTCCCAACTCTCCCTTCTCAGTGTCAATGGCCATCAGGCTCCAGCTTTTCTCTAAAGTTCTGCTTGGCTATCAGCTCCTCTAGAGTCTTCTCTTGGGACCTAATAGCCAGGAATTGGTGCCCCGTCTACTGATGCCTATTCCCTTTACTCACTCCTACCAGATCGCTTTGCATACTGTTTCATAACTGCTTGCTTAGTTATCTGCTCTCCATTATACTGTAAAATCTTATATGATAATGACATATTTATTATACTTTTAAAACAGGCTGAGCACAGAATTGTACCTGTCGATACACCTTCAAGAATTAATGAAAGAAAGAATTTAAAAAAACACAGAGCACACTGTGAGCAAACCTGCTTGTCACTGTAAGTTGCAATATCAAATGATTTAAACTGACAGTTTTATCACATACTTGTGATTGCATTTATACTTAACAATCAAGATTTTCTGGGCGCCTGGATGGCTCAGTTGGTTAAGCGACTGCCTTCAGCTCAGGTCATGATCCTGGAATCCCAGGATCGAGTCCCACATCAGGCTCCCTGCTCTGCAGGGAGCCTGTTTCTCCCTCTGACCTCTCCCTCTCATGCTCTCTCTCTCTCTCTCTGTCTCAATTAAATAAAATAAATCTTAAAAAAAAAAAAATCAAGATTTTCTTACAGATCCCAAATTAAAAGAGTAAGAGTGTTTTTTTTCTTCCTTACATGGATTATTTTCTTACCATTTTATTTGGTCTTTAAGGAAGTTATTTTTGGACCTATTCCAAATGAAAAGTGTTAGCTTGTTTCTATGAATTAAAGAGCTGATAAAACAGTTACTTAAAATTGCATTAAACTTTATTCACCTTAAATACTAAGCCTACAACTTTTTCATTTAGAAATATGCTCTGAAGGTCCAGTTGAATTTTCCCCTTTTAAAATCTGGAGGATTGGGGCGCCTGGGTGGCTCAGTGGGTTAAGCCTCTGCCTTCGGCTCAGGTCATGATCTCAGGGTCCTGGGATCGAGCCCCACATCGGGCTCTCTGCTCTGCAGGGAGCCTGCTTCCCTCTCTCTCTGCCTGCCTCTCTGCCTACTTGTGATCTCTCTGTCAAATAAATAAATAAAATTAAAAAAAAAAAAATCTGGAGGATTGAGGGAAGGGATTCGTGTTCATAGACTACATGAGCTCGTAAAGGATGGGCAATGAATCCTAAGTACATTCTTCCAGCGAAGTCTCAAAGCAGATTTTAGATGACTCTCAGGCTCCTGACTTCCCTGCTCTCTTGTCCTAGCTCTTAGTGGGCTCTGTTTCCACACACGAGCAGTCAGCGGGACCTCACATCTTGCCCTCCTGGCACACATCTAGCTCACCACCACAGGCTTCCCTCTCCATGTTGCTTCAGGATCCTGCTTGGTGCTCATGCTCACTCACACAAGCACAGTCTAGAAGTTCAGAGGTTAGTGCCCTGCAGGATGAACATTTAACCAGCTGGAAAAGGAAGGTTGGTAGATAAAGTACTTAAAGGGCTTAGTAGATAAATCCCCCTTTGCCCTCTGAGATAGTGCTGAGCTGTGTGGCGCCATCATACCAAGCAGTCAGTTACAGAAGCAGCCAGTTCTGGAACTCCTCTTTGTGTTGGCTCTCCCTCCTTCCCTCTCAGTCCACTCACCCTCCACTTCTACTTTCTGGGTTGGACTTTCCAAAAAAGTAAGAACACATAAACCCTCTGCCTCAGGACATGCATTCTGGGACTCCCAGGCCAAGACACCTTGTCTAGGAAATGTGTCTTGGCATGTGTCTACTCTTTGGGTTAATATTCGGGTGGATACGGTGCTAAATCTTCGCATAAATCTTTACAAAGAAATCATGTCTTCTCTAACCTGGCATTCCCACATCTGAATTTACTCTATATCTTTAATTCAAAAGAAGCAGACCATCATTTTGTACCCCATTCTCATTGACACTTAACGCTATTCTATACAGCTTAACTCCAAAAATCTATGACTTATACTTACTATTTATTTTAATTTGATAGTGCTTCTAGACATAGCCCACATCTCTAAAATTCTGCATTACTACAGAATTTCATTCCATAAAAATACAGTTCAATTTGACATTGTTTCTGCTGCTGTGTTGGTGTTATTGTTGTTTCTAAGTGCAAGAAACTTTGCCAGCACCAGATGTGGATTGCAACAGTGAGTCAGGGACTCTTGCCCTGCCCTAAGTGAGCTCTCACTACAGGGCAGGAGGATAGCATATATAATTCCACAAGTCATAGGGAGGTGTTGTAACAGGTGCCTGAAAAGGAGGCCTAAAGGAGCAAAGAAGAGGTGGGGCTTCGTCACTCAAAGTTACTAGGGAAATCAGAATTTCAAACAGAGGGCACCATTAAACTACAAGTGTGCACAAGAAGGGTAGAGTTAATAAATATTTAACTATGATCCTCATAATGTAAAAGTCAATTGAATTGCTAACACTGACATAAAGTCCCAAGGAGCCCCAAACAGCAGAGATCAAATGTTTCTTTAAGTCCAAAACAGTTTCTTATATATCTCTGTAACCTCCATTAAAAAACAAAACAAAACAAAAAATCCTGTATATGTTAGTCTTCCACATACTATTGGGACATTAATTGTTTATAGGATGGATTAATGCATAAATGAATGGTAATAGAAACATGCACAGTAGCTTCTCCCCTCAATGTCTTTCCCTCATGGCAACCTGCAACCCTACAGACAGGCTTCTAGCTCCCGGCTCCCCCAGGCACCCTACCTATGTCGACCATAATGCACAGTCTTAATCCTTAATGATTCCAGCTGCGCTTGGTGCAAAGCAAAAAGAGTAAGCAAGAACTCATTCCACCAGATAAGGCTCAAGGGAGATGCTAAATAAGTGTTAGAAACTTTGTGGATTTTTTTTTTCCTTCTGTAAAGAAAAACTGGTATTTATTTGAAGATTAGAGCAATGTTATGCTGATTTCAAAAGTTAAGATGGGGAGATTGTTTAGATAACATATAACACAATTCAACTTTAATCCTTCATATTTAAAATATCTAATTTGGGAGGTGATCAGCATTTCCTCCATTATTTCTTGTTGTCGTCTAGTTTTGTTTCTAGGTAGAACTTTGGAAAATATAGGCAAGATCCCTTTTTTGCTTTCCTTACAATATGTTCATAATTTTTGACTTACTTGTGTTCTTACTAAAGGCATTCCTTCTGTTAACTCTCTCACCCCCCTAGGCATTGACTAGCTATCAAGAGTCTGTGTAGTCTCAGTACTGGGAATGAAAACAACCTTATGATACAATGTATCATCTCCTAACAGTGAGAATCAATATGAGTAGTTTGAGAACTAGTCAAAAAGAAGATCAAGCAAAGAGAAGAAGTTGTATACATTGTCATAGATTATATTATTTTATATCAAATATCCCATTTTCCCTTTTGTATTGACTTTCTCTGGGCGGGTGGTAAAGGTCGGGGGTTACACAAACCGTGTGACTTGCTTCGGCCAGTAACGTGTGAGAAGTGATGTGCGTCATACCTGGGAAGAAGCATTAGGTGGCTCATTATGTCCCTTTTACTCTGCCATGATCACTGGCAATGTTCCAGATAAAGGATGCTTTGTCACTTTGGGTCCTAGATAGAAGACAAATGCAGGGCAGGCAGAACAGCAACCAAATTTTGATAAAATCATAATCATGTTTTCATAAGCCATTGAGATTTTGAGGTTGTTACTGCAGCACAATTAAGCCAGTGTTGATATATATATATATATATATATATATATATAAAGGTATATATATATATATACCTTTCTTCCAAGAATTCTCTAATAAAGGTGCTGTGCCAAGTGTGGTAGGCAGGATAGCCCCCAAAGACAATCCCTAATCCCCAGAACCTGTGAATATGTTACATTACAGGGCAAAGTATGTAACTAAAGCTATGAACCTTAAAATAGGGAGGTTTCTGAATTATCCAGGTAGTTCCAATCTAATCCCACGAGCCCTTAAAAAGAAGAAGAATTCTCTGGCTGGTGGCAAAAGTGAAGTCAGAGAGATGATTCAAACATGAGAAGGATTCCACAGAGCTGCTGCTGATTGAACTTAGGTGGGTCTGGGGTTGGGGTTTCCATGTTACTAGGAGCTCAGGTGGCTGTAAGGAATTGAGAGGGCCTCTCAGTTGACAGTCTGCAAGGAAATGGGGTCCTCAGTTCCACAACCACAGGGGACTGAATTTGGCCAACAATCTGAATGAATGAGCTTGGAAGCAAATTCATTCCCTGAGCCTCCAGAAAGAATGCATAAATCACGGAAAATTGATTTTGACCTTGTGATATTCTAAGCAAAGAACCTCGCTGAGCCACACTGGACCCAGCATTCTGACCTACAGATCTGTGAGATAATAAATTTGTGTTTGTGTGTTTCTTAATAACCGAATTTGCATTAATTTGTCATGACAGCAATAGAAAATGAAAATACCAATTTTGCAGTTTGAATAGTGATATGCATTGGCTAATAAAGGACACAAACCTTTCCAGGAAAATTAAATGATTTAACTGAATTAACCTTGGTGGCCAGTTATAGAAAAAAAGCAAATGCTGATAACAAGATCTGGCCTCTTACCTTCTAGCTATTCCATCTATGGCAAATTATACATTTGTAAGAGTTTCCTAGCCCACAAAAGAAAACTAAACAGGTTTATTTCAAAGAGTTAGTGGATACATTTTTCTTTAAGATTTATTTATTTATTTGAGAGAGAGAAAGCACACACACTCGAGCTGAGGGGAAGGGGCAGTAGGAGAAGGACGGAGAGAATCTCAAGCAGACTCCCCCATGAGCACGGAGCCTGACAAAGGCCTTGATCCCATGGCCCTAAGATCATGACCTGAGTCAAAATCAAGAGTCTGACACTTGACTGACTGAGCCACCCAGGTGCTCTGGTAAATTTTTTTAAAAGTAAATGCACATAATCCAGTCCCTGATCAATGATCAAATAATGATAGTTAAGTAAATATAGAGATTGACGACGGAATAAAAGTTACTGAAACTTGCCAAATGACCCACTTCATGGGAATACTAGGTTTCCTTTTCAAGATAAAACAATACTCTATCCCAATCCATGTCTAGCTTTGATATTTACAACATACCTGCTTGATAAAGACAACACTGCTATTTTTAAAATAGGGCAGTAATTATTCCACCAATATGATATATTCAACTAATTGAGTTTATCTATTAACATTTTAATATCTATTTTATAATGAAAATATTAGTAATTTCAACCTTCGCCATGTCTTCAGGTAATGTTTACAAATATGATCATGTCATCCTTTCTAACTGTGCCAGGTTAGCCCATTTACTGAGAATATTTTCCAAAATATTTAAGGAATAAAATGAAGAGAAATGTTGAAAACAATCCTTCACTAGATTGCAGTTTCTTACTTACAGTAACCATTCATTCATTCCTTTCCTGAACCAACAATTATTGAGCGCCTAGCATTTACTTAGTTCTATTTGTAAGTATCAGAATGAGTAGAGATGAACAGAATAGACTCCTTCTCCCAGTGAGATCATAATTAGAAAGTCGAACACTGAAACAACCATGAATGTTTCTTCGCTATAATGACATTTTCTAAAAAAAGATTTTATTCATTTATTTGCCAGAGATAGAGCGAGAGCAAGAGAGTGAGCACACAAGCAGGGAGAGGAGCAGGCAGCGGGAGAAGCAGGCTCCCTGCTGGGCAAGGAACCTGATGTGGGACTCGATTCCAGCACCCTGGGATCATGACCTGAACTGAAGGCAGACACTTAACTGACTGAGCCACCCAGATGTCCCATATAATGATATTTTCTAGCACAAAGGAGGGTACAATTAACTTTGCTGAAAGAGTTGGGAAAACCTTACAGAAGAGGATAAATTTGCTTTGGTTCTTGAGTGATTATTTGCACTGCTGTCATTTTTCACTTGCAAACTCAAAATTGTTGTCTCGTGATACATATCATTTCAATGTCAGAAGGCTCTCAGTATATAGGCATTTTTGTCATAGTGCCTTCTTATAACTGGACAGGCAAATTTTTCTCTAAAAAGCCAGATAGTTAAATAAATATAGAAATTGACAAGTGAATAAAAGTTACTGAAACTTGCCAATTCATAGGGACATGAAAGATTCCAGGGAGCTGTTGATGAGTGAAGTTGGGTGGGTCTGGGGTTGGGGGTTTCCATGTTACTAAGAGCACAGGTGTCCATAAGGAATTGAGTGAGCCTCTCAGCTGATCGTCTGTAAGGAAATGGGGTCCTCAGTTCCACAACCACAGGGGAGTGAATTTGGCCAACAGTCTGAATGAATGAGCTTGAACGAATGAAAGAATTCAGACTTTGCAGCTATATGGTCTCTGTCACCACTATTCAACTCTGCAATCCTTGGGGAAAAGCAGCCACAGACAATATGCAAACAATAGTATATAAGTTATTGTCATGGCTGTGTGCCAATAGAACTTTATTTATAAAAATAGGCAGTGGTTCAGATTTTGTCTATTGGCTGCATACTGCTAAACCCTGTCTTACATAATTAATATAAAAATATAAAATAATTAAAGCGTACTGTGGTTTGTGCCAGGGCTTGTGAAGACACAGGAAAAAAAAAAAGCTGTTATTGCCTTCAAAAAGTTTACCAATGTACAATATTCATGTTAAAGGAATGCTACCAAAATTTAAGCTTATAATTTTAGTCTGAGACTCTCAATAACCAGATTGAATGAAGAAACCAGACTTAATATGATTCCATCTCGTTGTGACATGTTGCTTCAGATATTAACTAACTTAATAGGGTTTGTGGGTTTTGTTTGTCTGTTTCAATGGCTCTGTGTCTGACCTAGAGACTTCAGCCCATTTCAGTCAAAACATCCATATGTTCCCACAGAGCTGTTATGCTCAAGAGAATCCACACTAGGCTCAATTTTAGGGTAGGACTATGTTTCTGGATTAGAATCAGACAGAGGTACTAAAAGGAAGAACTAGAAGGAATTTAATTTTTATATGTGGTCAGATTTCTTAAAAGTAGAGAACAGTCCGTGGCTCAGAAACCAAGGATAAGACTGAAGAGGCAGGTCACCAGAAATAACGTGTTAGGACCCAAGGCCTCCAAGATCCAGCAGATTCCAGGGTAAACTTTATGTGCTCAGGCAGCATTTCACTGTGTAACATCAACACCCTGTTTAGGATATAATTAGTGCCTATTTAGAGTAGGGCGGGGGTTAATGTAGAATATGAGAGATGTTGAGAGCCTGTTGAAAACCAAGCTTGTGTAAGCTGGAAATTTGAGATAGTATAGAACCAGGGCACTGAAAAATGAAAAGAATTTAAAGAAAAAGGAAGAAAATAAAAAAAAAAAAGAAAGAAAAAGAAACCCAAAACACTGGATTCAAGGAGAATAAAGATACTTAACTTATCAGAGTGGAAGCTTCACACTGGACAAGACTGGGAAATAAGATGGAAAACAGGGCAAATAGAGAGTGTAGAGACCTTTGCAAGGAGAGTCTGGATTTTGAACATTACAGAGGCACAATTTAGATTTTTCAGCAGAGGAACAACATGTTACTTCAGAGAGATTTTTTGGTATCATAATTAGAGATGAGTTTTGGTGTGGGGACAATATTCTTGTCAAACAGTTTGCTGAGCGGAATGAAAATGAATCACCGTAGGCCCGGATTTAGAAGGTGTCAGGGGGAATAGCGAGAATTTTTAAAATTTTTTTGACATACTGAGAAAAGGGGAGATCTGTCAGAGAGAACGCCAAGGTTTTGAGTGAAAGTAATTGGAAAAATGGTAATATCCTTAGAAGAGACAAGGAAATTGAGGAGAGAATCTAATTTGGAGCATCTAAGGCAGATTCACCTAAAGAGATACCTAGAAGAAGAACTTTCTATTAACTTTCAATCTGGTGTAAATATGCAAGAGGCTTTTTTTTTTTTTTTTAATAATAGAGAAGTAACTTTGGAGGGAAAAAGCACTAAGCTTCTAAGTAGCTTCTCTATCCAATATCAAGAGCATTTGATCACAAAAGTTGGTTTGGTACCACGAGGCTACTCCTTGGGTCTGGCAAACTCATTTCACACAGACTGCTCTCAGCAGGATGTAGACCCAGTTTGGCTTCCGGGTCCGGGAGTCTGAGGGGAGCTACACAGCCAAACCTCAGCAGTAACTCACCTCAGATCTTCCAGCTGTCCGGATGAAACAAATTGTATCATTTATTATCTCAGTAAGCATTTTTAAATAAACACCTGTGTGTCAGCATTTTCATCATGGGATAGAATTCAAAATTTTGTAGGACCCACTAATAGAGAGAAAATGGGGATTAACATTATGCATACTGGTTTAGGAAGAAAGGGTTACATAAAAGTGCAAAGGTCGAATGTGGACTTTGAGACGTAAGAGTGGACATTTCCTGTGATGTGAAGGCTGGGATCTTCTGTGTGTGTAGCCATGGAATGTGAACCTAGAAGAGTGGGTGATTTCTCCAAGTGTGAGACTGTAGGGGAAGGAGCAGAGAGTGGGGACTGTGTGCAGGAAGTGGTTTTACTCAAGTCTCCTCTACACAAAACTTGTACACAGCAGGAATCATGAAAGGGGTTTCACATACTAAACACAAAGGCTAGCATTATGATATCCTTCAAGGGGGGAGAAAAAAAGCCATTGAAATGTATTAATTGAACTCTGTAAAGCTTTTGCAAAATGCCAAGACTATTACCTGCATGAGAGAAGTGAACTGCATTTTTTCGCCAAGAAAATATTTCCAACTCTAGAGTAACCTTTAGTGAATAGAGTTAGAAATCAACATACCTCTAAGAGTCTAACTATCTTGATATCATAAACTTTTTGAAGTAATAATGAATTTTCTTAATGATATCTTCAAAATCCTTTACTGCAAGTAATGGGAGGTCTTCCTTAGTGGGAGGGGCAGTAAAGAGATGAGAGAGACAGCTTGAGTACAGAGGATAAGACTACGAATCTCAGGAAATAAGTCAGGAGACGTGGGACTCACCCCAACCACTCTGGTGTTGTTTCTGCTCTACTCTGCCTTCTTTACTCTGTCCACGTCCCCCCACCCACCCAGGTTCAGATCCTGCCATAGACACTTGCCTTGACCTTTGCCTCACTTAGCCAACTATCACACTGTGCTCCCAAAGGCTGTGTGTCCATTCCATGGACAGATCAGATATTAAAATACCTCTTAGCGATGCTGCTTTGTCTAAAGAGTAATCAAAAATTATTTGGTGAACAAAACTGTCTGTTGAAAATACTTTTGTACTGAGAATATATTTGTGCAAATTGTCCATTTTCCTAAACTGACTTAAAAAAGAATTGGCTTTATCTTTTGTAAAATCAATGTCCGTGGTTGAGAGAATTGTCTCCTCCAGGGTGGTCCTGGCGTATGTAATACATGCATGTTGTCAACCACCCATATGTTTCCTTTCCCTTGAACTTGAATGGAACCTGTTGTCATATATTTTATCATGATAATTCTCACTTCAGTCGGGAGAGAAGCCAAAGCTTCTCTGGAAATGTGGCAAAGATGTGAACAACCTTATTTACTGAAATAATAAGAAAGTGCAGCTCAAAGCAGTAAAATGCTAAAAGGAAGGGATATTACCTGATGTGCTAAAAAGTGGAAGAGGTGAAGAGAGCAATCCTATTATACTGTAAGAAAGTGGGAAGTTTAACTAGGAAGGTAGGGTATAATTGGTAGTAATGACACTGGGGGATCTTGAGGTGGAAGAGGAAAAACTTTTAAAAATTGAAATCAAATTGCTTCTTTCTCTTCTCCTGGGAGTAGGAAGGGAGGCCATCTTGGAAAATGGGATTGGACCTTTGAGGGCAATGAAAAATAAATCAAGTAGCCGTTGCAGGCATGGCCTGGATGTGCTGCAGAATGATTTACAAAATGACTGTCAGAAGAGGAGTCTACCTGAGATTAGGTACATGCGTGGTAGCTGATAGCCTGGAGGAACAGGGAGGCATAGGGGAGAGACAGGTACACACAGCAGAGTTAGCAGGATGAAAAAGGAGACAAAGGTAAGAGGAGGGAAGCTTTCGTGAAAAAATCATGAAGGTGGACATGGGCCTTTGTGGCACCATGAGTGAGGAATCCTGAGGGAACAGAGATGAAGTTACTGAAATTGAAGAATTTGAGAAACTGTCAATTTTCCACAAATATTCTAACTGAAATGCGCATGCCAATCCAACTCTGGTCTTCAAAGTCACATGAAATCCCCTGCTTTGGATCCCAGCTCCTTCTCTGGACTAAAGGCATATACATTTCTCAAAAGTTCATTCATTAACACGTCTTAACTTTGTTTGCTGTTTATCCACACTTCTGTGTGTTCAAAATGTAATGCATCTACCCGCTCATCCTGGATTATCTGGTTCTGATTATCATTTCTCCCTCTGCACAGTAGTCCTCTCTCCCCCTTTCAGCCTCTACCTGACACACAGAGCAAAACAGCATCTGTGTGATGCTACAGTATCCCAGAACGATGGCAGAAGATAGATTATAGAGGGAAACAGTGGATAAAGAACAAAGGTATTCAAGAAATATGGAGTCTTAGGCTAAACATGGGCAAAAAGGTGGTTTTAAAGAGTTAAGTAGAAGGGCATCTCGCTGGCTCAGTCAGTAGAGCATGCGACTCTTGATCTCAGGGTCATGAGTTCAAGACCCATGTTGGTGGTGGAGCCTACTCAATTAAAAAAAAAAAAGAAGAAGAAGGAGTGGGAAAAATAGAATTAGTGTGGACTTAAATGGAGAATGGTAAAAGAATATAGATACCCTGAGGGGTGCCTGGGTGGCTCAGTTGGTAAAGGGTCCAACTCTTGATTTTGGCTCAAGTTATACCTCAGGGTCATGGGATCCAGCCATGAGTTGTGCTCTGCTCAGTGGGGAGACTGCTTGAGATTCTCTCTCTCTCTCTCTCTCTCTCTCTCTCTCTGCCTCAGCCCCTCACTCGCCCCCCAACAGGCACTCTCTCCTTCTCTTTCTCTCAATCAATCAATACAATAAATGAATAAATCTTTAAAAAATATATAAAAACCTAAAGCAGGTTAGAATAATGTTGTCTTCTCCAGATATCTGGAGAGTCATGAAATTTCTATACACATCTTTTTTTTCTATAGTTAAAACTTTAATAAATAATCCTGCCACTTTAAATGAAAATTAAATTTTGTTTCATTAAAGTAAACAGAACTTGGAAAACTGTTTAATAGCCAAAGGATAAATAAGACTTATACATAAAATAATAATTTAGATCTCAAAAAGACTCTGTCTTATTCTCCACCTTTCGGTCATAGCATTCTTTTGGAAAATAAAATTATAAACCTTACTGTCACCTCTGTTAAAATTCAGCAATTATTCCCTATTACTTTAATGATAGAGATCCAAATTCTTAGCTTAGCCCATCAATGCCTATCCATCTAAACATCTAATTTTAGCTACTTAATACCTATTCATCCTTAAAGTCTCAGCTCAAGTATTACCTTCTAAGGAAGTTTTTGCCAACTTCACTGAGTCAAATGCCCCTATTATAGGCTCTCACAGCACCAGGCACTGCTTGAGCATTTGGCACAGCTGTCATTTGTGTGTGTGTGTGTGTGTGTGTGTGTAATCATTTCACTTACATGTGTTCTTCTAAGTAGACTGCACATTTTGTGAAGGCAGGGTCCCTTTCTGGTTTTACTCATGATGCTATACCCACAAACCTATTCATGTCAAATAGAATGCGTTGTGTGATGGAATGATGACTGAATGAATGAATGCCTTGCTTGTCTCATAGCCTCAGGGTTAAGGATGATTCCTACAACTGAGACATGGCTAAGACAATGGGAAACATCTTTCAGATTTGGGGGGAGGGGGTGGATAAGGGTTTAATTGTACTATTTATTTTTTCTTCAGGGGAAAAGTGAATTTGTTTTGTCTAGTTTGGTTTGGAAGAACTGAAAGAGAGAAAAGACACTTTCCCTATTTTTCCTTTTTTCTCTTTCCTGAATTTTTTATTTCTTTAAGGCACATTCTAGTATGTAATTCTTTGCTCTGGTCTTCTGGTTATGAAAATGACACCTCAGGTAGACCAAGTGATAAGCTGTGATTGCAGCAACTGCCCCCAAAGAAATAGAAGTTGAGGCTTTGAAGGATTTAGTGAAGATCTGAATTATTTAGAACAGGCAGTAAATCACCCAAATGACTTCAAGAGTCAGACCGGGAAGGCAAAGGAATAACATGTGTGAGTATAAGACAACAAGGAAGAGTTAGGGCTGTGGAGTTCCAAAAAGTACATATTAAGTATAAAATCACTCAGATTACAAATCGGTTTAATTTAATTTATTTATTTGAGGGAGAGAGAGAGGAGGAACAGAGGGAGGTGGAGACAGAGAAAGAGAGAATCTTAAGTAGACTCTATGCTGAGCTCGGAGCCTGATGTGGGGCTCAATCCCAGGACTCTGAGGTCATGACCTGAGCCGAAATCAAGAGTCGGTCACTTAACTGATGAGCCACCCAGGCACCCCTCCAAATTGGTGTTAATTCTGGAATGGTCCAAAAACCACGTAGTACTGAAGGGCTACAGTATGTACGCTCTTATCTAGTGTATCAGACATCTTTCTATGGTCTGACTTAATTTGTTTTAAATCCCCAGGCAAAGTAGTCACAGGCTATTTAGATATGAGCTGTCAAGTCAAAATATGAATATATATATATATATATATATATATATATATATATATATATATATATCACTTCCCTAACACTGTGCTTTAAATCAAATGTTGGAAAAATAAACGCTGAAGTGTAATTGTATACTTGTTAATAGGTTGATGAGATGTTCGATTTAATTGGCTTTCTTCATGCTGTGTTTCTGGTGTCAGGGAAAAAAAAATAGTACTTACTGTCAATTGCTTCCTAATTTATCTCGTATACTATGTTCTCTGCCAATTTAGCTATTCAATTACAGTAATATCCATTTCTCTTACTTACAGGAGTTTAGTTCTGGAATGACCTGCATATATGAAAGAGATAATTAAATGAGCGTCAACTCTGTTACTTGTGGTAATGGAGGACAGGGATACTATGATAAATGAAATTGACTGGTAATGCAAAAAAAAAAAAAAGAAAAGCTCATTTTAGATAAATGCATCAACATTCTACTAGAGTGATTTTTATTAGCCTTAGCAACAAGAATCAAATAGTTACTGCATTTCCTTCTTCATTATGTCACTTATTAGAAGTGCAAAAGGGCAACATGTTGACCAATGGGGAAACAGAAGAAATGAGCAAAAGGTCCAGGCGGATATGCACAAACCAAAGTCAGCTTGGAGAGAAATAAATTAGCCATTTATTTGTTTTATTTGATTTGATTTGTTTAAATGAAAACGAGTAAGTGGAACGTTTATTCTGGTAGAAATACTGAAGGATTACTGTGAAAATACCTTATTTTCTTAGCTATTAAAAGGTATAATTTTATTGTTCAGGCAAGCAGTAGATATTCATTCATTTTTATAGGTAAGGAAAATATGATTAATACCGGAGGTAAAATGACAAAAACATAAGTTGTAAAATAAGCAAGGCCAAGAGGAAAAAATTAAATGCTGACTTCTACCATACCACATCTTTGTAGTCATTTCCAAATCGTAAGTATTGTGGTATTTCCATTTTTCCACCAGTAAAATAGGAAATAATATTAGGATCTTTTCCTAAAATCACATAGTTGGGAGACTACTAAATAAAAATAATAAATGTGACTGATTTTGAAAACTGATTTATATATGCTGAAGGGACATTTTGGACTAAAATGGAAGGTTATTTGTAATGGTCTTGTCTGACACTGAATTTTTCCTGATGCTATGCCACTTTCTTGTAAAACAACTAATAATTAACAGTACTTTGAAGCCTTAATATATTTGAACTTTAAGTGAATTATACTGCATCCATCAATCACCCTATTTTGTTTGATTACTCATATAAAACATTTCTCAACATAACAAAAAGGCAATCTACTGAATGGGAGAAGATATTTTCAAATGATGTATCTGATAAAGGATTAATATTCAAAATATACAAAGAACTTCTACAACTCAACACCAAACAAACAAACAAAAAAAGAAATAATCTGATTAAAGTGGGTAGAGGACCTAAATAGACGTTTTTCTAAAGAAGACATACAGATGGCCAACAAACATGAAAAGTTGCTCAACATCAGTCATCAGGGAAATGCAAGTCAAAACCACAATGAGATATCACCTCACACCTGCCAGAACAGCCAGAATCAAAAAGACAAGAAATAACAAGTGCTGGCAAGGATGTGGAGAAAAAGGAACCCTTGTATACTGTGCATGGGAATGTAATTGGTACAGCCACTGTGGAAAACCATATGGAGGTTCCTCAAAAACTTTTTTAAAAACAGAACTCCCATATGACCCAGCAATTCCACTACCGGGTGTTTACCCAAAGAATATGAAGACACTAATTCAAAAATATATATGCACCCCTATATTTACGATAGCCAATATGAGAGAGACCCAAGTGTCCATCAATAGATGAAGGGATAAAGAAGATGCGTTGTATATATATACAATGGAATATTATTCAGCCATAAAAAAGAACGAGATCTTGCCATTCACTAACAACACAGATGGACCTAGAGGATATTATGCTAAGTGAAATAAGACAGAGAAAGACAAATACCATGTGATTTAGCTTACATGTGGAATTTAAGAAACAAAACAAATGAGTAAAGAAACAAAAAGGAGAATCAGACCTACAAGAACAGAGAACAAATTGATGATTGCCAGAGAGAAGGGGGTTTGGGGGAATGGGCAAAATGGGTGAAGGGGACTGGGAGATACGGTCTTCCAATTACGGCATGAGTAAATCACAGGAATAAAAAGCTCAGCATAGGGAATATAGTCGATGGTGCTGTAATAGTGTTGTATGATGACAGATATAACATATAAACATATTGAATCACTATGCTGCACACCGGAAACTAACGTCAACAATGTATGTCAACTACACTCAAAAAAAAAAAAAAAAAAAAAAAAGCCAACAAACTTTTTTAGCAAGGTTTGAAGACTGTGTCAATGTCAGGCTATTTATTATATTGTATGAATTTATTTGATAAACACATATTTAGTTTCCATAGATGTCTGGGTTGTATCTTTTCATTATTATTTAAATATTCTTGACTAATTTAAACATAATATTTTAAAATTCTGTTTCTATACAAACAACACTTCCTCCTATTCCACCCTATGCTTCACTACAAAAAAAAAAAAAAAAAAAAAATCATCTACTCACTAGAAATCTTTTACAAACCCACTGTGTTTGAGTGGCAATAGGATGAAAAGAAAGTTTGAAGAGGGAAATGTGTAAATCAGAGGGTAAGCGTAGGAGATATCTTCAGAGGGTGTGATTGTCTCTGCAAATGTTTTATTTCTAGTCTAATTTTTGGCACCACAATAAATGTGTACCCTAAATGGAAGGTTTAATAATTATACATGAAATCAACAACATATGATGTCTCCTAGTTTAAAGAAATGGGAAGAACCTTTCTGCTCTCCCCACTCCCTGTGATTTTGCTGCAGGTTTAGAAAAAATACATTATTGGAATAGCACTGAGCCCACATCCATGCTTTTGTGGAAATGAAATCTATGGTAGCAAGAGAACTGCAGATGTCTAGAGAAAGAAAGCACAATGAAATAGACGATGTTGGGACAACTATTTATCCACAGGGAAATCTGAGCACTACTACACTCTCTAGACAACAAAATCAATTTCAAGTAGGTTGTAGATCTAATCATTTTTATTTAAGTGTACATAAAAGTAAATGAAGCAATTAAGCCACAAACAAACAAAACTTACAACCTTCACTTTAAATGCTCAGGAGAGACAAGTAGGTATTTTTATGACTCTGAAGGAAAGAATTTGTTCAGCAGGACAACAAAAGTACGAACAGTAACCCCCATGATAATGATAATAATGGTGCAGTGATAAATGTGACTATTTTACAACGGTGTAAAAAAAAAAAAAAGGCACAATTAGTAAAGTGAATAAACAACTTCAGACAAGGAAAATATATCTGTTGTCCATGTAAAAGATAGAGGTTTGGTATTCTATACATAAAAAATAACTCTTATAAATTAATAAAGACAAAAAATAGGGAGATGCACAAAGGATACAAATAGGCAATTTAACACACGCTTCATATTCAAATGGAAAGGTATTCAATCTCACTAAAAATCAGGGAAGGACATATTTAAATAATTGATACATTTAACCTGTTGGAATAGAAAAAAATATTGAAGTCTGATAATATAATTAATTGTATATTAATTGTAGATAAAGAGTCTAAACATTATTTCTCACACTGCTGATAGGACTGTGAGCCTGTGCATCACATTTAGCAATAAATCTGCCAAATCCTGTAAGCTTGTATTGCATTGAAGAAGTGATTCCGTTTCTCATTTCATCCTCTAGGATAGAATTTATATATTTAATATATATGTGTGTGTGTGTGTATGTATTCAAGGAGATACTGATAAGACTGTTCATTGCAATATTGTAAATAACTAAATTGTTCATCAAATATGGAGCAGATAAATGCACTGTAATATTGTATTATTCAAATAACTATCTCAAAAACATAATGTCGAGTTTAAAAAGTAAATCACAAGGCACCTGGGTGGCTCAGTGGGTTAAAGCCTCTGCCTTCGGCTCAGGTCATGATCTCAGGGTCCTGGGATCGAGCCCCGTGTCGAGCTCTCTGCTCAGCAGGGAGCCTGCTTCCCCCTCTCTCTCTGCCTGCCTCTCTGCCTACTTGTGATCTCTCTCTCTGTCAAATAAATAAATAAAATCTTAAAAAAAAAAAAAAGTAAATCACAAAAGGATGCACAGCATTTGCTACCCTTTATATAAATTGTTAAGTATGATAGATGATATTCTCCAAGGAAATAGTGATATTGATTTCACAAGATCAGTTTTCTCTGGACATGAGAAGGGGAAACGAAATGGAAACGGGGAAGGGCATACCAGAGGT
This sequence comes from Potos flavus, assembly GCA_028534135.1. Classification (NCBI taxonomy): domain Eukaryota; kingdom Metazoa; phylum Chordata; class Mammalia; order Carnivora; family Procyonidae; genus Potos; species Potos flavus. The sequence continues at coordinate 66,557,520 of CM052894.1, read as the reverse complement.
CTCATTTGAATCTGTGGTATTTTCTTCTAAAAGCAAAGATAAGAAACACCAGCAGATACCTCATCTCAGGCATTTGAAGGTCATTGTGAGGACAGGAAAAGCAGATCAGGGCCAAAAAAACGACAAGGAAAGGCTGAGGGTGATTGATCTGCAACTCATGGTGAAGCGAGGCCTGCAAGCTTCCTTGGCAGCGTAAGCAGAGAATCTCACTTCCTCTAGCTGGAGAGCAAGAAAAGCAGATCAAGCCCTGGATATAGTGAGAAAAGGGCCAGGACATCGCATGGCCAGAACAGCACTATCCATCACTACCTACCTACAGCTATTTAAACTTAAGTGAATTAAAATAAAATCAACAAAATATTCAGTTGTTTGGGTACATTAGCCACATCTAAGTGCTTGGTACCATATGGACAGTGTAGACTTAAAGCACATTCCCATGATCACAAAGTTTCAGTGGTTCCCACAGAAGGAATGATTTTACAGGGAATACAGTAAGAATCCATTTGGACTTGGCGGGGTGGCTGCTCTCTGATCAACTTCAGGTTCCTCAGGTGATGGAAGGTGGAACCCAACGGGCTGAGTATTGACACGAATCAGTAGAAGGAGGTAGGGCTGCGGGGGGAGCAGGAAAGAGTTGGTTTGGCACCTAAGGGATGCCCTGGGACCTTCTCGGTAGTCCCTGGGCCAGCGGTGTTGATAGGCAAGAGCAGAAGATCTCCAGTAGGCTGTAGAAGACAGAGAGCAGCCACTGTGTTCTCAAGAGCAGCTGTCGCAGTGAGGGCTATGGCCCATCCTTCTGGTTTCCCTTTGGTAAGCTCCCTGGAGCCAGCCCTCCGCAAGGCCTATCAACTTACTGTAGAGAGCAAACAGATTCAAGTGGGCCAGCACCAAGTAGATCTGTGTGTGCCACCCAGAGTCCCTGTCGGTGCTGAGGGGTGCAGTACATTTTCTCAGCTGCCGGAAGCACTGCTTGCTGGCTACTCACAATCTCTCTACCACTTGCCTTCAGCCACAGAAAGGTGCCTGACTCCAGGTTTTACCCCTTCCCATGACAAACTGCATCCAGTGACCGGTCAACGTGAGGGTACAAGAGCCTGACCCTGTTGCCTCAACTAAAACAACTGTGAGTGACCATCTGTATTAGTTTTCTAGGGCTGCCCTCACAAACTACCACAAACTGGGTGACATAACAGCAGAAATGTATTCTCTCATGGGCCTGAAATCAAGGGGTTGGCAGGGATGTTTCTCTCTGAATTTTCTAGGGAAGAATCTGTTCTGTGCTTCTTTGGTTGGCTGGAAATCTTTGGTGTCCTTTGGTTTTGGCTGCATCAACTCACCTCTGCCTTCATCTGCACATGGCTTTCTTATTACGTAATGTCTGTGTCTCAATTTCCCTTTATAAAGACACCAGTCATACTGAATCAGGGATCCGCCCTATCCATTTGTCCTCATCTTACCTAAGTATATCACTAATGTTCCTATTTCCAAATAAGGTCACATTCGGAGGTACTAGGGCTTAGGACTTCAGTATATGAATTTGGGGGTAGGGCACGATTCGACCCACACCACCATCCTAACATTAGTTACTAATGCCAACTACTTCCTAAAACAGCCAATCTACATCTCACTGTTCCCCAAAAATCCAACAAAGACAAAGTACCTACAATGTAATGACTTCTTGGAGGATAAAATATTAATACTGTATTAAGCACAATTTCATTTTAGTCTTTCAACAAAAATTTACTGAATACCTGCATTATTCCAAGAATTGTCCTAAGCATTGGAGAAGTCAGTAAATAACAAAACAAGATATTTACTAACAGACCGCTTGTTTTTGAGTGGGTGGAAATATACAATAAGCAAGTATCCTAATTAATTTTGATAAGGGCTTGAATCAAATTAAAATAAGATGATATGTTAGTGAATATTTGGTTTCATTACACTAAAAATTCAGTAATCAGTTATTATTAAGTAGTATCACTAGCCGCATTATTAGAAATTAATTAATACTGTAATTATTAATTGTTAATTAATTAATAATTACTGAATTACTCTCTGCCTAGCTGACATAACCTGGAGTCTAAATGACAAGAAGGAGCCACCCAGGCCAAAAAAAAAAAAGCTTCAGCAGAGGGAGCAGCTACAGCTAAGGGCCCACAGATGGAATGAGGTTGTCATATACAAGGAACAAAAATAAAGCCAATGTTTCTAGAGTGTGGTGGGTGACAGACAAAGGAGACAGAACTGAGTCTAGAGAGAAAAAGAGGCTCCATCACATGTGGGCATCTCTTGGCAGATTAAGGAAATCAGGTACCATTCTATATATGATAAGAGAAACTGGGGAGTAATATGGACATATTTATACACAATAACTGGTTCATGACCAGTGCTGCAAAATTGGAAAAAGGAAGACCAGTTAGAGCACTTCTGTAATAATATTAACCACCCTGCTCTTCCCTGGATAATAGTCATGGATATGGAGTGGATTTAGAATATGTTTTTAAGCTACATGTAACAGAACTTAGCATGACTTGCTGACAGACTGAATGCAGGAGTGAGGAAATGAGATAAACTGAGGTTAACTCATCTTGGTTGGCCATGTTAGTGGGCAGGAGTACTAATTATCGGTATGAAGACAACCCCACGAGGAGGTGGATCTCTG
>CM052894.1:66527559-66554358 GCA_028534135.1 Potos flavus | reverse complement strand
TTTTTTTTTTTTTTAAAGATTTTATTAAAAGCACTTAAAGCCTTGTGTTTGGATAAGATCACCTAGGATGGGAACGTAGTTAGAGAAGCTCCAATCATGACGAAGCTTTCAGGTACTCCAAGAGTTAGAGAATAACTGCTTATAAAATAAAAGAGAAGTCAACAATGGATTTGTTACCATTTCAGATCTTTGGCAATATCTGTGGAGAAGTAGAGATGGAAGCTGTGTTGAATGGGACAGAAACGAGAAAGTAACAACGAGGAAGCAAAGAATATAAACTCCTTCGGCAAGTTTTAAATGGCATTTGAGGACGGAGTGGTAGTTTAATAGAAATTCACAGTCAAGGAAAAGTTCTGTGTTATTGCTTTTGTTGTTTTGTTTTGTTTTTAAGCTAGAAGGTGCTGATGGTAATGATCCAGTAAAGCAGGTAGAATTTGCTGATGCAAGAGAACAGGTAATAACTGTAGGACTGGCTTTGCCCAGCATGAAGTAGTTATTCTCTGTCACAAGCTAACATATCCATAGTGAACTTCAGATTTCAGAATTTGTAGTTCTGAAGTTTTTCCAACTGTTTTCATTCTCTATCACCATTGTAACAAATAGAAATAGAGGACCATAGTTTTTAATGTGGGTTTCCACACCCAAGTTCTCCCTTCCATAGAAGGCCAAGCAGGCGCTCCATCAGTTAGCATCCTGCCAGGAAACAGAAGGCATGCAGACATGGGATTGTCTTTGGAGAACTCTGAATGCTGTTAAAAACTTGGGTGGTAATTGGAGAGGAAGAAAGAACCAAGGGATTGTACTTTGTTAGTGTTTTTGGGTTTTAGGATAGGAGATAATAGAACATATTTATATACTAATGATAATGAACTAATGGAAGAAGAAAAATTGCTCAGGAGGAAGAAGCAACAATTTCAGAAGTAAAGCTCCTGATAAGTTGAGCAAGAATATGACACAGAGCACAAGTGAAGGGGTATGCATTTTATAAGACCAAGAATACATCATCTGCAATGGGGCGCCTGGGTGGCTCAGTTAGTTAAGCGTCTGTCTTTGGCTTGGGTCATGATCCTGGGGTCCTGTGGATCAAGGCCTACATTGGGCTCCCTGCTCAGCAGGGAGCCTGCTTCTCCCTCTCCCTCTGCTGGTCCCCCTGCTTGTACTCTCTCTGTTTCTCTCTCTGTCAAATAAATAAATAAAATCTTGAAAAAAAAAAAAAAAAGGAATACTTCCTCCTCAATGTAGCCAACAATGCACTAAACTACCTCCTCTTTGTGATCATACAACTGTACTTCCTATGTGTCTTGCATCTAGAGAGAGCCATGTGATTGGCTGCAACAAAAGGAACACAGAAATAAATGAAGTGTCACTTCCGAGCTAGAACTGTTAAGCCTTGTCTACCATCACTCTTCGCCTCTTTGGTGACCACAGAGGCCATGTGTTGAAGGTGGCCTCACAACAGGAAATCGACCTGAATCTCTAAAGCATTGCTTGAAGGAAAGCTACCCAGAAGGCCACGCAAGAGCTCCACTGGACTGGATTCCATGTGTGATAAGGAACAGGCCATACAGGAAGCCACTGAGATGCTAGAGCTCTTCCACTCAGATCTCAGCCTCCCTTAGTAAATATCTGAAGGATGAAAGACAGTGTGTCTCAGGACACATATGGCTCCACAGGCTTCATAAAGGGCAGATGGGGAGAGCCTCTACATTTGCATTATTGAAAAATGAAACGAGTTCATCAAAGAAGGAGGGAAAGACCCGTTGGTACTGGATGTTTGAGGAGGAGTGCAAGCATGAATTTGTCACTGTGGTGAATGAGAAGGTGAATGCGCTGGAGAAGTTGAGACTACCCGCCAGGTAATGGCAAAACCCTACTTGCGGTTCACAAGTTTAAAGTGTTTAAAGTGTTGTTTGTAAGACATCATCCTAATTTGTGACACATTAAAACAAATGAGCAAATAAACTCAAGTGTGTCTTAGAATTAAGGTAAAGAATCCAGACTCCATCTAATTACACTAATGAGAAAAGGCTATTATAAAATATTTGAAGATTAAAGACAATAACATCAGGTGGACCTAATAATAGGTCAAGAGAAGGCAGAGCATGGGACAATGGCCTTTGTCTCTGTAAATGACACTAAGGGGATCCAAGGGAATCAAAGAGAGAGGAACTGGTGCAGCAAGTTTGAAATATCTACTGAAGACTTTTTCTCTTGTAACAAGGCATCTTGTCCGCTCACTTGCTTCCCCTTTTTCGGCATCCCAATACCGCTCTGCTCTTTCTTGCTATTTAACTTGCCAGATATCTAGCCTCCCAAGATAACCTAATAGCTTGTTGTTTGGCAGGGAACCTTCTTTCAGTTCCGCAGCACCTACAATTCTATTATGAAGAAGTGCTCGAAAGTACTTTCCTGATGGAACGTTTCCTGGGGAATAACAACACCAGCTTATAAAATGCTGACCATGTGCCCTAAGCAGGTTACATATATCGTTGTATGTAATCCCCACTGTAAACCTGCGAAGTCAGTATTGATTTTAATGCCCTCCTGTTAAATAGGAGGAAAGGAAGGCTCCGTGAGGTCAAGGGACGTGCCCACAGCTGAACTAGTAGAAAGCTGTATGGGCTGTGAAATTCAACCCCATATGCCTGACTCAAGAACCATTGGTTTCTGAAAGCTCTACTACCCACTCCCACTCTGCTGAGGGCATCTGGGCAAAATGCTCAGCACCCATTTCTTCATCGTGTCACTTCTCTGAGGCCGGAGAAGGGGCTGAGGGAAGCGGGAGCACACAGGAGAAATTGTGCTTCCACTAGCGTTTCCACAAAATAAATGAAACTTTAACCTTGAAAAAAAAAAAACCATTAAAACACAGACACAAAAAAATGCTGATACCATTCTTATCTTCCTATCTCATTCTCCTAGCAAGTTCCTCTAAAATTCCAAGGAGAGAAACTGCTTATAAATTTCCTTTTTAAAGTAAAGAAGCTATATTTAATCTACGTGGGCTTACTCTTTAGTCAAAATACACTTCAGTCTCTTACTCTGTCACCCTTTCACTGCTTTGAAGCAATTAACTCTGTTATGTCAATTTTAATGTAAAACGATTTGCTCTAGAATGATTTTGTTTCTTGGGAATTAACTCTAAAATAAAGGTGCCGTGAGATCACCTGCATGTCTTCTGTCAAGCATCTTTCAGTGAATGTGACAATTTCAGTGATTTGGGGTGAGCAAAGTTCGCTGAAGTGAAACTTGGCATTATGACCTGAATCGCCACCTGTGTAAACAATTCACAAGGAAAACAATCCCACTGTCAAATTAGTTTCCTTTAGTTCTAATGTTATCTCCTAGCAGATGTGCTGCCTTGAAAGAGCCAAGATTTCAATATGGCCTTTCCTATTCTGTCTTCCACATCTATGATTATCTTTATTCATCGCTATCCTCTGTGTTTTATGAATTGAATAAATCAAGTAAATCTCATTAACTGAGACCACTAGGGTCCTTCTTAGCCTCCACATGGAATCACCGAAGGGAAAGTAGAAAATGAATAAATGAAGCTATTTAAAGATGTTAATCCTTGGAGCAGCTAATATAGAGAATATATATAGATATAGATAGTAAAATCATGAAGCAGTGTAAGTAATAGCACCATCCTGAAATATCTGAGTTGCTCTGAAGGCCGGGGTAGAGTATGCGGTTCCTATTGTCTCTATAACAAATTGCAAGGAATTTTGTGGCTCAAAACAACGCGGCTCTATTATCTTACATTCACAAAAGTCAGAAATCCAAAATCAATTTCACTCAGCTAAGATCAAGTTTCGCTAGGCTGCATTCCTGCGGGAGGCTCTAGGGGAGAATCTGTCTCCTTGCCTTTTCTAGCTTTTAGAGGACACCTGCATTCCCAGCCTCGTGGCCTCTCCCTCCACCTTTAAAACCAGCATCTTCTCTTCTTTCTGATCCCTGCTTCCATATGTATATCTTCTCCCTCTGACTCTGTCCTCCTGCCTCTTCCTTATAAGGACCCTGGTGGTTCTATCAATGCCCCTGGTCATCTGGGGTAATCTCTCCCATCTCAAGATCCATCACTTAACTACATCCACACCACCCCTTTGCAGGCACCTTTTACTTTGTACCTAACACATCCATACGTTCTGGGGATTAGGATGTGGCTATCTTTGAGAGGCCATTATTCTGCCTACTGCAGGTAGTGGAATCAGAAGAGCTGGATTTTGGTCCCCATTTGGCCATTTATAATTGGCCATGCTAGCCAGGCTGGGACTCACAGATGATCTGGTGCACCACCACACCCACCTTGCTGCCAGGCATCCCACGTCACACCAGAGAATCAAGGCCCAGACAGGACCCTGGATTGCCCAAAGCCAAAAGCTGAGAAGTGGTGGAAGAGGAGGAAAACACTCCAAGGTTGGGAGCCTTCTGCCAGAGCAAGGGCTTCTGCTGTTTCACACGCACGTGTGGCCTGGCACACCCAACGTGTGCCCAGGGGATTGTTGAGAGAAACCAGGGAGACACTGCAAATGAAATTCTCTTGCTTCTCTAAAACGCTAGACTGTCGAAGGCATTTTTATTGCTTTCACGGGAAAAATAAAGCGCTGTCAAACGTGTCAGATCTCTTCCCTCCCAATGGGCAAAGACTACAGCCTCGAGAGGAGGGAACGCAGAAATGAAAATTCAGTGCTTCAAGTAAGGGGAAAGAGAGTTAAATATCATTTTCTGCCCAGTAGTTTTGCGGAGGGCCAATCTCCATTCCCCTTCACTCCCAGACAGAAATCGTAAACCCAGCACCAAATTGCTTATTTGCAAAATGCTTAGATATTTCGAGAGCAGAGGAATTACAAGAAACAGCCTTCCACTCAAGGTCTGCTGTGCTGATTGGCCATTGGTCTGCAGAGATGGAAATTCTAAACTGAGCTTCAAACGCAGTTAGAGTCTCTCTCAAAATTAAACCGCAGAGTTGTATTTACTCTCCGGTTGTCTCAGGCCTAAGTTTGACCCTTTGGCACATGGGAGCGTGGCGAATGAAATAAAACGATTAACATTTAAATTTCATGGATTAAATTCAGCAACACGCCATGATGAGAGAGGACCTGCCTTTTGGTTCCACAGCAGCATGTGTGTGTGCCCTTCAAATCCTGGAATTACTTTTGAAGAAGATGGCCTTTAGGACAGAGTTAATATGTTGAAAGGCAAATGGGCTTCATTCAACAGTTTCATCTCCAAAAGGATTAAATAACTTAAGGGAAAAATGGATTCTCATAGAAGTTCAGTGACTGGGTATGCGAGAGGCTGGCCAGTTTCCTATAGTCTGAGTTTGGTTAAAAAAAAAACCTCCCAAAGGCTGTATGAGCCATTTATTAAGAAGAGGGAAAGCCCTTGCTATAGACCTTACTAGAAATCTGAAGCTGGAGACTCTTACGCATTGGGCTGCTTCTTGTAGCCTTAGTCATTCGATGCAGTGTTTCAAGACCGGGAGTTCTGTGCCCAAGCTTCTACAATGAGCAAGGTCCTTGTCATGGTCAGGTCCACCTCCTCCACTTTCTCCACTTCACCACAGTTGATAATCTCTGAATATAGCACCTTTAACAAATTGCTTTAACCAATAAAAATGGTTAAATAGTCATAAAAACCATTGTGGGGTCTGTCTTTCCAGCTAAGGGGTTTCTAAGTGTTGGTATTAGAAAGCAGGGCACTAATGGGTCTTGGCGTTCACCTTAGAGAACAAGATACAGGAGCCCCAACAGGCAAAAGCAAACTGAACCGGGTGCATTTCCACAGAATGTCACCCGAATAAGACCAGGGCACAGGGAAGAGACATGGAGGCTGATCGCACAGTAATAAGCCTGCCACCCCTCGGAATCTTGGTATCCTAACATCCAAATCATGTCATTCTAAGGCTAGGTCAGCTGGAGAGGATTTTCCTACCACACACAGATGGGTCCAACCACTCAGCTGATAAAATGTGCTGTAACCTCTGCTTTGCTGCATCTACAACACACACACACACACACACACACAAACACACACACACATGCAAATTGAATCAGTCCTTAACCGTGTGTTCTCCATTTTCTGCACTTGTCAAGGGAACAGCATAAACACTAGAAAATCCTAAAACTTTTCTACTGGGCCTTGAACTGTAATGAGAAGGCTGCCTTCAGCAGGGCGCACAGGAGCTTGCGCACTCCCAAATGCACACGTTCCCACACAGTCTGCCTCACTGGCAAACTTAGCTTAGTCCCTGGCTTGGTTCTACTGCTACCAGCAGGCTCCAGAGAAACTGTACCACGGAGGTTGTGAGCAATACCTAAGGCAGAATGGCTCTCCTCGAAGCCCTGTGGATGCACTGGTCTCCATTCTGGGTACAGCCACCATTATGACATGCATTTATATCATGAGATACACCGTCACGTGGTCCAACAGGGTCACAACCTAGCTATGATCAGAAAACCAGAGTAGTACAGACACAGCCCAAGAAAGCAGATGAAAACAAACATGGTTCCACAGCTTTGCTAGACATCATCGATAGATAAAAACCATATTTAATGGACGCCATTTGATGAGTTTGGACATAGGCATACGTGGGTGACACCATCACCACTACGGGGCTGATAAAGACATTCATCAGCTCCAGAAGTTTCCTTCTGTGATTCTTATATGATAAGAACACTTACCAGGAGATCTACCCTCTTAACAAAATGTTGTATTATTTTTTTTCAGCTTTACTGAGTATAACTGACACACAACATTGTGTAATTTTAGGATGTGCGACCCGATGATCTGACATATGTATATCTTGCTAAGTGATTCCCATAAAAAAGTAAGCTAACGTGGTCCTCACCTCACACAGCTGGATTTCTTAGCGTGTGTGGTGAGAACTTTCAAGATTTACTCTCCTAGCAACTTTCAAGTATATAATACAGTATTGTTAACTACAGTCACTGCACTGTGCATGAAATCCCCAACGTATTCATCTTATAAGTGAGAATTTGTACCCCTTAACCACCTTCATCCATTTCCCTCACTTCCTGCCCCTGGCAACCAATCAACAATCTACTCTCTGTTTCTATGAGTTCAGGTTTCTATTTTAGATTCTACATATAAGTGAGGTCATTCAACATTTGTCTTTTTCTGACTTATTTCACTTAGCAAAATGCCCTTGAAGTCTATCCATGTTGTCATAAATGGCAGGATTCCTTTTTTAATGACTAACCAATATTCCATTGTGTGCGAATACATATACATACACATATACATATACATCTAATCCATTCATCCGTTGACAGACACTTAGGGGTCATTCCTGTATCTTGCGTATTGTAAATAATGTCGTAGTGAATATGGGAATGTGGATATCTCGTCAAGATAGTAATATCAATTCCATCAGATATATACCCAGAAGTGGGATTGCTGGATTGTATCATAGTCCTGCTTTAAAATTTTTGAGGACCCTCCTTACTGTTTTCCATAGTGGCTGTATCAATTCCCATTCCCACCAATAATACATAAATGTTCCCTTTTCTCCATATCCTCACTGGCATTTGTTATCTCTTGTCTTTTTTATAACAGCCATTCTAACAGGTACGTGGTGATATCTCATTGTGGTTTTGATGTGAATTTCACTGATACTTAGTGATGTATGCTTTTTGCTACTGAGTTGAGTTCCTTATATTTGGTGTTTTTCGAAAGTTTTAATTTAAATTCTAGTTAGTTAACATACAGTGTAATATTAATTTCAGGTATACAATTTAGTGATTTTAACACTTGCATACAACACCCAGTGCTCAGCATGACAGGTGCCCTCCTTAATCCCCATCACCTATTTCACCCATCCCCCACTCACCTCCCCTCTGGTAACCATCAGTTTGTTCTCTATAGTTAAGAGTCTGTTTCTTGGTTTGTTTCTCTCTTTTCCCTTTTCCTCGCTTGTTTTCTTTCTTAAATTCCACATATGAGTGAAATCAGTTGCTTATATACTAGATATTGACTCCTTATGAGATATATGATTTGGGAATATACGTTCCTATTCTGTAGGTATCTTTTCATTTTGTCAGTCATTTCTTTTGCTGTCCAGAAGCTTTTCATTGTTGTGGTCCCAGGTGCTCATTATTGCTTTTGTCAGTTATGCTTTTAGTGTCACAGCCAGAAAGTCATTCCCAAGACTCGTGTCAAGGAACTTTTTTTTTTTTTTTCCCCTATGTTTTCTTCAAGGAGTTTTATGGTTTCAGCTTTTACATGTAAACCTTCAATTAGATTCAAGTTAATTTTTGTAACTGGTATAATACAGGAGTCCAGTTCCATCCTTTTTCATATGGCTGTCCAGTTTTCCCTGATCCCCATGAGATGAGACCTGAGTGAGCCTCCCAGAAAGAGTCCACAATTCTGGAATTGTGTATCTCGTGATATAGATGCATGTCATAATGGTGACTGCACCCAGAATGGAAACCAGTGCATCCACAGGTTCTCTGTCCACCTTGGGTTTTCTTTTTCCCTTTGGAAAAAATATAGGCTTAGGGGGGCCCTCTCCATGCGGGACTATGCTGGCCTGCGGAGGGGCTGTGCACCCCAGGTTCTGGGATTTTTATAGTGGTGTTTTGTCTATGGATAGCTGTTAGTTGGTATTCTAGAGGGAGACTGAAGTTGGGAATACCAACTTCTCAACTGGTCACAAATTTGGTCCATTGTGGAATACTGCGCAATATTTGGGGACATTTGGGGCACCTGGGTGGCTCAGTGGGTTAAAGCCTCTGCCTTCGGCTCAGGTCATGATCCCGGGGTCCTGGGATCGAGCCCCGCATCGGGCTCTCTGCTCAGCAGGGAGCCTGCTTCCCCCTCTCTCTCTGCCTGCCTCTCTGCCTACTTGTGATCTCTCTCTCTCTGTCAAATAAATAAATAAAAATCTTAAAAAAAAAATATTTGGGGATATTTTTGGTTGTCACAGTTTGGGTCAGAAAGCTATTGGCATCTAGTGGGTAGAGGCCAAGGATGCTGCTAAACCATACACAATGCACAGGATAGCCTCCCCACAACAAAGGACTAGCCAAAATGCCAAAAATGTTGCTAATGCAGAGGTTAAAAAGTTCTAGTGAAATTAATCCTTGAGGTACTTCTAAATCCCTACTAAGAGAAGAGTCTTAAGGAATAAAGGAAGAGAGAGAGTGAAGGTCACTGTTCTTTCATTCTGTATGAGTTACCGAATCAGTTTCCTATTGCTACCATAGCAAGTTACCACATTAGTGGCTTAAAAAACACCAGCTTATTTTCTTATAGTTTGGGAGGTCAGAAGTCCAAAATGAGTATCACTGGGCTACATTCAAGGTAGATATAGGCCTGCATTCCTTTTGGAAGCTTCTGGAGGAAATCAATTTCCTTGCTCTGGAAGCTGCCCATAGTCCTTGGCCAGGGCCCCTCTTCACCTTCAAGGGCAGCAATGACTGGTCAGATTGTTCTCATGATGTTCTCTGTGGTTCTGACTCTTCCACTTCCCTTTTTTACCCTTGTGGACTCTTGTGATTACATTGGGCCCACTGAGAAAGTGCAGTATAATCTTATTTTAAAGTCATCTGAGTTTCAAGTCTATGTGCTAAATTAAATCACTCTTGTCCAGTACTTTAATATATCTATATTCCTATTCTACAGATTATAGCACGGACAGCTTTGGGAGTGGGGGCATTCTGCTGCCCAAGACAGTTACGAATTTGTAAGACATCTAAGCTCAAGAGGAGCAAATCACAAAATATGACAGAAATATCTGGATATTCATGGCATTAAGCTAGGAAATTTATATTTCAATTTTGTTCTTAATAGTACCAATACCATGCCTGATCTCCCACAGAATTGAGTGGAAGATAACAAGTGAAATCGGTCCAATGTCAAAAAGCACTAGACTATCACCAATAGAGCTCCATAATTTCGGTTTCTCAAAATGCCTCTCCACTTGCAGCCTTCTTTCTCACTTCTTTCTGAGCACCCCATGCTTCTCTAAAGATGAACAATTTCCTGCCACAATGTTCCTTCTCATTATGTTCCTTCTGCTTGCATGGTTATGTCTGTCATTAGCATTTAAGATATCCTTCAAACCCCATCTAATCATCCACAAGGTCCTGTGTCCATTCCCCATTCTCCCCAAACCCATACCACTCCTTCTTTACATTGCTTGTAACTCTTTGTCATCTATCGTATTAGAATGTAAATGTCTAGAGGGAAATGACAGAGCCATGCATAGTTTTCATGAACAAATATTTGTTAGAGTAAGCTGAACGGAATGTTTAAAACTATATGTGTCTGTGTGTGTGTGTGTGTGTGTGTGTTCCACATATACAATTGTATCACTATAACCGTTTAAAAGTGCACAGTTCAGTGGCATTAATTATATCCTCAATGCTATGTTCCTATCACCATTATTTCCAAAACTTCATCATCCCCAACAAGCATAAATTCTGTACTCATTAGGTAATTACTCCTCTTTCTCTCCTTGCAGCCCTTGGTTACCTTATTCTGCTTTTTGCCTCTATGAATTTTCCTATTCTACATACCTCGAGTAAGTGAAATCATGTAACATTTGTCTTACTGTGTCTGACTGATTTCACTTACCACAATGGTTTCAAGGTTCATCCACATTGTAGCATATTTCAAAATGTCATTGTTTTCCATGACTGAATATGTTATATATTCTGTGTATACTGCATTTCCTTTATCTATCCCACTGTTGATGGACATTAGGGGTTTTTTCATCTTTTGGCTATTGTGAATATTACTGCTATGAACATGGCTGTACAGGTATTTGCTCAAGGCCCTGCTTTCAATTTTTGGGGGGTATATAACTCAGAGTTCATCACTGGGTCAATATGGTAGCTCCATGTTTAACTTTTTGAGAAATCACCAATCTGTTTCCACAGTGGCTGCACCATTTTACAAATGAAAACCAAGATATGTTTCTTCTAATTGGTACATTCATTCTACAGCCAAAGCATTTGCTTCACTGCGCAACTTACAACCTTCCTAGAATCAGGAAAATATGTCATTTATTTTAACCTCCTGTTCTCAGAGAGGATGAGTAGCAAATACGACTTTGAAAATGTTAAAATTTTTACGGTTCATGAATCCTGGTAATAATACAGAGATATCTAAAGGAATCCTAATGTAGGTAAAGGAACTAGATAAAATATAGATTTAGTAAACTATACAATATATGAATGATACATAAAATAGTATAAACATATGTAATGATTCTAAACAAATAAACATTGATCAAACAATCTGATTATTGGATGTGTGTCTTGAAAAAGATGTTATCGAAAGCCATAAGATTTCATTAATTTTTATAGTATATCTGGACTAATTTCAACAAACCAAAAAATGTACAGTGTTAAACATGCTGTACATTTTTTTCGATTAGGTCAATTTACATCTTTTTCTTTACAAAATGAATTTTTTTTTTTTTCAGTCTGAACTAATTGAAAGCACAGGAAGAAAGAACTCCCATTCAGTAGTGTCTCATTGTTGGCAGAGTTAATTTTTGTTACATTTGTCATACTTTGTTAAATAAGGAACCAGAATGTTTTAATTAAAGATAGTATCGCGGACTTCTCTGAATACCTTCTGACTTAAAAATATTCTAATATGGAATATGACTTAAAAATTAAAACAATGGTATTTTGACTCTTCAAAAATAAATGATTAAAACACTAGAAATGTATGTCTAGATCAACAATTGTATGCCATGGTCATTGAGGTATATTAAAAATTATTTTTTATTTTATCCTCAGAGGTCAGAGCAAGAAAATTTACTCAATATGTTTAAGAAAATTGAATGTGTTCAACTGAGAATGGCACAGGACTACTTTACCGTAAAGCCATCAGACAGCACTTATCTTGCATAAAAAGAACTACTGTAGCTGCTTAAGTAGTGCACCTCCCCCACTTCTGGCTTTGTTAACTGGTGACTTTCGCCTCCAGACTTAATCTTGTCCTGATGCTAAGCCAATCCTGACCAGGGCAGGAAATGTGTCAGGCAACATTAGGTTCACCATGTAGAAGAGTCAAAGTTATTCTGCCAGCAGCTGGTACCTGACTCACTAAGGATGAGCCCTGGGCTTCCAGGCACAGTCAAGGGTCTCCACATTTCCCCACCCCTGTCAACGACTGAATTTGTTTAAAAGCATTTCTACGTCCCACAGTGGCTGGATACTTGCCCCAACTTCCTAGATAAACTTGTTTGTTTATGATTGAGAGGAAATAGGTGGATGGAAAGGTAGATAAACTACTATCCCTAGGTCACAGTTCTTTCAATAATGTGGGTCTCATTCTTCCTAAGGACCCTTCTGTTGACTCCATACACTTTAAAATGAAAATAATACCTTCACATAAAGCCAAAGAGAAGGGCTTCAACCGACATTATTATTTCCTGACCAGGTAAGCTTCTCTCTTCAGAACAATGTGCAAAAGGAGACTGAATTACTCATGACGCTCTCTTCTTTTTGTTCTCCCCGTCTTAAGATTTATTTATTTATTTATTTGAAAGAGAGAAGGAGAGAAAGAGTGCAAACAGGGGAAGGAGAAGGGGGAGAGGGAGAATCTCAAGCAGACTCCCCACCAAGCTTGGAACCTGACACTGGGCTCCATCTCATGACCCTGAGATCATGACCTGAGTGGAAATCAAGGGCCAGATGCTTAACTGACTAAACAACCCACGTGCCCCCTTCTATGCAGTCTTATCCGATGCACACGTTAGCCTCATTTTACACCTCACTCTTTTGCATTCTCTGCATTGTGTTCTTGGGGACACCGCAATAACTTCACCCACCAGGCTACCTTGCCCTCTCACTTCCTATTACGTTCCGCCGGTGGGATGCATCAGAAGGAGACCAGCTGGTGGCAGGAGACTGAGTTCTGGGTCTTTCTTCCCCAGCTCTTTCCCTATTCTGGCATCTGGTTCTGGAAGTCGCTGCATCTGTGGGACTAAAGGACTTGCTAGACAGCCACTTCTCCGTGGTCCCAGCCTGTACCTAAGGGCTCCCAGTTTCCACAGTCACTAGTCCCGAATGCCCCAGCATCCCCCTATTGATTTCCTAAACCCTGAACACACCTTTGTAAACTGTCCCTTTATTACACTGTCTTCAGAATCTGATCTCCATGGGTCCTGGGCCTCCTGTCAGAATTCTGACTGATAAACCCAAAAGGTCTTCTCTGGAGGGGAGAATGTGGACTTAGAAACTCAGGTTAGATCTCTAAGGTCTCATATCTATATCTAGCACACTTACAACAGAAAATAAAAGGAGTCGGTGGGAAAGTTTGAAATGTAATACCCAGATCACATCTAATGCGAGGGCATCGCACTGTGACAGATAGCACACAGAATACTTATTTTCACCCTGTGCAGAGCTCAGCCAGCTGATAGGGAGAAAAAAGCGCATTCATTGAATACATTTCACCTCCCTTCAATCCAGGATGTCATGCTCTGAATCTGTTAGAGCTGACAGGTCTCAAATGCTCAGCTGTGCCAACCTCACTTGTCAACAGTTTTGAACTACCTATAGCTATAACCCTTCCAAAAGCCCTTTTAATAAGACACAGCTCTTCTCCATGTTTAAAAATCCGTTATTTGTCTTGGCTAAAGTAGGTCCTGCACGGTGAGTAGTATTAAATGTTACCCCCCGTGACTTTCTAATTTCAAGGCCTTGACAGATGGCTAATGTAGATTTGCCTTCCTCTCTCGGCAGAGCTCCTCCCCAGGTGCCAGTCCAAGTAATACAAAGGAATGAAATGATTTTTCATTAATGTTAGTAATTTGAATCATAATTTTGTTTCCCTTCCACTTCCAGAAGCAGCATGGTGAAACAAAATCAATGTCCTCTAGACAAAATGTCATTACAATTGGAATTCAAAACGTAGCCTCACATTTGCTGTGTTAATAAACTGCTTCATGGTTACTGCGGCCCAATTCTTCGGAAGGAATTATTAAGTCATGTGAACTTAACTTTCTGTCCCTTGGTGATGCCATCAATACCTCGCCTGTCACTGACAGAGTGTTGAATAAACCTTGTGCACATGATCAATAAGGACCACAAGTGCATGTAACATTTGGAAGGAATGTTCCCTGGAAGGTAGGGGTGTGTGTGTGTGTGTGTGTGTGTGTGTGTGTGCAGGCATTTGTACGTGCATGTCAAAATTTCCGAGAACACATTTCTTTCTGCCATGGAGAAATGGGTGACAAAATCTGTCTAGATCCTGGTGCAATTCAAATTATACAGAATCGTAAAAAGAAAGAAAGAGTAGAGGAAATCTTCCAGTGGGTTCAGACAGCAGACCTCAATGGGAAGATGTATCCTGTATGTCACCAGGCAGTTCTTCCAACCCTGGTCTCCTGAGAAACGCCAGCCTGGTGACCCGACTCCCCAGAGCCATCCACCCGATTAGCCTTGCACAAACCAGAGTCAGAGTCATGGGGGAAATTTTGACAAAGGAATGGGAATCTTCTTCTAAGGGGGTGGAGAGTAAGATATTCCATAGAGGCAGTCAGATTCCCTCTCATCCTGAATGTTACCAGAACAAACTGATATACCTTCATCTCGAATCATGTGAACTAGGTATTTTACTTAGTTGTGTATCTTTAATACAGTTCAATGAACGTCTATTAATTTTCTGGCATACCAAAAACACCTAAAATAAGGAGGAGTAATGAGTGATAATTAGCACAGATTAGAATTATACCCACTACTACTTTTCTTGGTACTATGACTTCTTGGTATTCCTGGATAATTTAGAGCAAGAAAAAGATCTGTTTGATCAAAATATACTTAAAAATGTGATAATCAAGGGTGCCTGGGTGGCTCAGTCAGTTAAGCATCTGCCTTCAGCTCAGGTCATGATCCCAGGGTCCTGGGATCGAGCCCCACGTCGGGCTCCCTGCTCAGCCAGGAATTAGCTTGTCCCTCTCCCTCTGCCCTTCCCCCAGCTCATACTTTCTCTTGCTTGTTCTCTTTCTCTTTCACGCTCTCTCTCACTCTCTCAAATAAATACATAAAATCTTTCAAAAAATGTGATAATCACATATAATTCACCATGCCTCAGGACACAGCCTGACAATCTTCTGTGCATCTCCCCTAAAGTTGTCACCCCACTAACATTGTACGTGGAGAACAAGAGAGGCATATCCCCGATGCTGTCCTGTTCTGAGCACCCTGCCCTTAGAATGTCCCATAGTGAACACACCAGCATGGTGACTGAGGTTGTCAATTGAACTAAAGTCCATGTTCCTATTAAGAGAATAAGGAAAACACCACACACCTTTTAAATAAATTAATTGGGGCATCAGAAGGTGCAAAAAAGCATAACAGGAAAGTCAATTACAACATCACTCAAAGTCATCCTGATTTTAGAAGCAAGTGTAACACTTTCCTGCCTTCACTGAATTTTCTCTAACTTTGTTTAAATGCCGAGCCTTTATATGATTATTGATACTCCTTAATAAACAACACTTGAGTGACAGACTCTTCTCTGCCTTTAAGTGCCGGCAATACAAGGACAGTTCATGCTTGCCTTGGCGCTTCTGCTAGTATCTTGCTCCTGTACCACACATTGGTTTACTCCTGTGTTTTCTACTAGACTAAGTGTCCTTCAGGAAAGGGGACTGTTTCTTTTCTTTCTAGTGACTTCAAATAGCAAAATGACTGACAAAGAGGGATCTTAAGAAATAGTTGTTGTATTAGTAAAAAATATTTAAACAAATTAATAACCTATCTTGATTCCAAAAGAGAGCCTGGGTTGTGTCCTATTGTGTCTGATTAAATCTGGAGTTGAGTTAAAATGGGGGTGTTTTCTTAGGCGGCCCTCTCCAGGCTGCCCAATCTACGACTAATGCAAAGAAACTTGGAAAATCACCTAGCCCAATGCTTTCATTAACAAATGAGAGCATGGGCACAGAGATAGGTAGTGATGGACTGAGAACCACAGTGGCCCCTCTCGCCGAATGAGATGAACAGAGGTTGGCCTTTGGAGGTGGGCCTTAGCAAGGTAATTAGCTTTAGATGAGGTCACGAGAGAGGAGCTCCCGTGATGAAATTATTGTCCTCAGAAGAAGGTGAAGAGACCGGAGCTCTTTCTGTCTCCACCACGTGAGGACCCAATAAGAAGGTAGCTGCGGGCAAGCCAGGAGGGGAGCCCTCGCAGAGCTCCGCCATGCTGGCGCACTGATCCGAGATTTTCAGCCTCCACACTCTGAAAATAAACATTTGTGTTTAAGCCACTGAGGCTGTGATATCTTGTTACAGCATGCACTAAGACAAGCCCTTGGGCTAGAGTTTGCCTGGAACATCAGAGAAGCAACAAAGAAGCAGGTGTGGTGGCCTAAAGGCATGGAACACACAATGCCAAGGCCATTGGGCTCAAAATTCTCTCAGCCCTGGACAGATCGATCCGCCCTAGTGAGTTTAAATGTGTGCCACTGCAAGCTGGCTTTTCAGTCAAACAGCTACATTTATGAGATTGTGAACTGAAAGCTGGGTTCCTACATAGCGGCTGTTGAGAAGCACTGAACGAGGAGTCGGAGACCAGGGCATTCATAATGATTCTGCCACCAATTAGGCAGGCGATACACGAGCAATTACTTGAGTTCTCTGGGGTCTAGTTTGCTCAGCTTTAAAATGAATACGGATATAAATGATGACGCTGGATTGCATCATCCTGCAAGGTCCCTTCCAGCTCTAACACTCTTCCACTTCCGGTGATTCTGCTAGGGCCGTAGTGTAGCAATCACCAGCAGCAAAGTCAGCAATACACTGGGATAGGTCCACTGAAATAACTTTGCGAGCTCTGGACTGACTGTGTGGCTGGGAAAGGCTAGAGGCTGAAATATCACAAGTCTGAGAAATACAGTCACATTCTCAAGAAGACTTCGAGTCCAATTTAAAAGCCAAGTCAGAAATGAGGAAAGGCATTCCAAGGAACAGTGCAAATGCTAGCAAAAAACCCACACTGTGCTGAAATGTGGTAATGACTATTGATCCCAAGTTAGAGTTTCAAGTCACAATCGCACCTATAGATCTTAGTCAACACCACCATATTTTAAATAGAGTATAGAAAGAATTCCCCAGCTGTTACCTTTCCTTGCTTTCACACATAATGTATGTGTGTGCATAACCATTGTTGCTAGCCTTTCTTTGGACCATCTGAGCAAGTTATAGTCCTGATGTCTCATTATTCTCATAATATAACCCTGCAAGTTAGGACATCATCAATGACATGACTTTATCTTCTAATCCTTAGAATTTAATTTAAATTTCACCAATGATTCCAGTGAAATCTCTTTTTTTTCCAGCTTCATATTCCATTTATGAACACCCATCACATTTATTTGTCATGCTTCTTAAGTTTTCTCCTCACCAGAAGACTTCCTCCATCTTTCTGTGTTCTTATTGAGCCTCAGAGTTTTAAAGAATATAGATCTTAAATATAGATCTTAAATATTGTCAGATGACCCTGAATCTGGGTCCACCTAAGGTTTCCTGATTACTAGACTCAAGGCATGTTTTCTTGGCAGGGAAACCAAAGAAACCGCACACTTTTCTCTGTGCTTCACATCAGAGGCCCATGACGGTGATACAGCTTACCAGTGGGGAAGTTAACCTTTAACACCTGGTCATGTTCTTTTGACGAGGCTTCTCCACGTAGTCCCCTTCCTCTCTCTCCTTTTGTAACTGATATTGGATTATGTCAATATCCTGCTCCCCATCAAACCACCACCCACCAGCTGGGTCCCCGTTGACCACCCCTCCTGAACCAATTACCACAGGGATAGTGGGCCCATGATGTCTCTCTATGCCATTATTTTTCTTACATTTATTATTAGCATTCTACTGTAAGGAAAAGCTTTTCCTTTTCTCAAGTACCTACTGTTTCCTTCAGTTGGTCAGTATCAGTGTAGACTTCTAAATTCTAATTTTTATTCAATAGATTATATTCCATCACTATTATTACCTATTTTCAAGCTCCAGTTGTCCTCAATTTGGCCAGTGAGAGTATCTGAAGGGGTATTGTGACATGTTCGTATCATTCGTTAAGCATTTTCTCACTTTCTGCCACAACAAGATATTCTAAGAGAACATAGATATCAACAATTTCTCCAAAGAGTCTTGGGTCCTTCAATACAGGGTTTGTAATTTAGAAACCAAGTACTGTGTACTTATTGTGCTCATTGTTATGACAGTGTCAAAATGTCTAGGCCTATTCAGTGGACACACCCAGGAAACACATGTATACATGGATGCACACACGTACATACCTACACACAGGTACATACACGTATCTCTAATTCTGCATCTCTATATCAATATATAGATACAGATACAGATATAAATATGGATATATTTTAACCATTCATTCATACCAATACTTCCAATTTCAATCCATTGCTTCATGATTCTTTTTAGCTTTGTTTGTAAACACCTTCTCCAACAATGGTAAACTGGGTTTTCATCATCACCATCAATATATTGACTTATGTGATCAGTATACTCATTTGCTCAAGCCAAGCAGATTCCCTACAAACCCCAGCACTCTGTATCCTCAGCCACACTGCTGATGAACCTTCACACCTGTCAGCATCCCCTCCCAACCTAGCACCCCACCCCTGGGCATCTGTGGGCAGACTACCTCTCCTCATCTCATGGCCCTCTGGGACATGCTCCTCCACGCTAACAATTCGCTGCCAGATCCTCTGTGCTAAAGAGAGAAGGCCCAGTATAGCTGAAAATAAATGATAACTACAAAAGAACAGAAGTTGTACTAGGTAAAATTGAATTCTAAGAAAAGCTCATTTTTGACACCACTTAACCCTCTTCCTCTGTTTTCTGATGTGCTGGCCTCCCTCTCCCTTCCCAGCACCAGGCATTCCTTCGCCTTATGCTGCTCTCCGTCAGCCCAGATGGCCTCACCAAGGAGCTCTGGCCTGCCTTGCCTTTCCTTCTCATTACCTAATCCTCCCCTGACCCCTTCTTCCCTGCAGTTTGATTAATCTTCTTTAGGTGTTGAAAGGAAAACGATCAAAAGAAACAAACAACAAAAAAATCCCACAAAAAAACAGAAACGAACTCATAAATACAGAGGACAAAGTGTTGGTTACCGAAGGTGGTAGGGTGGGTGAAATAGGTGAAGGGGATTAAGAAGCACAAACTTCCTGTTAGAAAATAAATAACTTATAGGGATGAGAAGTATAGCGTAGGAGAAATTGTCAGTGATACCGTAATAATGTTGTATGGTAACAGATGTTAGCTACACTTACTGTGGTAAACATGGCATAATATATAAAATTGCCAATGCACTATCTTGTACACACAAAACTACTATAACATTGTATGTCAACTATACTTCAATTTAAAAAAAGGAAAATTAAATGAATCTGTCATTGGTGGAATTTCAGACAGCACACAAAAATGAAATGTCCTTCAAACATGGGGACTTTGGGGGGAAGTGCAGTCTCTTTTACAGTACTTTAAAAATAGGACTCTACTCTGATTAATTAAGGTAAATACACATGCATCAGTGATTTTATTTACGATTTTTCAGATACCACAATGAAAAGCAAAATCACATAAAGAAATGCAAGATGTATTTATTATCAAAGTTTTTGAATACCTGGCTGCAGGTCAGTTCAGTGTTTGCAACTAATTTGGACTAAATAAAAAAAAAAATACTGTTGAGCAGCCAAATTAAGCATTAAATAACAATCATTAAGATAATATTTTTAAACTGTAGTAAATGTTTTCCTATAGTGCAGCTTTTTACTTATAACAAATATTATAAGGTAAAATTTAGATATAGCTTCTTAATTATAACCGTAGACTCAAACTGTTAAAGGAATAAAAACAGAAAATAATTATATAGAGTTACCATGACACTGATAGTGTTCTGAATGCTATATATATACATGGACGTATTTTTCATTTTATCCTCACACTGAGTTGCTTAGCCATGACACACACCGCTGCTTCTTAATATGGTGACATATGTAATGATCAAAAATATATTTTAGGGGCGCCTGGATGGCTCAGCGGGTTAAAGCCTCTGCCTTCGCTTGGGTCATGATCTCAAGGGTCCTGGGATAGAGCCCCGCATCGGGCTCTCTGCTCAGTGGGGAGCCTGCTTCCCCCTCTCTCTCTGCCTGCCTCTCTGCCTACTTGTGATCTCTCTCCTCTCTGTCAAATAAATAAATAAAATCTTTAAAAAATATATTTTAAATAAATACAGGACTTCTTTTAAATGGCATTTCTCAAATAGTTCGCATTTGCATAATATGCATGTAATAACGGTACTAAAGTTATGTGTTGGGAGGAAACACAATTACTTTCTCATGATAAGCAATCAATTTCATATATGGGATGTTAATTTATACAACCACTGCATGTATCCTTTGGGAAGTTTGAATTTAGTTGTTAAAAGTGCCTAAGCCACAGGGGGCCCGGGTGGCATTTAGTTAGTGCCGGACTCTTGGTTTCAGCTCAGGTCATGATCTCAGGGCCGTGATATCAGGGTCATGAGATTGAGCCCCACATCCAGCTTCAGGCTCCACAGTCAGTACAGAATCTGCTTAGGACTCTTTTTGCCCCTCCACCCTGCTCTCTTTCTGTCCCTCTAAAAAAACAATAAATAAATAAAATAAACAAACAAACAAACAAACAAATAAATAAATCTTTAAAAAAAAAAAAAAAGCCTAAACCACAATTTCCTATTGGCAGGGAACTGAGTAAGTGAACATTTTTATAGCAAGAAATGGGGGAGAAATAAATGCCATGTTTTAATTTCAAAAAATTTTAAAAGATTTTATTTATTTATTTGACAGAGAGACAGGTTACAAGTAGGCAGAGAGGCAGGCAGAGGGAGAGGGGGAAGCAGGCTCCCTGCTGAGCAGAGAGCCCGATGCGGGGCTCTATCCCAGGACCCTGAGATCATGACTTGAGTCGAAGGCAGAGGCTTTAACCCATTGAGCCACCCAGGCGCCCCTTAATTTCAAATTTTTAATGAGATGAGAACCAGACAAAACAGTGTGCATTCTTTGAGATCTCAGAAAAAAAAAAAAAAAAAAAAGAAGAAAGAAAGAAAAGAAAAGAAAAAAGAGAAAGAAAGAAATTGCCTAAGAGAAGAAATTTGTCTTTCCTCCTTCTTTGATATCATGTAAGGAATCTCTTAAAATAAAACTATGGAAAGGATCAAATCACTCAGGGAGTTGACTGAAAAGTTATTCCATTAAAAAAAAATTGGCTGCTTTTATCTTAATAAACAGGAAAATAAGGTCTTCACAGAAGAATTTCTTAGTTGCTGCCATCACCACTTTATGATGTGAAATGTGTTAAACAGCAGCAGTGGCATCCACTGGCTCTTAATAGAAATGCAGATTCTGGGGTGCATGGATGGCTCAGTCAGTGAAGCCTCAGGCCCTTGATTTCGGCTTAGGTTGTGATCTCAGGGTCCTGAGATGGAGCTCTGCATCAGGTTCCAAGCTCAACTCAGAGTCTGCTTGAGGATTTCTCTTCCTCTCTGTCTGCCAACCCTACCCCCCCTCCCCCGGCCACCGCCTTTCTTGCTTTCTTGCTCTCTCTCAAATAAATAAGCAAAATAAAAATCTTGAAAAAAAAATGCAGATCCTTGGACCCTACTCTAGATCTACGGAATAAGACTCTGGATTTTCAGAAAATCCCCAAGTGATGCATTGCCCTAGAGTGTTATAGAGTGCTGACTTTCCCTCACCCAAATTATTTGCCCTGTAGCCACTAGAGGGATTACCAAGGGATTAAGTAGGGATGATCTATGTATGGAATTTTGCTGTACTTACAACAAATCCCAGACTTCTCACCATGGGCTCCAAGGTGCTGACAGACATGGTCCCTGGCTCTCCTCCCACTTCATCCAGAGCAACTGTCTCCCGAGCTCATTTGCTCCGTTCACATATATCCAGGACCTCGCACATGTTTCTTCTGCGTAGAATGGCCTTTCCGTTCCCTCTTCATTTGACTAACTCCTCCTCATGCTCTGGGTTCTGCTCAAATTTGAGTACTTTCCTCAGAGAAGCTCTTTCTAAAGTCCACACACAACTCATCCCCCGTTTCCTGGCTGTTCCCCATTTCTGTTTCTATCCTCATAGCATCTTAGCTCTTAGTCATCACTGCCTGTGTGCGGGTGTGTGCAACCACTTACCCGTCTGTCTCTTTTACTAAACCATAAGCTCTCTGAGGGCAGAAACAATTACATTTGTTCAATGTATATTTGTTCTGACCTTTTTCATCTCCAATAGCTGGATCAGTGTTTTGTCTGCTTGCCTCTATCCATTTCAAAAAAAGTTACAAAATGTCTTCCTTCAGCCTCACTTATTCAAAGGTCACTTGTTACCAAGTCCCTGAAAACAGAACCAAACCCCAAGTGGTAACAGTTGAGAGATCCCAGCTTCCTTTGGTTTCTTGTACTGCCCAATGTACTACTCATCAGGTGCCTGGCAGTGTTTTTCAACTGCCTCTAAAAATTCCAACGCAGACGTTTTTGCAAAGGCTCATTTAGGACACATTCTCTTCGTAAGACTTTTACATATGCTGCTTTCCAGCATCACGGACAGGGATGCAAGCAAATGGGAGGTGAAGCTATTATTTGCTGGAGAAAAGGAAGGTTCAAGTTATAGCAATTGTGGCAGAAGTGGTGGGGAAAGCTAGTAATTCATAGATATTCTGGAGTAGAATCAACAATGCTTGGTTACCAGTATCCTGGGGAAGGAGTAAAAGTGGATTCTAAAGCTACACTTTTTCCCCTTTTTTTTTCTTCCCCCCCAAGTTTATGGAGGTATAATTGACAAATAGAAACTGTATATATTAGCGTGTAAAATGTGATGATTTAATAGACATATACATTGGAAAATGATTACCACAATTAAGTTAATTAGCATTTTCATCAACTGACATAGTTATTTTGTGTATGCAATGAGAACACTCAGGATCTACTCTTTAAAAAAATTTCAGGTACACAATACAGGATTATTAACGAGAGTCACCATGCCAGATTCCCAGAACATACTTCTCTTATAACAACAAGTTCCGGCATATTGGACAGGAAAAATGAAAGAAGCATCCTATCAGATAAATGGTAATGAGTTCAATTCAGGATATGTTCACTTTGAGGTATTATGAGACAGAAAAGGTAAGTTTTGTATATTTAAATGTGTGTATGTGCATCCATATGTGTATATATGTGTAAATATATTGTATATGTATACATATATACATATATATGCATATATACGTGCACATGTGTGTATGAATAGAAGCCAATGAAAAATTAGTGAATAGGATCAACTGTTTCATTTGTTCACCAAGTATTTACTGAGCATTTGTTATTATGGGGAAGGTCCTTTATTAAGCTCTAGAGATACAATAGTAAAATAATAAAATATCCTTGCTTTGCAATCTAGTGAGAGGGAAGACCTCACTGAGAAAGAGACGTTTGAATAAATACCTGAAGGAGGTCAGGAAGAAATGAGCAATGAGGATATGGGAGGAAGAACATTACAGGTGGACAGAGCAGTGAATACATCTCCTGAGATGGGAGCATTTCTCATCTACACTGTGGCTGGTGCAAAACAAAGGGGGGGGGTAGAATAAGCAGTAGGAGATACAGTTGGTGGGAAAAAAAATTCAGCTTTTGCTCTACAGGAAGGAACTGATCATTTTAAGAGACATTTTAAGAGACTAATCATTTTAAGACACAATAAACTGAAGGGGCAGATACGGCAGGTGCTAAAGAGACCAGTTAGAAGCGTATAGCATTTAAAACCCAGGCAAAAAGTATTGGTAGTTTAGTCCCCAGGATAATAGCAGAGAGCTGATAAGATGTTAATCTCTGGACATATTTTGAGGGTAATAGTAACAGAAATTGCTAGCAGAATGGATGTGTAATGCAATACGGTGAAAGGGATACGGAACAGTACCATGGATTTTGTCCAGAGCAACTTTAAGGATGGAACTGCTTTATACTTGCATGAGGAAGACTGAGGGAGGAGCATATTTGGCAAATGAAACAGATGAAGAATCCAGCTTCGGACCTATTCAGTTTAAGAAGACTACATTAACCATCACAAAGACTCAGACATCCTACAAAGAGATATCATGGGGCAATGTAATTTACAAGAGTGTGGAATTTACAAGTGTGTGGGAGCAAGAGAGGCTCGAAATATACACCTGGAATGTGTGAATCTTGGAGATGATATTTAAAGCCAGGAGACTGAAGGAGATCAGTAAAGGAGTGAGTTGAGGGAAAAGAGAAAGATGTTGTTGAAGCCATAAAAGCAGAGTGTTTTCCCAGGGACTACGTAGAGTCAGAAGAAATGATGGTCAAGGAAAGAATGGAACCATGTCCACTTAAAGAATAGTTAGAGAGGAACAAGGGCCTTAAGAAGAAGGCAGAGCAGAAGGAAAGTGCTTTCCCATTAGCCTTTGAAAACTAGAGCTTCAGAAAGTAGACTATGATAACCATAGGAGGGTGGGACCAAACCACTTCCACTGAAAATGGCTGTCAAGAGTGAGTGACCAATATATTGAGATCACTTTCCTTGTGTAGTTTGGTAAGAAGGAAAACTGAAGTAGAGTGTGAGTAGGAGATTAAGTTGAGAATATAGTGCCTGCAAACTGTTCATGGAAGGGAAGGAAGAAATGTACAGGGCAGTAGAGAGAAGGCTACAGAGAGCTAGGAAGAAGCCCAGTCTTTGGTTTTCAGTTTTTGCTATTGTTAAATTTGGGGAACACATGCTATATGCCAGACAGTCTTAGCTTTTCTAGCCTAAGGCAAAGAAAACAAGGAAGAGGAGCCGACTGAGGTCAAATAATAAATGAGGATAAGTAACAATTCATGCCCTGGTTAGAACCAAGAGAATTTGTCACTGGACAAAGAGAAAAATGTCTTTTTTTTTTGAGATCTAGTGAAGGTGGGTATAAATGCAATATGCCTTAATAAACCACCTTAATAAATCACCTTAATAAATAATAAATTTATATGATTGACATATTTAGCAAATGGCATTGCTGGGGTAATAATTAGTACAATTATAATTTTCAGTTGAAAATCGTTTTGTTCCAAACATAGTTTAAATTATGGGTCTTAGGGCGCCTGGGTGGCTCAGTTGGTTAAGCAACTGCCTTCAGCTCAGGTCATGATCCTGGAGTCCCAGGATCGAGTCCTGCATCGGGCTCCCAGCTCCATGGGGAGTCTGCTTCTCCCTCTGACCTTCTCCCCTCTCATGCTCTCTCTCACTCTCTCAAATAAATGAATAAAATCTTAAAAAAAAAAAAAATTACGGGTCTTAGCTAAACTCTAATCTGTGGAAGAGAATGTTAACGCACTGTACATGAGAAAAATAGAATTAGTATCAGAAACAGGCATGAACAACAACATATATTTAGCTAATAGTCAAAGAAATGAGCCCTCAAACAATAATGAACTACAATTTTTTAACTTGCTAAATTACCAAAAATATTTTAATTACAATCTACAAGATTGGTCTAGATGAAGTAAAAATAGTAGATTTATTCATTTATTCAATGCCACTGTGAGTATAGTTAGAAGGACTATATGGGAAAAAATAAATGGCCTACATAGCTTTAAAGATTATAGAAGTGGAATCTGGAGAGATCAATTTGTCTGTGTGTAAGCAACAGCCATGAAAATACTGATACTTTTTTCTTCTCTTGAAAATGACACCAGAAACAAGAGAAGAAAAAAGTATCAATATTTTCACGCAGACCATGGGCTTTGAGGAAAGATGACGCCATCCCTAGCTACAGGTGTGGAGCGTAATTCTCTAGCCCAAGTGGGGTGTAGACTGCCATGCTCGTCACCAAACCTGTTTCTTCTTCTTGTTGGGCACACAGCTAAAATATTCACTCAAGTGTCCTTTCCACTTGATGAGGCTGAGTTACTGAGTCCGTGACAAATGGATGTAACTGGTAATTATATGACATCATAAGCTTGGTCCTTAGAAAGATTCCCCATACAGCCCTCTCTGTGTCACCTGGTCCATGGCAGGTGAGCATGGTGACCTTAGAAACCACATGTTGAAGGTGGAAGAGACACACAATGAAAGAAATGTGGGTTCCTGAGACATTTCTTAGTGAAGAGTTAACTACCGGTCAAGTGCAACTACGCCTTAGCCATTGTATATTTAAGATGGTTTGTTATAGCATGGTTAGTACACGAACAAATCAAAGATCTGTCTTAATTTTGGTGCTGTCATGACAATACACTAACTTTTATACCAAGATAATCATCTCAATCCCAGCCCTTGATCACAGGTATTGGCCTAAGAATGGCCACATGCCAGTGTGACTGTAGGACACATTTGCTGGATGTTTCAAGGAAAGAAGTGTTTTTTTGTTTTGTTTTGTTTTTGTTTTTGTTTTCTCTTTCCCAAGGAGCTATAGCAATAAAGCCTGTTTGTTCCTCTGATAGAGCTGTATATGCTGAGCTATCTAGAACTACTGAATACTGTTTTCTACCATAAGGAATCAAGACTAAGGAAAAGTTGCTGGAGAGAAAAGGAAGAAAAGGAAGAAAGGAAGGAAGAAAAGAAAGAAAGAAAAAATGAGACTTAAAACACCATACTCAGTTAATCAAACAGGATTTTTGGTTATCCAAGAATATACGTCATCTGTATCCTTAAAGCCAGCTTACTTGGATTTCTGTTACTTACAAATAAAGACATTTTAACTTGTAACTCTGAATGAGTTATCATATCTGGAAATATAGTTAAAGAAAATGTGT
>CM052894.1:66483386-66527059 GCA_028534135.1 Potos flavus | reverse complement strand
GGGAGTTTTCTCCACACAGGAAGATTTCCACAATCCCCATTAAAACAGCCTTCCCCAGCCACCCATAGCTCTGCGGCAGGATGCCCAAGAAAAGGGAGTCAATGTTCCTGCCACGCGGCTGCTGGCTTTGTTCACTGGCTGTTTCTCGGTCACCCAGCGGAGATGGGCTTTGTAGCTTCACACTAGTCACACCCAGGGAAGGGGGAGCTGAAACACCCCCCCAGGTCGTCTCCCTTACATTCAACAGGCAGACACATGTGCACCCTGATACCAAGCAGGAAATGGTATCCTACCCTTCTTTACGAGATCATCGCTTGTGATTGCGATGGAATCCATAGATATTACTCGTAAAGGAAGGGGAGAGAAAAGGATAGAAAGATAAAATTGTATAGAACTTTGCGTTTTCCAATGCCCTTCCACATTCGTTATTTCATTCATAGGACACTTTCCCCAGACTAATAAGTAAACAATGCCAAATTTCAGTAACAATCCCCACAGCATCACTGACCGCCACCCCCCACCCCTGCCCGGTCACCTTAGATAAGCCAGTCAGCATTTCTCAGGATCCCTATGTGTAAAAGTTTTAAGTTTGTCAATAAACAATTAGAGAGTAATTGTGAAGATAAAAGAAATGTGCAATCGTATCATGTGTGAAAACTCAAATGCCACACAGAGGTAAGCCTATGGTTGCCGCAGTTCATAAATACAGAAATAGTTGACTATGTATTTCAAGTGCAAGCTCCTGATTGAAAGGATTTTGTATATAATTAAGATGCTTTCGCGATATTAACTGAGTGCAAAATGTCAATTGCTCTCAAGGGCGATGTTTTCTTTTATTGTTCTGTACCAATTATTCAAACGTGAGAGGAATTGAGACAAAATTACATGTTAGCTGCCAGTATTTTCTGTGAAAATGACGAGCTCACTTTTTAAAAATCTTCAATCAAAAATTAGAGTTGGCGATTTTTTTTGATTTGGGGATTTAGAATTATTCTTGGCATATAAACATGAATAAATAGACATATTAACCATATCAGTGTCATTTTCTTACCCAAAAGAAAAATGACAAAAAGGCAAAAGTTGTAAGTGGAAAAACAAAAGATATTATTCTTACACTATCTGGGTGACCTTGCAAAGGTATTTTCCCATGTACTTATTATATGATAATAGGGTTCCCAACCCCATTATTCCTCTATAATGCATCACATGCAATAAAAAAGTAAAGATATCTCAAGTTCTATGAGCCATTTTGGAAGAAGACTTGATCATTATATGCAGGAATCTCCTAAGGAATGGACTCATAGATAAATCTCAAAATAATGTCTTTCAGCGTTTAAGAACAGAGCACAG
This sequence comes from Potos flavus, assembly GCA_028534135.1. NCBI lineage: Eukaryota > Metazoa > Chordata > Mammalia > Carnivora > Procyonidae > Potos > Potos flavus. Next base: position 66,525,709 of record CM052894.1, on the reverse strand, counting down.
TGATAATTATGTCTATTCCAGGAAGGTCTTATTTTACAACAATGCTGCTGTGTCTTGTGTGCTGTTAGTTTAGAAAACTGATGTAGGGTCAATAGTTCAAGGAGCAGATTACATTGCTCATTGCAATACGTTTGGTGAGAATAAATAATTAGAGTAATTCAATGCCTCTGATAGAGTTGACAGTTGGGGATAGGAGATTCTTGAATGTTTGTTCGGACATCCTAAATTTCTAGATTTTGTTCAGAATATGATAAAAATGTTAAAGGATATATTTAGTAACTGGCTACAATGTGGTGCTGTATGGTGTCCTCCAAAGGTATCTATCTACTCGGAGGTTACTGAGGAAGAAGCACTTTAGAAAAGGACTGGAACACATTATCAAAGAGCTTCTGGATGAAAATATCTACACTCCTCTAGAGCTGGTTTCAGATCAAAGCAATAGCATCAACATAAATATATGCAGTAATTATATACACACCATGGATGTGCTATTTTAAATGCTGTAACACATTTATGTCGATGACCTTAATTCCACTCTTCCACTCATTTTACCCTCCATTCATTCTCCTTTGGCTTCCTCTCTCAACCCCTCCACATAAAATCAGATTAGTAATGGTTTAACAATCATGATAATAGCTAGAAATAGCAATTCCTTTTTTTTTCCCTATAATTTCAAGGCCTTACTGCACATCAAGTCACAGACGCAAACACATTGCCTTCAAGAAACATGAATCATCACTGAAAATAGTTTTAACACAAAGCAGAAAGCAAATCAGCAGCGTTCACCTGCACTTTGTTTTTTAATCTGTTTTTCCCAACCTGGAAACATATAAGTACTTTGAAGTTACCTGGTCTCAAAATTTCAGGAAGTAGTATAGTGTACACTTCACTAAATTTCTGGGACGCAACTAAGATACAAAACAGCAAGTGTGTGCCAATGTATTAAAACTATATATTGCTGTTAAAATTTATAATGGAAGTCACAGAATGCAAATACAATGTTCTGATTTTTGAAGACACAGTTTAAAACATATGTAAGTAGCAAGTGTGTATATTCACAGACCTATTGAAATGATAGGTAGATTTCAGCTTATCGTTTTTAAGAAGCACTTCAAGAATTTCCAAATAGACTCAGTTCTCTATGCCAAAGAAACTGTCAGAGAACCTGTCAAGTGAAGCCTGATGCTTAACTCAACATGGTGGGGAGGGCGAAAAAGTGAGAAGGACACACACGGGCAGTGTGAAATCTTCTATCTTCACCCAAAACTTTAAGATTGCAGAGTGAGCTAGCTTTGGGAATAAAACATCAGTGAGCAAAGGGCTGAGAGCATTTATTTGAATGAAAATATTGCAGAAAAAGAGAGAAAGATCAGCGTGAAGAACGGAATATATTTGTTTTTAAAAAGATGTTGACGGTTCCAACTCTATGGCATTCTAGAAAAAGCAAAACTATGGAGACAGTAAAAAGATCGGTGTTTGCCAGGGATGAGAGAGAGAGATGGACAGGCAGAACACAGAGGCTTTTGAAAATACTCTGTATGATGTATATGACTCTGTATGATGAAATACTCTGTGAAAATACTCTGTATGATGTATATGACTCTATACATTTGTGAAAATACTCTGTATGATGTATATGACTCTATACATTTGTCTATACCATAGACTATACACCAAGAGTGGACCCTAAGGTAAGCTGTGGACTCGGGTGATTACAATGGGTCAATGTAGGTTCATCCTAGGCAATAAATGTACCACTCTGGGGAGTGATGCTGGGGACATACGCGTGTGTGGGGGTAGGGGAGTAAGGGAAATATTTCAGCCTTCCTCTAAATTTTGTGGTAAACCTAAAACAGCTCTAAAAAACAGTCTTAATTTTTTTTTTTCTAGTCTGATAAGTTGATAATCAAAGATGCAAGCATTTCATTACATGGTCAAATATAATAGAACCCTTCTATGAAAGTTGTGTTAAATGCAGGATTTAAAGGCATATAGAGAAACAGATTTCTTTATGATTGTATTGTGTCTCAACAGAATATAATAATAGCTTGTGTCATAATCGGGTTGTAGTACTCACTTTTCTCTACACCAAAAAAATTACTCACATGGTGAATGCTCCATAATCTGTTAAAAGAGACGGAGGGTGTCCACAGATGGAAAGGCTACCTGGGGTAGCACATGTGAGCATTTGGGATCTCTTCCCCACCACTGGTTGCTGATCGAAATACAGAGTATGTTAACGCTTTCGGGCTCAGTGCAATACCTAGGAAATAGAAATGTGATCCCTACATTGCGGGACTGTTTTTGAAAAGTAAATTAAGCAATATGCTTTACGTGGTATAGGCACTCCATAAATATGAGCCCCTCTCTAACATATGGACCATGTCCTACTTTGGTGAGCAATGTGCTCTGTATACCTACAGACTGCTCCACAGCAACGGCCATTAAGTTGTGCAATGTAAATTTAGCTACTCAAATTCATAGCAGATGACTGTAAGCTCCTAACCTCCTCCATATCTGGAATATGTTGTAAAGATGTCTTAATTCCCCACCCCCGCCCCAATTTTGGCCACTAATCCTATCTTTTCCCCCCCCTCCATTGTATTGCTAATCAAACAACAGCTGAAGTTTAGGGAAGTCTTTTGTTTTAAAAGTCAAATTGTAAAGAACAAAAAAGGTATCAAATATCCAATTGTTCGAATGTACAACATTATTGAATGGTCTTTTATTTAAGATTATCCTAAAGCATGAGGTTTCTAAAGTAATTCTCCTGTAAATAAAGGACAAATAACTCATTCTGCTCTAAATATTTTAAAGATATTGAAGCATTTAAGGGGATTATGTACAACTTGCATTATTTTGTAACAGGGATAAATTTAGCATGTCCGACTCTCTTTCCTTTGCTGCTATGACCTATAGCTTAGAAACTTCTGCTTAGGCCTGTACACAGGCATGGTAATCATTGAAGGAATCTTGCTTACAGTTGAGATTTGCAAAAAAAAAACACAAAAAACAAACAAAAAAAAAACCTGTTTTTACCCAAAACCAACCTGACTCAAGGAGATAAGGAAGTACATACGGAAATGACCATGCCATGTTTAAGAGTTACAGGAACGACATGAACAGATTCCTGTACGCAAAGATCAACTGACCAAGGGAAAAGAAAAGTTATACAACCTTCCCCAATGTCTATAGATGTCAGTCACTTTTTGATTTCAACCTCCTTCCTCCTCCTAACATGAAAGAAGCTCACATCTCATGCTGGGGGAGATGGTTCTTTGGGACAATAGTCCATCATTTCCTTCGTTCTCCTTAAAAAAAGAGAGTCACTTTCCTTGCCCTAACATCTTGCCTCTTGACTTACTGGCCTGTTGGGTGGTGAGCAGAATGAGTTTAAACTTGGTTGCAATTTCAGTAAAATTATATCATAAAAAAAGAAGAAATAAAAGCTTAATAAGTCATTAAGAATAGGTGCTAATTCAGGGGCCCCTGGGCGGCTCAGTCGGTTAAGCATGCAACTCTTGATTTCAGTTCCGGTCATGATCTCAGGGTCTTGAGATTGAGCCCCAGGACGAGCTCTGCACTGGGCATGGAGCCTGCTTAAGATTGTCTCCCTCCCTCTTCCTCTGCTCCTCCCCTACCCCTCTCCCTCTCTTAAAATAAAAAAGTAATAATTCAGATACAAAAAGAAGACTCTTATTTTTCAGATAAGAATATAAATTCTTAAAAACAAGGACAAATTCCAGTGGTTGAGATGAAATGAGATTCAACATTGAACCAATGCAGCAAAAGAGTATGAAAAAGAATCTGTCTGTAGATCTTAAGTATTTGTGCACGCACACACACACACACACACACACAAATTATGTGAGGTACCAGATGTGATAATTAACTTGTTAATCATTTAACAATATACACATATATCTAATCATCACGTTGTACACTTCAAATATATTTTGTTGTCATTTGTCATTTATACCTCAGTGTGGCAAGAAAAAAAAAAAAAACTCAAGACAGGAAAAATAAATCTATCTCTACATCTATCTATCCACACACACATATTATAGGATCAATGTTTGTAGCATAAGCACAATTCAATCATACAATTACATAGCTCGATACAAAATAATCTTGAGATGCATTTGTATTTTGGGGGGGGTATGTTTATTTTCAGATTATATTTGTATATTTTCAGAATTATAAATCGATCCAAAGAGTAAAATATGACGAGAAGTATTCTAGTGGAAGCCAGAAATATACAGTAAAATGAAGAAGATCAACAAAACCTTCAAAATGTCGAAAATTCTTTGATCATAGTAGAAACTAAAACCTCTGATGGTCAAAATCATAGATTAAAAAAAAAAAAGAATCATGCATGATAAGACAAAATCAGACACTTAAAATGAGAACCAAAGAAAGAAAGGCATTATGAGAATCAGACCACTCCCAGGCAGAAAACTAAAAGACAGAATATGAAGGTGTAAGCATGAGTTTGTAAAGTAAGCAGACTATGGACAATGAGAACCAGCAGCCTCAGTTTTGCTTCAGTAAATTTTATGACCATTGAGCAAGGCCTGGTTTTATAAGCAATGACCTCATTCCCTTCTGCACACTTTGTTTTCATAAAACACAGTTCGTGGTTTTTTAATTGCGATAAAATAAGTCCCACAGAGAACCAAGCAAACACACACATGCTATTTTTAAAATTACTTTGTTATAGTAAAACATACCTAAAATACAATTTGCCATTTTATTCATTTTAAAGTGTAGAATTCAGCGGAATTAATCCATTTGCAAGTTGCCAACCATTGCTACTGCCCATTTCTAGGACTTCTATCATCCCAAACGGAAACTCAATAACCTGTACAGTCATGCGCTATCATTCCCCAACTTCTTTTTTTTTTTTTTTTAAAGATTTTATTTATTTATTTGACACAGAGAGAAAGATCACAAGTAGGCAGAGAGGCAGGCAGAGAGAGAGTGGGAAGTAGGCTCCCTGCTGAGTAGAGAGCCCGATGCAGGGCTTGATCCCAGGACCCTGAGATCATGACCTGAGCCGAAGGCAGAGGCTTTTAACCCACTGAGCCACCCAGGTGCCCCTCATTCCCCAACTTCTAATTCCCGGTCAAACACAGACTTTTTTCTTTAATTGTAATATTTAAACTCTTGTTAGATATAGTCTATTATATTCCAAGACTAAAGTTCATATATGTTTTTGTCTGTATACTATGCTCAACATGACATTTACTTGGAAAGTAATGACATTATTTACTTGGAAAGTAATGAAGATCACCCCACGAAACACTAAACGGTTACATTTACTCGCTTTACAAATAATCATGACCCTCATATCAAAGACCCAGCAGAGAGAAAGGCATGCTCATCCCTAAGCATAAAAAAATATAATTCTGAGTATTTACTGTCTTCTTTATAGCATGTCTGCCTTTCAACCAAAAATTATGTGACATACAAAACGGCAAGAAAAAAATACCACAGTCTAAAAAAACAAAGCAACCATTAGATTCAGACCAGGTTATGATGCAGATGTTGGAATTAGCAGACAGGGAGTTTAAAATGGCTATGATTAATATATTTAACGCTCTAATGGGGAAAAAGGCAACATTAAAGACCAGATATGTAATTTCAGCCCACAGATGAAAACTATAAGAAATTATTCAAATCAAAATGCTAGGATTAAAGAAAATAGTAATAAAGATAAATAAGAACTTTGACTAGTTCATTAGATGGTTCAGCTAGGAAATCACGGGGCTGAAGATAAATTAATAGAAATTACCCAGATTGAAATGCAAAGAGGAAAAAGAGTAAACAAAACAAAACCCAGATCATCCAAAAGCTACGAAACAATATCAAAAAGTCTTACATACTTGTCATTGGACTCCTGAAAGGAAAATAAAGAGAGAACAGAACAGAATAAATATTTCAGGAAACAATGGCTGGATCTGATTCTAACACCAATTACAATGTGTGTGTGTCTTTTTTCAACAAGACCAAGCAATTAGTTCTATTCTGACACTGTCTACCTGAAGATAGCATCAGATCCCAAAGGTGAAGGTCTCAGTCTGACAAGACTTTAGATACCAACTGCTAATCCAGGTAATCACTGTGCTTTTGTCCAACCTGCTATAGATCAGGGTTCTAAGGAATCCCTCCTTGGGTTTGACTGATTTGCTAGAATGGCTCACAGAACTCAGAGAAACATTTCACTCTACTAGATGATCAATTTATTAGACATAGCTATAACTCAGGGACAGCCAGATGGAGGGAATGCATAGCACGAAGTAACTGGAAGGGACGTGGAAATTCCGTGTTCTCTGAGTGAGCCACTCTCCCCAAATCTCAGAATGCTCACCAACCTGAGGCTCTCTGAATCCCCTCCTTTTAGGGTTTTAATGAAGTTTCCTTATATAGGAATGATTGATAAATCTTTGGCCTCTCTCTCCTCCTTGAAGCTTTGGGTGGGATTGAAAATTTTAACCCTTAAATGGTTGGTTCCTCTGATGACCAGCCCCCATCCTTAGGCTACCTAGGAGCTTTCCAAAAGTTGCCTCATTAACATAACAAAAGATGCCCTACTAGCTCTCTTCACTTAGTAAACTCCAAGGGTTTTAAGAGCTCTGTGCGGGGAGTAAATGCATAATTTCTTATTATAAACCACAATATCACACTGAGTATTTTCCAAAATTAGTGATAGATAGCAAACCACGAATTCAAGAAGCTTATAGATCACCAAACAGGAAAAATACCCCAACAGAAAGCTCATCTTGGTGTAACCTATTCAAACTGTTGAAAATCAAGTCCAAAGAAAAGATCTTGAAACACTAAGACAGGGAATCATATCAGGTACAGAGAAACAAGTATAAAAATTAGCATGAACTTTTCACCAGATATGCAAGAAAAAAGACAAGACACCTTAAAGTGAGAAAAGAAAAAAAAAAAAAAAATCTGTTAACCCCGAATTATTTACCCAGTGGAAAGAGTCTTAAAAAGTGAAGAAGAAATAGACTCACGGACAGACAAAAACAGGGAATTTGATGCCTACAGACCTATTCTGGGAGGTCTTCCAGCATATAAAAAACAATCTAAGTCAGAAACTTAGATCTACACAAAGAAACAGAAACTGTCGCAAACGAAAGAAAGATATGACAATGTCCCTTTAAAATTTGACAATAATGACATAAGGGATGAGATGGAAGAAATGTTGAAATCCTGAAATCTTACAGCATAAGATTATGCTGTATGAAAAAAATAATAGGGAACATGGTTTGTCTCCAATTTTAAAACAATCCTAAAAATTACAGTGGTTGCCAATAATAAATTGTAAAGTTGAATGAAATATTACTCAAATATAAATAATTTTTAAAAGACAAATGATCAGGGCGCCTGGGTGGCTCAGTGGGTTAAAACCTCTGCCTGCGGCTCGGGTCATGATCTCAGGGTCCTGGGATCGAGCCCGCATCGCATCTGGCTCTCTGCTCAGCAGGGAGCCTGCTTCCCCCTCTCTCTCTGCCTGCCTCTCTGCCTACTTGTGCCTACTCTCTCTCTCTCTGTCAAATAAATAAATAAAATCTTTAAAAATAAATAATAAATAAATAAATAAAAGACAAATGATCATGCTAAAAGAATCACACTATTCTCTATATTTTAGAAATAATATTATATTGCCTTTATTTAAAATAATATTATAAAATTGTTGCCATACAGAAAGACAATCTAATATTTCCACCTTAAAAATAGAAGAAAAAATATAAAATGATGCTGTAGTAACAGATTATTATGTTATTATTTTGGATTTGGTAAATGTTTGTAGTTATTGTCAGCTACTTAGTATTTGTGATTTGTTGTGATTTCTTCTCTCATTTTAAATAAATCTTTATCTTTATTCCTAATCATTTTATTTGTTTATAAAATTCGATATACGTCGATCTTCACAAAATCTGAATAGATCCCTGGTTTTAAAATAATAACTCACAGTTGTATGATGCTCTACAGTTGATTAGCATGAGGTGAAAACTTCACAAATACTAACAAATTCTCAGAATTCTCTTCTGAACGACAAAAAAAAAAAAAAAAAAAAGAAGGGAGGGGAGGAATAACAGTTAAATTACTTTATTGTAGGGTAATAATAAACCATTTATTTTAAAACATCCTAAGAATACACCACTAGGATATGGTTTTTTTCACTGTTTAGAAAGATCTAAGAGATCATTCCATAGAACTACTCCCCAACAGCTAAGGAAGCTTATCCCCAGATCAAGAAACTTTTCTATACTCAATGGTATCAGGCCCAGAGTTGAGATGATAATTCGGTTCTAAGTAGACAGTCACTGAAATGTGACTAGGAAAAGAAATAGGATGAAATCGGACTTCCAGAGATGATTCCTGCAGCCCAGAAGGAGGTGGAGATCTCCCGAAGAAACAGCCAGAAGCCTAGGAGCTAATTCTGCGAGACCCCTGAGGGGGCACAAAAGCTGCAGGGGGCAGTTCTCAGGGGCACCGTCCACTAGGTCAACCCAATGGACAATACTGAGGAACTCCATCTGATAGAAAAAATTTTAACTTGTGGTCCTTTAGAGTTGCCCTTTCAATGAGTCCAACTCACTCCTAACACCTTCTGGGAAGACTTAAAAACTGCTACCTGAGACAGCTTTCAGCATGGAGGCTCATCCAGGTCACCTCCCTTCTGCTCCTCAGCAGCCCCCTCTCTCCACTGACCCACCCTCCCCTTTCTTCTCACCCACACTTGCCACCATATTGCTCCTCAGCTCCCACTGTTTATCTTCCTGCCTCGACAGGAGTTTAGAGTCATTTTCTCGTATGACCCCAGAACTTCCACTTCCAAGAGATAAGCTTTCATTTCAATCATCGGGAAATAATTTGCCACATCCAGTTTTTCTCTGGTTTCCCAACTTCAGAGCAGTGGGTTGGATGAGAATAAGTAAAATATAGCCTTAGTGTTGTGAAGGTCTATAAGTTCGTAACTCTGAACGCAACTCCTGAAGCATTTGTATGGGGTTCAGATTGTCTGGTGTCTCTGAGCCTGTGATCTAATCTAGATGTTTGTTTCCTGTAGTTACTCAGTCTCTGGCAATATCCATAAAAGCATTGTGACTGAACATCAATGCGTTTCAACCCAAATGGAGAAATCGGTGCAAGGAGGACTTTTGCAAGTTCTTGAAATCACCTGGTCTCTTACAAAACTACTGTTAACTGAGTATGCACAAGCAACACAGGACTGATGCAGATGTAAAGATGTGGTCCATCTTAATCTACTTACTATAACATCACTACGCCTTGTGTTGGGTGGAAACCAAGGAAGAAAAATCAAATTATAATACTTTTCCTTTCCTTTGAAATATAAAAATCCTCCTTCTAAAGCAACACGACATAATCCTAAATGACTTTTTCTGAACTTATCCCTGCTCTATCTAATAAGACTAGCAAATACATACAAATTATTCATACCATTTTTATGTAAATTTACATTTTTAAATTTTCCTCTCCCTACTAGTATCACTCCTAGTACATCAGAAATAGTAATAAAAAGGATAAGTGGATAGTATTATTTAAATAATACCATTTACCTAAACTTTGGTTACCTACTATATGCTGGGACCAATAAATTTGTTATTTATATTATTCCCATAATGCATAGATGCTAAGTATTATAATCCCATATTTATGACAGAATAAAAGTTCATAAAAGTAAAATGATTATCCCAAAATTATGCATACAGCAAGCTTTTTTTCCTTTGCTCTATCCTATGTATAAAATAATGTTTGCCCATAGTAGGATGGCCACAAATGTTTGTTTAATGAATAATTGAACATAAATAAACACAGGTCTGGCCATGTGTAAAGCCTATACTTTACCCTATGTTGTGTCCAGCATCATCTTCTTGTGTCTAATAAACATTAACAGTCAGGTAGTGGAATAGGGGCATAATCTAAATAAAAGAAGGAATGCACAGGTATGGGTTATCAGTTCCAAAAACAGTCTAAGTTATAGTATCACAATCAAAATGCATTCCATTTTTGCCCACTTCTCTGTTTTTCAAAAAAATGGCAAACTATAATTGGACATCATCAATACACTGTGAACACCAGTCGATACTCCAGCATCGACCAGTGTGCTGAATATCCCAGAGCTGTGAATACACCTATCAGCCATTACCCAGCAGTTATTTACCACGGCTCCCAACAAGAAAATGCAGGACAATTCGGCAGGCTAGGCCTTTTGCTTGAATCAGGAATCTTTGTTTCTCCTATAACCCCAGCTATTGACAGAACGCCCAAATCGTCAAGAGTTACCAGGTTTCCCACCTTGTGTGCATTACTCAGCTAGATCGAGAGAACAACATACACAGTAACACGGGTGAAGAAGAGTTTTCCGGGTTGACAGTACTTTCCAGTGGAGTTGAAATGCACCCAGTTGAAACTGACCCGCCCTAATGTAAAGCATCCTGTTACAGACAATGATGGATTCCTCACCCTGGGTGGATGGTTGAGAAACTGCAAGACCCTGTTCTGTTCAGTTCCCTTTGTAGCCATACAATAACCCCAGAGGATGGACTCACTGCCAGGTGGCCTGAGCTGCCCACAGGTCTACTGACAAGAGAGAAGATACATCAATAAGCCACAGAGATAAATGAAGCTTGCCACTTCTTTTATATTTTGAAATGATAGTTTTATATCAGAAGAAAATATTAGGCAGAGTTTTGTTCTCTGTCAGCTATAAATAGGGCCATCCAAACTTCACGTATGACAAGATGATTGTACATCATTTGGGATGATCATTGTCTTTACTGTTCTGAGTTTTCATCACATAGAAAATTTCTCTCTTCCAATTCCACTCCAAAATATTATTTTGAAAGGAAGAGAAGCACAGATATTATCTTATTTTGTAATAGTCGCAACTATTACAATTGTACAAACCCAGAAAACTACTATATTTTTATGAGAATTCCTCATTTTATAAGTAATGTTGGTTATTCTGTCACTCAAGGCAAACCTCCTAAAAATTGGAAGGTTGGTAGAGTAATGGTTACTTTAATTCTAACTGTTTTATTCAGATGTCACATGAAAATATTGTTTTTATAGAATCCAGAAATATGAAAGAAACCTGCAATAGAACTGTATCAAATTGCAAAAATAAGGATAAAAACTATTGTATTTTCCTTTCATATCACTATGTAAACTTCTAACTATTCCGAAATTTGAAAGTATAATGCATTGGTTACTATGTAGAACAAAAAAAAAAAAAAAAAAAAAAAAGTCCACCAAACTGATTCTTTCTTTTTTTTTCCCCCCCTAAGAACCTAGTGGAGAGTCTGATAAAAGGGCAATGGGAGAACACATCATAGGTCTAAAGGAAGCTTCCTACCTCCTTCAAACCTCAAATTTGGGACGGGTACGTCTTGACCTGACCAAACTCAAGGGCAACATAGATCCAGTTTAGCAACCCTGACGTGGAGATTGAAGAAAGACAGCACAGCCATGCAGTAAGGAGTGTGGATTCTAAAGGCAGACTCATAGTGCATGACCTTGAGCAAGTAAGTTACACACATCCTACTCCTCAGTTTGCTCACCTGCAAAATGGAGATAAAAAACATCCCTACCTCACTCCTACCTAAAAATCACACCTTACTTTTGTAGGAACGAATAGAGTCAGCATTTGTAAAAGGTCTGTAACAGTGATATATAGTGAGAGCTATGTGTTTGCTACTATTATTACTATTATAATTATTATTTATTATCATTAACTATTATGTGGCTCCATGATACTGAAGGCACAGTGATTTCACTCACTGAAACTTAGTTCAATTATGCCTGGGAGCTAATAGATGGTATTAATACCACTTCTCTTTTGAGACTAGAGCTAGGAAAAATAATGCCATCCTGGCCTAAAGAGAAGGCAGAAGCTTCTAGATAATGGTTGTAAATTCATCTTTTAGCAAATGTCATTGAGCTTCCTCCATCATCACTATTCTTAAAACCTTTTCAGCCCCCCCAATAGAAACCGTCTAACCATTAATCAATAACTCCCCCTTTCCTCCCTTCTCCCGCCCCTTGGAAACTTTGATTCTACTTTCTGTTGCTATGAATTTGCCTATTATAGATATTTCATATACATCGAATCATAAATATATGCCCCTTTGTGTGTGTGTGTGTGTTGTTTTTTTTTTTTAAATTTGGCATGATATTTTCAAGATCCATCCACATGGTACAATACATTAGAATTTCATTCTTTCTCTGGTCAAATGACATTCCATTGCATGTATATATCACATTTTGTTTATCCATTCAATCGTTGACAGGTACTTGGCTTGTTTCTATCTTTTAACTATTGTGAGTAATGTTACATCGAAGATTGGTATACAGTTCTCTACTTGAATCCTCATTTTTGATTCTTCTGTAATATACTTAGGGATGGAACTGCTGGATTTTATGGTAATTCTGTGTTTAGTAGCTTGAGGAGCCACCAAACTGTTTCCCAGAGCAACTGCACCATTTTACTTTTTCACTAGCCATGCATGAAGTTTCCATTTCTTTTTCTACATTGTTGCCAACATTGGCCACGTTCTTTTTAAAAAATTACATATAGGGCATCTCGGTGGCTCAGTCAGTTAAGCATCCAACTATTGATTTCTCAGGGTCACAAGATGGAGCCCTGTGTCAGGCTCTAAGGAGTCTGTTTGAGTTTTCCTCCCTCTACCCCTCGTGTGCTCTCTCTCTCGCTAAAATAAATAAATATTTTTTTTAAATTACTTATGTATTTCTAGGTATTGACATTAAAAAAGGCATGTCATGATTTTGATTTTCATTTTCCTAATGACTAATAAATATGCTTTTGGCCACTTGTATATCTCCTTTGGAGAGATGTCTATTAAATCTTTCACCTACTTTTTATTTGGGGTGTTTGTCTTGTCTTGTTTCAGGCATGTTTATTTAGTTGGGATTAAATCCTTATCAGATATGATTTCCAAATATTCTCTTGCATTCTGTCGGTTGCCTCTTCACCTTCTTGATAATGTATATTTATGCACAAAAGTTTCTAATTTGATGACATCCCATTCTTCCGTCTCTTCTTTTGTTTCCCATGCTTTTGCCATTGTCTTAGAATCCACTTCCAAATCCAAGGTCATGAAGATTTATCACCATTTTCTTTGAAGATTTGTATGGTTTCAGCTCTCATATATTTAACTCTCATATATATCTCATATATATGTTGATCCATTTTGAGTTAATTTGTGTAGCTGGAGTGCGGTGGGGGTTAGCAACTTCTTTAAATCTGGACTGAGATGGGAATGGTATCTGTGACCTCTTTTTCCTCTGAAACAGTTTAAGATATTAAGTAAATGATGCATGTGAATTTTTTTCATTAAATATTATATCTCACTCAGAGCAGATTTGCCATGAGGCTAGTGTAGCCTAGCCTTTAGGTTTCCAAACTTGTGAAGGCCCCTTCCAAGCCCCTGGGAAGAACTTCAAGGGGCATTCACATGCTCATGTTTTTGCAAAATTGGCAAATGTAAGATATTTTTTGCTGCAATTGGGTAATACTACTGTCTCTTTCCACTTGGACTTCCTGCTCTACTTTCCTCATATCAAGAGGCTTCGAACTGGCCACAAGCATTTCTGAAATCCAGCTAAAAGGAAACTGAGAATATGCCATTGTAACTGAAATTTAGAAGGACATTTGGGGCATTTCAATTGTTTAAATGTACGAAAATTTAAGAGGTTTAAAGTGCTTTCTTTTGTCATCCTTAAATTCATTTCTTATAGAACAAAGACAAAATTCTGATGAAAAATGAAAGATGAAATAAAAGTCATAAAAATGAGTGATGAAATTAAAATAAATGGTTTGATATCAAGAAGCAAATTATAACAAAATTTTCTTTTTCTGGTCGTACCAAAAGTAGCAATGCACGAAAAAGAAGAGATAAACTGTGAACATAAGTAATGAATAAGATTTGGGCTTGTTCCATAAATTCAATTAATGGAGAAGAATGAATCATATGAACACAATTGAAAAGGTTAATTTTCAATACTGACTGGTGAAAATAACATAGAATTCATAATATATCTCTACAATGAGGATACTGATAGCAAACTGGCTAATGAATGTAGATAATTGAAAGAATATTTAAAACTGTTCTCTGCACACAACCTTGTAATACCCTGAAACCTCTTATATATGAAAGAAACTTGAAACATGTTTTCTCAAATTTGACTACAACACTTAATAGTGAGTCATAAAGGTGAAATTTTCTAAACTCTCACAAATGAAAACATTACTGACAAACTATTCTAAAGACTGAGTGATCATTTTAATCCCCATACCAAAATTGTATTACACCATCATGGTTGCATGAGGCGGCCAATGAAACACACACACTCCAGAAACATAGACAAAAGTGTGTGGAGATGAGTCAGGAAATTAATGAAATTATTGTTATTTTCTGGATTTCTGTGATATTTGTAGAATTTGACAGTTTTTCAAAATCTGCACTTTGCTGTGGCTTTTACTTTATTTTTAAAGATTTCATTTATTTATTCATGAGAGACAGAGAGAAAGAGGCAGAGGAAGAGGGAGAAGCAGACACCCCACTGAGCAGGGAGCCCGATGTGGGGTGTGATCCCAGGACCCTGGGATCATGACCCGAGCCAAAGGTAGACACTTAACCAACTAAGCCGCCCAGGTGCCCTGTGGCTTTTATTTTAAATAAATATTTACTTCTTCTGTACTTAATTTTGTAGTTGTATTTTTAAAATTCTTTTCTATGGAGGACCCTCTATAAATTCTGTGATGACTCATGTTACCTAAAGATTCCCAGGTCAATTTTAAAAGATATTCTTCATGTATTATTTCATATAATGGAATGCCTTTGTATGCATTTGTTTGGAGAATTATGGATCTGTATTTTAATATTTCAAGGAATTCTGAAGGAGGTTATATTAGTCCAGGAATATCACGTGATTCCAATACTGGAGACAGTTATGTAAAAAGTGTAACTACAAATACACACCCATACAGATACACATTCATGTAAATAAATAATATATACTTTATTATATAAGACTGTTTTTAGGAGTGCCTCAGTGGCTCAGTCAGTTAAGCATCCAACTTTTGATTTTGGCTCAGGTCATGATCTTGAGGTCCTGGGATCCAACCCCACCTTGGGGCAAGGGGAATCCCTGCTCAGTGGGGAGTGTGCTTTTCTCTCTCTCTCTCTCTCTCTATCTCTCTCTCCACTCCCCACTCCCGCACTCTCTCTCAAATAAATAATTGAATCTTTAAAAAAGAGACTATTTTTAAATGTAGATTTTTGTTATCATTCGGGTGTGACAGGCCAACAGATTAGAAGACGATTACCCTTGAAAGGTGGTTTGTTACAGTTTGCAAGAGGAGAGGCCATGCCCTGGGTGGCCACACAGGGAAGGACCAGACTAGGTCAGGAGGCAGAGGGGAATAGGAAGAAAAACTCAGAAGAGCCTTTATTGGGAGGAAGGAACAGGCAAGTAAATGACCGTGGGTTGAGGATCGGCTATATTGAACAACTGCAGTGGGCTCTCAGGTACAGGGACTATCCCAAGTTATCTGGTACTGGGGCCTGGGATACCAGACAGATGGAATGCAAGGGCCCTGTGAGAATCCAGTAAGGAGGTAGATGGGGGAGATAGGCTTTGGATGGCCTAGCTAATCCCGGGAGAGCCAGTCTCTCCCAGGTAGGCAAGGACGCAAATGTCAAAGCATCTTAAAGTACATAAAATAAAAAAGACATAATTAATACAAAGACGCCTTGTATTATTTGTGTAACTTTATATATCTACAATGAAACTGTACTGGTCATACACAGTTTAGTCCCTATCATTAAGATGACTGAATAATTTCACTGTGGCATCTAACTTATAGCCTGCTGTAACCAAAAATAAGGAAAACAAGTGGCCAATTCTCTTGGTATTTTAGTTGATTAATTTAGCAAGGCCTACCACTGTCTGCTTCGATTTTAGCTCTTAGTGTATAAAGTATAATTCCACAAAGTTAGGTTAAATGTTTGTTATACACTAGTGCTCTGCAGTCACACAGAAAATGAGTCCCCCACAAGATAACTGTTAAAACATTTTCAGTGACCATGTTTTACTGTATTTCTGAATGGCTTTGGCACCTGTGAGATGGTTAATATTATGTGTCAACCTGACTAGGCTACAGGATGCCCAGATACTTGCTAAAATATAATCTTTAGTTTATATGTCAGGGTGTTTTTAGATGAGTTTAATATTTAATAGCTAGATAAAGTAAAGCAGACTGCCCTCCCTAATGTGGGTGGGCCTCTTCTAATCAGTGGAAGGACTGAAGAGAACAAAGAGGCCAACCCTCCTCCTAGTAAGAGAGAATTCTTCATATCTGATAGCCTATGGACTGAAGAATTGATTCTATGGGTCCCCAGCTTGTCACCTGACCCTGCACATCTTGAGACACACCAGCCTCTATAATCATGAGTCAATTCCTTATAATAAATCTGTATTTATTATAAAATATATATTTATAAATATTTGAATATATAAATATAAATACACATTCTCTTGGTTCATGTTGTTTTGGAGAACCCTGACACATATGGTGTACTAATGAGTTAGCCCTAACAGAACTAATAATGTAATGATATGTAAACTTCCTGGTTTTTGTCATTTCTGGACTCAAATTTCTGTTAAGATGTCTCCCGAGTATGGGATTTCAATTAATTCTATACCTGTCAAGTAAAAAGTGGCTCATTTTTTTTTTTTCATGTGTTAAGAATCCCTCTAAGGAAACAACATAAATATTAATAAGTAATTAAATTGACCATATTTTACATTTTGGAAAAGCAACTTGTCAACTCATACCTACAAACACCCTCAGGGAAACACCAGTCTGTGATCTTTCTTGGTGATAATCATAAGATTAATTATATTTTATTGACACAAGTATGCCAGATTTTTAATGGCTAAAAATGCCTATTCAGCCTAACAACAATAGATATGCTGAGTAAGAATATCTTACTCAGTAAGTGAACAAGCCAGT
This sequence comes from Potos flavus, assembly GCA_028534135.1. Lineage (NCBI taxonomy): Eukaryota > Metazoa > Chordata > Mammalia > Carnivora > Procyonidae > Potos > Potos flavus. The sequence continues at coordinate 66,508,626 of CM052894.1, read as the reverse complement.
CCATCTTACTAAGTGAAATATGATTGAATTAACATAAAAGAATAACCCTCACAGAAATAAAAGCCACACTGGAAGCTGCACAAAGGAGAATAGACATTGTTTGATGTGCAGTAAAGGGTGTTCAGAATAGGACTGAGAAGGAGGTGGGATCTCAAGTGAAGAAATTTTTTTAAGAAGTAGAATGAAAATTATAGTGAAGGAAGACAAAAATGGGGACCTCATACACATAACACTGAAGGTGCAAAAAGTGAAAAGACAATAGGCAAATCAGGTATTTCACTGACACCTTACTTACCACCTTATTTCACAAAGACTCTGTACTTTTTTGGCTATGAGTCCCATCTAAATTATAAACCTTCCATGGCAAACCCCAGGCTTGCATCCACCATGATGTCTGCCTGGGGGTCACACACGTGAGAAGTGCCACACACATGTACCGAACTAATGTAGGATAGCCTGAAATGCAAACAATAATGTTTACGTTTTCTTTACTGGAGTCAGAAATTGAGATGGAACATACCCAGTAATTTTAAAAAATTAACATGGTACAGGAGAGCGGCCATGGAGTGTAACACAAATTTTATAATTTGAAATCTGTGGAGGCACAGAAACATGATTTTATTTTCTTGCAGACATTTTTAACTCCACAGCATACTCACTTCCCAGGTTAATAATGGGGAGCAGGCCAATGTCCTGTCTGTCACGCAGCATTCTGCTTCAGTGTGTGATCTTAGTGAATTCTCAATCAGTTGCTGGATGGGAAGCAAAGATTTTTTTTTTTTTTTTTTTTTTTGACATGGAAAATGACTACTTGCAAATACTCATGTGTGTAGTCTTCCCGTATACCAATCCTATCTGTACAATCCTCCTACACTAAAACTATTAAATGAGATCTGAGGTGACTTGGAAAGCAGTCATATTTCTTTAACAGAGTTTTTGCTAGACTAAGCAAATAAAAATATAAGATACATAGTTCTATTTAAATTTCAAATAAACTATATATATATATATATTTTTTTTTTAATCAAAGCATGTCCTATGCAATACTTGGGATATAGTTATACTAAAACATAAATTTGCTCTTTTATCTGAAATTTCAATTGACCTAAGCAGCCCAGAGTTTGTCTGACAATTCTTAGAGTGGAATAAAGCCTCTTTTTTATGTGTGACATGATACCATTTGCTGCTTTCTTGAATGCAAAAATACAAATCATGTAGACCTTCCTTATTTTTGGTCGAGGGCAAATATGAAAGGATGACTCACGTGGTAAAGTACAGAGCAGAAGGAAACAAAGGACATATGGCAAAGGGGCTCGCTGTGGCCAGTGGAAGACATCCTCCGGGTGGCTGGGAGATGGTGTCTGGGAATACGAGACAACGGACAATGGAGTGTGGGACAGACAAATTGGAATAAAACATAAAACCATACTAGAGGTGTCCACACAGCAGGCAGAGTGTGACCCTGGGAAATCAGAACATCCCAGACTGCTTCTGATGCACAGGACTTCACCCAGAAGGGAAAGCAGCACTGTCGTGGGTGTTTCGGAATCAGAACTTCTAGATTCACGCCCACTGTCATTTCAGGCTTGTCTCTGACCATCTCTGACCCTGAATCTCTTCTTATGGAATAAAACGATGGTAATATCTGTGCCGCCAATGGCCAGAGGACCAAAGATAAAAACTATAATCCGTGTCATCTGTTATACAAATAAAATTTGTTATGTTTCTTGCACTGCTGGTGAATATGAATAAAGAATTATGACATTGTCAAAACTACCTTCTAAGCATACAAGTCATGAGGTAAAAGATTTAAAATGTGACACTTTTTCATTAGTAAATACAACTATATATTCAGGTCCTAACTAGTTTGTATGGCTCATGTTAGAATTATTAGGGAAAATTATTTTATGCTCTTTCCGAATTTTTTAGGTGGGGAGAATTTTTATTTCATAATCTTACTTCTTTCGGGCATGAAAATATCTCATCACTGACTCCCATCTACTTCTCAATTCACATATTTTACTTCTATCAAATTTATATTCTTACATGTAAAGAATTTAGGGTTTTTTCTGCAATTGAAAAGAAGAAGAGATATTTCAAAACTAAAAGTTTTCTACTATCCCAAGAAATCTAAAAAACAACAAAAAAAGAAAAAATGTAGATATAATCATCCTGCCTCTATTGACATTAATCTTTTTTGAATTTGAACATTATCCATGCAGTTCATTATCATTCAATAAAAAGTGACACATTCTCTTAAAAAGAACTACCATAATACAGATAGCTATAGTAAACTCATTTCATCTAGAAAGTCAAGGTTCCATTTTTCCTCAATATTCATCTGCTGAACAAGGTCATGCAGATGTTGAACACGATCTCACATATATTTGTCCCAGTAAGATGGTGAAATAAAATGTGACATGACTGATAGAAGAGAAAAATCAGATGGAATGAGATTGTCAAATCTTGGCTATATTACTATCTTCAGAATATAAAATAACTATGCGTAGTGTTTTCTATTGACACTTAGCATCCCAGTAACTAAACAGGTTTGTAATATTTCAAATGCAAGGTTCCAATTTCTAAGATGATTTCTTCTCATATATTAAGACTTAAGGTGACCTATACATTCCATTTTCACATAAGATGTCCCTCCATGGAGGAATTTATTTGCATTATTCAGAACTGATAGTTGTAAATGTCAGTGAAGGTTGACTCCATTGGTTAAAACTCAATGCAAAGAGCTACACTCATGGGTCCCAGCCCCCTTGCATTGTGTGAGCTTTTTTCTGTTGCATAACTATAGCCTGCAAAACCTGAGTCTTGGTGCACTGGTTAGTAAGCCATGGTCAAGCAGGATGCACACTAATAAAGTGAAAAGTTATTGCAATAGGCTTCCTTAACAAATATTAATGAAGGTCTCCTATGGGATAGGCACTATGTTGAGTGCTGGAAACATGTCCATGGGTAAGACAGATGGAACCTACATTCTAGTGGGAGACAGAAGGAAGAAGGAAGAGAGGGAGGGAAAGGTGGAGGGAGGGAGGAGGGGAGAGATCACAAACTAAACGCCACAGGTTTAGAAAAAATGGACTGATAAGTAATATGAATTTTAATAAAGAACTGAGATAAAGGATAATAAGAAAGAGATTTTTCGTAGACAGGGTGATTAAAATATATCTCTCTGAAGAAGAAACATTTAACTGCGAACTAGTTTGGAAAAGAGCTAGCCATTACCATTATTTGGAAGGGAGCTCAAATTGATGAGTTCTTTGCATATTATTATATCTAGTATATCTCAAATTAAACCATATTTTATTGAGACAACACAAAGTTCAAATCTGAGATGGGACTGGACTGGTAATGAAGTTTAACTTTATCCAGATGAAGTCAGTGTGCTTAGAAAATTGTATGATGAACAAGAAAGAAGACACAATGTATAAATTGCTTTGGGAAGCAATGTTACTTAAAATGCTGAGAAGGGGCACCTGGGTGGCTCAGTTGGTTGAGACTGACTCTTGGTTTCAGCTCAGGTTACGCATGATCTAGGCTCCTGGGACTGAGCCCCATATTGGGCTCCAGCTCAGTGCGGGTCTGCTTGTGAAGTCTCTCCTTCTCTCTCTGCCCCTCCCCTCACTAGCACTCTCTGTCTCTCTCTAAAAATAAATAAATAAATCTTTAAAAAACTAATCTAAAATAAAATGCTGATAGGAACTAAACAAACTAACCGGAGGCTTATTGTAATATTTTCTATACAAAACTTTGTGAGTTGGCTTGAATTGCCACAAGGACCACTCCCAGTCACATCTTCTGTAGGGAACACTGTTTGCTTTGCCCCATCTGTTCCCTGAAACCATCTCCACAGCCCCAGATTTCTATAGGGGATTTCATAATGTAGAGGGGAATCCTGATGGGCTCCACACGAGGCCGAGCAGAATATTCCACTCCCCTTGACAGAATAATAAGTTTAGGGTTGGTCTTGTGACCTAAACTGGTCCAAGAAATGAATTTTGGAACTTTTTCTGGAAATCTGGTGACCCTGAAGCTCACTCCTTATGAATGGTGTGACTTAGGAAGACTGGAACTGCTAAAACTATTTTCTTACACATGGGGAAAGGATAATGCTAGAGCAAGAGCTGAGTGAATCAAATCTATGAGCTGGAATCTTAATCAAATCACACATGAAATCACCCTACTTCTGTTCTTTTCAGTTGCTGGCCTCTGAGTTGAGCCAATAATTTCTATGACTATTTTAACCAGTTATAGGTTTTTTGTTTTGTTTTGTTTTGTTTTAAAGATTTTATTTATTTATTTGAGACAGAGAAAGAGAGAGCATGAGCACGGGGAGGGGTAGAGGCAGAAGGAGAAGCAGGCTCCCCACTGAGCAGGGAGCCCCATGCGGGGCTCGATCCCAGGACCCTGAGATCATGGCCCGAGCAGAAGGCAGACACCCAACCTACTGAGCCACCCAGGCACCCCGAGTTTCATGTTTTAATTAAAATTTCTTCTATTTATGGCTCAGCTCCTTGTTTGTAAACTGTCTGCTCTCCCTCTTTGATGGAGATGATGGATTTCTCTTCTAGTCTTAAAACTTCTTCCCATCTCCCTGGCCTCAGAAGTTTATTAGACCCTCCCACCATAAGGAAATCGTGAGCTACGCAGCATCATATCCCAAATGAATCAACAGGCCAGGTTATTGCTCATGGAATCACTCTGGCCTCAGGCTGCGTATTCTCTGACACTGTAGTCTTTCGGGCAAGTAGCTACAAATTACTAAGCATTCTCTACCAGAATATGGTGTGATTGAAATCTGAATAAAATATCCTTGGTCTATTGGTATTTATTCTGAGTTTAAGATGGTATTTCTATAAGCAAGTTGTATTTTAGGAAAGAATTGCTTTTAGTTCAATTTTAAAGACTTCAGTTTTTGAAATTAAATCACTAGATCTTGCATGAATACAAGTCTTAAACCAGCTTAAATCATGTGTCTCCACATAGATGAAACTTTCTTGAGACATCCATTTAGATGATCACCTCTGGATGAATTCAGTGACACATGAAATTATTCATGACACAGACATGTATCCGTGTCCCACTTTGTATCAAACAAAGTCCATATTTGAAATAGTAAAAGCTGGGGTGCCTGGGTGGCTAAGTTGGCTAAGCGTCTAACTCTCGGTTTTGGCTCAGGTCATGATCTCAGGGTCGTGAGATCGAGCCCTGAATCAGGCTCTGTGCTCAGGGGCAAGTCTGCTTGAGATTCTCTCTCTCCTTCCTTCTTCACCTCTGCCCTGCTCTCTCTTGCTCTCTAAAATACATAAATAAATCTTTAAAAGTAGTAGTAGTAAAAACTCACCTCTGTTTTCAAGGAGTTCATATTATCAGAGACATAAACAAGTAAAATCTAACAGTAGCGCAATGTGGTAAATGTGTTGCCATCCCAGAGACATCCATCATATAAATGAACCAAAGTTGGCCCCTGTCTATTGGCCCTTGGTTCTCTATTTCTTTAAGTGCTCTGAGACCTATTTGCCCACCAGTGGCAAACTCAGATTTTTATACATCAATTGTTAAACATCACCCAATTAAGCAGATTTTTTAGATTTTAGAGTCTCCCTGCTTTATACCTTGCAAAACTGTACCCTACGCCCGCCAGCCATAGATAAGATAAAACCACAGGGCCATCAAAAACCCCAAACAGATATTCCCATTAAGAGCAGTCTGACAGGGGCGCCTGGGTGGCTCAGTGGGTTAAAGCCTCTGCCTTCGGCTCAGGTCATGATCTCAGGGACCTGGGATCGAGCCCCGCATCGGGCTCTCTGCTTAGCAGGGAGCCTGCTTCCTCCTCTCTCTCTGCCTGCCTCTCTGCCTACTTGTGAACTCTCTCTCTCTGTCAAATAAATAAATGAAATCTTAAAAAAAAAAAAAAAAAAAAGAGCAGTCTGACAAAGAAACTTCCTGCCAGGCTGCTGAGCAACAACACCTAGATGCATAAGGCCCTGTTCCTTGGGAGTTTTGCTGAAGGAGGACCTTTTCTAGACAGTGGCCACACCTAAGTGTTTCCTGCTGTGGGATGTGTCCCTTCTATGCCTACCTAGCCAAATAAAGCTTTGCCATGCTCCAGCCACCTCAAGATCATCTTTTTCCTTGATCAGCCTCCACATCTTCAAACACTCCCCACAGCACACAAACCAGACTCAGGGAGAGGGAAGGATAGAGGAAAGTTAAGGGGACAAAGAGAGGGACAAGGGCAAAACACAGGAGTGGGGACAAAATGTGCCAAGTTCTGAAATGTAGTGCATGCTGAACACAACCTTCCAGGAATTCAGTGTGAGTGTCAAAGGCGGAAGGGTGAGAAATGAGACCAGACAGGTACACAGCAGGGAGAGTGTGTCATGCCGGGGGGCTTGGATTTATCCTGGCAGACGTGGAGAGCTGTTAAGGAATTCTAAGCAAAGGAATAAGTGATCAGAATTGCATTTTAGGAAGATCGACCTGGAAGCAGTGTGGAGAATGGTTTTGAGGAAAATAGTACCAGAATAAAGTTGCCCAAATAAGAAGCCATTATGATAACATCAGTATGAAATTATAAGGCAATGGAAATTATAAGCTATGGAAAACTGAGTGTTTTCTTTCTTTCCTTTCCTTTCCTTTTATTTTCTTTTCTCTCTTTCTTTCTTTCTTTAGAACAAAAAGTGAGAGGATTTTTTCCAATGGATTTGACATATAGGATGAGAGGATATGAAGAAAACAGTAACTTCTCAGTGGTTCGAGCGAATGGATGCATTGTGGTGAGTTAATTAAAACTGAAACAGAACATTTAGAAGAAGGAATAAATTTTTTGTGTTGGCAGGTCAACACTGACTTCAACTTTGGAAATGTTGGGTTTAGGTCTTTGGAATCATTCGAACCACTGAGGACTGACTAGAGGTAGAGGGTTCAAATTAAAAAAAAAAAAAAAAAAAGATCTGAGTATAAAACAAAAATTTGGACCCTGTCTATGAGCAGTAGCCTAGGAGCACACACAGCAGTGGCAGCATTATCGAAAGATAGTAATAAGATACAAGAATTGAGGGTGGATCCCTGGGAACACCAAAATACGATGAGTGACAGCAGAAAGGTGTCAGGGACAGAATGGTGATGAGCAAATGAAGGGAGAGGAAACACACAGAAAGAAGAGGAGGAATGGAAGCTTTCCACAACCTCTTTATAAGATCAAATCAGTTAATAATTTTAAATTTAAATAATAGACTTTTGGTTTTTAGCCTGAAATATCAGAATAATTGTGAACTCATTTTTATCTTTAAGCTGTGCTCTTCTGACTGTGGGATGGGCTCTACATGCACTGGCCAACCTCAAAGTTTGGTTTAAAATTTAGCTCCATCTCCAGAAATCTGAGCCAGTGGTCTGGGATGCAGATCCAGGAATCTGAATTTCTTAACCTTCCAGGTTTCTATATGCATCTTAGTCCTACTGCCTTATAAGGAGCTTGGGCTAAGAGCTCCCCGAGTGAGGAGAGGAAATGAAAACCAGGAGGTAGGACATGAAGTTTTATTCTAAAGATCTTTAATCTTACTTTCTGTAGTGTATTCAGACCAAGATAGTAAAAAACAGTTAACCATACAAGAAAGACCACAAGAGTCATCGATTTCTGAATCCGATTGAAAAGTCAGTATATATCTGGAAAGCGAAATAGATTCATTACATGAACAACGATCTCTATATTTTTAATGATCAAGGCAAGATCCATAAAATACCAATCTGTGCTGATGATTAACAAAGGGAAATGGGCACTACAGTTTTTCCAGCCACGCCAGTGAAATTTAAAATGTCCACCAATTTTTAGTTGAATAGACATCTTTAAAGCATATTTTAACCTGTTTTTCTTTTAACAGGAAGATTAAGGAAGAAATCAGTAGTTGAATGACCAGCTCCTCTCATAGAAATAATAGCACAAGCACCTCTATAAGATGAGAAAGCACATCTGTCTGGTTTGTCACAGCATCCCCATGCTTAGCAGAATTCCTGGTATGTGAAGTCCTCAAAAAATGCCATTTTACTAGATGGGCTTGAGATTCAAACAGATCGGTGTTCAAATACACATCTATCAATGCCTTGACCTCAAAAAATTATGTAACCTTTCTGTATTGGTGAGGATTCTTTGGAGAAACAGAATTAGTAGAATATATTTAGACATATCGAAAGGTTTATCATGAGGGACTGGCTCAGAATTAGGGAAGCTGAGAAGCCCAGTTTGCTGTCTGCAAGCTGGAGGCCCAGGAAAGCTGGTGGTGTTGCCCCCGTGCAAACCCAAAGGCCTGAGAACCAGCAGCACTGATGGCCAAGGGCAGAAGATGAACAGCCCAGCTCAAGAGGAGAGAGACAATTCACCCTTCCTCTGCCTTCGTGTTCTGTTCCAGCCCACAGACTGTATGAAGCCTACATGCATTGGTGAGGGTGATCTTCTTTACTCAGTTTACCACTTCGAATACTAATCTTTTCGAGAGATATCCTATGGACACACCCAGAAACCATGTTCTACCAGCTTTCTGGGCATCCCTTAGCCCAGTCAGGTTAACACATAAAGTTAACCATCCTGCTCTCTCAGACAATTACAATTACAAGTCTCCATAAGCTTATTCCAATATTACATGGTATAGTGTATAAAGAGTGACTCACATAGCATAAACAATCCATACACGAAGAAGCAGACTGACCCTGAGCTAACAAAACTTAGGGTGCCTCATTTGCAAATGTTCCTTCCGAGGCTCTGGGGGAGGGGGGTCTCTATCGAAGGGATAATATGGTTCAGAATTTTGTAATGTTTATAAAAGTAGCATATTTTTCATATTCTTTTTATTAAAAGGGTTCCCTAAATAAGCTTTAGGTCCCACAAAACTTGTTTGTCCATTCATATATAATAAGTATTATCAGAGAAAGAAATTATACACAACCTACAGAAAATGTCTAGCACATTATTGGCACCCAATAAGTGCATTATTTTTACGTATGCTTTGTTTATGTACAATATAAGTTTTTCTAGCAAGGATACATGGTGGTTTATAAATATACATAAAATATGTCAAAATAAAAATGAGTAGATGTCAGAACAGAAGTTTTCTCAAAGAACAGATGTAAGATGAACTCACACACTTTCTAGCAGTCAAAGCAAAAAAGGAAATAAAATTAGGTACTTAACAGTGTGCATAAGGCTACAACAGATGAACTGATAAGTAGAAACGCGACTATTTTCAGTCTGGAGTCAGATATTTATTCTAGGAACTTCTTGTTTAAAAAAAAATACTATAATGCAGTGAACAGGATCTTCAGGACTTCTGGAGAGTACAGTCAGCAACTGATATCCCATGTATGTTAAGCCCCCATAAGAAATGTGTGATCGTGAAGATAATTCTATTTTTCAGATGTCATAAAAGGATGGAAAAAAGGAAAATCGAGGTGTGAACTTAGCTGTTGAATAAAGATTTTGATGGAGGAGATAGGACATGCCAGCTCATGAGAGGCACTTGCACTGTTAACTGAGGCCACATTTGGGTGGTAATAATCACAGCTAAGAGAGGAAGAATTTGTGTGGTGACATGAGCAGAGGGGAGGTGGTTAAAAACAGATACATGTATTTGGGGTGGAGATACTGATTCAGGAAGTATTTATATAAAATTCTAGTTATAAAGTCTGAAGCATGACGGTAGCTAGGATTCCCTGCCATCAAATCTCAGCAACTTAGGGAATTAAAAGGCAGTCCACAAACAAGTAAGAAGATAACTTTATTTTCTGAAATGGAGAAAATATCAATTAAAAATTTAACATTTTCAGGGGCACCTGAGGGCCTTAGTCAGTGAGGCATCTGACTCTTGATTTTGGCTCAGGTCATGACCTCGGGGTCAGGAGATCCAGCCCTGCCTTGGGCTCTGGGCTGGGCATGGAGACTGCTTGGGATTCTCTATCTCCCCCTCTCCCTCTGCTCCTCTTCCCCATCCTATCCCTACCCCCCTGCCTCCCCCACTCCCCTCATCTGCCCTGCTCCTAGGCTCGTGATCTCTCTTAAAATAATAATAATAATAATAACATTTTCTATGTACCATATCTAAATTTTGAATCCCCCAGATCGGGGATAGGCAAACATTTTCGGTAAAGGGCCGCAGAGTAAATATTTGGGGTCTTGCAGATCACATGGTCTCTGTTTCTACTTTCTGGTAGCAAAACAGAAACCATCAACAGTAAGTGAATAGGGAAGTTCCTCTATGGACAATGGAAGTTGAATTTCCATATGTCAGAATATTACTTTTATTTTGATTTTTAGAAAATCATTCTTGAATATTGGTGTGCTCCAAAAGAGATGTCAGGCTGGATTTTGCCATTAAGGTATATTTTGCCTAGACCCTAGATGTCATTCAACAAGGACTACTTTCTTCTCCCAATAGAGCAATAATCTTGATTAGATATAATTTGTAATGATCCTCAAAATAGATGGTGAGGAATAAAATTCTCCTAAATTAAGTCTGCCGTGACATTTTGTTATTTCAAACGAATAAACAAAAGTATCCCAAAATAACAGAGAATTTTTATATTTTGAGAAAACACTTTTTAATAACATGAAGTAAAATTGTTATATTCTCTGTTAGAGTTTTTTGACATAAGCGCCAAGATATTTTATATGTTAATAAGTGTTTGCCTTCTTTAAAACCATTTTTGAAAAAATTTTGTCTCCCTCTTTTCAATCTGCATGTCTGGTTTAATGCCTGATTGATTCTGAGAATACTGATTGAAGTAATTTAACTTTTTTAAAAGTCTTAATTTTATAGATAAACTTATCTCCTTAATATATATTTATAAAAGTTTGAAAGTAAAAATCATATAGCCTGAAGCTTTGCATTCCCCTTTTAATATATAAAATACACATTCAATATCTTTTTTTTACCTCTTCAATTTATATGCAAATATTTGTGTGCTATTTCATATTCAAAAATCCTAGTTCAAATGATCTTCTTTGCAATAAGGTAATTTAAATAATTCCCTCCTAAAAGTTTGACTTTAACAAAATAAAATTTATATATGCATATTTCTTAATTTTAAACCCTTTCTTTCCCATCAAGTATGCTTTTGTATGTATATGCACTGAAATGCCATTTCTTTAGTGGTGAGACTCATGTTAGCACAAACCAACACAAACTACCCCATTCACCTCAGTGATTGAGAACTAATTTATTGTGTAGTGGAGATCCTAAATTTCCAATCTCTGCTAATGGGCATTTCTGTATCTTCATATACCAAACAACCAAATTTACTCAATTCTAAGAACTTCTTATTCTCCCTCCCTTCCATGTCAATAAAGTGAATCACACCAATCCCACCAAAGATTAATCCTCCCACTTGTACTTAGCATCTAACGCTCTCTTGCCTTCTCAAGGATCTTACCCTATCGTATCTCTACAGTTTCCTGCAGATTCAAACTTTCACTGTCAGTGAGTTCGTTCTAATTGGAGGTGATTGTTTTTCTTGTTGTTTTGGACCTTGATTAGGATCAAGTTAGATTCATTATAAGCCTGTTTCATGACAAATTCTCATTGGTAATTCATTCATATGCCTCTTTTAATTAATTAGCTATTTACTAAGTTATTTTAAATAATATAACGAGAATGCCTAAACCCTCCAACCAAAAGACAATGCCAAGATCTTGAGCTATATCTAAACGTTTGGCCTTCCGATCTGATGTTTAGAATGCCATGCTTATCATTTCATTGTTTTCTAGATACGTAGTTCGGTCATGTCTATACAGAGAGTTAAGAGGATATTTTTCATAATTTTAGCTTCATAAAATGGTTATAAAATGCTACTAAATTATGGTCTTGAATTACATTACCTTGATGACCAGTAATCTTGAACTTCTCTCCATTTATTTATTCCCTTTGCCAATTTTTCTGATGGACTAGTTGTGCTTATATATTCTTGATATTAATCTAGTTACATGTATTGTTTTTCTGGTTTGTAACCTTAGTTTAAGATTTCTTTAATTTGAAAATTAACCTTTGATAGTTTGGTGAACAAAAGTGATTAGTCTTGGTATTTTAAGTTTAGTAAACTCTTCTATAGAAAATTGTTTTCATGTCTTATTGAAGACGACACCCATATCCTGAGTCCTAAAAATACAATTATTTTTCAGTATTCAAATGTTACATTTTTTAGATTTAGTGCTAAATCTATATGGAGGTGATTATTGTAATGGTGTGTGGTAGGAATCCAATTTCAACATGTTTCATATAAATTATTTTTCCAACTAAATTTATTGTAATATCCCTTCATTCATTCCCTACTCATTGGACATAATACCCTTGGCCTATATCTATTATCTATACCTATAGGCATCAGTTGGTTTCTGATATCTTACTGGTTAGTTTGCTTTCCATGAACAAAAACCTGTCATTTCTGTCACTTTGTAAAAAGTCATAGTAACTACTCTCCTTCTACATACACATGTGTGCACATGCATACACACATGCACATATTTCTTGGACATTTTAGAATCATCTCTAAGTTCCCTGACAAATCCTGTTCAACACTGCATGGAATCTAAAGATCAATCTAGAGAGAAATGACAACTTCATAATATGAAGTCTTCTTATATATGAACATGGTTTACCCGCCCTTCTATTTATTCTTCTTTGGTACCTCTCAATAAAGTTTTTATAATTTCCCCAGTAAAGGTCTTAAACATACTTTGTTATATTTATTCCTGATTATTGGATATATAATCTGATCGTCTCATAAATGGTGTACTCCCTTTTATTAATTTTCTAGTTATTTACGGCTGATACGTAGAAATGTAGTACTATTTCTACATTAATCTTTTTGAAAATATTTTATTTATTTACTTATTTATTTATTTAGAGAGCAAGCAGAGGAAGGGCCAGAGGAAGAAGGAGAGAGGGAGAAGTTCAAGCCAACTCCACACTAGGCATGGAACCTAACACGGGACTTGATCCCATGACCCTGAGATCGTGGAAACCAGGAGTTACATGCTCAACCAACTGAGCCACCCAGGTGCCCCTCTACATTAATCTTGCATCCAGGTCCTATTGTGAACTCTCCTATTGTCTCAAATAACTTATCTGTGTATTCCTTAGAGTTTTCAATGTAAACTTAAAGACAGAGATCATTAATTTTGAGGCTGTCTTCTTTATAATGTATTTACAACTGTAATTTTCTATATTCATACCATTTTACAGCTCCCTCTCCTATTAAGATAAACAGTTTTCATGGTCATTCAATTATAAATAATGCTTAAATTTATATTTTGATTTCTTTGTAAACCCATGTATTAGGAGGTTTTATTTTTGTTTCAAAATATTCAGGGTTTTTTAAGCTACTTTTTTATTTTTTAATTCTAAATTGATGGTTTTATGGCCAAAGACCTTGATATGAAAGATCCTGATCTATATGAGATCTATTTTTAAAATATATTGCGGGTTTTTTTTTAAGTCCTAATAATCAATTTCTATAAATGTTCAATGTGTGCTTGAAATAAATGTGTATTCTTTCATTGCTGGATGGATAAATCTCTTTTATGCTGTTTTAATTCTATTTAAAACACATGGTCCATCTGGTCTAATATGTTTGCTTCTGTTCAAATCTGTAATCCTGCAGACTTCTTTTTTTTTTTTTTTTAATGATTTTGCTCCACCGATGTCTTGTGAGCTATTTTATCCCAGAAGAAGTGTATCCGTGGGATGGGGAGTAATTTATTCCACTTTTTTATCAAATGAATCTCTGCAGCAAAGGGACCAGCAATTTTAAATTACTTTAAATATATCAAAAGAGATAAGAGAATTTGAAAAAAGAAAATAGAACAGAACCTAACTACCCTCTCAAGAATTTTGCAAGGCAGAAGGATGCACCATGCTCTGTGGGCAGGAAACAGGTAAGCTCAAAGGTATGTCCATTCCTAAGTATAGCTGAGCCCTACCTATCTACAGAGAACCACAGTCAATTACTCACCTGCTCTACAAACAATTCTTAGGTCTGATTCTCACCCCTGCCCTAGGGCATCATGATACAATACAGATTCGACTTTAGGAGGCCTGGATGGGGCCTGAGATTCCACATCTCTAACAATCTCCCAAATGATTTTATGCTGCTGATCCTAAACAACACTTCAAGTACTAGGCTAGATTAAAGTTCTCCCTTTGTTAAAACTGGCATAGCAAACCCTTCTCATCAGGAAAATGAGAGGGAAACTGCATTAGAGCAGATAAGAAAGGCTGAGACACAATCTGTCCATAAATTCCACCTCTGCTGCAGTAACCCACCATTGGGGGAAACTCAAAACCCAGAGCTCCATCCTGAGGAGCAAAGCATTCCTAACCCACACTGGGTGCTCCAATGTTAAGACTAGCACCTGAGAGATGAACCCCCCAAACGTGTTGGTTTTGAAGAACAATGGGGCTCACACCACGAGATCTGCAAGGCTGTGACAAACTGAGGAATTGCTCTTAAACTACTGTAAACAACAAACTATCCTAAAATTTGTATGAAACCACAAATGGCCCCATGTGCCAAAGCAATCTTGAGAAAGAAGAACAAAGCTGAAGACATTACACTGCCTGATTTCATACTATGTTACAAAGCTATAGTATGATATTGGCATAAAAACATACATAGATCAATGGAATAGAAAAGAAAGCCTAGAAAGAAACCCACACATATATGACCAATTCATAATTCATTTACGACAAATGAACCAAGAATAGACAATGGGGAAATGACAGTCTCTTCAATACATGGTGTTAGAAAAACTGGACAGCCACATTCAAAAGAATGAAACTAACCAGATTACACTATTTACTAACGTTAATTTAAAATGGATTAAAGACTTGAATGTACAACGAGACACCATAAAGTCCTAGAAGAAAATATGTTTTAATTCTGCTGTGGTCCGAGGACACATTTTGTATGATTTCAATTCTTTTCAATCTATTGAGACTTTTATGGCCCAGAATATGATTCTATATCAGTAAACACTCCTGTGTGTGCTTGAAAAGAATATACATTGCATTCAAAAGAAGATACAATATACATTGTATCTTCATGGGTGGGTGCAGTTGTTTAAGTGTCTGACTCTTGGCTTTCAGCTCAGGTCATGATTTTGGGGTCATGAGATGGAGCCCCACATCGGGTTCCATGCTCAGCATAGAGTCTGCTTGAGATTCTCTCTCCCTCTCCCTTTGCCCCTCCCACCCACGCTCTCTCTCGCTAAAATAAATAAATCTTAGAAAGGAAGAAAGGAAAGAAGGAAGGAAAGAAGGAAGGAAGGAAGGAAGGAAGGAAGGAAGGAAGGAAGGAAGGAAGGAAAGAAGGAAAGAGGGGCACCTGGGTGGCTCAATTGGTTAAGTGTCTGCCTTCAGCTCAGGTCATGATGCTGGGGTCCTGGGATCCAGCCCAGTGTTGGGCTCCACACTCAGTGGGGAATCTGCTTATCCCTCTCCTCCCCACTCATGCTCTCTGTCACGCTCTCTCTCTTTCTCTCTCAAATAAATAAGATATAAAAGAAAAGAATATGCACTCTCAGGTTTTCACTATTTTGATGGAAAGTACTGTGGTCTTCTCTGCCAGTTCCCTGACCACAGGCTGATAGAAAACTAATAGATATTTTAAATTTCTCCTGAGTTACAAAGCAGTGATAATCTGACATCAGCTTATTAAGACTGAGTATATGCTCCAAGTAGGTTTGGGGTCTACTGTTGCAATATACCTTTCTTATCCAATCTAATGCAAGAAAGAAGGTGAGATGGAAGGATAAGTCAGCTTTGCCTATTGATATTCTCTTTAATTTTATACAGAATACAAATTGGCTAATGGTGGATGAACATAAATAAACAGAAAGAGGGTCTTTTCTGCATTTGATCACTAAACACGAGCAGCAATTAAAAAAAATGAAAATTTCAAGTCTTTTACATTTGACACTGTACTGCCTTCCTTTGTCACCGCACAGGATTTTTATGAATCTGAAGAATTTTCTCCTGAGCTTATTTAAAGACCAACATTTTTATGCAACCTCCTCATCTGAAGAGTTATGTTTAAAAGATGCTTCATATAATAAATTCTAGGTAGCTAGCTAAGCAAACACCATTTCGCTTTACAAGAGAGTTGGTTTGACACTGAGGAATCAGGGCAATAACCAAAAGCAATACAGTTTCTGGCTTCTGAAACTATAAAATTAGCTAGGTAATGACATACTTTTCAGCTGATTAATTTTTTTTTTCTAGCTGGGACATCTGCTGTCATTTGAAAACTGTCCAGTATGAATATCTGAAGCAGATGGGAACAGCATGGAAGATGTCAGATTGGCTTGTGGTTCTAAGTAATATTTGCTTCTTTTGGATAAGCCTTTCTACAGAAAAGCATTGCTATTTATTCTCAGTTTTAGCCTTAGGTGATGGTTAGCAATCACAGGTGAGAGGAGGCCTGGCATTCTGGGAGAAGAATTGCCTTCCACAGAACAGAGTTTCCAGGGGGCTGCTTAACATTGCTTTGACACTCACATGTTGTGTGATTAAACACTTGGTGAGATCCTGGGGTTGCCAGCTGGACATGATTTGACACTCTTATTAATCTTGAGAAATGTTCCCATTTTCATCCAATTAGAAAAGTTTTGGAAAAGCCCTCATGCCATGTGTCTCTTTTGCTTCCAGTAGATAATGCCAGTTGGCAGTTTTCTTTTCATTAACTGGACCGAGAGCTTCAGAATAACTCCTGTTTGTTTTAACTTCATGGGTAAAGGCTGTGAATGGAAAGTGGATGCTGCCTATGACCGGCATCTGAGAAATGTCGGAAATCTTTAAAGATCTCCAGATTCCCTCTAGCCACAATATGGCATTTGTCCTTTTGTGACTGGTTTCCCTTTGAAGCCTGGCCACGAGCCGCAAGTCCTGGCATCTGGGTTGTTGGTATGTGACTTTGCCAAGTCATGGGCTCTACAGCAAGGGAACAAAAGAGGATGGAGCTCTTGAGCCTAAAAATTCAGTCCTTCAAGAACAAAATTTATAGGGAGTACCCATGATGATTTGGACCTTTTTGTAGGTGCTGATGCACTAATGATTAAAAGAGAATGTCTGATCTTTAAGTCCTCACAGATTAATGGACCATCAGACAGGCAAAAAATAATTAAATGTAGCATGATCATATACATTTCCATAAGTAATTATGAAGGAGAATAGGGTAGAATCTGGAAAAACAAGCTTTTAACTGAGTCTTTAAGGATCAAAGAGTTCTTCAAGCTACAAAAGTAAGGTAGCATTATTCCAGGAAGGAACAAATATATGCAGGTATCAAAATGCATTTGTAGGCATTAGACATGCATCAAATGAATGACTAGACAGACAAGGTACATTCAAGGTCAGGGCTGCCCAAACACTGTGGTCTCAGAACACCTTTACACTCTTAAATGTTACTGAGAATCCCAAAGAGCTACTTTTACGTAGGTTTTATCTATTTGTATGCACCATACTTAAAATTTAAACTGAGATATTTAAAAAATGTTTATGTATTAATTCATTTAAAAAGACACATAACATGTTAACAAAAATATTTCATGAAAATAATTATATTTCCTGAACAATAAAAAAAAACAGTAAGAAGGGTCACTGTTATTTTATATTTTTGAAAATTTCTTTAATTTCTGGGTTACTAGATCACCATTAGATTTTTATACCTACTTCCTCATTCAATCAATTGCACTATGCTGTTTTGCTTGAAGTATATGAAAAAAAAATTGCCTTCGCACAGACAGATAACTGGAAAGAGAATGAGATTTTTATTTTTTAATTTTTAAAAAAGATTTATTTATTTGAGAGAGAGAGAGAGAGCACATGTGAGAGTGGGGTAGGGGGGACAGAGGGAGGGACAGAGAATCTCAAGCAGATTCCCCACTGAGCATGGAGCTGAAAGCTGGACTTGATCTCGCAACCCTGAGATCATGACCGGAGCCAAAATCAAGAGTCAGACACTTAACTGCACCACTCAGGCACCCCAAGAATGAGATTTGTAATAGCCTTTAGAGATAATTGTAAATATTCTTCTTTAATATTATACAAAAATTCTATAAGTGGCAATTTCTTAAAGGGTTGCTGCAATGAGAAATCTGAAACTGTACAGACTTTTCATACTTGGTTACATTAAAATCCACTGATCTATATTGCACTGAGAATGACCCTTTTGCCCATGGATGATTTCGTAACAGCATACATTGGTGATCTGGAAAATATTAGTTCAGTAAGTCACATAGATCTTCTAAATGTTGACACATTTTATTATACAGTACTAAAAATCACATCCATTAATATTACCACTAATCTCATCATGAAAGTCTTTTAACATTGAGAAGCTGTCACATTTATAGGGCTAGGTAAAAGTTTTCCAAAATTCCAATTTTTGCTGGAAAGCTTGGATTTTATCAGTTATCGTCCTTAAGGCAATAAGTCAAATCTGAATACCTATAGTTGGTCTGTCAGTTATTCTTTCAACAAAAAGGGTGTTCCAGAAAACAAGAAAAAGTGCAGCTTGCAGTTCAATCTTTCAAGTGTTTTTCCTCAAGAAAACTACTGTACTTGAGTGTGCAGCAGAAATACTCACTGTGTATTTCCTATTTCATCATCCAGAAAATTGAAAAAGCATGACTCAAGCCTTAAAATTTAATAAAATTAGTAATTTTTGCTGCTTTATCAAGGACAGTCAGACATGAAACTAGCTAGCTCCTTTTTTTACCCCCTGCAAGTGTGTGGAGGAAAGAACACAATTGTTCCTTGTAAAGTTTGGTGCCCCTGCCCTGATTTGCGCTCAGGCACCTGCAGTTTTAACCACCACTGTTTTCAAACCATCAGTACAAATGCCAACACAATAAAAAGAGCAAATAATTCTCAGTTTTGATCTTGAGCACCACTGAAAGGGTCTTGGGTACCATATTTTGGGAACTGCTATTCTATGTAAAATTATGAAGTAGATAGAAGAAAGAAAACAGAGGAAAAAAATAAAATGTATTGAGCAACCACTATGCATTAGGGACTAAAGAGTATTAGGGTTCATTTGGTTAAAAGTGATCAAGGGGCGCCTGGGTGGCTCAGTCGGTTAAGCTTAGGCTCAGGTCATGATCCCAGGGCCCTGAGATCGAGTCCCATATTGGGCTCCTCACTCAGTGGAGAGTCTGCTTCTCCCTCTCTTTCTGCCACTCAATCCCCGCTCGTGTTCTCTCTCTGTCTCTCTCAAATAAATGAAAAAAAAATTAAAAAAAAAAGTGTCTTTAAAAAATGATCAAAAAATGAAAACAGCTAAACAAAACTATAACTGACAAATTAGCATAGACAAAAAGGAATTGTATTGGTTCACATAAACAAACAGATCAGGCTACGAAATCACAAGAATTTAAGAACAATTGAAACTGAAAACACACGCATCATCAGGCCGCTCCATCTCTCATCTTGGCCTTGTGGTGATGGCTTTATTCTCTGACCAATTCTTCCCATGAAGCTGGGACCTTGGCTGGTGGCAAGTACTGGCTCATCTGTCTAACTCTGTCATCACATATAAAGAAACTGTCTTCCATTACCAGATCTAATTTGAAAAATCCTAGGCAAAGACTGCATAATCTTGGATATTATGCCATCTCTATGGCCAGGATGGGGGTGGAAGAGGTAGAGACGGGAACAGTTTCTGGGATTGGCAGGGCTCACTGGAATCCTCTGTTTGGACTAGGGAGAGGAATGGTTCCACAAAAGTGATTTGAGAGTTGTTGCTTTTAGGAGAAAGGAGATGTTCTTGGCAAATTAAAGAGATATCCATTACTACATAGATGATGATGTGGGAAACAAAGGCAGAAGAAAAATTACCTTACTTTCTTACTTCTTACTACTTCCTTACTACTTACAGTCCATTGACAAGTCCTTGAATAGGCAGAGTGACATTCTTCTAGGGATTCAACTGCCTCGAAGTTGATACTTGGCTAAGGGCAAAAGGCAATCTTAGCCCAACCCCCAGGACCATGTAAGGTTACTTTAACACATGAAAAAACCTTTAGAAACTTCCTTTATCTCTATTCCCCCAAGATACATGTTGGCAACCATCTTGCAAGCATATGACCACTGATATACATCTGAAGGGTCTCATGACAGTTTTTACTAAACAGTAATAAATGAACTTTCCTATCAATAGCTAGCCCCCTCAGGATTCTGGAAACCTTGTTTCCAAAATATCTGGGAGGCTTCACCATCCCTAACTCCCTCCCAACTTAAAGTATATAATCCACTACTCCTCACGACCCCAGTGAAGCTCTTTCTGCTCATGGGTCCTGTCCCCATGTTTTAATAAAACCACCTTTTTGCACCAAAGACATCTCAAGAACTCCTTCTTGGGTGTTGGCTTTGACCCCTAACGTCTTTCCTACATTAAATGATACATAGATAGAGACTAGATCTCGATAAATATAGGGACAGATGTTATTAGTCCCTCAAAATACATTGTTAATCAGCCAAATTGTGTTAGCCAATTTTTTTTTTTTTTTAAATGAGGAACCTAATGGTCAGAGAGTTTAATAACTTTCCGGCATCACAAAACTATTAATTCGGGGAGCTGAATTTGAATGCCTCATCCTGAAGCTTCTAAATTCACCTTTGTCGTGCTGTTTTCCACAGAGAATAGGGGAATAGATGTGGATGAGTCAAAGGATAAATCCATCCATGAAGTGCAGAATATCTGACTTTTTTCCAATAGACTTACTTACTATTGCTTTCTTAACTGAATATTAATATTTAAAATTTAACTAATAACTTGACAGTGAACAATGAATTCATCTTGAAATGTGTGATTGGATGTATGGTATAAACTTTCTATGCTAGCTTATCCAGGACGAGTTGCTATAATATCAAATTGTGCCACACTGATGACGACTATTGCTTGAGAACTTAAATGTGTGAAGAGCTCCATAGGAAGCACTTCACACACATCGTGATGACTTAATCCTTTCACCAGTCCCAATAACCATTTAACGGTCACTACGACCCTCTCCTGGGGGAGGAAATGGACATTATGAGCGGTTGAATATACCGCCCACCCTCCATATCATCCACTCACACACACTATGAGTCAGGATAGACTAGGTTACACTGAGCCCAAAAGTTGGGTAGCTTAAACACCTTGTTCTCGTTTCCACTTCCAGTTTACTGCAGGGGGAAAGTGGTGCACTGCTCATTATAGTTCCTCAGGGACCTGCAAGGATGAAGCAGCCAATACCCACGAGGGAGACAGAGTTCTGCAGGGTTTCCCTGGTAACTAAGTGCTCCCGCTGAGAAGTGACACATGACTCTTGAATGTGCAACACCAGAGCCGAGGCAGTTCAGGGCCCCTCCCAACCCCAATAGGCATAGAAAAAACAAACCCATGTGCTTGGAAGTAGAAGAACCAAGAATATTTGACAAATACACAAACACCAGAAATATCTCATATCTCTTCTCATCTGCCTGAAATTATGTCTGAAATCTCAATGTTCATTTCTTCAACTGAAGGCATTATTGTTCCATAAGCATAAATTGCTATAAGAGAAATGTTAATGAGTTCTTAACAGCCATTCTTTTTAATCTTTATTTTATGACATTTGCTGAGATAAGAATAGAAGTGCTTCAACAATACTTATCCCAAATTGAAGGTTATTTTAGAGTGAAATTATATATCTTCAGGCATGGTCTTTGGTAAATAATGGAGGACTCCATAAACTAGTTATACTAATGGTTATAGTTTATCACAGCTAAAGGACACTGGTTAATGTCAGCCACGGGAAGAGGAACATGGGGCAGAGTCCAGGAAAATTCTGAATATGGAGTGTCCAGTTGCCCTCTCAGAGCAGAGTCATGGGCAGCATTACTTTTCTAGCATCACTGAGTGACAATGATCATGGAGTGATGCCAACTAAGTAAACTTCACCCAGGTCTTGGTGTCCAGAGATTTTACTGGGGCTCCATCACTTAGGCATGGTTGACTGTCTGCATGGCTCATCTCCATCTCCAGCCCCTTTAAAGTCAAGCTGAAACTGTGACTCAAAGCCCCTACCCCACATCCCATTCCTAGACTACCCGGTGTGGCCGAGCCCCACTCTCAATCATAATTGTTACACTCACATCAAGGAATGACATTCCAAAGGTTTAGAGATTATCTAACAGTGGTCAAAGGCAAAGGCCAAAGCTCTCCATGGATAAAATTAAAGTCTTTACTATACACAGGCGCACACACACACATATACATACACACAGAGAAAGCTGTATCCAAATCTGTCACGCTGAAGCCCATTCATAAGTCATATATTGTTCACTTGCAGAAAAAAAAAAAATTAAACAAAAGAAAAATGCTATTTATTATAGCCAATGAGAATAACTTCTATAAATACTACCTTTTATTGGGAGGATTTTGTAAAGAAACAATTATTCCAACATTTTAAATAACACATCTTGCAATCTATATGAGGATACTAGTATCCTTAAAATAAATGAGTTTAATTATGAGTTTTTTGCTATTTTAAAGGAGCTAGAAAACTAAGCTTTACATACTCTCCTTTCCGTTGGCCTAATTAATTCATTCTCTGGAGATCTGGATTCACTCTGAAGTTTAGGGCATGTCACTGCTGATGAATAAATTAATGATAGAGAGGAATCAAAATCAAAATTAGTATGAAATTAGTATCCTACTGCTCACTATCTTCAGGGAAAACTAAATTTATTAGGAGATCTGTTGATGAGAGAACCAACTCTGACATAAATTTGGTTTTCTTTTTTTTGACACTTCTTGTATAACATTGTCATTAACCCCATGCTATGTCAAAAGCATAATATCTGGGCCCTTACTAAATAATTATTATATGAGCACTTCGATATTCATGTTCTTTAAGAAATAAAAGCTTGGGGAAAAAAAAAAAGAAATAAAAGCTTGACACAAAGTAGAGTCAAAGCCGTGAAACTCCATTGATTATCCTTTAAATTGATTTTATTTATGTTCGCCTTGTGGAGACTCTTGGAGAGGTGGGAAGCTGTTACATTTTAATGCAGCTTATGTTAGAGACTCTAAGGAAAGAGTATTCATCTAAGTGGGCTTCAGATAATAGCGGTGGAAAGAGCCAGTATAATAGGGAAGTACCCATTCAGAAATAATCAACACTTGGCCAAAATTTATATTGTCCATAGCTCTTTGGAATTATTATTATTATTATTATTATTATTATTATTATTAATCACCCTCAGAGTGTGTCATACCAGGAGGACCGTCCCAGGGGAAAAAAAAAAAGAAAAAAAGCAGACTTGAAGAAAGGACTATCATGCGCCAACAAAAAACTTAAATGTAAATGTTATTAGAACCTGTTTCCCATCTGTCTTTCTTTCATTTTCTCCAACTTTTTTTAATGTGTTTTCCTTATTAAAATTAAAGAAATGTTTATTTTCCACTTGATTTCTTCTGAGTGTTATAAACAAGATATCCCAAAGTTGAGTCGACAGAATTATTTGAGAAAGATGAGAAAGACCCTTTAAAGTATGCGGGAATCACATGCCTCTAGGATGAGGTGGTGTACGACGCACCCAATAATCACAGAGCACAGGAGGTTAGCAAACTATAATCTAACATTGTAATTCTAGGCTTTATTATGTTTAAAACAAAAATCAAACAATATGCTTGCATCTCAGGCAAACCTGCTGTTGGAAATTTTGTCAATTTCGATACATCGAACCCTTCGTATAACGTAAATAAAATATAAAGTAAATCCTTTTAGAATGCAGTGCCAATGGGTGCCTGGGTGGCTCAGTGGGTTAAAGCCTCTGCCTTTGGCTCAGATCATGGTCTCAGGGTCCTGGGATCGAACCTTTTGGCTCAGGTCATGGTCTCAGGGTCCTGGGATCGAGCCCCGTGTCGGGCTCCCTGCTCAGCAGGGAGCCTGCTTCCCCCTCTCTCTCTGCCTGCCTCTCTGCCTACTTGTGATCTCTCTCTCTCTGTGTCAAATAAATAAATAAAACCTTTAAAAAAAAAAAAAAAAAGAATGTAGTGCCAAGGAAAGGTTTGCTCTTCTAAAGGTATGGTTTATTTTTCCAGGTAAGAAAACTCTCTAGCAAGTCATGTTTCTCTGTGTTAGTTACCAGGAAGCTTAGACCTAAAAACAAAACATGTCACTAGAGATCTCTTGGTGGTGGTGATGGTTGTCTCTCTCCCTAAGGAGGAATGTGGCCTCCAGCAACATAAGGAAATCCACACCCTTCAGATGTTAATCTGAAAAGAGGCTCCAGAGACTGGAAGAGAAGAATGACTAGACATTGCTGACTTCATCTCATTACCACTGCTATTCCCTTGGTTCACCAAGCTTGAGCCTGGGCATGTTGGATATTTCAATCAGAAGAATTAACTAGATGCTCAGAGAGAGCAAAGAAAAAATAAAACATCACAGCAATTTCTCTTACAATGTGCTTGTTTCAGCTTCTATCAAAATCTGTTGGCTCCCAAGGTCTCTGAACCCCTCTCCCTTGGGGCAGTCTCTTCCAAGAAGATAATCCCTCACTTGGATTCCCATTTCATGATGAAATTTAGCATGTCCTGGTATTTATGTTATTACATTTTTCCTTTCCACATTTTCTTGACTTCAGTCCTTATGTTTAACTTCCATATGTGTGTTTATATTGTAAATGGTTTCAAATTACTTCTCAAAGTAAAGAGAGGCTAAAATCAAGTAAATCAACACATAAATTGAGAGCCGGGCTAATTTATAATGCTAATGAATGCTTCCTGAGGGATTGAAGCCCTAGTTTTGGATCAGATTGGCAGAGCATGTAAATACCTTATGGGTTGTAAAATTCCACAGGCCCTAGGAGATTTGGTAGAAAAGAGGGAACCATTTACAGTCCTTCTCCATATTAAAGAATGTAAAATTATTTTTGCATCTCTGTGAAATAGTAATTCAAAGTAAGGGTAAACCCGATCTGTTTGCTATTTCAATGTTTCTTGCTTTCCTTAATTATGACACATATTTACTGTCTCTTATAACCAGTTTTCTTGTTTTAGGTCATCTGTTTTCAAGCAGATAAAGGGAGATAGAACACACCATTAGAAAAGTGAGTCATACATGTAAATCATTCTGCTGGGGGTGGGGGGAAAGCCGGAAGTTTTATGCTGCAACTCATACAATGCAGCTGAAAAAAATATTCTATATCTTCAC
>CM052894.1:66444208-66482886 GCA_028534135.1 Potos flavus | reverse complement strand
CGCCTGGGTGGCTCAGTGGGTTAAAAAGACTCTGCCTTCGGCTCAGGTCCTGGGATCGAGCCCCGCGTCGGGATCTCTGCTCAGTGGGGAGCCTGCTTCCCCCTCTCTCTCTGCCTGCCTCTCTGAATATTTGTGATCTCTCTCTCTCTCTGTCAAATAAATAAATAAAATCTTTAAAAAAAAAGTGCTTAAAAGATACCATCTGAAAAGGAATAAATGTTAAATATGTATGTGTATTTGTATTACAGACTGTTATCAAAACAAATTCTATTAAAATGTTAAGATTACTTATATATATAGTACAGGTCATATTTAATATATGAGTTCTGCAATATGAGTTGTGTCAAATTTGAATTTCTTCAATGTGTGTCACTGTAAAACTATATATGGGTTTGTGTGTATGCATATATGTATTTATTTATATATAGAAACAGGTATGTGGATACATATGTATATATCCAACTACGTGTGTGTGTGTGTGTGTGTGTGTATATACATATTATCCGCCTACATGCATAGATGCAAACACACATACATACAACTATAACGCCTGATTGCATTTGAGAATCATAAACACTGGCTACCGATATGAAATTCCAGCCTTCATTAAATTCACTAAAACATTTGCTCATTCACTCATCCAACAACCAATTTACTCAACAAATATTAAGCTTTTTGTGCAAGCCATTAGGCTCACTGATGGATTTTAAAATGATTAAGACTAAGGATTGCCCAAAAAGAGGCTAAAATGCATTAAAGGAGCTAGGACAATTTACAAGCAATGATTATGAATGTGAGAATAATTAAGACCCACTGACTGGCTACTGTTCTTTCAAATAAATGGAATTTGGAAAATTATCATGGAGGATATGGCACCTAACTAGGTCTTAAACAAGTACAGTTCCAAAGGTTACGTGAAGATTTAGAACGTTTAATTAGAGTAAGCGACAAGAAATGCAAAGAGATAGGAAAGAAATTTTGGTTGAACTTGAGAGTTCTCAAATTTGGTACAACATCAGCTTTATTTTTAGGAACCATTATGACGAAGCTGGAAGAGGCAATTAGATTCAGATGGTGGAGGATCCTAAATGTATGACCAAAAGGCTGCCTTCAATCAATAAGCAGAAGGGAGTCAGGGAAATCTTCGGATCACTAAGTACAACAAACAGCTGGCTTTGTGAGCTTTATCCAATGGCAGCATAAGCCACAGGTTGGTATAAGAAGCCATCAAGCAGGGAGCTTGGGTCAAAGGTCACATGAAAATGATAATAAGTTGGATAATGATAGTGTTGAAAAGCAAAGGGCAGGCAGCCTGTGTGTGTGTGTGCATGAGGGCTGAACACACCCCCGCAGTGGGTCTGGCATGGGGTCACTGTTACAGATATAAAGAACAGATTGCTTTTTTGATATTAGAGGTTTAAGAGAAATAAAAATTAAATTCCTTCTAAGACTCATGCCTGGGCAACTGAGAATATAGTAATGTCATTAACAGATATTATACGGGGAAATCAAGAGGAGCACAGTTATAGAGAAAGGAGAGAAGTTCTGGATTTGAGGATGGAAATTTTATCTACTTAGTGGTTCCTTTGGCTTTATTAAAAATTTATAGGAAGTACACAATCCCTATTCTATGGATGAAAACTCCTATTTTCCCTTTGATGTGCTTCTCTCAGCAATCCTTACTTTCACTCTGAAATTGTTGATAATTGAATCTGATCCACTGAAACTTGTTATCTACTGTTTTATATGTTTCTCACCATTCCTCCACTGAAACCCCCAGGAAGCTCAATTGGATGAACGTTTTACATTTTCACAAGAGGCAAATCACTTAAAAGGATGATAAAACCAGACAGCTGGGAGAGGCCCAGAGCTGATTTCCTTCACACTTCACCCCATTTCACAGTTGGCCCTTCTCTTATTATTTTTCCAGTAGTTTTCTTCCCTATCATGCTGCATCTGAATCTATTACTAGATTGTGTAGTACTCTATCCACACTTAGAGGAAGAAGAAGCAATTTGTCTTGCTTCTGTGGTAAAGAGCTAACAGTCTGTATTGTACTAGCAAATGATTATTTACATGCCTACATTTAGGTTATTTGTTGTAGCTTGTAAATAAATAGGAAACTTGCTCCAGCCCATGTAAATCTGTGTGTATATATTTCACATAGCCCTGGACACGTAAAGACATTTAGCAGATCTATTCTGATAACTTTTTTTAAGAATTCAGGTCAGACTCTGGCTTCCAAAAACATAAGGAAAAAAGAGCTTTCTAGTCTGGTCTTCAGAAACCTTATTCCCCACAGTCTCACCCCCACACACCCCATCAACTGTCACACTACCGAATGTTCCTCACAGAACTGCCTGAACTCTGCTACTCCACAGAGTTCTCTAAAGTACCAGAGCTGTTAAAAACAAAACCAACAAGACATCTCTAATTGCAAAGGGTCATTCCAGTCTACCCTGCTTCTTACTCTTCCCTTTGAGTTAGTCCCAGGTATTCTGGGAGTCTTAATGAAGACTTAGGGAGTGGAAATTAGCATAGAGGTACTATCACATCTCAGCATGTATATGCTCTGTCTAGCCTAACTGAATCGCTTGTTTCTTTATGCACTTTTAGTAGTTTCTCCTGCCCGCTGTAAAAAATTATCACCAACGTGGTGGCTTAAAACAACAGAAATTTATTCTCTCACATTTCTGGAAGACAGAAGTTTGAAATAAGTACCACTAGACAAAAATCAAAGTCTTGGCAGTGCTGCACTCTTTCCAGAAGCTCTAGGAGAAAATCTGTTCCTTATTTCTTCCAGTTCTAATGGCTTCCAGCATTGATTGATGACACATCATTCCAATCTTAAAATCTCTCTGCTCTGACTTCACATAACCTCCTTTTCTTCTGTAGTCAGATCTCTCTTTACTTCCCTGTTATGAGGACACTAACAATGGCATTTAGGACCCACCCAGATAATATAGGATAATTTACCCATGTCAAGAGCCTTACCTTAATTGCATTTGCATAGACATTTTCCTAAATAGTGTGACATGGGTATCTGGGTGGCTCAGTTGGTTAAGCAACTGCCTTCAGCTCAGGTCATGATCCTGGAGTCCCAGGATCAAGTCCCATGCCAGGCTCCCTGCTCAGCCGGGATTCTGCTTCTCCCTCTGACCCTCACCCCTCTCATCCTCTCTCTCTAATTCTCTCTCTCTCAAATAAATAAAATCTTAAATAAAAATAAATAAATAAATAAATAAATAGTGTGACATTTACAGGTTCAATGGATTAGGCATCATTTTTTAGCCTACCACGGTTTATTATCTGGCTTCCAAAGATTCACATCCATTTCTCATGCAAAATGCATTCATTCCATCCCAGCATCCCTCAAAGTCTCTGACTTCAAGTATCAACTCAAGTCTAAAATAGCATCCAACTGTCATCAGCTCCAAAGTCTCAAATATCATTTAAATCATTAAACCAAGGATAGGTGAAAAACTGGGTATGATCCATCATGGGGTATTTTTTTGCATCTGTGGACCCCTGAAGCTAGAAAATAAGTTTTCCATTCCAAAAATACAATAGTGGAACACATGTAGTACAACAGTTAGAGTGATTCCCATTCCAAAAAGGAGAAAATGGAAGGAAGAAAGGAGTCATCAGTTCCAAGTAATTTCAAAATCCGGTAAGGAAAGTTCCATTAGGTTTCAAATCCCAGGAAAAATCCTCTGTAGCTCACAGTTCTGCCCTCTCCACCAACAACTCCGCCATCTGGGCTCAAGGCTTTGCCCTCAGAGTCAGTTTTCCTTTTTCTTGAAGTATAGCACATGTTTGTAGTAGAACGGCTTTATAAACCTGTTTCATGTCTGTAGAATTTTAGAATCTGGACAGTCTTCTTTTAATTCATCTTGTCTCTGCCTTGTTCAGTCCAAGTGTTTCTGCTGATATAACATTTCCAAAAATCTTGAGAACTGCCATGATAAGATAAGATAAGAGGGTCTTCCATGGGTCTTTCGTGGGTAATCACATCTCTATTTCTGGTTTTTGCTGAGATTGTTGATTGAGTCCATGAGTCACACGTCTAATATCTTCACCACTAGCAAAAGGTTGTCCAGTCAAATCTTTGGCCTTTCCTCCAGGGCCTGCTTTCCTCACAGTGGAGCACCTAATGATAGCACTTTCTGCAATCTGCATAGGTTCAGAACTTCAACATCAGTAAGTGATGGCTACTTTCTGCCTGACAGTTCTTTCCTCTCACATTTTATCATCAGCAGCAAGAAGAAAGAAGGATATGCCTTCAACACTTTGCTTGAAAATCTCTTCAGCCGAATATCCAAGTTCATCACTCACAAGTTCTGTTCTCCACATGACTGCCGAACACAATTTAATGGGGATTTTTTGCTGCAATATAACAAAGGTCTCCTTTCCTCCAGTTTCAAATAACGGTTTCCTCATTTTCTTCTGAATTTATTCAAGGTCTCTAGATTTTTCAGTAAAGTCTGTCGTTTCTACTTCTTTTCCTATCATCTGCCCACTACCCAATTCTAAAGCTACTTCCACATTTTTAGGTATTTGATACAGCAGCATCCCACTTTCTTGTACCAAATCTGTTGTAGCTTCTTGTAGCCGCTGTCACAAATTACCACAACAGAAAACAACAGAAGATTTCTCA
Source organism: Potos flavus (assembly GCA_028534135.1). Classification (NCBI taxonomy): domain Eukaryota; kingdom Metazoa; phylum Chordata; class Mammalia; order Carnivora; family Procyonidae; genus Potos; species Potos flavus. The sequence goes on along the minus strand of CM052894.1, from coordinate 66,478,229 downwards.
CAGTCTCAGAGACCAGAAGTCCAAAGTAAGTATCACTGAGCTGAAACCAAGGTGTTGGCGAGACCACACTCCCTCAGGAGAATCTGGGGGAAAATCATATCTGGCTTCTTCCAGCTTCCAGTGGCTGTTAGCATTTCTTGTCTTGTCAGTCACTCCCTCTGCCTCTATCTTCACATGAGCTGTTCCTCTTCTGTCTGTAAAATCTAGCCATCCTGTCTCTTCTAAGGACACTTGTGATGGCATTAGGGCCCATCCAAAATCCAAAGGAATTTCCCCATCGCAAGATCTTTAATTAATCACATCTAGAAAGACTCTTTTTCCCAATAAAGTGACATTTACAGATTCTAGGGATTAGGACCTGATACCTTTGGGAGTTCCATTTTCAATCTACTACATATATACCTAATGCTGAATTTTTACTTTAGAGAAATATGAACACAAGACGCCGGGGAGAGACCAGTTGGCATGTTAGACATGTGATATGTTGCTAATCAAAATGTCTTCCATTTCCCCATTTTCATCTCTCCAGAGACTGGATGGAGAGTAAGAAATATGTCTTCTCCTTTTTGCTTATATGTCATAAAAATGAAAAACAGAGAACAGCAAGAATTTCACACAGAATCAAATTATATTGGAGATTTACCTTAGTTTTACTTGAGCATTTACTCAAAAGAGTTGAGGATCTGATTAAAGGTAAATGCCATCAGTAAGACACTTGCTCTCTGGTATAACTCACCTATTATAACCTCAAATACTGGTTGGCTTTTATTTTTTAGCTGAGAATCATAGACTCCTACAGTCAAAAGGGGTCCCTGAGATTGTCAATTCTAATTCCTTTATAAATGAAAAAATGGGTCCAGAAGGGGTAAGTTTCTTGCCAAAGTCACAAAGTTAGTTAGCCTGCAGAATTACTCTATTCTTCCTTTTGGGCTCCTTTTTAGCATCCTGACCTTCCAGACCTATTGCTATGATAGTTTTCTTTATTATTTCACAGAGTTGCAGTGTACCATTCTAATTATCGGTAATATAGAAAAGACTAGATATTGCCCTCTAAATTCTCTATTCATATTTTGACATAGAATAATAACTCCCCCAGAATCCACTTCAAATATGGGGGGGGGGGGGCAATGTAGACAGAGAGAATAAAGAAAAAGGAAGGAGGAATGTAAAAGAAGTCACTACCACAAGAAACAATACTTGGCTGGTGGACCACCATTACCTCTTTAATAAGCCTAAATTTTATTCATTTATTTCATTAGTTTAGTTTCAAGTTTTTATTTCAAATCCATATAGTTAATGCATAGACTAATAACAGTTTCAGGGGTAGAATTTAGTGACTTGTCACTTACATATAACCCCCAGTGCTCATCACAAGTACCTTCCTTAATGCCTACCACCCAACTAGTCCATCCCATGCTCACCTCTCTCCATCAACCCTCAGTTTGTTGTCTATCATTATGGTTTGCCTCTCTTTTTTCCCCCTATGTTCATCTGTTTCATTTCTCAAATTCCACATATAGGTGAAATTATATGGTATTTTCTTTTCCCGATTGACTTATTTCAAATAAGCCTAAATATTAAAATAATGTTAGAGTAAATAGATAAAATGACAAGTAACTCAACTTTGAGAGTTAAAAAAGAACTTAAAATATTACCTAGCATAGAGAGTATAATGCTAAGTGAAGTAAGTCAGGCAGAGAAACACAAATGCTGTATGATTTCACTCGTATGTGGAATTTAAGAAACAAACAAATGAATAAAGGGAAAATGAGAGAGACAAACCAAGAAACAGACTCTTAACTATAAGAGAACAAATTGTGGTCTCCAGAGGGGAGGTGGGGGGATGGGTGAAATAGGTGATGGGGATTAAGGTATGCACTTGTGATGAGCACAGGGTAATGTACAGAACTGTTGAACTACTATATTTATACCTGAAACCAATATAACACTGTATGTTAACTAACTGGCATTAAAATTAAAACTTTAAAAAAATAAAATAAAATAAGACTTTAAAATCCTTTTCGTAAGTTCTTACGGAATTAAATACTTACTTATTCCACAGTTGTAATTTATTTGCATAAAACTTGGACAGAAGCATTACCTGTGAGGGTTTCTTTGGAAAGTATTAAAGAGAATTTAAAGATTTTTAAATTTATTTATTTGACAGAGAGAGAGATCACAAGTAGGCAGAGAGGCAGGCAGAGGAGAGGGGGAAGCAGGCTCCCTGCTGAGCAGAGAGCCCGATGCGGGGCTCAATCCCAGGACTCTGAGATCATGACCTGAGTGGAAGGCAGAGGCTTTAACCCACTGAGCCACCCAGGCGCCCCATGAAGAGAGTTAAGTATATATCAAATACAAAGACATAAGCTTTCCAAGGAAAGCGATTTTAAATCTGGCGTGTGGCAGAGAATTTTTAAACTGAGGCTCTACATTTATTTCTGATTGCTTATGAACTATAGTTGCTTTGTCAATTCTACAGGATTTATTTTATATTTTGGACTTGCCTTTATTCAATGACAAACTATTTATGGTTTAAGGCCATGAGAGTGAATTTGTATATTCCCAAAGAAATAGATAGCATTAAGTCTGAAATTGTGGTAAGTGACTTTAGTCTACCTTTCCATATAGAAGGTGACAGAAATGCCAAACTGGATGGGAAAGGAGAATACAGAGAATACAGAGGGGGAAAGAGAGGCATTTTTTGAATTCCTAATTCTGTGCCAAGGATCATATTATATATTTATTTTATTTATATAACTATAAATTTATTTATGTAACTACCCCCTTCTCTGTCTGCTTTCTACTCCATCAATGGGAATGAACAGTAGGATGTCTTCTTCTAGTCCAGCTTTTCCCACTGAAGCAGTGAGATATGAGCAATTCTCTTACCCACTTGAGACTTCAGTTTATTCATCTTGTTAAATGTGGGATTTGGACCGAGCCATTGCTAAAGTTCCTTCAGCATGTAGGAAGGCTCTTCCACCTAATAGTGGGCCCCAGTAGTAGTCCCTACTGTTTCAGTTAATTCTTGCCCCAAATTAGGGAATTACAGTGTATCCATTCCTGCAAAGATGGGGCTCAGGATTATAAACCTGAATAGGAAGATCTTTCCTATTCAGGAGTAGCTCCTACTGGGACACATTTTGAAAAAGATATTTTCTGTGACCTTTCTTAAATTGCTTTGGGACCTCCAAGCAGACAGAATATAGCATAATTTGTATGGTGGTGATACAGTTATTGACACTATTACTGTATGTTCTTATCTACCATTCATTTTCTCTAAGGAAAACGCATCTGAGATACTAATAGCATTATGAACAATTGTGAACTAATTATAAAAATAAAATATTACACCCAAGAATAGCAGAATACATATTATTTTCAAGTGCACATGGAACATTTACCAAAATTCATCATGTACTTGGGTGTGAATAATTATCTGTATTTCGGTCATACAGAATATGGTTTCAATTATATACGATATAATTAAGCTGGAAGTAGGCAACAATAGGTTGTAAGAAAGTTCTGATGCTTGGAAATTAGACATCTATTTCTGTATATCTTATGAGTGAAAGATGAACCACTGAGTGATTTTAATAGGACAAAACTTGTATGATGTAGCTGTCCACTCTATAAAGAGGATATTTATAGCTTGAAACGTATATGATAGAACATGAAAAGAAGTATAGTCAACGATTCAAGCATGCATTTCAATAAGCAAGAATGTAGATCAAAGAAATAACAGATATAAAAGCAGGTATCAATGATGGAAAAAACCAATAGAGAAAATCAACATAACCTAAATGTTGTTCTTTGAAAAGACTGAAAAGGTAGATAAACCCCTGGCAAGAAAAAATCACCATTATCAGAAATGAAAAACCAGACATCATTATGGACCATACAGATAGGAAAAGAATAACAGGTTATTATAAATGTAGTTAACCCAAATTTGAAAATGTGATATAACAGACAAAACACAACAAATCTGATGCAAGAGGAATAGAAAATGTAAGTACATGTGTTTCTGTTAATTAAATGCATATGTAATTAAAAACTTTTCCCACAGAAAAAAATCCAGACTCAGAAAGATGCACTAGACTTTTTTTTTAAGATTTATTTATTTGACAGAGAGGAGAGAGATCACAAGTTGGCAGAGAGGCAGGCAGAGAGAGAGGGAAGAAGGCTGCCTGCTGAGCAGAGAGCCTGATTCGGGGCTCGAACCCAGGACCCTGAGATCATGACCTGAGCCAAAGGCAGAGGCTTTAACCCACTGAGGCACCCAGGCACCCCGATGCACTAGATTTTGACCATTTTTTTTTTAAAGATTTTATTTATTTATTTAAGACAGAGAGAGAGCATATGCGGGGATGAGGAGTAGAGGGAGAGGGAGAAGCAGACTCTTGACTGAGCAGGGAGCCCAATGTGGGGCTCGGTCCCAGGACCCTGAGATCATGACCCAAGCCAGAAGCAGATGCTTAACAAACTGAGACACCCAGACACTCTAAATTTTGACCAATTTGAGAAAAATCTCTTTCAGAGAATATAAAAATTAAAAATACTAACTTGTTTTAGGGAACCAATGAAAACTTGATGCCAAAATTTGACAAAAATATTAGAAGAAAGAATAATTATAGGCCAATTTCTCTCATAAGCAGTGGTGTAAAAATCCTAAACAAAATACTTCCAAATAGAATCCAATAATATATATATCCAATATATAAAAAGGATAGCATATCATCTCAAAAGGAGGCTTATTCCAGGTTATTTTTATATAAAATCATTAGACAATATATTCATGACATTTATTCACTAAAGGAAAAAAATCTTATTTCTTATAGCATTGCTATTTTGCTATAAGAGAAAATTTTTATCAAATCCAGAAAAGAAAAAATATAAAATTTAACACAATTTTTTTATATAAGCCCTTAACAAACTAGAAATAGATTAAACCAATTTCCTTAAACTAAAAAATGTATCTACAGCACACCTAAAGCAAATGTCATATTTAATGTTACAATATTAGAACATTCCTTCAGATATCAGGAACAGAGTCCCACTATTAATACTTCTAATCAACATTAAATGAGAATTCCTAGACATTTCAATAAGAAAATAAAAGTAGAAGAGTATATGGATTATAGAAAAGACATGAACTCTAAAATGTTTTATATGTAGAAACCCCCAGAAATCATATAGGCAAACACATTAGACATAATAAATAGTTTTAGGAAGATCACATGATATAACCAATGAATAAAAATCAACTGAATTTCTGAATACCACCAATAAACAAAAAAATTTTTAAGTTATATAATTGACAATGGAATAAAAAACATTAAATATTTAAGAAAAATCTAAAGTAGCATGCAACAGAACTCTGTATGCAAAACTAGAAAAAATTTAAAATTCCAAATAAATGAGGGGTTCTTCTATATACATGGATTAGATTTAATATTGCGAAGACATTGATTTTGCCCAAATTGATTTGATAACTTCTCAATAAAAATTCTGTCAAGTTTTTAAATAGAAATTAACAAGATTATTCTAAAATTCTTACAAGAATTCAAAGGGCCAAATACGGCCAAGGGAATACTGAAAAAGAACATATTTAGAGGATTTACACTATCAGATATCAGGGGTAACTGGAAGCTATAGAAATTAGTGAGGTAAGATATTAAACAACTTTAAATGATTTGAGTACCCTAGAACAAACCAAACCTTATATGCACACTTGATTTATGATAAAAGTGATAATTCTAATTTGTGAATACAGGACTTTATATTCAATAAATGGAGCTGAGTCATTTGGATATTAAGTGGATCTTAATTTAATTAATTGGATATTAAGTGGAAATTTTAATATTGATTCCTTAACTCATACCATAATCAAAAGTCAATTTCATATCACTGTTAACCTAAATGTAAAAGGCAAAACATACACTTCAGCAAGATGGCATTGGGAAATATTTTCATGACCTTGGGTTAGGTACAGTGCCTTAAACATACCAAAAAAAAGCATTACTCACAGAAGATTGATAATCTTATAACCTAAATAAATGTAAAAAATTAATCTATATATAGAAATTAATAACCTCTGTTTATCAAAACAATAGAGAGAAAAGACAAGTCATTGACTGGCAAAAAGTATTTGCTATCTACCTACTTTACTAAAGATTCAAATCCTGAATATATATATTTTTTAAATTTAGTAAGAATGACAAGCACTCAAAATATTTAATTTTTTTTTTTTTTTTTTTTTTTTTTTAAAGATATTGTGCATGTCCCCAAGGAGGAGAAGGGGCAGAGGAAGAGAGAATCTCAGTCTCCAAGCTCAATGAAGAGCCTGTTCCAGAGCTCAGTCTCACAATCTTGAGATCATGACCTGAGCCGAAATCAAGAGTCGGATGCTTAACTGGCTGAACCACCAAGTGCCCCATGAACTGACAATTTTCACAATATATATGCATATAGCCAATAAACACATGGAAAGGTGCTTAATCTCATCAGTCATCAGAAAAATGCATATAAAAGCATGATTTACAACTAAATGCACAAAATGATTAAAATTAGGTCAATTTTAATAATACCAAGTCTTAGCAAGGATGGTGAAACACAATTAGACTGGTGGCTTGAGTTTATATTGTAACTTGGGAAATAGGACTCACAATATATCAACCCTAAAATGCAGCAATTCCACCCTCAGATCCAGGAAATAAGTACACCTAGAAATGCATAAACACAAACACCCAAAGCCAAGTACATAAATATCTTAGTAGCAGTTTTCATAATTATTCCAAACTGGAAACAACCCAAATACCCATCAGTAGTAAAATGGCTAAATAAATTGTCTAGAATACACTATAGCAAAGAAAATGAACAAATTTTGCTGGAGGTAATGCTGTGGATTCCCGCAAACATAATTTTGAGTGGAAGAAGCCTTACACAAAAGATTTCTATTCTGTGATTTTTAAACAGAAACAAAAGCAGGAAGAATGAATCTATAGTGTAATGTTCTACTTCTTTATCTGTGCAATGGGTACATCCGTGTGTCACCGGGTAACAAAATTATTAATCTGTCACACTTACGACCTGTGAATTTTGTTTATACGTGTTATACTTTAAAAAATGAGTTTTTATATAGAGCTGAACAGCTAGCCCATAAAATAACTCAATGGAAGAGACTACCAACCCATAAGATGTGACTTGCCAAAAGGATAAAATTCTACATGATCGTAAGATGTACACAAATACACCCATAAAAAGTGTGAATGAGCTGTCATGTCATTTATAATACACATGGAGGGAGACATTTGGAGCTGTGTTTTGCTTGAAAATGAAGAAATCTAAGTATTATTAATTCTAAAATCAATAATATATACTGTACTGCACTAAGACCCCTCTGAATCTTCATCTCAACCCCTAGTAAAAGGAATCTGCTTTCCCTGTGATCTCCCTGTTTGTAGAAGCGAAGATGACCTTGGGGAACAACTCTACCTGGTGTGGTCTCTGTCCATAGATCACTAAGGACTGGACCCATTGTGGTCCAGTAACAGATTTGGTGACTCAGATGTGATAGCTGTCCTTCTGAGGGTCTGCCTTCCAGTTCCCTGGTTTCAAGTGGTCAGAGCAGTGGACATCTGGGCTAACCCGTTCAAGCTATCCTGGAAAGAGCGGGCTCCTCTAAGTAGTCTCCCTTCTTGGCATCTGGGCTGCCAGACTGTCATCGCAGCCTACTGGGAGACCAAGCACCACACTGACCTTTTGCTCAGAGGATCTTCCAAGGGAGGCATATGGCACCCATCCCACCAAAAGGCTGTTAAGTTCTTATCACTTCGAGTCATCTCACAAGGTCTGGGCAAGGTGATAAAACCATCAGGAGCAGGGCCCCTTCAGTAAATACCCTGGGGGACTGAATGCTCAGTGGAGTGGAACCTAGACACCCCCAGGGGTTGGAAGACCATACAACTCAGCCATTCAGGGGCTCGGATGCTCCATCCCAGTGAAATGGGGGCAATGAGACAGTGACTAGTCTAGGGGGAAATGTCCATCCCACCTGGTCAGCATTTGGTTTGGATATTTGGTCTGCTGGGGATGCCTGACATCCCCAACATTGTCCTGCTTTCAGGAGACTGTTTGAATCTCCACCTCGTCTGCTTGGCCTTTGTGTACCTTGTCCTTTCCTTCTTTTCTCTATAGAAGTGGGACCCCAAGACCCAAAAGAGTCAAGTGGTCATTAATACCTATTTCTTATCTCAAAATGCTCCAAATATCCATAGAGGACTTCAAACACTGGCTATAGGTCCTGACACTAATTCTGCTCAGCTAATAGTTAAGAAAAACTTTAGGGTTTGATGGAGAACAGAAGAGAGGATAAGATAATGGAAAGACAAGCTGCCCTTCTGTCAGTAGCTCTTTAGTCCACAGGAGGCAACCCAGGGGAAGAAAGGAAGACTTTGTGGGTGAGTATCCCTGGCTCCCACTGGAGGACCAAAAGGCCTTTTAAAGGACAAGCATCTAGAAAAGCACCTATGCTCAAAATCTAACCTGCAGCTTCTTTAAGGCTACTTGTCAAAAATAAATGCAAATGCCAACTATAAGGTTTTTGTTTGTGTCAGTCTCCATCTGCTAATTTCAATCTCTGGATGGTATTGCTAAAATTATATCATAAAAGAACTCTATTTAATAGGTTTGAAACAAGCACTTGTAAAGATTGGACATTCTAAAACTCAAAGATCAAAAAATAAAATAAAATAAAAAAATAAAACAGAGATCAAAATTAACCCAAATGCTTTTTAAATTCACATGATCTGGGATAATCGCTGGTATATTTAAGTTTGTCGAACATTGGCATGCCTTTTGGATTTATCAACATCAAATATAATACAGATAATCAATTTCTATTCTATCTCAATTCATGGTGTACCTATTACAAACCTGTGAGCAAAACTGACTTAAAATGGTAGTTGATTTTGTCTGGGAAGTTGTTAAGAACAAGTACACTAAATAGATAAAAAGGTCTATAGGTGAATTTATAAACAGCTTCCAAAATGTGTAGTGAGATAAAACTTTAAGGTTTTGCTGGGTTGGATGATAAATCAGGTTGAATTCATATTTAAGTAAATTATTGAATCACTGATAACTAAACATAGGTTTACTTACTTTCATCTCACTACAGAAAAACTAAAGATAAATTCGGGTCTGGTAGTAAATATGTTTCATGCTTTATTGAAAATGGTACTATTGAGGGGCACCTGGGTGGCTCAGTCAGTTAAGTGTCTGACTTCAGCTCAGGTCATGATCCTGGGGTCCTGGGATCGAGTCCCAAGTCTAGCTCCGGGCTCAGTGGGGAGCATGCTTCTCCCTCTCCCTCTTCCTCTCCTCCTAGTCATGCTTGTTCTTTTTTTCTCTCTCTCAAATAAATAAAATCTTAAAAAGAGAGACAGAGAGAGAGAGAGAGAGAAAATGGTACTATGGAAAAGCATGTTTCTAGGAATAATGAAATATATCTCTTAATTTGCCCATCTAAAGAATTTGGTGTAACATACAACTCCCAATTTCTTCCTTAGTTTTCACTAGAAATTAAGGGCTCTAAGCATTGAAAATTCTAATAAAATGTAATTAAGACTATTGGAAATAATAAGCGAAACAGCTCTTAATACAAGGAGAGTCAGATATGTGATAAGGAAAGATATGAGGAATGGGAATACATTTTTGTTGACACAAAAGAAAGTAATTTTGTCCTAAACTGAGACCAGCTGTGCAGAGAGGAAAACAAAGTCTGTAAAAAGAAAGTTGTAGAAAATTTGTGAAAAAGAATCTATAGAAAGGAATTTTAGGCATGGTCAGGACTAAGATTGGAATGAGTTTTAAAAGTACACCAGTATTCCAAAAGACTGCAATTTGGTCTACCCTTGATAAGAAATTGTCAAAAAAGTTTTTTTTCTTTATTTTCCCTGGAAAAAAACAAAGTTTCTACGCTTTGCCTTTATCAGGTCTTTGATTACTTAAGAAAACTAAATCTTCTTAACAGTAAAAAAGCTAAGTTCTGCTAACAACTATATAAACTTCTGTAGAATCTCTTATTGTCACATTAACACCTTCTGATATTTTTTGACAGAGTTCCCAAATTTCAAAATGTAAATGGAGTCTTTTTGACTAATTGGGCTGGTTTATTTGGTAGGGGGAGCATTATCAACTAAGCAGTAATAAACCTTCTTACACCATGTTGTGTAGGTAAATGCTAGGACTAGTCCAGAAATTATATGAAGTCTCTAAAGTTCTAATATGTCCTGGTACAATATTATCACTTGTAATTCTGATTATTGAGAAACTGTTTGTCACGAAAATACTATAGCCAGTAGGGATATAAGGTATCAAAGGAAAAAGCCCAGATTTCTAAGGAAAGTATAAAATACTTAGGTTATCATTTCTAGGAGACAATGAGGTCTTCCCTAAGAAAGGAAAATAGCAATGTGTCAGCTAGCCTCACCAAGGGCCAGCAAGCAATTGTGTGGGTTTGGGAGGATTGGCTGGATTTTGCCACATCTGGATTCCTAACTCAGGGTGAATTGCAAATCCTTTTATAATAAGCTTCAGGGACCCAAGAGAGACCTGTTTGAGTGGGATAAAGCACGTGATCAAGTCTATTCTAGTCACAAAGATCTTGAAAGTGAAACCCCATCCAATGAAGAGGTCTGGAGAAATAGGTTTACGTTTTAGATGGATGGCCAGGGCAGGGCAGGGGTAGTGAGTGTGGCGAAGGGGTAGAATTCTAGGTGTATTTTGAAAGTAGACCTGATAATATCTGCTGAAAACAAGTTAAAAGTATAGACAGAATATAAAAAGCAATCCCTTAAAAGCATCCTAGAACCAACAGATAGTAAAGATGTACCTAGTCAAGATAGAGGAAAGGCATAGAGCTCAGAGGATAAACTGGAGGCACTCTGTCCTGGAAGTAACTGCAGAGACTAGAACAGGCAGCTGAGAGGTACAGGGAATCTCTGAACTGGGCTATTATCAGGGTCAGAGTCATGTGCTGCCAAGAATGGGAGCCACTGCCTGCTCTGAACTGGTGCTCTGGAAGGACAGAACAGGCTAACAGAACCCTGAAAGAGACCCTCACAAAATTGTGCCAAGAAACACAGGAAATTGGTGAGAACCATTATCAGTAATTCTCAACCAGGATAAGAGCTGCCCCAAAGAGTAAACTAAAATTTGGCCCCTTCAAAATGGCTTATGGGAGGCACTTTCCTAAAGGCTCTGACTCCCTCCTCATTGCCAGATCTGGAAGTTTCTTTGGCTATTAATCATATAATAATCCTTCCACAAGTAGTGGGGGCACTCAACAAGTACAGAAGCTTTTGCCTTCCCCGCCTACTAAAATCGGGCTTCCCCCATATGAACCTGGGGATTGAGTGAACCTCAAATCTTGGAAAAGTGGTTCACCACAAGATCAACTAAATCCAATTTGGAAAGGGCCCCACCCAATACTCTTAACCACACATTCTTCTCTAAAGGTAGAGAGAGCTGGGCTGTGGATCTACCACTCTGGATGAAAAAGGCACTCAGACCAGAAACTCTGGAAGAAGTGCAACCAACACCAGATAACAACAAATACAACTGTGAGTCACTCACTGACCTAGAGCTTCTGTTCCAGCGGCACTCACAAGATGGGCAGGGGTACTTAGATTTGTCCTGTAACAATTTCAGTCTATATAATACTAGCTCTGCTACTCTGGTTTCCTCAGTCTTATTGTTTGCTGCCCTGGGTTAAATCATTTTCTCTGTGACGGTTTAGAATTTGTACAAGGTAGCTCATCATTTGTACATGGTAGAATGGATAGTTTTCTGGTCCTCACCAGGTTCTGGAGGCAGGGTACAAAGTTTTAGCCCTTCAGATCTTCAAATGAACACTTTGCTGAGAGTAGTTTTTGTCATAGGGAGAACTAAAGCTATAACCACACTGGAGCGCCATTGAGAACCACAATCCCTAGTGAATGTAAGTGATGAGTAATATCAGAGCAAGAGTAGATGGACCGAAAGGGTGTTGGATGTGTCATTAGCACCCACAGATCAAAAAGGGATCGTGTATATATCCTCTGGTCCAGAATGACCTTACCCTGGACTGACTATGGACTACTTGTTAGTAGAAGAAGTTACTGTCTGTACATTAGTTAATATTTCATGTCATACCTGGATTGATACCTCAGGTGCAGTAAAAGTAAATATTAAGAAAATCTTTGATCAGGCGGCTTGGCTGCATACCTTCAACCAAAGAGGAGGATCTCCCGGTGAGGTCTGGCAGGCTATCAAAATGGCACTACATACATCACGTGGTTTCTCCCCTTTCTGGGGCCACTAATAATCCTGCTACTTTTACTACTTTTTGGACTTCACGCATTTAAATGTTTGGTATAACTTGGGACCAAGTGCACAGAGACCGTAAAATTACGGATGGTAGTAACACCAGGGCACACATAGCTCGGGGCTAAACCTCGTGACACACAAACATGTCTCAGACTAGCTGGGAAACAGTTCTGCTCCTCTGCTGATCCCCAAGACAACAGCCACGTCCAGCAGGAAGTAGCTGCAGAAGACGGACCTTCACCCCATGAGGTGTGAAGGAAGGAGGAGCAAGAATAAAACCAGAGGACGGATTTTGTCACCAGCCTGACCCCTGAACTCAGAACTGACCGCCCCAACTCAGGAAATGCCTAGAAGCTTGTGCTTAATGGTCAATCTTGCCTTTTAGAAATGAACTAAGGAAGAAACCACTGGAACAGAATGAAACACTGGAGGAAGACACCTGTGCAGATGAATCAGAAAGTGCCTCAGCCTCATTACAATATTAAAACCCCACCTTTGAATACTCATCCCGAGCCCTAATAAAAGGAGCCTGCTCTCCCTTGTTCAAGAAGTTACAGCTTTGGAACTTATTCCCCACAATCTCCTTATTGGAACAGATAAATATGACTCTGTGAGGCAACTCCACTTGGTGTGGTCTCTGTCTCTAACTTACCAAGGAGCAGACCCACTCTGGTCTCGTAACAAAGCAGTACAGATACTGACCAGCAACAGGTGAAATACGAGGTAACTAATTTGGAAACAGTATAGACAAACTGATGATAATGTCTAGTGTGCTATTATCCCTTAAAATCGTCATCTAACACTTTCTACATATATACTTTCTGACTTCGCAATAGAAGAAAGTATAATTCTTATTTTATTGATTCTGCATATCAATGAAAACTGTGGCATGAGGGGAATAGAGACAAATTTGCCACCATGAAATCTTTGTCCCTAGACATGACAAGCAATGTGAAATAGTACATAGTTTCACCTCTTTCAAAACATGCATTTTTTAGTGGATCTGTTTAAAATATGAAACTGAGCATAATAATTTCCCCTGACATTTAATTTTTTAAGACTTTAGCTACTTTCTGCAAGTTGCATTATTTGAAGCATGAAACAAATTCACTTGAGTTTTATAATATTAAGAAATTAGAGCTTAGCTAGAATTAATTTTATTACAAAATGAAAACACAACTAATAAATAGCAAAGACATAAAAGATTTTAATAATTAAGCCACCAAGTCTATATTGATTGCATTGTAGTGAGTTCAGTAGGCATTGTCTATATTTGAATATTTGAGTTCCAAAAAACATGATTGCTTAAATTTCACTGATTTTACTGAAGAGATTAATGAATTTTTGCCAAAACCCAAATTGCTTTATTAGAAAGAATATTTTTTATATTAAGGAAAATCAGGATTCAACATTATAACTTAGAGATAATCTTTTTCCTCATTTATTTTATCTGAAAAAAAAATTACAAAGATATCTTATGGATAGGCTCTTAATTTAAAAACAATCTGCCAGACATTTATTCTCGTTGAGTTCATTTGCTATACATTAGTGAGGCTAGTGATTAAAACAACAAATGTTAAAAATAGGAGGCATCATTCTAATTTAAGTGTTCTTTGACTTGTGTGACAAACAGCCCCGAGGGTGCCCCCCATATTCACATCTTGTATTATCACCCTCTTATAGAGTGTAAGTGGGACCTGTGACTTGCCCCTAACCAATATAATTTGCTGAAGTATTAGAATATTGTTCTTATGATTAGGTTATGTTTTATGTCAAAAGTGATGAGATATCACTCTCATGATTATGCTTTTATATATACATTGAGCTCCACCATCACAAGCTGAAAAATTAGACTCCCACCCTGACCATGAAAGAGGAAGCTGCCTCACTGAGAGGACAAAGCCACATGGCAAGGAGCTATGGAAGGTCTCTGCTGCCTGAAATCTTCCCCTTGGCCAACAACTCGCAAAAGAAAGCAAACAGACAAGAATGGAGACAGAGGAGGGGACTTCAGTCCCACAGCCACAGGAGACGAATCATGCCAAAAACTAGAGTGAGATGTCCACTCTTAAGTGGACATTTCCCCGGCTGAGACCGCAGCCCCAACTGACTTGTCAATAGTAGCTGGGTGAAAAACTCACCCAGAGAGCCTCACTAAGCTTTGCCAGACTCCCCACCTACAATCATACACGAGGCAATAAACGTAAGTGTGTTTTAAGCTGATAAAGTAGAGGCAATTTGTGATATAGCACCAGGGAATGAATACAAATCGTAATTGTAGTAAGTTTTTATATCACTTTTAGGAGAATTGACATTTTCAGATATTGTCTTCTCACGTATGAATATGGCATATATTTCTGTTAGTTCTTATTTTGCTTTATATTATTCAGCAAAAACTTAAACATGGCCTTATAACTTTTATGTGTTTTATATGTTATGTATTTCTTCAGTGAGGCTTTTACATTTTTGTTAACTTAATTTTTAAGTATATTATGATTGTTATAACTATTATGGAAAAATATTTTCACAATTTTAGTTCCAGGTGAATTGGTATTCTTGGTGAAAAGAGAAAAGTTATTTGATACGTGTACTTATCTTGCATCTAGGCATCTTATCAAATTCCTTTACTAAATCTACTTGATTTTTAATAGTGTCTTCTGGATTTTTAAAGATGCAACCATTTCATCAACAAAAAGTGATAATTTTATTCATTCTTTTATAGTATTTTTTCTCTTTTATTTGATGCCTCATATTCACTCAGATGTCTACCCAGTGTCTTCCCACACTATATCTTACAGTATAACCTTTTCTGAATTCACTTTACATTCTTTCAGCTTTTTTTTTTTTGTTTTATTTTGTTATAGTAGGAGGACTGGTTTATTTCCCCAGGCAGTCTTGTTCCTGCATTATTATTATTCCTGGTGATAACTTTAAACGTAAGAAGATTTTTTCAAAGTGTGTACAAACCATGTAATATTTCTGGAATCAAAGTTATATTATAGTATGACATTCCCTTTCCACTGTATATTATATAAAATATGGGAATGTTGAATATAATACATAATATGGGGTGGACACACATAGATGAAACCAGTGAATCTGGGAACAAAGATGATTTTGTTTCAAAATCCCAAACAAGAAAGTACTATGAGAACAGAAAATACTAATTTTGAACAATCAAATTTATTAAACCAGTGATGGTTCAATGGTAGGCAACAGTATGGTGTCTGATGTGAAATCTAGTCAACAAATGACATAAAATCATTAATGTGTTTACATATTTTTAAAGCACAGCCAACTTTCTGAAAAAAATTCTTTTTCAGAATAAAATATCATTTTCTAGTATAGAAGTCACATATTAGACATCTAAAAGTAAAACAAAACAAAACAAAACAAAAAACAAAAACGTAATTTAAATTTCCACTACTTATTCCAAAACAAGTATAAACCATATGACCACAAAGGATTTTTAAAAAGCAACAAATTAAATGATTAATAATATTCTGGGGGGGGATTGGAGAACAAAAGCTAGAACTATAAGAGTTTCTCACTGAAGTCCAAGAAAACCACTAGACTTAATGTAAAAAAAAGAAAAAGAAAAAATACATGCAGCCTCCATTTTAAGGGGTTCAAGCCTCCCTCTTAAATGAAGAAGAATCCTGAGACCTGCTTTGAGAAGAATATAGATAATTTGCTTAAGGCATATTCCTAGGGACACTGGGTTTGCAAAAAGAAGCAGAACAGAACTGGAGGCGTTAGCCCACTCTGCTCCGGATAAAAGCTTTCCTTGCTTTAAGTGAAGATGGGAGAACCCAGACTATGGACTGACTTCTACAGCATTTAGAGTTATGGCATATCGAGGAAATTGCCACACATCTACAGAGAGCACACATCTTCCAAATGACCATTTTTTTATTATTATCATTGTATTCCCAGTGCCTTACACAGCACCCAGCACCTAGCGTCTACTGAACTGAATTAAATAAATTAGAGCTAAATGAGTTAGGGATCAGATTGTGTTCCATGACTTTGGGAAGTCTAGAAATAAAGAAGCACTGTCCCAGCACTCAACACACCTCCCTAGATTTGGTAGTTTTTCCTCCATAACAACAAAGCAAGCTTCAAATGGAACCAGTCTTGAGAGTAGAATGACAACAACCTAAATTTAAGTCTTGAAGTAAATGTTTTCTTTAAAAAACTTGTTCCTAAAGGAGAAAAATCAAGGAAAAGAAATTATCGGTTGAGTGTGTTGAGATGAAGACTAATCAAAAAGGAGACCTTTTAGATAAAATGAAGATGGGGAGATTAAAGATTAAAATCCTCAGGTCTTTAAGCAAAACTCAGAAATCTATTTTCTCTCAAGAAATTTTCTTTGTGTTTCAAAGATCTGAAAGTAAATAAGTATCAAAACATCAAGACTTTCATTTTTATTTATCTATTAAAACAATGCTACCTGGAAGTGTAAGTACAGAAAACTTGGCTTAAAGACTCTTAAACCAGGAAAAGGGAGAGGAAATAGGAAATAATGAGAAAACACACACACACGCCTCTAATATTTCAAAATGTCGTATCATCATATGACCACATGATGTGACAGTATGCAAGTCATTTGGAGACCTGGTAAGAACAGTTTTGCTGGTGGTTAGGGGACAGAGAACAAGATAGAAGTGGCTTGAAGAATGTATTTATAGGCCTGAGGAAGTTAGGATGATGTTCATGTAACTTTTGAAAAAAAAAAAATTGGCAATAAAAGGCAGTGAGAGGAGGCTGCAGGA
The DNA here is from genome assembly GCA_028534135.1 of Potos flavus. Lineage (NCBI taxonomy): Eukaryota > Metazoa > Chordata > Mammalia > Carnivora > Procyonidae > Potos > Potos flavus. The sequence goes on along the minus strand of CM052894.1, from coordinate 66,461,088 downwards.
GTAGAGGTTATTGATGATCATATCAATAATGAGAATGTTTGGTAAGCTGATGGAGTGGCATTTCTTATAAGATACAAGGATGAAAGTCTCATATTGTGGGTTACTGACATACAGAGTATCAGGGCACAAAACCGTTTCAGCATCGTTCTTGAAACTTGAGAATTTAACTGTTATAACAGACCATGTGCCAAAACCACCAAGTTGTTTGTGGGAGCTGGAGACGGCTTAACACAAAAGGTCACACTTGATATGATTATTGAAAAATGTTATACTAGCCCCACGTGACTACAATATTTTGACATCAGACATCTAGGAAAATCAGGAATGATCACTCGAAAGAGTCATTTATCTTTATATATATATACACATATATGTATGTGTATATATATACATATATACATGTATGTACATTTAGATACACATATATACACACGCATACATATATAGGTATATAGTCAAAAGACAACAATTATATTTCACTTATTTAATTGACAAGATACTTAACTTTTTAGTTTTTTTTTTAAAGATTTTACTTATTCACTTAAGAGAGCGCAAGAGAGAGCATGGGGGGGGGCGGGGCAGAGAGCAAAAGGAAAGGGAGAAGCAGGCTCCCCATGAGCAAGGAGCCCGACACAGGACTTGATCCCAGGATCCTGGGATCATGACCTGAGCCAAAGTCAGATGCTTAACCAACTGAGCCACCTAGGTGTCCCTGACAAGATACTTTAATCATTCTAAATGAAATGGCTTACATGACTATATTTATTATCTTTGCCACACTTGTTATACCTTCCCTAAAAAGTTCAAATGAAAAAAATCATAATGAAAAGGAAAAATCAATGGTATAATCCAATTTACATCAAGCTCATTTTCAATCATTTATCAGGACACATATTGCCAACCGTTAAAAGATAAACTGAGGGGTGCTTGGGTGGCTTAGTGGGTTAAAGCCTCTGCCTTCGGCTCAGGTCATGATCTCAGGATCCTGGGATCGAGTCCCACATCAGGCCCTCCACTCAGCAGGGAGCCTGCTTCCCTCTTTCTCTGCCTGCCTCTCTGCCTACTTGTGATCTCTCTCTCTGTCAAATAAATAAATAAAATCTTTAAAAAAAAAAAGATAAACTGAGGGATTTTTAAATTTTCAAGAATTTCAGTACACATTTCAAAAATGTGTATATAGACATCTATTTGAATTGGGCACTGCCAAACTTGATGTGGGTTAGGAGTCTTCTACCAGCCAAAGCTAGGAGAGCTTTTTATAGAGAGGAGGTGGAAGTAACGCAGAGACATTTTTTGGTTGTCTGCAGCTTAAACAGTTGACTTAATTGAGAAAGCCTGGTTGGCTGTTTGTGATTGTTTGTTCTTATGTTTCATTTTTCTCAGATCTGAGTGCACTGACTCTGGCTTAATTCTGGTTTGCTTATGTAGGTTACCAAGGCATTAGAACCATTTCGAGCCTAATGACCTCTTGTTTAATTATTTTGACATAAAATGTCATTATTTGACATTTCTCACCCCCTGATCCCACACTTAATAACTCGGCTGACAAAAACTGGTATTCATGTTTTTAATCAGTAGGGCTCTATGCTCAATCCAAATCTTCTAAAAGCTCATACCTAAAAGAGATAGAAGCAGTTTCCTTTATGTAGGTTGGAGTGGGTTCAGAAGTAAGCCCTGCCTAATTGCCCATCCATCTCAGGGTACGACTGAAATGCACATGAAGCTAACCACTAGTCTACTCCCACCATTTCCTTTGGGAAACAAAGTCAAATGAAAAAAATATGACTCAGGAATGCGGTGGTATTTACATTTTCTTTCTAAAAATTACAGTAAAAGTTGAGCCAGAATATTAAGGAAACACATTATTCCAGTACCACTGATTTAGCAGAAATGTCCCTGACTCCACTGGAAAAAATCTGCCTAAAATACAGGATTAAATGTATGAATTTTCTAGTGCCTCTAGTTTGCAAGCTCCTTGCAGGCAGAGTTCTTGTCTTATTAATCTGTCTTATCTCAAAGATATTTTGCAGTCAATATTGGACTGAAGGGATACAGAATGTCTTAGGGAAGTTTTCTAAACATCCTTTCATTATCAATTCTTTACATGTTAAGGTGAAGGAGCATCTTCACTGCACAGTGAGTGCCTTAAAGCAGAATTGTATACTATTAACGTTTGATTCTCTAGCATATTGCTAGGTATATATGTAGCTTATCATTACATAGTTGAGTAAATGGATGAATGAAAATGTGTGGACTTCAAGAGGTCTTCCTCATAACTTTTTTTTGGTATTTATTTAAAAATCGGGCAATAATTTTATTTCATTAGTGCCAGGTTATCAAGATTTTTATAATTTTTTGTATCACATGACCACTTCTTCGTAACTAAGCTCTTTCACTAAATATACAAGAAAAAAACTCATGGTTCTGCCATTAATTGGCCATACGATTATAAATAAATTGTTTAATCATTCTGTCTCATCAGCTATAAAATTCAGATTCCTAAAGAGAAGAAAAATAGGATTGAATATCAGTATGATCATTTCTCTAACAGTTTCTCCATGATGCATTGCCTTTGGAGATTGTTTTAGTACATACAGTAATAATAAAATATTTGTATAGTAATAATATTGTCTTACAGTGTTCAGAATGCCCTTGCATACATTTCTGTGTCATTAATACTCACAAACAACCCTGTGAATTACTTAGTATAATACTCTTGCTATGCCCACTTCGCACAAAGGAGAGAGAGGACCAGAAAGTTAGAAAGCTTGCCCAAGACGAGAGGATGTGAACCTGAGCACCCCAACTCCAAACCTGGGTGCAATTTTCTCTAGGAGAACCATGTAACTCTTAAAAACAAAGATAATCTTTAGCATCAGGAGCTGATATCAATGTATTTTTTTCTACTTGAAATGGTATAGACAATATTTGTAGTCTTGTCTTTAGAATGTGTAGGATAACTGAATCAGGCTATATATTCCCTCTCCTTTCCATGAAAATTCTGATGAAACACACAATATATCATAATGTATACAAGTAATCTCCAGGTCCAAATGGAGTATTTCAAGACTTATTTCATTTTCTTTATATTTTTCCTTCCATCCGCCCTGCCTACCCCATTTTCATCTGCTTTTAGAGGGTCAGTCAGGGAGTATGTTTATTAAGGTGGTAATTTAAATGACAATATATTAGATGGATAAAACTTCAGAGACTGGAAACTGTCTCCTGGAAAATAGGACTGGAGAAAGATGGTTACTTAGTTCTTTTCAAAAATGTTTTTACCAACTTTCTAAATCAGAGAATTGCCTTATGTGTTTAACATTTTATAAACATTGGTTTTTCACAATAGTTCTTTACTATTTTAAACAAGGTCCATGGATTTTAATATGAGCTGACAAAATAACTACAAATAACAATATTTAAGCTAAGAGTCTAAAAGTATGAAACTGTGCTTGTTGTCTTATGTATAAAATTGTTATTTTTAGTATTTGTTACCTAAAGGAATATTTATTACAGTTTTTCTCTGATTCATTTTATTACTCTTGAATTGTTTCACCAACACGCAAATGCTTTTTTATCACATCTAAGACACACAAGCTTCTTAGAAAGTAGAATGAATTCAAGTGATTGGAGACAGCTGAAGAAGGGCCAAGAAATACTCATCTAGAAATGATAATGTAAATTCCCAATTATAATATACATATAAATTCTAGAGAGTCGAATCTGGACACAGTTCAGAGAGCATTATTTTTTCAGAGTAAAGGGTAGTCTTGTGGATTGTTATTCGGTTGTTCACTTTCCACATTCCACTAGGCATTGGTGTACCTTCTTGCACTGCCTGACCTCTGGTAACTTCTATTACTGGGCAAAGTGGAAGTGAGGTGATTAATATTCATGAACACCAATGCAAAGCTAGAAAAGCTGAGGAATAGTGCAATGCATTCATCTGTAACATTTCTCAAAGTAAACCATGGCATAAAATGAATTTCTTTTAGCATGAAACTAGATGCCTATTCTAAATAGATCTCTCATTGCATTAGGCTACTGTACCAGCAAAGATTTATCTGAAGTAATGTTTACTGCATCAAATCATACTGCAAAAATTCTTAATTGATTCTGGTTTACCTATTTCTATGAATAAGTATGTTCCATGAAACCTTAAATAGTTTGAATTTTGGTAAATCATAAGAACTTTCTAGAATTCTCTGACTCTAGTAATAATATACAGACACTGTAAAAGTACCTACGGAATGGTCTTTATAAGGAACCATGTTAAGTACATGATGACTTTCATCTATATTCTCATAATTTAATATTTTCAAGTCAGGTGCAGCTGTTAAAATCATAGAACTTATTTGTTTAATAAAAATCTTCCAAAAGATTTTTTCTTCACGTACTGAAATAAGAGAGCAAAAAACTGGAAGGAAAACAAATACTGAAGAAAAATTTCTGTTAAAAAAAAACTATTTAAAGTTGCATTACATGAAAATAGAATTATTTTTGAAGCGCAGCAGATGAGAAAAACAATTAAAGCCAGGGATCTGAAGACAAAAATGACTTGAAGAAAAACACAAGTTTTTCTCTTATGGTTTTTAAGATGACTAGCGGGAAAACAGCTGTTAAGAAACCCAGAATGCTAATTATAATGTTTAGTTAAGAGGAATGATTATCACCAAAAGTAAAAAAAAAAAAAAGAAAGAAAGAAAAAAAGGAGGGGGGAATTATATTCAATTATCCATTGAATCACAGTGTTGGCATTCAACAGAATCCATTTTATCTTATTCAGAGCAATCAAAGAGGTAAACAGAAAAAAAAAAAACTTCTTCAAGAGCTTGCAAACATACAGAATTAGAAAACAAACAGTGGGAGCTCAGCTGCTGGCTTGAACAGAGGTAGGCTGCAGAGACAATGAAGACATGGCTGATACGTACAATACCTCTGCTCTGCCTTGTGTTTTGTGGTTGTTCTTTTAAGGTTTGGGGCAGCATAAAAGCCAGAACTTTGGGAAATTTTATTAAAAACACATGAGAACAAGCCCATTAAACATATTTTCACTGGGCTAATTATTACCTCTATGGCTATAGAGTTAATCATTAAAGACACCATTTTACTTGGGATGTTAGCCCCAAGAACAAACATTGATGATCTCGAAACTTGAAATAATAGCTGTAGCCTGGTAAAAGCAGAGATCAAATCTCTCTATCTCCTAAACTCCATTTATTTAGAGGAGAAAAAAAAAGCCACTTTTGGCATGTGCCTACATGCAGAGTACATGGATTCATGTTTGGGTCCTAATTCCCTTGAAAAAAAAAGTGGTCCCTGTAGCAGCCCCCCTTCCCACAGTTTTGAAACTTGAGAGTTTTTGATCCAAAAGACTGTGAATATTAAACATTTCTATGTTCCCATTTCTTCCACCCAAGTCTGGAAATTTTTTATTCAACTTTTCAGGTAAGCAATCACTCTTGCATTTTTCTTTTCTTTAAAAAAAAAAAAAGAAAAGGGCAAAATAGATTCGCCAAACCTGGGTGGCACAGGAGCTCTGGTTCTTTATACTCTATTCCTGCAGACATTACCAAATGGCCCCAACCCTCCATCACATGGAATTCTAAAATAGATTTACAGCCTTACATGGTGAAGAGGTTAAAATGTCCCTAAACATCTAAGCACACTAGAAATCTCCTGTTTCTAAAAGCTTATAAAAAAAAAAAAAAAAAAAGAATGTTCTACTCTCCTCCACGATAAGTCGGTCCAGAAATGAGCAGAACTCATCCAATACAAAAAGTTTCTTTTATGTCTAAACTCGACCATATATATTGCATTTTAATTCAACTAACAAATATCTAATTCCTGTCATGTGTTAAGCATTGAACTAGGATGCTCTGGTGTACAAAGATTAGCAATGCAGGACCCTTAGTCTCAAGGATCTCATGATATGTGGAAAGCATGGAAATAATGGTAGCTGCCATTGATCCAACACCATGTAAACCTGTCCACTTTACAGCAAAACAGAAAAATCTTCATGAGCCCTAGTAAAATTCGAACCCTCCGCTAAGCCTGGTGCACACAACCTACGCTCCCTGCAGCTGAAGTATTCTGAAAAGTATTCCAAGAGGAGGGGCTGAGACATGAGGAAGTGAGAATGTAAAGACATTGGAATTATTGCTGGAAACACAGCATTTTATTCAGGGGATTGTTGCAGTTGCCGTGGACATTTTCAAATGCAGCCTTAGGTGATGACAATGACAAATGGTCTATATTGTTAGTTTGGGCTATAGGGCCAACAGGAAAACTCTGAACATTAGTCAAACCTTTGACTTAACTAAAGCTCTTTAATATCCCCGCCAGGCATGGTATGACATAGACCACAGCATTAATTACTCTCTGGCTCTGCCTAAAGTTTTATTTTCTACCCCACTCTTAAAATTCCTTTGACACGTGGGTCACAACATTTGGGATAAAATTAGCCACGACATTCTTGAGGCAGCATATTTGTTGACATTCTACTTCATCCCTTAATTACCCATGGAGAATGGGGAAAGACAAGTGAGCAGCCAGTTGTATTATGAAAGCTACAAATATAATGTATTCCTTGCCCTGATCTAAACAACTAGGAAATATTATTAAGAGAATTTTTGAAGTACATCAAAGTCTATGTGCAAAGATCGAACTCAAAAATATTTATTTATCTGTTTATCTCAGCACTCAGCACTGTGCCTGATTCAATAAGCTTTTGTTAAACAAATGAACCTTCCAAACTATTAATCTGTATTGCTCGATAGGACATTTTATTTTACTCTTTCAACTTATTTACAGCAAAACAACATAAATTCAGAATATTTACATCATCTTCATGATGACTAAAACATCTTACCATGTTTTCTAATTCTTTCATGAAATGTTATATTTTACTCAAGATGACTTTAGTTTTCAGTGCATTTTATCATATTCTCATGCTCTAAAAACCATTAAGTAAGTACGGTCACTGTCACTTAGCCAGAAGGAGGAGTATCCCCACAATTTAATTCCAGGTATACTGGTTTCTTAGGGCTGCTGTAAAATATTAGTACAAACCTGGTGGCTTCCAACAACATAAATTTATTTCTTGCAGTTCTGAGGGCTCAAAGTGCAAAATCAAGTTGTCCTTGGGGTCATGCTCCCTCTGGAGCCTCTGAAGGACAATCCATATCATGGATTTAGGGCCCACTCTACTCCAGTGGGACCTCTTCTTTAAGTTGATTACATCACAGAGACCTCATTTGACCCTAAAAACTTACTGTGACTCTAAGGTCACATTCACACATGGTGATTAAACACTGGGCATGAATTTTGGGGACATCTATTCAACTCAGTATCCCAGATAGAGAAGGCTAGTGCACTCAGGTTAGTATTGCCACTCTAATGTCAACAGAGGATTACTTATAAATTATTTAACTTATTTATCTAGTAATGAGTTTGTTCATTAATACAAAGACTATGTCTGAGTTGAAGAAACTAGATAGAACATACTGGTCTATAAAATGGGCAATGATAGTCTTTAATGATAGCTCAACTCTATCAAAGGAATGTGTGCAAAGGGTTGGTTAAAAGTCAATAGCCAGCTTTTATCCCATCATATACAACCACTCAATCACGATTCTACAATACAAATAGCTCCAAGTAATAAATGTTCTTTACCAATGACTGCAGATAAGCAAATTTCTAGGTAACTATTTTCTTTTTTTCTTCCATGAGGGTTTGATATGCTCTTTTTTGAATGGGTACCTAGTAGTCCCCTCCCAGTTTCCCCTCCTATTTCTCATGCCACCATTTTGCTTCTCTCCCATTCCTTCCAAAGAATCAGATACATCACGGGAGCAATAATTTGAGTTTATAAGAAGAAAACCATCTCTGCATATGTTCTTTGTGAAAATACTAGTTTCTTTACATTGTGGTTCCCGCTGGCTGAAGCACATTTTCCCCAAATAATTGGGTGGCTCACCTTTCCCTTTGTTCTGGTCTCTGCTCACATATGGGTTCCTCACAGAGGCTGTCCTGACCACCCTTTCTAAAGTGGCTATCCCTCTCCATTACACTCTAAATTTATCTTATTTCTTTCCTTCATATCATTTATCCTAACCTGATGATACAATTTATTTGGAAGATTTGTTCATTGTCTACTTTTCCCACCAGAATATAAACTCCGTAAAGGCCATGACTTTGTCTATATAGTTCACTGCCGTGTTGCTTAGATTACAATAGTAGTAGCCTGCCCCCAGCAGATGCTAAATAAATGCTGATGGACCGAGTAAGTGAATGATTCAAAATACACTGTATCTCTGAAGAAAAAAAACAAAAAACAAAAAAAAACACAAAAACCCTATACTACCAAGTGATCTAAAAAATACAAACAAATGTGTGAGTTAGGGTAATTCTTATTTCCTAAAATGAGCCGGATTTTCATTGACTGCCAGGGATACATCAACAAATGGGAAGAACTGCTTTCCTCATGATGAGTTCAAAAGCACTTACAAATATATATTACTAATTTTTAAGTCAGTCAATTATTCATTAAGATTTCTGCTGTCTACTGGAAAATTGTTTTTTTTTTTTTAATTTTAGGATACAATTGGACCAAACATTTTAGTAGATGGGCCAGTTGTAAAACTTATGATAATAATTATATGTTTAAATGACAACAAATGACTACACATTATATAATTTATGGAATTCATGCAAAATGTTTTTTCCATAACAATACTGTCTGAACATGGGTTTCAGGGCATCAATTCATCACACTATTGCTGCTATCCCTGAGTTTGGAGCCAACTGAGAAAACACACAGGATGCCTCCGTTTTCCACTGTCTCCTCACTGATGTGTAACACATAACCACAAAATCTTAGTGACCTACACAAGAAACATTTATCTGTGTTCACATATCTATGAGTTGGCCAAAAACTTAACTTGGCTGGGCTCACTCATACAGCCAAGGCTAGGTGACTGGTCAGTCGGATGGAAGCTGGCTGATGTAGGGTGCCCTCAACTGGGGCAAATCCTATCCTCCAGCAGACCAGTCTGGGCTCACTTTTATTGCACATAAGGGTTCACAGAGAACAAAGATAACATGGCATATTTTCACTTCTACTGCATTCTATTACCTAGGCAAGTCACACAACCAGCCTACATCCAGGGAGTGGGAAAAGAGACTCCACCTCTTGAGGGAAAGAGATGCAAAATTACATTGCAAGGACACGGATAGAGGGACAGGCAGAGAATTGGGTCATTTTTTTAATTCAAATCACCACATTCAGACTGCACCCCCTTTATAGTCAGGCAGAGCTAGTAAGAGTCAGAAGAAAAGACGAAGCTGATCCTGCTCATTCCCTCCCCAAATGAGTGAGTGAGAAACAGAAAGAAAAGTGTGCTACTTTTCGCTAAAGCCATTCCATAAAATTCCTGAGGCCAGAAGGAAAGATGATCTCTCTAATGTGTATATCTGCATGACATCACCACTCTAGCCAATTTAATCTAAAATGAAATGAAAGAGTAAAGGTAAAATTAGTAGAGTGTGCAGTAAAAAAAAAAAACAAAAACACATTGCTGACTGACTAAATCCTTCACACTCTAATGAATTGTTTTGCTGACATTTTATCAAGTAAGCAGTCTTGTTTGCTTTTCTATTTCCTTTTTATTTCTCAGAAAGCTACCATACATTTGGCTTCTTTCACTTGAAAGGTTTCACTCTGTGTTTTAATTACTTCAGATCACAGAGTAGACTACTGTACATCTAGAAATAGCATGGCTTCTTCTTTTTAGTTCTTCAAGGCTGTAGTTACTGAAGTGGAACATCAAATTTGGGATGTATGCCAAGCAAACAAGTCATTCCTCCTCACAAGTTAGACATAATACTTTTAACTTGGTAGAATCATTTAGAGGAATCTGTTTCTTACAGATTTGCTGGAAGAAAGCTACTCTCTAATTAGAAGTTATCATTACCATCGCCAATCATAGGTAGTATTTGAGGATTTAGTTTTCAATGTGAAAAGAAGAAAAAATTTTTTTTAATTAAGCAGCATGCATTTTAATAGAACACTATCAGGAAAACCTTAAAATAGAAAAATAAAATTTTATTTTACAATAAAAATATTAAGTTATTAACATACTAAAGCTATAAAATAAAATATTATTTTATATTGTTTTATAATAAACAGCTAAGTTTGCCATGTTACAAAGTTTTATTAGTGTTATTAATATCTATTTTAATAGTTTTTTTAAGATTTTATTTATTTATTTGACAGAGAGAGAAAGAGATCACAAGTAGGCAGAGGCAGGCAGAGAGAGAGGAAGAAGCAGGCTCCCTGCTGAGCAGAGAGCCCGATGCGGGGCTTGATCCCAGGACCCTGAGATCATGATCTGAGCCGAAGGCAGAGGCTTTAACCCACTGAGCCACCCAGGCACCCCTTTTTAATAGCTTTCTAGTGATAACTTTTTTAAAAATATTTTTTTTTAATTTATTTATTTGAGAGAGAGAGTGAGCACAAGCTCAGGGGGAGGGCAGAGGGAGAGGGAGAGAAGACGCCCTGCTGAGCAGAGAGCCCGATGCGGGGCTCGATCCCAGGAACCTGAGATCATGACCTGAGTTGAAGGCAGATGCTCGACCAACTGAGCCACCTAGGCACCCTCCAGTGATAACTTTTTAATAGTTTTCAGATTTAACAGACTTTGTTTTTTAAGATTTTATTTATTTATTTGGCAGAGAGAGAGAGAGCATGAGCAGGGGAGAGGCAGATGGAGAAGACAAGGCAGACTCCCCGCTGAGCACGGAGCCCAATGCGGGCTCCATCCCAGGACCCTGAGATCATGACCTGAACTGAAGGCAGACACCTAACTAACGGAGCCACCCAGGCGCCCAGTCTTTCTTTTAACAAATAATTACGGAGTACCTATGATGGGTTAGGTGCCCACACATAGTATAAAAACATGAGTAACATTATGTTTGCTGTTCTTTGAAAGACCAACTTGAAGGCTGGGGAAACAGAGGCAAACAGATAACTGTGTTAGTGTCCTGGCGGTGGGGAGTACAAGAAGCTAAGAGACAGAGAAGAGGCACAAAGCCCCAGGCCTGAAAAAAACAGGGGCTGCCTTTTGAAGGAGTTGATACAAATGCTAAGCCTTAAATTATTAATATTTGAGAATGTGACTACAGCTTGGGGCATTGTGAGCAAGGGAGAACCACATGAGCAAATAGCCAGAGGGAGAAACTACCATTGGCTGGCACAGAGTATGTTAGGGCACCAGCGATGAAGTTAGATACAAAAGAGGTTGGACAGTGTCTCGTATATAATTTTTTGAGTCCTCATTATCAAATTAGAATGCTTAGCTCATCTGCGGTAAATCTGTAAAATGTTCTGCAAATTCCTGCACTATGCCTGCAATTTGGTCGTGACTGAATGATTCATTTGCAAGAAGTGACAAGCCAGCAAGAGGGGGGCCAGGTTCATGAGTAGTCGGTAATCTCCGTAAAGTGAAATCAGAAATAAACACTGGTTGCATGACCACGGATCTTTTGATCTATATTTCATCAACACAAGGATGTATAAACCCCTGAAAAATAACCCAGTAAACACGTTGTTGGTGGAGATATGCCTGGTAAGATTATATAGAGTCATAATATTAAGTAAGCTTCATATTAGCTCTAAGATTTTGCTAACCACGTAACTTTTCCTTAACATTGGTAGTCTAGGTTGTCTAACTTTGCTTCCGGTTTATCATGTAGCAATGTATTCCAAACATGATATTTTAAGAATTTTCTTTTCTCTTTTTCCCTTATTGAACAATACAGATTCTAAACGCATGCCTTAGACTGACGATGATCCTTAATGTCCCCCACCCCAGGTGTTACTCTGGCTGGCGCTCCAACAGGTGAGCCTTCTGAAAGAAGCAATTATAATATTGACTCCCTCTGGCAAGTGGGAGCTGATGCTTAGCATTTTCATGCTCATTTGCTAGAGCCAATGTTTAGCTTTTCCAAAGCAGCTGTCTTTTCAAACTTGAAAGCCCTTTGATAACTGAAGTTCTATTGTTGCAGGGGGGAACAAAAGAAGAAAGATAAGACCACAAAAAGAAAGAAAAGAAAAAAGTCAAATCATGGATTTTCACCTCTCCTAACCTTTCATCTTGGGACTGAGAAACAATTTTATCAAATGGCTTCTCCAGGTTTCCTTCTGAGATGAGATTAAGTGCGGAGACGTGCCAGGTAATTATTTTTCCCCACACCTGCTTTCTCTTGGTCTGACTCAGACACCTGCACATGTTTTTGGAAAATGAAAATTAATTCAGAGAAAGGAACTTCTAAAGACCCTGGTTCCTAATAAAGGATTTTCAACTGTGAGATGAAAAGTCATTTGATTTTCCTTTTGAGATGCCTGATTTCTGGTCCCCCAAAGGGGATATATAATCCTTCCATCAAGGAACTCCAATCTCTAAAGAGAGCACTGCAGATATGAAAATCCACATGAAATTATGCCTGAAACGGCCTCTTTTCATTAAATGCTGCCGTTTTTCTTCTGTACTCACTTGACCCTTCTAAATGTTTCTTCCTCTTCTAAAGGAGACACCAACGAGCACTTGGCTCTATTATTTCACAGCTTTTCATGAGCAATAACCAGCCCTATTCTACCTTTGCAGCTCAGCTCGGCAAAGCAATACAAGACTTCTCTAAAGGTCAGAGGGAACGACGTCTACACATCTCCCTGTGACCCCTCTGCGCGCACACACACCAGCTGTGCCTGAAGAATATCCCTTGAAGGCTGCGACTGGCTCTCACCCTACACCTATCAGTAAACTTTTCCTAACACAGAAATCAACGTCTACACAACAGAAATGATTATGCTCCTCCCAAATGACTGAGAGCTTCTAATGAAAAGAAGTTGCCTGTTCAAGAGGACAAAGAAGGACCCAGCTGATCCACAAGTCTCAGTGGAGACAGTATCATTGATTTGAGTCCCATTTTGAATTTTCGGTAAAATGCATACTATACATGATTTTTGTGAATCAAAATTGTATGTTTTGTAATGGAAGTTGCCAAGGGGGCAGGGTGGCAGTGCCCACCCACTGCCATATCAAAGACATTCGTTCCAGATCAGATTTCTTCAGCATTTGTTGGGCTGAGAGAAGATAATGGAGAGGGAAAGAACACATTGGCCCCTCTCCTTGGGCGTGGTCTTTGGTTTCTTTTTGCCTCTGCTAATATTCTCAATCTAATAGTTTATACTGAGTCATTCTCCTATTTTCTAGAAGGAGTCTACTGGATTCAGCTCTGAGGATGAAGAGAGAATGGATACATACATACAGATTTATGTTGCACGGAGTCTAATGGGGAGACAGGTTGACAAAGAAGGTGTGGGTTGCCAAGGGAGGCAAGCCCAACTTAGAGGGGGAACTTTTTTTACCGTGAGTGTGTTTTCACTATACAACTAATTGTGTGGATACAACTAATTGTAACCATAACACAAAGAGCTATGCCTCTTTGTGTTGCCCACATCAGTCAACACAGTGACTTGTATTTAGTAAGTAATCAATATTTGGCTTTGAATAAGAATGGTGTTCCATGTAGTTTTTAAGAATTATTGTAAATATTTAGGAAAACACCTGTTTCCCCTGTCAATGCAAAGATTAAACAGATTGAAGCAAACGTATTTCCACTGTAAACAAATCAGTAAACACTAAAGCATGTCTTAGAGTCAGTCACAAGAGATGACCTATAGATTAGTGCTATACTTGTGTCAAATACACTGATGGCAAATACTGATTTCTTCAACTCAATGGGTTAAAAGTCCTCAGAGTCTTGGTGCATAATTAATATATGCATGACTGCCTCAGAAAGATGCTGCAGATGGGAGTAGTCAAGACCTACAGACAGGCAGCTCTTGATGAAATTATCTGAAAAGTCCAGAACAAGGATGGGGGATATTTGTAAGAATCCGGGCCACGGGAGCAGCTTGCCAAGCACGGTACCCTCCAGCACCACCAAAGGTGGGTGATGTGGAGGACACCCAGCTGCTCTGATATGAGTGAGATGCCCCCAAGAGAAGGTTCAAAAAGTGTGAGTAGGGTGATCAAGCCCTCCAGGCAGTTCAAGTAGGAATTCAGAAGACCGGAGTTGTGGATTTCCACATGTGAACAAAATCGGGCCTCCCTTTCCTGGGCAGTACCCTGGGAAAGTCAGAAGCAAACTGCTGACACTGAGCCTCCCCCCACTAAGAAGAGGGAGGCCTGAGGTCAACACAGTCTCACCACTCCCGCTGTGAGCACAGACCTTGAGACTAATTTGTTCCTTTGTGCAAGACAGAGAAAAGTCATTAACAATCTGAATGGGGTTTGGTTTGAGATGAGGGAGTGAGCTAAATGAAAGCATAAAGGGGAAGCCCAGCAAGGTAAGTAGGTCAGGAGGAGTTGGAATGTGAGGCATCCCAGCCCAAGGCAGATGGGAGAAGCTGCCAGAAAACACAAAACACACTTTAGGAGTTGCAGAGTCATGAGGCAGAAACAGAGCTGATGATTTTCCTTGGTCCTTCCTGACACCGTGTGGGAGTTTGAGAGGAAAAACTCTCCTGTGTTTCCCCTCTACTACAACCCCACACTTCTGTTCATCAAACGTGTAGCAGTTTTCCCACACCAAGAAATTTTCAACTGTTCAGCAGACACTCACTGGGTATCCAACAAATATAACTCGGTTCTGACACTACTTACCTGGAGTTAGCACAGACTCCACAGGTTAAGGGCTCAGTCACACACAGTTGAAGCCCCCTTCAACACTGATTTCAAGTCTAGGTTGCCACTTGTGTTTCTGACCAAACAACATAAATCAGAGGTCGCCACGACCCACTCCTTAGGTTTGAGGATTTGCTAGAATGGCTCACAGAACTTAGTTTGGTTGCTATTGCCAACTTATTACTAAAGGATACAACGCAGGAACAGCCAGATGGCAGAGATGCATAGGGCAAGGTATGGGGAAGGGCTGGAGGCCTGGAGCTTCCATGCCCCCTCTGGGTGCACCACCCTCCCAGCCTCAATGCATTCATCACCCTGGAATCTCTCTGAGCCCCATACTTTAGGGATTTTTAGAGAGGCTTCATTACATAGGCATGACTGATTAGTTTATCGGTTATCAATGACTGAACTCAATCTCCAGCCCCTCATCCCTCCCCAGAATTTGGGGGCTGAAAATGCCAACTGTCTAATCCCCTGGTTGGTTCCCAGGGCAGCCAGCCCCCATCCTTAGGAGGGTTCCAAAAGTCCTCTCATTAACATAAACACAGGTGTGGTTGATAGGGATTTGTTACAAATAACAAAAGGCATCTTTATCTCTCTTATCACTTAGGAAATTCTAAGAGTTTTGGGAACTCTGTGCCAGGACTGGGAGTAAAGACCAAACATGTTTTTCTTATTATAAATCATAACATCACAGGGTCGGAGTCTAAGACGTCCCCCAATGACCCCACCTCCAGGTATTCATCCTCTTGCCTTATTTCCTGTCCTTGATTGGGACTGGGACTTGTGATTCCCTTCCAACCAAATGGAATATTAAAAAAGTGATGGATGTCCCTTCCATGATTAGGTGACACAAAACTACCATCTCTGTCTGCTAGAAGACTCTCTACTGCCCTCTTGGCTTGCATGGTTTAATGAAGCAAGAGGTCGTGTTGGAGAGGACACGTGGCAAGAAACTGTTGGTGGCTTATAGCCAAAGAAAGCAAGGAACAAGGCCCCCAGTGCAACAACTGAAAATGACAAATCCTGCCAATTACCAGGTGATCATGGAAGCAGGTCTTTCCCCAATGGGACTCTTCAGGTGAGGCCTCAGGTATGGCTGACATCTTGACTGCAGCTCTGTGGGAGACCTAGAGCAGAAGATCCAGGTAAACCGTGTCTGGACTCCTGACCTAGAGACCATGAGATAATAAGTATGTGTTGTTTTAGGTCTCTGAGTTTTTGGTAATTTGTTACACAGCAACAGATAATTAATAGAATCCCTATGCCTTGGTGGGTGCCCACAGCCTGCAATGTATAAGAGGTACCCATACCGGAAGTGGTCAGAAAATTATCTGGTTATGACTATCTCTGGGGGGGAATCCCTTGATACTCAGGAAATAGTGTGGTAATTAATTTTATGTGTCAACATGACAGGATCATAGGGTGCCCGGATATTAAATACTCTTTCTGGGTGTGTCTGTGAGGGTGTTTCTAGATGAGATTAATACTGGAATCATTACATAAAGCAGATTGTCCTCCCCAGTGTGATAGACTTCATCCAATCCATTGAAGACCAAAATAGAATAAAAGACTAAGTGAGAAAGAATTCTTTCTCTCTGCCTGACTGTCTCTGAACTAGGACATCAGTCTTATCCTGACTTCAGACTCAGACTTAGACTGAAATTACATCATCAGCTCTCCTGAGTCCCTAATTTGACAACTGCAGATCTTGGACTTCTCAGCCTTTATAATCACATGAGCCAATTCCCAATAGTAAATCTCTTTATATATCTATATATATGCAATCTTTTAAATGCCCTTCCTCCTGCAAAGGAAACTGCCCTTCTCATTCGTCCCTCACCCAAAGCCATACTCTCAAGAGAATTCTACCTGTAAGTAATTACAGTTTTCATCTGGGATGAGAGTAACATTAGAGAGAAGAACTTAACTGAAGTTCACTGCAGGGTGAAGGCACCCCTTGGAACTCGTGAAAGACTTGATTCCTTTTGATGAGGGCTGGAGGGGAAGTAGTAAGCAAAGCTGAGATCCTCCTTCTGTCCTTCATCACTCCCATCCCCAGAGCCCCACACCCACACCCTACCACATTTATTTTGGTCCATTTATAAATGATAAACAAATATAAATGTG